>OX467084.1:47480525-48080525 GCA_950106755.1 Climacium dendroides
GGGACTGCCGGCAGCAATGAAAAGGCTCCGTCGCCTGCTGTGGAGAGCTGAGCCTAGCTGAACTGAAGAGCAGGGAGCCAGGGGTTCATCCTTCTGGGACAGACTGACTGACTGCCGCTGTCTGGCCTGGTGCTGGTTTGGCATAGGCATTGGAATGTAACTTAAATAAGCCATATCATTATATAATATAAGCTAAGCTTACTGATAGAATGAAGGTCGGTCGGAGGGGCCGAGGGAGCTGAAAACGGAGCATTCTTAATAGTAACTGAAGCATGGCATTCCGTCTGGAACGGCGGGCAGCCGGGCACAACTGTTGTACTGAGTGTACGATACTGCTCTGTCTGTCATTGGGAGGATAGAAATGTGGTCCAGACGAGGAATGGAAGAAATGAAGACAGACAGGTGAGGGATAACTTAACGTAACTTAACATAAATGAGGCTGTTGGCAAGCTAAATTAAACTTACACCTCACCTCAGTCACCTGGCTTGGTGGACAAGGACACCCGACCCACTTAACTTAAGGTATAACGTACCCACTTCCTGTTCATAAACGTGAATCTGATTGGCAGGGACTGAGGTAGAGGGAGGAGAGGGAAGCAGGGGAGGGGACAGCAAGAGCACGATTGCCCGGAGGGGGGGGACTACGGAAGCATGACAGCAGACGTCCGTTGCGAGCAAATTTAGGCATAGCACCGCAGCACACTTAACCCACAAAGGACACCACGGTTGTTTTGTGTCCAGTGAATGACAAAGACAGAGACGGACGGAATCCTCCCATGTAGGACAGAAGTGCAACTATTCATCCTTGGAAGTTTGTTGCAAAAAGGGGAGGTGCTCTACAATAGTTTGACTTCTAATCAATGCTTTTGCATTCTTTTAAGCTAACAATTCCCACCGTATCCAAAAAGATGATTGCCACAATCACCAAAAATCTGTCTTCTATTGTTTAACCCCTAAATGCCTAAGGCACCAAATTCTAGCGTCTACAATACTTTGAGCTTAACTAAGATCCAACTAAGTTGATAATTTTTAGTAGTTCATATTTTTGACAAATTCTTTTCGAAGTCTAGTTTTAGCATCAAAAAATTTGATTTTGAAAATAAATGATTGTGATTTTTCTATTCAAGATTTTGTGGAAGGGTGTCCATTGTAATCTTGACTTTCTGTAGTGTTGAGGGCTTTTGGAAATGAGTCTCAAATACACTAGATCTTGGAGAAAAAAGCACATTAGAAATTCATTTAAAAAATTACACAGTAGATTTTGAGAAACCATAAATTAATTGGAGTTATACATGTTAGGCTCTTCAACCTCATATTTTTTTGGTATCCAATTTCTTAAATTTGACATGCAAAAAGAGAGTTGAAAGATTTTCATAGTTTTAACATGGGCCTATTGTCTACCATTGCTCTTCCGTGGTTCTCCTTTGTGATCAAACATTATAATCTTTCAATCCTTGAATGATATTGCTATGTTTTCTTTTAATATGAGATCTCTAATATGTCTAGATTGAATTTATATGGTTACAATTTTAAAAAAAGTGATACAACTTATTAAATGTTGATTTTTTGTTCAATTTAGTGCAAATTTCAAGAAGCTCAAAATAGGCCTTGGACATTTAGGAGGTAATTTTTTTTAAATGTGGCTTTTACAATAGATGTTTTTAGCTACATTGGAGGGCTGTTTCACACTCATTCCCATGTTGGGATCTAGCCATTGTTGGTCAAAATTTTAATTTAAAAAAATAAAATATTAAAAATATTTTAAAAACAAAATTTTATTTTTATCTGACATAACAGTTGCTCTATCACGTTAGATTGTTGTTGTAGCCAAGTTCTCATAGTTTGTGAACTCAAGGGAACTTGCGGCTCTATAGACCAATTGAATCTCATCTAATGAAGGTTAATAATTGGGGGAGGTCTTCTTAGATCACAACTAGTTGTGGACATGCAATTCTTGTTGGAGTGAGGAAGCATTTTCTTCCATAAATATAGATGGAATATGTACAATATGTATGAATTGACATTTATTTATCTAAAATTACATACAATTATTCAAACATAATAATGTTTTCATTCAGGTAATATTACTTTGCAAAATAGAAGGTTTTGGAGATGAAGGTTTTTCTTTCTTCTTTTTGGATGGCATGGTTGACCAAAAAGAATTTCCATGCTTAAAACTTTATAATCTTACAATCTTCATATTCAAATGGGCTAACTTCCTTTCCACGAATTGCACAAATGGTCTACACTTTTGAATGGTTGAAGTTCAAGAACAAGTTTCACCTTTCCATTCCCATAAATTCACTTGAAAATGGTAGTTTTTGACAATTTATCTTGAAGCATGCACTCCAAAGTAGGGACACCTATAAGCACCACTTTTTCTGTTGCGGATAGTTACTATTATTAAATTGGTCAAATTTTCCTATTTTTTTTGTTGGCAAGTGAAAAAGGGTTCCAACACACCAAAGAATCTAACATTTGGATAAGGTTATAGTTTTTTGGGTAGATGCTCTAAAATTCTTTCTTCAACAGCATTGATTTAGAAGATGTACACCGAGTGAGGATCTGATGAAGTGGCACTTTTACACAATGACGGTACAATTTGGTGTGACTGTACCTACCTTAGTAACGGCGTTGCAAACAAAGTCACAGACTTTGTGAACGGTACAGGTAGATTGTTCTTGAATAGGATAAGCTGAGCATCAACATTGAGACACTGGCTGTCTGCCTGGCTCTCAAACAAAGCATCCAACTGAAGCCGAGTACGGTTGCTTTTCTGGAGTGAATGTCAGAACTTTGTTTTGTTTCCATCTACCAAGAGAAAGATGCACCACTGCTCCGGCAAGAATTGTATGGACCTATCCTAGCGACTAGCGACTAGCGAGCGCGAGCGTGGGACAATGGAATGAAACCAAAAACTTTGGAGAATGTGCACAAGGCCAAGCCACCCGATCTGTTGGCACAGGAATAAGTGAGATGGAATCAGCTCAGCTTACAAAAGCATGGCTCACATCAAAATGAGCCTTCCGTCCTGCAACCACACAAGCTGAAGGTGGCTGTCAGCAGTCTTGTCGCCTGTCACGAGCCAAGCAACCAAGACATGTGATCCTACAACTTACAATAAGCTTAAGAGGAGAGCCACACCTGGACTTTGTCAAGAGAGGGAGCAGCTTTACCAAAGACCCCAGATCCAAGAGCCAGGAAGGGAAGGCAGGTCTCTTTCACGGGGCACATTCCTCGGAGCCTCTTCCCTCGAAGGTCAGAGATAGTTTTGTACAAGCTGTTCACAACTTCACATTGGGGAGAGGGTTTGTTAAATTCCATCTTCAGGTTCAGGGTCTCTACTTTGCTTGGTACAGTAGTTTGTTTGGCAGTGTTTGGGGTTCACACTTGTGGGACTACGGGGGCAGGATAGGAGTGACAATAGTGCTCACCATTGTCATTACTTAGCCAAAGTAGGGAGAATGAATCATTGGAGCAGATGATTGAAGAACCGTTAGGAAAAAATTAAACCCTCTAAGGGGCTGGGAGTTTTCTTACTAGTAACAGAAATAAGGTGGGAAAAGAATTCAAGAAAAACAATATCCATGTTGGCATGAATGCCACCACGTAGGCACATATAATTTCAATTGCCCAATTTTAAATCTCTATATCCAATTTGATTTTAAAGACTTCCAAGTTTGATTACGACAACTTGACTAGCCCATTGATTAATTAGGTTAGACTCCAAAGTGAACAAGTCTAAATCTTTCTTTTGAATTTCATTATGAAGACTTGCAAATTTGATTTTGACCAAAGTGCTTTTGAAAGTGATAGTGTTGACTTGTACCCCTAGAAGCTTAATTGAACTTGAAAAAGCAAGGGAGCCTAATTGATTCATAGAAGTACTTGATCACAGGTTTTTGAAAGTGTTTCATTCACAAAAGTGTGAATCACTTGCCATTCTAAGAAAACCTAGGGCCTACAATCATGAAGATCTTTACACTACAAAGCATCTCCTTAGAAGGTTCATTTTTTTCCTAATGAGGCATGGTCTTCAATTCCAATATAAAGTGGTAACTATGCTTTTTGTTATTACAAATCAAGGTTTAGGTATTCAATTCTCTTGCAAATTTGTTCTTGTCAATGTTACTATGTCAATTGTGTGTGTTCAATTTTACAGAAATGTTTACTTGTAGGAAGAATTTATGGCATATAATATTTTGATTAGGGTTTAGAATTCCATACAATTTTTATCTCTCTAACTATAGGTACTATTCAATTTCACGCACTGATTCCAACAATCTTCTTTGACAACCCCACTGATATTGTCACTTTCTCTTTTGAGGAATTACTACTTCTATTCATTTCACAACAATTTGCAATGCAAATTGGGGCAATGGAAGAAGTTGACAATTCTTTGTAATCAATTCAATGGCAAGTTGAACAATTTGTTTTTTTATTCTACCAATTGAACGCAAGCCATGTTGCACAACTTCTAATTCTCTAATGTATTCAACTTATTGGAAGGAGATTTGGATTTTGGGGTCAAATTCAAATTCACAATTTGGTTTTCTCAATTTTTATTGATATAATATGATGATGCATGATGAATTAAACTATTGCATTTCACAAAACCTATTGTCTTTGCTTCTAGACAATCTTTTGAGCCTACAAATCAAGAAGCATAATACAAATTTTTGTTCCATAGTGCCAATGGTGGTTCATTTGGTGTATCCATTGTTCAAGCTTGTGAATGGTGCAAGTGTATTTATGTATTTAAAAATTATTTGTGGTAGGAAAGTCTCAAAGTCTATTGTTTCTATTATTATATGAGGGACTATGCATTTTGTAAATACACTCAAGCTTTAGCATGAGATTATGTGACATTAAGGGCAAGACTATTGGATACCCAAAAACTTTTCAAACAACTTTGTAGACTACTTGCTATGGTTAGGGTTAATGATGGCGCCCATGTACACATTGCAAAACTTACACATGGATCAAAAGATTACTTTTACTTCAAAGTTCACTATAAAGTTCAGAGTTTACTTCAAGTTCACTATAAACTATCAAGTTGTAGTTGACAGTAAGAAGTAGTCTTTGGATCTTTACCTAGGCATGTTGGGTTCTATAAATGATGCTTGTGTATTGGAAAAGTCATTTCTATAGTGTTTAAAAATGCACAACTTGTTTGACGCTCGTTATTTTAGGAGATAGTGGTTATTCCTTATTGTTGTGGCTTATGGTTCCCCCACAAGATTCCGCAATTTCAACATGCTTGAAAGCTTGTTCAATAAAAAGCTCTATAAGGGAAGATGCATTGTAGAAAACACTTTCAAATAGTATTTTGAAGCAAAGCTTCCAAGAGTTGTTAATGAAGTTAGAATTAGTACATGTGGTCAACCTTCAATCCAAACATTATTTTTTGTTGCACCATTTTATATAACATCTTGATGGAAAAAAGTCACAATGAAAAATAAGCAACTGCTACAAATGTTGCGGGATGATTTATTGCGTGGTGAAGAAGTAACCAAACAATGATGTATTATTGGTGGATGCCAAGGTAGATGCAAAAGCTTTAGAATTTGCCATAGAAAGCACATGGATGTTGACTAAACTTGTCATGTACTAAGATGCCCAATGACAAAGCTTTGGCTTAGGGGACTTTTGATAGTATCCTTCTTTTTTGCCATTTGCCTTTAAATGCTTAAATTTCCATATCTAAAAATCTTGTTACAACAAAACTTTCACTTTGAATTCAAAAAAATTATCTCTTTTACATTTCCCTTGGTTGTTTTTAGTTCAATATTCCATCTCTATAGTCCTTATTAGCTTTCCAAACCCTTAAAAAAGCCATTTTCTAATCAAAAGACTTTTTTTAGTCTCAATTTTGGTACAACCACAACTCCTAAAGTTAATTAAAACAAATCAATAATGTAAGAGAGGATCTAGTACTACAAAAGAAGCTACTACTAGAAAAAAAACAATATCATAAAAAAAGACTAATACCACAAGAGCATTAATATTGTGAAAGGGTCAACACCAATGATGCTAGCACATGAGCATAAATAGATATCCTAAAACCATTGAAGGTACTTATAACATACTAAACACTTATAATATAGGTATCTCTAATATAAATAACCTACAATTATGGAAGGTTTTTATAATATAAACACTTATAACATAGGTGTATAGACTCCTATGCTCATGAACTTATGATCTTAGGCTCACATATATAATAGCAAATGTAGGGCTAATATCGTGAAAAGGAATGGTATTGTAAGATAGCATTAGAAAAAAATAATATTTTTTTGTCACTGGATTTTGTATTGAGACATTTTGTGTGATGTCTTCAAATGTCTATGTAGATGTCTAAAGTTTTGTGTTGATAGAGACATGCAAAAATGTCAAAAATCTCCCTAGACATCCAAATGTTTTCGACGATACTTCCATGAAAAAAATGGGTCAACGGGATATTAATAATTTGCTTTATAGCTACAATGTGGGCGTGGGAAGCCATATAGAATTTTTTCACCCATCTTGTCAATGACATGGCATCTAATGTGGCAACAAGAAAAGTGATGTGGCACCCAACCAAGATGACTTAGTATACTTAGTCAATATAGTTTTCTTCTTCTTGAAAATTTAGTTTACTATTTTAGAGACATCAATTCAAACATCCAAACGTTTTTTGAGACGTCAACTTAGACATCTAAACATTTTCTGAGACATCTACTTAAACATCTAGATGTTTTATGAGATTTTTTTATGAGACATCCATGTAGACATTTAGACATTATCAAAGATAGATTTTGAGACATAAACTTCAATGTCTGGTTGTTTTGTGATGACCACCTGGACGTACGCATTTCATCATGCACACTTCTTGAAAATTTTCAATACAATATGCCATACATAATAAGCCATATATAGAATATAATACACCATATACAATATGTCATACATTGTATTTGGTAAATATGTCATATAACTTCCAAAAACGATGTGCACAAGTAGGGCTGAAAAGGCAAGCTATTTATACAAGTGGAATGGTAGGGGATAAAATAAAATATGTGGGATATATAAAATGCGGAATTGTGTTACAAGTAGGGATAATACATAAAGTGGATAGAGTGGAATGCCCATTTCTATGTCTCTCCAAGGAATATTAGTAACTTTCAAACATTCATCAAAGGACAAAGGTAGTGGTGTCCGATGTTGAGTATTTGATAGCACTACCATATTTAGGGGTGCTTATATGAAACAAATGCATGATTTTCTCAATTATCCTACCTGCCTTGAACTTTCTTATTAGTATTGCAAAAACAGTTTATCACATTGTTTCTCTCCAAAAAATGCATTGATTGTCTTGTTCAAACTTTTTGTCCTTTGCTTTGTTCATGTGTTGTTTGACATCCATGTTTTTCCATTGAAATCCATAGTAGAATGTCATTTGTTTAGATTGAAGAAGATAATAACAGTGACTATGTATGTTTTTGGTATGTGTCATTGTGTACGGCATACGCAAAAGCTATAAGTAATGAACCTTCATATTGTGAATAATATGTCATTAGGTCATGTCATAGGCTACTGGGCATCTAAAAAGACATCTTGCATTGCTTGCTAAATGTCTTTTTTTTTATAATGAATGCAATGAAATACACATCAAACAACATGAAATAGAAGTTTTCATTTGTATGAAGATGAAGGCAATTTACTCCTAATAATATCTCTCAAAACTTTCTCAAGTGCTCGTTGATGTCTCAAAAAATGTTGTAATATCTCAATCTACATCTCCAAAAACATCGCAACGTTTCAATGTATATTTTCCAAAATGTTATGATGTTTCCATTGACATCTTCCAAAACATCATTGAATATGTAAAGTGTTGATCCACTACGCAAACGCGGGATGCCATGTCAATATTATTTAATGTCACATCACTCAATCTTGACATCAACTACCACATCATATGCCACATCATATTTTTCCTCTAAAAAGCTTATCATGTAGCTATCCAACTCCTTTTTTTTAACTCAGGCAATTGTTTTATCTAAGAGCGCAATAATTTCCATAGACTCACCCATAGTGAAAATTAGTCAATGAAGCTAATGCGGCTATTAGTATTTTTATGAATGATTATGAGAACATCTATATATCCTCAACCATGTTAGGAAAAATTTCAACATCAATGGAAACACTGACTTGTTTTCATTGTAATTTGAGACCATCATATGCAACATCCACAAATGTCTCAATGTCCCTCTTGATGTCTATGTAGATATCTCTTTGCTTTGTCATGGACATTGTGTGTTTAGGGTTGGACATAAAAAAACAATTTTCTTTTAGTAGAGGCTAGTATCACAAGAAATCAAGGTTGCTATTATAAGGTGCTAGTAGCCATGAGAGATTCCATTACCATAAGAGTATATATTGTGAAGAGGATTGGTATAATAAGAGAAGCTGATATTACAAGAACAACTTATACTATAAGATGCTACTGATTGTAGAAGGCCTAGTACAATGAGAGAGTCCATGTTGGAAAAGGCTAGTGACCATGAAAGAGTCAATACTTGAGAGAATAGAATATTTGAGAGGATCCTTTGCTATGGAAAGGTCTATTGGTATGAGAGGGTTTAGTATTTGAGAAAGGTCAAGTGTTGTGAAGGAGGTCTAGTATTGCCATTCTAAATTGAGCATTTAGAGTAGCCAAATGAATGAAAGAAAGTGAAGAAGTTTTTTTAAGTATCAAGGCTAACTATTTGATAGCCAAGCACAATTCTCCAACATATTTGAATCACCCAAGTCAACCATTTATATGAGCCTCTAACCTCTATTTCTAAGTCAAAACTCCTTTTAGATTTTTATTTGAAGATTAGATTTGCATGACTTATGTATAATATTAACAAGTTGTAGGATGTAACTAAAGTCAACCGATAGAAAATAAAAGAGAAGAGAAATACAAACAAAAAAAATTAAAAAGATAGAATAGAAATTAAGTTTTAAAGTATTAAATTTATAAAAAAATTGTTGTAAAATTATAAAACTTAAGCTGTAAGCAAAAACAACTAAAACAATATAGTCCTATAGAATTTGAAGAAGGTGAAGTACACATAGTGGAAATGACAAAAACTAGGGAGTTATACTTAGCACAAATGAGATAATTGTGTAACCCCCAACTTGTTGTTGATTTTATATCAAGAATTTTATTATAGATTTGGAAAAAATAGTCAAGAGATTTTTAGTGAACTTATTAAAAGGAATTAGGACATTAGATTAGTTAGGAAAAAGTTTCAAAATTTAGGCAATTTATGTTCAAAAGACAAACAAGTCATTATTGAGATGTTTAGGTATAGAACTTGTACTCTAAAGTGAATTCATAGTCAAATTTCAAAGAATCTAGAGAGGTTTCTACAAACATATGATATGTAGAAAAGAAGAAGAAATTGAAGAAGTTAGGGTACAATGAAGTTTGAACATTAATCGAACAAGTTTTGGATGAAAATCCACAACTTGAAATGAAACTAGGAAGAATCTTAATTCTTGTCTTGAATTAGTTGTAAAACACTCTAATTCATCAAGAATAATTAAAAAGGCTAGAAAACCAAGAAAAAAACCAAGAAGAATTTAACCTTTGATGAAATTTCTATAACCTAAAATCATCCAAAATTTTAGTAAGTCTCTATTTCATTTTAAGAAGGTTCAATTAGCTCATGCTTTACTATTTTGGAATTGGCATAACTTGATTTTTAAGTGTTTGAAATTATGAGTCCTAAAAAAAATTTAAAAAAATCCTTTAACTTAGAACCAGACATTGATAAGTTATACAATTTTGTCTATATAAGACTTAGAAATTTATAAACATAACTTAGATAAAAATTGAAAATATTACAGTTCCAACAAAATAGGTTTCTAAACCTATATAACACTTAAAAAACAAGTGGAAACTAAAGAAGATACAATAGGATGAAAATTTGACATTTATTAGGTTGTTTAGATGAAAATACAAATTAAAGTGAAATTAAGAAAAGACCCAACTTTTAGAAAGAATTAAGCATTAGAAGTATAAATCCACCAAGAAATATCAAAAAATATCAAAAAATCTAATAAAATACTTGGATGACATTTTGATGGTTAAAAGTCGTTTCTAACTTTAAATCCCTCCAACTCATACTAAAAATGTTCGATTAGGGAATGTGAGATCTTTTAGGAGTTTGAACATATAATCTAAACATTTGAAATTTGAGAATCAAGAACAAAACAAGTTGACTTTGAATAAGAATAAGTATACATAAACAATAGAATAGTAAATCTTTTGTGTATGAAACTTTAAAACTTAAAAGTTAATATTGAAATCTGATAGTGTCATTCCCAAACCATAAAGACTCACATAAGAAAGTATTAATTGTAAGAGGTAGATGTGGATGAAGTTAGACTCAAAATTAGCCAACTTTTGAATGAAGAATTATCTAAAATTTTCAATAGAAGAATAGACTCAAGATTCAAATAGAGAGATTTAAATTATAGTTTCAAATCTATTTTAAAGTGCAATTTCTAACTACTTAAAGTGAGATTTGATACACCTAAAACCATTGATGCTAGTGCATGTGTGAAGAGACATGAGCATACAAGCCTTGAATCTAGTTGTAGGTGTCGACAAAAACATATACAGAGAATGTGACAAAGGATGTCATATCAACATAGACAAGCTTGTTAAAAGCAACATCTACAAAACCACGTTTGTGTTTTTTTAGACATCACAAAAAACACAAAGATGCTACATTAGCAAGTAGATTCATTTTAACTATGGATAAATTTATAAAAATTACTATGATCAATGGTAAAATGTTGACCATATGTGAAGAATTGAAGGAAAAGGCAACCACGTGGTATATTTTGCAAAAAATAAAGAAAAATGAATGGATGTGCATATACTACTATGGATGAAAAGAACTGGTCTTTATACAAATGAAGTGGTGGGAAGTGAAACAATCTATATGGGACATCTAAAAAATTTTGTGTTCAATATAAAATGCTTGTGATGTTTTTTCTAATGTTTGAAACATGTAGATGTCCACTATATGTTAAAAACAACACCTTCATGTCTAAACTGATGTTAAGATAGACAACAATAAGTTTCTATATTCAGTTATCCCATATCTTTTGTTTCATCAGTGGATGCACTATAGGCTCAAGTATGACCTCTCTTTCCTTCACCGTCACTAACTTTTAATGAAGGAATTCCTTCATTTCACATAAAAAATTTAAGGAAATGGTAGATGGTGAGTTTTCTTCAATTCTTGTTGGATTTAATATTTTTTGTTTTAATTAATTAATTTCTATTGATATTTTCTTGAGGGTATTGTATGCACTAATTGATGTCTTGAAAGACATCTAATCTGATATCTCAAAAAATAGCATTAAAATTTTCAAAAACTAAATCAACATCAAGTGCCATGTCACTTTTTTGTTGGGTCCACGGCATCTTCTATGTCATGAATGAAAAATTGCTCCCATGGCACTTTCCGCTCAAATATACCCTCCATGTGGCATACTATTAGGTGCTTTCAAAACCCTGTTGTATGTGATGTTTCCCAAAAACAAGTTGTGATTTTGCACATTTTTTGAAAACAAGGGACGTTTTTTGCCACATTGAGTTAAACATAATCTGTGTCAAACTAGACATCATTTTCTATTTTTTTAAATGTCAAAAAAATTGCTAGTCTCTTCTAGTGATAGTAATATTTAATCGGACATTTTAAAAGTATTTATGATATCTAATATAAACACCAATAACCATAGAAGGTGTCTACAATATAAACTCCTAGGTTCATGGCTCATAAATTCTATGCTCACATGCAACGCTCCTCACTTAAAATTGATCAACAACACAAACTTGTTCATTGCTTAGAAGGCCAAATAGACAATATTTAGACATCTACATGTAGAAATTTATGCATTAAACAAATTAGAACCTAGTCAGTGTGACAACTTCATTTCAATTGAAGGGTAGAAATAAAACACTCAAACCCTATTGGGCAAATTTGAAAAAAATAACATTTCTTCTAACTTCAAATGTTGTTATCTTCAAATTTGAGATGCTAAATTTCTTGAAAACTTTCTTGCTTATTATTGCAAATGCTAATCTCTAACTTTTTATCATTTGGTTTTCAAATATAAAATTTTCTCAGTACACAAAAATCTTATATTTAACTAATTATGGACTTTTTTGCAAATTATAGACAATTAAGGTATCGACTGGCAGCCGATACATTTGTACATTTTGAATTCAAAATGTACTCCATGTATACATTTTCATCATGTTTTGGCACATGCATATGTTATTTATGGATTTGCCAAAGTCCATAATTAGTTAAACTTAAGTTAAAATCATCAAAAATTAACTAGTATATTGCCAATTCACTTAACCTAGGTGATTTAGAGTAAGTTAGACTCCATATTTGCTTCTAAAATTTTGTATGAGTATACCTTACAAGATTTAGAACTCTATAGTAGAGAGACACAAATTCATCATTGGCAAAAAATTTACTCTAAAAGCTCTCAAAGTTTGTTGACTATGTCTTGCAGGAATAGAAAGAAAATTTTCACTTTTTTAATAATGTAATCTTTCAATCCACGTGGTCAAATGGTCTGAAATTTTTTCCAGACATTTTGATAATATTCTACTATACTTCTATATGGGTGAAGTTCAAAACAAGTTTTTATTATACACAATTTTAGTCAATGTTCCCCCAAATGGCAGATTTTGACTATTTCTTCTTGAAAAACGCTCCAATCTTGTAGGGATTAAACACTTATTTAGGAATTAAATGTATTACAATATTTTTTTTTTCATAATGCAAAGGAGACAAAGTAATGTAAACTATTCTGTTAGAGGGAAAGTGACAGGGGCATTATAATATTATTTTTTGAAATATGTGAAAATAAATTTTAGTTGTAGATAAGTAGTAAGAAACAACTTTACAATTTGAAAAAAAATTTAGGCTACATGTGATTTTTAAAAAATTTATAGAAGGATGCTACCTAGTAGAAGAAAACCATGTGTGTTCAGACTTGCTAAATTAGACATGTGGATGTTGTAGGTATCTATGTCTAGTGACATAGATGTCCAAAAAATTACATCAAGATTGACATGGCATAAACATCCAAAATATCAAATAATATGTTGATGTGGAGATGCTTTTGAACTAATGTCTATAGAAACATGTCATGTAATTGCTACATAAGTGCTATGTGGGCAAGGAAATTCACATGGAATTTCACTATAAGAAAACAGTGTTTTTCTAGATATGCATTTTTTGCATCCGAACGTCGTGCGTGATGTCTTGTCATATTTGGCTAGACAACCAAAAATTCGTATTATGACAAACGTGCTAAAAACATGGTACGTTATGCAAAATGTTGCACGTCCAGCATCGGACGTCACAAAAAACATCAGTCAACGGGATTCTTAGAAGTTGACATGTGGCTACCACCTAAGCGCAGGAAAACCAAAGTTTCATTTTTTTCATCCATTTCCCATCTATGATGTGCCATTTGACGTGTCATTGATGTGCCATGCCACGTCAGTGATGACAAAATTAGCTGACGTGGTATCTACAGATGTTGATGTGGCATTTTTTTTAGCTACCTGAACAGTCTTTCTAAAATTTTATGATGTTTTTTGAGACATCAATGTGGACGTCTGAGTGTCTTGAATAACACTAGGTGAAACAATTGTATGCTTCTCATCATGCCCCATCTGAATGTGTGGTGTTTGTACAAGTGTGTTTTTTAAAACATATGCGACGCTTACATGCTTTTTTGAATATCAATAATGACATGAAGTATGTTTTTTATTATCATGTGGTATGTTGTAAAAGACATGTTATCAATGTAGCAATATGTTGTATACAATATAAAATATGCAATATATGGTATATCATATGCAATACAACATACAAAATATAATATATACAATATGCTAGACATTTATATACAATACATTATATTTATCAAGTATATTGAATGGCTTAAAAATTCACTTAATAATTGATGAGAAGACAAGTTTTTTTTATACTAATGGGGTGTAGGAGGCATGACAAACCATATGGGATATACAAAACTAAAATATGAGCAACAACATAAATACAATGATGTCTGAAATGATGTTTTAAAAAACATCTACATGTCTTAGTTATGTTTTTTTCGACGTCATTGTAAACATTCAAAAGAACATCTCTAGTATGAAATTAGATATTCACATCAATGTTGTTTTAAACATTTGCTTCAACAGTTTCTAAATTATCTACAAATCTTATTTGTTGTCTATGATGTCATGGTGAACATTTGCATGTCATTTCCAACAATATGGGGAGGTCTCCTTGAACATTTAATTGATAAAGTCACATTTATTAAATCAAGGTTGTTTGCAACATCAACTTCAATATAATATGATACAACAATACATCCAACATGGAATTTCAATTAGTTTAATTTAAAATTTAAATTCTCAATTTTACTAGTTTAATTTCACACCACATAGATGATGCATTCTAAATTTAGTACTTTTAACCATTGTTCCTTCAAGGAACAAATGTATTTTTGGGCATGTACCTATGGGTTGAAATTTTGTTGTAATTTTTTGAAGATTTTTTTGAATATAGAAAAATTGACTAACTTCATGGGAATATGATTTTTTTCACAATCGGTGCTCAAAACAGGGGACAAGGGGTAGTCTGGGCAGCAAAAAGAAATTGAAAAATTTTAAATTTTTTTAAAATTTTTTTTTTCTTCTGGATTATATTTTTGTCTATCTGGAAAGCTTTGATTCATTTCTTTTGGATTTGTTATGAGAAAGTTATGGACATTTTTGTTTTGGGGGCAATTAGAGCATCTCTTTGAAAAGAGTAGCTTGTTGGATGCATTTCTGAATGCAATTTTACAATTTTTTCAAAATAAAAAATCCACATGGTTTAGTTTATTTGCTAGAACAATCTCACCATTGGGATTAGTGCATTTTAATTCCATCTAAAATATATTAATATTTTAGATTTTCCTTCTATCTCATACCTACTTCTACTTAACAATTTTCTTAAGAATGAAATTTAAGTTTTTAAATTTTTTTTTCCTAGACTCTCAACTCAATTTTCTATTATAAATATTTAAATCTCAAATCTCTGTAGTGCAAAAATTTTAAGTTAAAATGTTCAAAGTCAAAAACTCTAGTCCCTCAATGTACTGAAAAACTTGTTTTTTCCACTTTAAATCTATGCGGTCAAAAATTCCCAAATTTTTTTCTACAATTTTTTCTACTTGTTAGATGTAAGATCCTATGGTTAGATGTGAAAAAAAATTAAAATTTCTTTTACTCTTTGCTACAGAAATAACAATTTTCAATGTTTTGTGGCAAAAAAAAGGCCTTGGTTCTTTAAAGGTTAAGATGTCAAATATCTCAAAGTCCAAGAACACTAGAAAATCACCCCACATTAGATATGAATGATTTGAAAATAATAAATTAAGAAGGTGAAATAGCAATAAAAATTATTAAAATTTGATGCAAAATTTATGATTTTAAACTAGTAAAATTTAGAATTTAAATCTTAAATTAAAAATAAATATTATCATATAATATAATATTGATATGATTTTGTAAACCTTTTTCATAATAAATCCATTCATCCAATTTATATAATTTTGTTATATAAATTAAATCCATATAGCTTATAATATTTTGAAAATAATTTTCATAAAATTGATTTATAAAAAAGACATCAAAGAAGATGCCTACAATTGCTTTTGCAACATCTGCACGTCTAGTCAAACGTCATAAAAAGCATAGTAGATAGCATGTGGTTTGAAGTTACATTCGCAGGAAGTAAAAAATGTTAATGCCAAAAGTGATGTTCTTGGAAACGTCAAGATGTCTTGTATGATGCTCACAGAAATATCCAAGGTTGGAATATGAATTGATCGGATATGATGACGTAGCATGCCATGTCAACACTCCATGTCTATGTCACATAATTTCCACGTCATCATGTCATATCAGATGCCACATCAACTTTTTGGCCTCACCACCTACCCATTATCTTCTTTTTCATCCTAAGCAATCACTTTACCACTGACCACAAAAAAAATTTGTCTCAACTTCTAAGCTAGTTTGACTAAAGATGCTGACGTGGCTACACATGTTTTTCTGAACATTTTGAAAACATCTGATGTCCACAACAATGTCTTAGATTGCATCATTGTTTTTCATAGCACCAATATGTTGTGACTGAAATTTAGCAATGCTTTCTACAACATCAAACCAAAATCTCCACTTTTCCAATGTCTGTTGATGTGACATTCCAATGTTTTCTGAGACGTATCGTGTTATCCTGGATGTACAACGTTTTTGGCTTGACATCGGAAAAAACATAGTTTTCTTATAATGTTTTTTTTCATTCACTCAGTTGATGATGTAGTACTTGATGTGGCAGCAAGAGAAATGACATGGTAATCAATGATGATGACATAGCATGTCTACTCATCACACATTATAAGAAAATTGTGTTTTAGTTGATGTTTAATATGACAATTAATGTCTATATTGATAGATTTTAGGTGATGTTGAATCTAACAACCCTTGTTTTTATGTCAACAATGACATCCAATGTAACATCTTGATGTTACATTGGATGTCATTGTTGACATAAAAACAAGGGTTGTTAGATTCAACATCACCTAAAATCCATCAACTTAAACATTAAAAAACTCTAGTTACTTAAGTGACTTTTACACCATCTAAGCATTTTGATACTATCTTTTGAAACATCAATTAAGTCCTCTAAAATTTTTTTGAGATATCAATTGGTGTGTAAATAACCTAATAGGAATTTATTTTGTAAATTTTGATCATTTTTGAGAGTATTTTGAGGCTGTTTGGTATAAATTTGTGATTTTGATGGTCCAAAAAGGTGTTTCTCGTGATGTGTTTCAGTCCTAATTGGAATCTAGTGGAGACCGAGTCGGGTTGAGTTTTTGTGGGGTTCCAAGTTGGTAGACAAGTTAATCCCAATTTGGTATAGTGAAGCGATGCCAAGTCAGGTCCCAAGTGGGATGCGGAGCAAGGCTAGTCAGATTTGAGGGGGTTCCTAATTGGAGTGTCAGTTGAATCAGTGAATTCCAAGTTAGTGATGGATTCAGTTGGTCTTCCCTTCCGAGTTGGCAATTGCCCAGCACTGGATCCTATTAGTCTGGTTTGTGTTTCATTTTCTTTTACCCATTGTCGAGCGAATTCCAATGCATGTCCCAGTTGGTCGAGGCTGCGGATTTGTTTTCTTGTGTGTTTGTGTGTGTGATTCCCAGTTGGGAAGTGTGTCTGCATCAATTGATGTTGATCCAAGGTCGGATCGGTTTGAGCATGTCCTAGTTGGGGATGTGTTTGTGCTAGTGTATGGCGGTGTGGAAGTGTGCAGAGTTATGCACGAATTCAATAAAGAATTTATCCAGGTCGGGGGTTGATTTGGAGGAGAAGTGTGTAATGTGAAATTTGTGGAAGTCTGTGTGTTAAGGAATTGAGATGCAGTGAATGCGTAGTAATCCAAATTGATACTGATAGTTGACTAGATTCTGAATTTGGGTTAATAGTTGAGCAGTGATTAAGGATGTGAATTAAGAAAATAAATAAATATGTGTATGCTTAGTGAATGATCAGGCAGATTAGTGCAGTATATGAAATGGAACTTGAGAAAGATAGTTAAATTGTAATGGTGATTTTGATCACCAATTCGGAATTATATGAATTACATTTTCAACCGAATTGGTGTTACCTGTGTTGTATATTGAATGTATGAATTGTGTACGTGCGTTTAAATGACTTATTTTACATGATAAATCCAAATTGGAGTTTCCGTGTCGTTGTAGTGTATTGCAAGTAAATCCAAATTGGAAACCAACGAGACAAAAGAAAAGTTGTGTTTGAGATTAGAGTGTGATTAAATGGGCTTGCTGATTGAATTCCAAGTTGGTCATGTTGAGAGAAGGTATTAATTTAAAGAGATCAAGTTGGTAGAGGAAGATGCAGTGGTTTCCCAATTAGAGACAAAGTGCAATCAGTAAGATTCAGTCCGATTTGGCAGTGCAAGGCTTCATCAGTTATTCCCAATTCAAGTCCAATTCGGAAGCAGTGAAGCTGTGTCTAGCAAGCGTGGTGCGGCAGCAGTCAGATCCAATTAGGGAGTAAAGGAATAAATTCCAAGTTGGAGGAAAAAGAAAACAATTAAAAAGAAAGGAAGAATAAAGATCAAATAATGAAAAAGAAAAAAATATAAAAGAAAGAAATTAAAAAAAATAAAGAAGAAACAATTTGGGAGATTCACTTAACCCTTGTGGCCTTTAAGAGTGGAGAGAAAAATTTGGTAATTAGTATTATCGCGTGAGGATAACAAATTGCATGTGGTTAATGAATTTCTTTTATAAATCTTGGTTGCAATGACCTACTAGGTGTAGTTTTAGAATCAAATCCTATTTAACCAGCCTCCTCGGAACGAACTTATACTAGTTGGGTAATTTTAAATTTGGTTCCAACATTCTTCTACATTTTGGCGCCGTTGCCGGGGAGGCAAAATAATAGGTTAATTTATCGTTTCCTTTTTCTTTCGTTAAGAAATTATAGATATGTTGCTCGGTAATGAGCAGTTTATCTATAAATTCGGAAACTAGCAAAACTGCTAGAGACGAGAGAGCAAGAAAACGTGCCGCTGATAAAAAGCGAAAACTTGATTCAAATCTAAATGTAGAAAATGCCTCACTGAGTTGGAGGAGTTCTTACCAATTTGGAGAATTCTTCCGGTCAAGGCCGTTTGCTAGCCAAGTAGTAGAAAGAAATAATTTAATAAAAGAAGAAACAATTTGGGAGATTCACTTAACCCTTGTGGCCTTTAAGAGTGGAGAGAAAAATTTGGTAATTAGTATTATCGCGTGAGGATAACAAATTGCATGTGGTTAATGAATTTCTTTTATAAATCTTGGTTGCAATGACCTACTAGGTGTAGTTTTAGAATCAAATCCTATTTAACCGGCCTCCTTGGAACGAACTTATACTAGTTGGGTAATTCCAAATTTGGTTCCAACATTCTTCTACATGGTGCAAATTGTACTCATTGGAAAATAATTATTTAAAAAAAAGTTAGAAAAAATGAACCAAAAAAATTGTCAAATTAAGCAAGAATTAAAGAAAAATGTACCATTAATTATTCTATTATCAATAAAAATTTTAATGACAAAGTGAAGGAATTACTTCATTGACACTTAGTGAAAATGAAGGGTAGCTAGTGAAGTTGTTTTCATTATGAAATCCATTGTTAGCCATAAATCCTCCAAAAATATGAGATAATTTGAAGATGGAAGCTTGCTTGTTGGACATCTAGATGTTGTTTTAGACATTGGCACTTTGTTTCAAAATTTTTGTTTTGAACACAATTCTTGTTTTAGATATTCCACATGGATTGTTTTACTTTCTACCACCCCATTTGTATAAATAGCTTTTTTTCATCTATAGTGTATATCCATTCATTTTCTTTTTTTTTGCAAAGTATGCCATGTTGTTGCCCTTTCCTATATTTTTCATATTTGATTAATGTTTTACTGCAACCCACAACCACTTTTACAAACTTATTTACAATCAAAATATGTTTTTGTTGACATGGTAGTACTATGTTTTTTTAGACATTTAAAAAAACATTGGTATGTTTGTGTTCATGTCAAATAAAACATTAATATCAATAATTATGGCATCAACTTGTGTTCAGAGTAATTTGTTGATGTCTTCCGCAACATCTACAAAAATTTACCTTTGTAGGCCACCTACCCTCTAACATCTTGATGTTTTGTAAAACATGCATGTCTTTGACTAATGTAAAAAAACATCTTCTAGTGTACCTTAGGCTTCCTATGCATTTGGAATGGACAAAATCTATGCCTCATTTATTACACTTTGTCATTAATTCACCTTGAGTTAGCCTCAAATCAATGCAAATTAGTTCACTCCAGCAATAGAACTGTACAATTGGTATTCAAGTCTATAAGCATGTGTTAGGTTTGGTATAGGTTGGTAAAAGCCCTACAATAGCTATTTTTTGACGTTGACATGCGTGTCTACATGTTATCCATGTTTCATGCCATCAATTCCTTGAAATAAGTAATTTTTTTCTTTCATTTATATTTTTTGTTTTCCAATGTAAATAACAGCTAGTCAAACAATTTGTATTTTATATTATTAAATTTATGGAGCATGAGAGCATGTATGACAATGAAGTCAGGAACTCAAACCATTAATCTCTAAAAGACAATGCAAGCGTCTCAGGTATTTTGAAAGTCAAATCTTGAATTTTCATATAGCTCTTGATTTTAAATGTTTTTAAGCTTAACTAAGAAAATATAGCTCCAATATTCTACTTTTCAATCCATTTGAATTTTTTTCAAAATGATTAAAATTGTAATTTTTGCGACACTTTCAAGATAGTTTCTTTAAAGCTCAAAATACACCACTTTTGAACTTTTTCTATTGAATTTCTCTTGGTGTAATGTCAAAGAATACATTGATTACACCATGAAGTTTGTCTTTATTATTTCCATTTTTCTTATAAATTTCATATTATTTAAAGTATTTTTGTAATTATTATGATTTTTACATAGATATTTCTTTTAAAAATCATATAAAATTCAATTTGATATTTTTAACAAGGTTTTTAATTATGAAGAAAAAAATTAAGCTTTAGACATATATGTGAAAATATCAAAATTTGAAAAAATATATATTAATGCAGAAATCTAATGAAGTTTGACCAAGCCTAGACATGAGATGTTTGTTAAGGGTTAAACTAAATCAAAATTAGGAATCATTGTTGTGGCTGCAAGGGAATACAATGGGAGCAACTCCTACTCTGGTAGAGTAACATTGGTAGAATAACATGTGTACGTTGCCTTCTAAGTGAATAGTGAGAGAGAATGCCAATTTTCAATTAATTTCTAAAGTTCCAAGGTCTTTTTTCCATCAAAACTCACTCAAAATTGCCATTTCTATTGCAAAGAGCAAAATCATTTTAAAATTGTAATTTTTATATATCTAATCACAAGATCTTATACTACACTAATATAAAAATGAGTAGAATTTTTTATAGAAACTTTGACCTTATAGATTGCAAGATATTTGCATTTAAAGTGAAGAAAATAAGTTTTTTATACCTTGATTGACTAGATTTTTTTGACTTTGAATCTTCTTCATTTAAAATTTTTGCATTATTGATTTTTATTTTTTTATTTTTTATGTTGAAGAATTGAGTTGAGAAATTAGAAAAAAAATTCAACAAAAAACACTTTATTTTCATTCATTAAAAAATTATTAAATAGAAGAAGGTTTAAGATTGAAGGGAAAGCTAAACCATTAACCCTAGACCACCCAAGGGGATAGATTTTGGCCGTTTATAGTTTGGAAGTACAATTCAAAGTGCTGTAACTTTTGCATCCAATGACCAAATCTAGTAAAACTTGTTGTCAAAGTTGTGCATACTAGTCTAGTTTGTGCAGTAGAATTTTCAAATCAATCTAAGACGAATTGAGTTTGTGAAAGCCATTCAAAGTTCAGAGGTTCAGTTTGAGTTCAACACACTGCATTGTCATGGCTGCAACTTTGAAGGCTTGTGTCTCCTTCATCTAATGTTTGTTTTCAATAAAATTTGTTTGATTTTGTTCCTCTAGAAGTCTAGTCATTGTGGTAAAATTTTCATAGCAATCCAAGTTGTTTTGAATGCTTGGAAGCAATTTAAGTTCAAAACCTAACATTTTTTGGTTAGTATGCACTTTGGCAGCTTGTTACTTCTTCATACTATGTTCATTTTCAAAACTTTTTTTTGGGAAAGTTGCACATACTTGCCTAGTTTTTGTGGCTAAAATATTGTGTTAATAAAAAAAGTAATGAGTGACTAAGAATCATTTTAGTAGAAGTAGGTTTAGCCTTAGATGTGTTTTTTGCACCCTTTTTAGCTATTTTTTTTGACATTTCAAAGTCATTTTGTAAACACAATGAGTCACTTCACTACTAGAAATTTCAGCAATTTCAGTCAATTTGGTCGCGTTGATTTGGTCATTTTTTGACAGAAATTTGTTGAAATCAACATATTTTCATACCCGAAATGGCCTTGGGCCTTCTAGGGTTAATATCTCTAAGGGTTAAATTGAATTACAATAATCCCAATGTGACATTGTTCTAGCAAACAAGCTTAACCCCTGAGCTCCCCACCTCCCCAAACTCGGCCTCTTAAAATCGAATTTCAGCCAAAAAAGGTCGAAATTTGGAAATGTACCAGCGAGAAAATAGTATAAGGTCATGGGGTGGTACAAGAGTGATGTGCAGGAGTGGAGGATAGTGGTGAAATCATTTATACAAATGGGTGGAGCAATTGGCAGCAAGTGCGGAAGCCGAAAATCGGTCTTTTGGGATTCTTGCTCAGGTTTAGGCAACCGGGACGACTTGGTAGGGCCGGTTCCATACCGTTGGAGGCGATTTTGCATACATGCCAACGCGTATCCGTCTTCCCATCAAGACATTCTCTTCCGCTTTCAGCATGTAAGATTGGATTGGGTGCAGAGGGCCATAAGTGCAGAGAGTTGGGGCAAGATTATAAAATTGAGTCTGTAAGTATGGTAGAATTATGGACTCGCTAGTGGAACCAAGCAAAGGGGTGAGATTGGAGAGAGTGGGAGTGCGGTTTAGGGAGTTTTCTATTGAATCCGTAGTCTTTGAGTTTTATAATCGGTGGTGCGTTTGTGGGCGGAGTGGTGATTGTTCTTGCAGTATCAAGATTGGCAGCGAACCAATTCTTTTAAGGATGGGCGACATGGTGGCAGTGGAGCAAAGTGATGTTACAAATGTAAAATCTGAATAAGGAGGACTACTCTTACGGGCTAAACTAGAGGAAGTGCAGCACATTGAGGTTGCCTTGGAAGCGTGGGCGATGGAGCACTACAATGCCACTCCCCGACAACTAGCCACATTGAAGCGATGCCTCAACAAAGAATTCCTCAACCTTGTTGAGCTCACCAAAAATCACTATTGGTTGTAAAATCCAAACGGAAATTTGTGGTGATATTTGTTCCGCTATCAATGCTTCCGAGCTCTTGGTGTCTACCACCAAGTTTCCAAGGGCGACCTTGCTAGACTACCGCAAATTTTGAATGAATTCATTCGCAACAAATGGTGGACTACTGTAAATTGTGAAGAGACTCATGCCTACAAGACACAATTGGGACGAGTATGTGGTCGGTGCGGCAAACAAGCTTGCATGCACGGGGACCATGGTGGATAGTGTAGAGCAACTGATCCATACCCAATGCCTAGACGAGGAAGACGCCGGTGCGAGTTGTGTGGGAGGCCAACTGCAGACTTGTGTCCTCACTTTGCCGCAAAGGCAGAGTCACCGTGAATCATGAAGGCAACCGGGGCGAGGTAGGGGAAATGGATAGGGGAGGTGAAGAGGAGGGTGGAGTAGGGGTTTAAGGAATCCCAATGTACTAAATTTTGATCTAAGTTGTGTTGCGCCTATGTTAAATTTGAACCAAGCACTAGATTCAGGTAGAGACCACGATGATTAGGGAGAAACAAATGTAGGACCGGTGGTAACAAATGTAGAATTATCAACACTGCGAGGTTGCAAACCAGAACATGTGCAAGAGGTGGGGTGGGCGCAAGGACACCTACAAATTGGTGAATACACTGTAGCACAAAGGCGCGGATAAGGATGAGGAGCAAGACGAGGGCGGGGGCAAGGCTAGTTGGGTAATGAATCAGCACTGTGGAGTCGTGGACGAGCACAAGGGGTTGGGTGGGGATGGGGACGCTTTTGATATTGTGAGGATGATGTGTTGACGGGTCGAGGACAGGGACAACAAGCAGGACAAGAATGTTCGCGCGTCGAAGCATCAATCATGACTACCACAGGTTGCAGCAGAGGGAAACCACGCAGCCAACCTCGTGGGGCTGGATGGGGGAGAGGTCTTCTGCGGGGCGACATATTGCTCAAGCCAAGGGAAAATGAAGACAATTTGAATTCAGGGTGGAATTCGGAAGGAACACCACCTTGTGAATGGCTACCTCTAGATATTGAGCTCCTAATCCGCTCTCCGCATGGATTGAGACGGCCATGGCCTTGACCGCGTTCCACTTTGACATACAAATCGGGATCATCTGCTCAGGTTCGAAATGGCACACATGAACATGAAGGAACGGGGGTGCAAGAGTTCTCACCAAATTCAATGCTTGGGCATCATCGGCAATGGCAACAACTTAGCCACGAATAGTGAGTTTCAAAATAAGTGTCCAAATAAGTAGTGATCTTGTTTAGGAGATTGGTCACTAAAAAATCCACCTCACTCCATATGAAGATCAAGTTCTTGCAAAGTTAGGCAAGAGTAGACATTTGTGCACTAGTGGTGGTAGATTGTAAACTGCTCTTCTGGGGAGTCAATGTACACACCTGTAATCACGTTCCATTGATATGAAATGAAAATGTGTTTGGCACATACTTTACTAAATTTTGCCAAGTTGAGATTCTCTAAGTATAACTTCCTTCAGTCTTTCAATGCGTGCACTAGAAAATTTCGTGGAGAATTTTGCATTTTCCATATAGTGGGTTCACCTCCAAATTGCATGATGCTTTTCAATTATGATTGCATTGAGTCTTTTGCAAAATGAATGGCAAAACATTTGACTGTAAGGCCCTGACTTGAAGGTGGACCTAGTACTGAATTGTGCTAGAAGATTTTGGCTTGTCTTTGTACACATTAGTGAAAACATTGTGATTATTTCTTAATGCTTGTAAATTATGTATTTATCATAGGGGAGACAAGCTAATCTCCTCAGTAATACAATCGACCAAACATACTGACAACATACTATAGGACATCAATCTTCGTATACCAACATACAAACAAGTGCCTTTTTTTTTAGGGTACATGGTTCATGCATGCTATTTGGTTTAGTAACATAAGTGGTGGGTTCAAACCACATACAGAAAGTGTGGGACAAATGTCAGCAACAGCACAAGGATTAGATGATGCCTCTGCAGCATCCGCAAGGATGTAGGATTGACTTCGTAGGGCGACCGGAGAACAGCAATGATTGTCACTAAGCAATCACAATTTCTTACCTGAAATGTAGGGCCCTTGGGGGTACATGTCAAATCGCTCATTGTCCAAAGCAGTGTATATCTAGTTCAAAATTTGTTGGTCGCACATAGGGCATGTTTTCTTGCCTTGGACACATTAAAAACAAAAAAGAGAGTGACCACATGCCTACAAAAATGATCAAAAAATATAATCAATAGGTGCCAATCACTAAAATTCATCAAACATTGAAAGTATAGAATATGAGTGCAGTAATTACCTCTAAGCGAATAACTAGTGCTTGATCATTGCAAACCTAACAATGTTTCAATCTTTCCTTGTCAAACAACAAAGCATGTTCACGTTTTTTGTCATCAACATCCTTGAATACTGTGACTTCATTTGTGCCATGGAATTGGGAATTATTGCTATTCTGAAAAGGTGCATTCCAAGGACTTCCATCATTGTTACCCATGATTGAAAAACTCCGATTCTTTGGACTTGTAGGTGTCGAAGTGTTGTGATCAATCTTTGAATAACATGAATTTGTAGGCATGGTGACAAAACAATACTGTAAGTAGTTTTTTCTATAATTTAATGTAACATAGTTTAGGATTTCATATAATTTTAGCGTGTAAAACAAAATTCATCCTATATTATAGGGCTTTAGATTTAAAAGGATTTAAATTTCCTATTATGAACTACTTCACTTTCATCTAATAATTTAAAAGACATGGTACTTCAAAATACAATAAACTTTAAAAGTACACTAAACATGAGCAAGGAGGGACAGATTAGGTTTACAATGACTTCCAAGAATGGAGAATTGGAGTAGTTACAACAAAATATATTTGAAGAATTTAGAACATTAGTGAGGATAAAAAACATTTAAACATTATAGAGCAAGAGTACTTTGGACCCACAAAATTTAAGGAATACCAATAAGGAAATTCAAGACCCTAGAACTATAGGAATAATTTTCAGGAATACTTAAGACCCCCAAAATTTCAAGAATAAAAATAAGGAATACTTAGGACCTCCACAATTTCAAAAATAATAATCAAGAATACTTAGTCCCTCTACAATTTGAGGTATAGTAATTAGGAGTACTGAGAATCTCCAAAAATTAAGGAATAACAATCAACATTATTGAAGACCTCCAAAATTTAAGGAATAAGAAGCAAGACTCCAAAAAAAAATAAGGAATAACAAGTAGGAGTATTTAAGACCCCAACAAATTTAAGAAATAACAATCAATAATAGTAAAGATAAATAATAATCTAGGATTAAACAACAAGAGTAGTAAGGAATGCACACCAAAAAATTGAAGCAAAGTACAAGCAAAGTTTCAAAAAATTATAACAAGATTTGAGGAATACAAAGCAAAAATTGCCATAACAAACAACATTCAAGGAAATCAAAACAAGTTTTAAGAAACCAAAACAGGAGTATAAGAATTTTGTAAAGGATACATAAATATTACAATGATAACCACTAGACTAATCCACTCATTCAATAGTACAAAAAAATAAATGTTGTCTAGCAATTACAAAAATGAATCTATGTCAGAATTAATAGTTACAGAATACAGGATCTAAGAATCAGTGCTGTCGTCTATAAAGAAAACATTCACACTAAGATATTTTCAAAAAAAGAATATAGTATAGATTTGAGTTAAGAATCTAATAGTAGACGTCAAGAGCTTTCCAAAAACATAAAATACACAAAAATACGGTCCTGCTTCTTATATTGTAAGAAACAATTTTGCATCCTAATGGAAATGCAAATGTTCCTTAGCTAAGTATGAATTTGTCATTCAGAAGTACACTTCTAAATTTTTTTTTAAACATTCATTATAATGAAGCAACAAACAAAGTAAAAAGTAAAATGAAGTGACAAAATTACTTACATGAAGAAGCTCAATATGTGCCTGGAACTAGTTTCAATGTCTTTGAAGCCACTACAACCTTCATCATGTTACCGGACAACTCAAATTTGGGTGCCCCACACAACATACTATTCTTTTGAGAATTCAATCTTACAATTAGAAAGCAAACATTTATTGGATGCACTAGCATGCCTAATAAGGCAAAAATAATGGTATGTATGGCCACAAAGGGCACTAACATGATTGTTATACAAATACCAAGAATTGCAAACTGGACATGTATTCACCAAACTCATCTTTTTAGACACTGCTCTCAAATCACTAAGTAGAGATAGGGGATAGGTTACGATCCTTCTACCCTCACACATTTGCTGCACTTAGAACTCAAAATTGAAGACTTCAATCTCCAAAGTTTTGAGTTTGTGGGATCTTTCCATTGGGGGGGTAGTAAGCTGTTGGAATAGCAATATATGTGTGAACAAATGATAGGGTATTTTAAAAACATGGGGGCAAAAAATTATAAATGGGTTTAGAGTAATATAGGGTATCGAAAATGGCATTGGATGTCTTTAAAGTATTATAGGGTATAAAAAATAGGTTCCATTAGAAAATGTAGTAGTCCTAAAATATCCCCCTTTATATTTTTTTGGGCCAAAAGTCTGAAAATGCTACCTTGTAAGTGGCATATTGGTTAGGGTAAAAGAATAGAAATTTTTATTACTATGTCCATAGTATTCTACTATAAAAAATATAATTCACTAGTTTATTTACTGCCTTTTAGGCTAGGATACCTCTAATGGCTTTCACTACTCTTATACTAGTTCTTACAATACATAATTTTGTAGCTTGTATTACTTTTACAGCACATACCTTACTGATTTTACCGTTAGTTTTTATTGCACTGGGCATTAGTGGGAATGGTGGCCATCGATGGCTTATTCCAATGATCTAGCAATCTAATTTGAATATTCTAGGATTTAGGATAAACAAAGTTCAAGGTGTCAGGATTTGAATTGCAAGGAGATCAATTTGTCTACGTGTAATCTAGCTTTTTGACTTATATTAGTACTTTTTTGTTTTTTGTGAACTTTATATATATATTCTACTCTATTTCTAGTATCTAGTGTAAAATAGACTTATTTTATCTTCCAAGTGTGGAAATGATTCAAAACCATTGAAGTAAGTAGTTAGTTGGAAATATAAAAGTAAATGGAAACGATAAAGATAAAGAAAAGGGAGAAGAAAAAAGAAATAGAAAATGAAGATTTGAGGAGCTGTGAATGCAGAACGTTGCAGTTGAAGCTTGGTCATTTCCGATCACCCCCCCTCCAACTTTAATTCTTTTTCTCTCCCATTTAAAATATATAGTGCAGATTAAAAACTTGATGCTTCCTAGTGTTGTAGAATTCTCGCGCATGTAATCTTTGCAATTGCAATATATATTGGGTTCGTGTCAATTGTGCAAATTGTGTGTTGTGTTGTGTGTGCGGTTTGTCTGTTTGCGGTGTGATTGTATCAGCTCTGCAATCTAGTGTTTCGGATCAGTTTTGTGTGTATTGGTGGAATTCGGTGAGTTTCAACCAACTGAGCGAGGAAGGGAGAATCTGAGATAGGAATCTTTGAGATTTTTGAAGCAATCCAAGCGGCCGGACCAGGCGACGGCGAGGAGTCAGGGTCGCCGAAGCAAGCCGATGGGCTGCGGTGTTGGTTGGTGGTAAGTGCACATTTCACAACTTGCAGTGCTGTCAGTCAAGCTGCGGTGCGAGGAGAGGATACGGTGAAATTGCTCTGATCAGTAATCCAATTGCTTCAATCAAAATTGAAATCAATTTTTTTTTGTGTGAACCTTTGTGTGGGTTCTCGTGCGTGATCGATCAAGTAGATTGACAGGATGCAATCGCTCATGAAATTTGTTGATTGTGAAGTGGAGATTGCAATTCAGTGGTTTGGAAAAGTCTGATTGTGCTGTGAATCTGATTAGGGATTGGGCTTTTAGTGTGAAGAATTGTGAAGGGGAATCGACAATCCATAATCCAAATACAACCAAAAACTTTTGCGGTCACGAATTGTGCAGGAAATTGTGCAATCTAACAAGAAATTGAGTGAATTAACAAACAAAAGAAAATTTTTGATCGCCAAAGCCCAGGCACAGACAGCCACGGCGATGAGCAGGACGGAGGCGCAGCAGGTTGATCGTGAGAAAAAGACAGAGTCGGGTTTGGGGTTAAGACTCGTTTGGGCCATACGGGTATCAACTGGGTATCGCACGACCTTGGGATTTTGAAGGTATAAAATTTTGGACGCCTTGACCTAATCATTCAATCAAAAACAAAATAAATAAAGGTTCAAATTTTTTGAACGGCCCAAGGGCCGTGCCCCTGGTTTGGATATAGGCACAAGTGCGGTTATTAGTTTTGGATTAATATTTTAGTTGTAATGGTTACATGTATTAGAATGTTGTATTGGACGTTGCTTATATCTGCATGTTGTAAGTTTAAGTCTTATGTATTGTAGGTAGTGCATACTAATTTGCATGTGTTTGGCCATATTGTCCTTGGTTGTGTGTGTGTGGACATATTGTGAGTTATTCTAAAATTTTAACTTTTATTCTTTTGCTACATACTAAGAATAATAATACTATTACTTATATAGTCTATAAGTCTGGTATTGCACATGTACTCAACACAAGTCAGTCCACATTGAATTATTGTCCCAGAACTATTGCCATGAGCCAATAGCACACTAGATAGGATTGCGACTTCATTGGTCAGTTAATATTATATATCATGTATTAAAGGACAGCAAGAATGATATCTTGGGTTTTAGTGGGAATAAGAGTGAATAAGTCTCTGAATTTTGCACGTTTATACATTGTGACCTTTAAACACACTACATTAGCCTTACATAGCTCGGTCCATGGTGTTTGAACTCGGATTTAATTGAGTTGAATCAAATTCCAACATTTTACTACATTACGATGCACCAAGATTGTTTCTTCCGCCTATACTAGTAGAAAAACAGTGACCACCATAACAAAAAATTAACAAAAAAGTGTTGATGTCGTTTGTATTCTCGGTAGCGTTGTCTTGGACAGTACATAACAAAAAACTGTTGCCTATTTTGTTATGGTAGTCAAGTTTAAAAAATAATAATATTAATTCATTTATAAATTTGCTCAATGAATGGCCATCACTTGGCAAGCCAAAAACCAACCCGATACAAATTGCCACATAGATAAAACAAACAAACATAGATAGGACTATGAATTAAATTTTAAATTTTAATTAAAAAAATTAACCAATTTAAATTCATTTAAAAGAAATAAGACCAATTTCTTATAACTTGGAGAAAGAGAAGTGACTTTGGTGATAAAGAGAAGAGAAGACAAGCTCTTTATACAAATAGAGTGATAGAAAGTAGAACAAATCATATGAGATATGTGAATTAAAACTATGAGTGATTTACATATCCCATATGGTTTGTTTGATTTTTTATCACCCCATTTGTATGAAGAGCTTGTCTTCTCCTCTCTTATATCACCAAAGTCACCTCTCTTTTATTACCAATGAGTGAGAGGCATGCTTTTTTTTCTTCTTCTAATTAACAAAAAAATGTTAACTTTTTGGTTGATTTGGACATTGTACTATCTGAATCAACAAAAATTCAGTGACCATTTTATTAGCTTGTATCAAATCAACAAAAAATTGTTAAAATGGTCAATACAATATTCCAGTCAACAAAAAATTGTTAAATTTTTGTTGACTTGGACACCATTTTCCAATAGTGCTGAGAGAAACAAGATATGTACACAATGCATCTAAGATTCACACATTTGCATTGTCATTCCCAAGTCCAAGTTTCACAGTCAAAATTGACTTCACTATGTGCTCCTACCAATGTTGACTCCCTGTGAAGAATGTGGTAACGAGCAAATTGCACCCTATTTTTAGCCCTCATTATGTGTTGGTGTAGATTTGCATTTTTAGTTTAGGATTTATTGCATTATATCGATCTTTTGGAGTGCGCTTGTAACTGCAATGAAACCTTCTATTTTGAGGTAATCAATCTAGCATTTGACAATATTTTTAATCCATTCTCAAGCTCAAGGTTTAGGGTATCATTCTTTGAAATTGAAGTATAGTGTTGTTAGTTTGCATTAACAACCTATCTTCCAATTGCATCCTTGAACGGTGGCACCTGGATTTTGCAAGAAGTTTGTTTTAAGGTTGTCTTGTCTGGTCTACGGTTTACTGTTAAAGAGGTTTAAATGCCTTTCTTGTACAATTTTTTATGCATTTCTATTTTAGTGTTTAATAAAAGATTCTCTATGTTGAGGGTAGGATTTTGGGTGTAGAAAATGGTGCTCAATTTCAAGATTAGGTTGTACTCAATGGAAGATGATGTTGTGTGGCCGGAGCTATTGAGTCCCTTTTTTTCCAAATGAACAATACTTATACTGACTTGCGTATGCGCTTGGAGAACAGGGGATGCGTAGAGTGGCCCTTCTTTTTCTAAGATTTCTAAGATAAATGTCGAATCTTCAAGAGGTTTGAGGCCATGAATTATGTGACAGACCATGTTTATATTATTCCTACATTGGAGGATGACGGTGGACTTCAGAAGTGGTGTTGTCTTCGAAAGCCGACTGAAGCGGGGAGTAGCGACTTTGCAACAGAGCCCCAAGTGGAAATTAGGGTTGCTGAAGCTATTCAACCTTATGTCACGGACGTCTTGGACTATGGTGTTACCCAGACGTTGGAGGAGGTAGAAGTTGGCGCACAATGGAATCCGATTGAAGTTCCTAAAAAAGAAGAGATTGTTGCAATCAATACTCTTATTTGTTGTCGTGCTTGAGAATTACAAGCAAGGTGTTGAGAAGTTGAAAATGGAGCTGGAGTCCATGGATTTTATTGATCACATGTGGAACCTCAAGATTTATGAGCACCAACTTTGTGGGGAGTATAAGAGAGAAATTGGGGATATAGGTTGTGATCACTCCCAGAGTGCCATACAAAATCTGTTTGCAAATTTTAAGAAGTCTTACTTGCATTCCGCTCTTTACATCAAGTAGTGGTGCAGGAAAATGGAGATCATGTACAACGATCACCCAAAGAAGGAGGACAATTGCAGCAAACCCATAATTTTGACACTAGTAGATTACAAGCATCTCATAGAGGAAGATATCAGCATTCTTCAAAGCGTGAATGACTCCATCTTGAAAGATGATCCTTTGTTTGTAATAGTAGGAGATGTGGGAGGTAATCAATTGAAGTCTTTTTAGTTCAAGGTACTCTGCAAAATTGATGGAGAACTAATGTACTTATATCCATAGAAGGGGAATCTTAGAGCTAATTTAGATAATCACATATATAGGCTCTTTTATACCAAGTGCTATGAAGATTTGGTTGGGGCAAACAGTTCTTCAAAGACATCATGTGCACTAAGCTCTAGAAAATGGAGGAGACTTAGTGCAAGGGCAAAATCAACAACTAGAAATCAATAGGACCTACATTCTTGGTTCAGTAGTTTAAGTAGTGCAAATTCTGTTACTACAGGAAAATCTCCATTAAGTATGCACTCAGATTCTATCTTGTCATTGTTGTGTTGGAGATTTAGGAAGAAAATCACTAAGTACACTAGAAAGTGCTATAGAGTGGATTCATTGCTCAATGATCCAAAGTTTGAATTGTTGTGGATAGCGGAGCCCAACACAATTGTAGATTTTGTATTCAAAGGCAAAATTGTTGTTGTGAGAGGCTACTTCCGCCATGTAGAATCTAAATGTCTGAGTGGTATTGGAGAACCCTTCATAGATTTCACTTGTTCTAATTGCATAGAAATTGAATAGGCCATTGATTTTAGACTTAAGGTGCTTAGAGAAGGTCGTGTTCTTGTTAAGCATGGTTATAGGGATATATAGTCCAAAAGAAACATAGACTATTTGCAATGCACTAAGGTGGCTGCACAATCTAGGACATTAGTGAGGAAATATTGTGAGGAAAAGGCTAGACATTGGCTTATGAAGGCTAAGGTCGTGCAATTGAAAGTAAGTCACCGCAGTTTAAAACTTAATGCTATAGAAAGCTTTAATAGAAAGGATGTTCTCTCTTTCTGTAACAACATTTTGGCGGCTCATAGAACCAATGCCTTTGGAGGAAAGCCAATTTTGTAGGACTTCCTCAGGGATGTTTCTACAACCTTGAATCGTGTGAGGCAAAGTCACAAATTTTCAAAAAATTCAAAATCATTTGCACAAGTTATGAGGATCTATGGTGGCAAGCAAATGTGTGATTTGTTTGCCTTGAATTTTGGTGGACCATCATATGATTGTACTAAATGGAAACACAAGAAAGGGATTCAGTTCATTGTTGGGGAACATTCTTCGTTGTTTACTACTGTGGTTGACATTTACAAGGAGGCCAAAGCAATTTACGGAGTGGAAAGACCTGTCCTAATCATCTTGGCTGAAAATGAGATGAAAGTTAAGTGCTGTATTTCTTGGGACGCCCAATCAAATGGATTGGTGGGCTTTTGTGGACAAAATGAGACTTATGTGTGCATCTCTACTTTCAAGCCATAGGTAGGAAATGGTGAGAGTGGATATTCATCCATAGTTGATTCTTTCCAGATGAATGACAAGGAAAGTTTTGCTCAGGTCATCATGGTCAATCCTTTGCATGATAAGTTGCCTAGACTTGTCCTTGTTGCATCCTGCACTTGCATTTGATTTAATTCCAGTTGGGTCCATAATTAGTGGAAGACTATTGACACGCTTTGGCAAGATAGTTGTAGGGTGGTTCTTAGACCTATTGTAGGACATTCTTTAGATGGCGACTCTAGGAGAAGGCAACTGATGGTTGAAGACTATTGCAACAAAGTAGGATTTGGGTATAAAATTCTATGGGAAGGTTGGTCTTCATCTTGTAAATGGCTTAGGGAGAATAAAGTTAAAGGCTTACATAATCAGGATTTCATCCATAATAGAAAGAAATTGATCAATCCACATGACAGTGTTGTAAAAAACCTTCGTCTAAGGGCTAATATCTGTTACCTAGATCATCTTGGTCAAGTCACTACTAGAAAATTTCGTATTTCTGTTGTTTTGGTCGCGTTGATCCGGTCAAAATCTGACAGAAATCTGTTGAAACCAACAGATTTCTGTCAGATTTTGACCGGATCTCTGTCAGATTTTGACCGGATCAACGCGACCAAAACAACAGAAATACGAAATTTTCTAGTAGTGAGTTTATCAAAAGTTTGGTATTGATTAGCATGGTCTCAGAAATGAAGATGTAGAGCAAACAGACAGACAAAATTGGGCTTGTGCACAATGCATTTGTGCAAAGAAGACAAGGACTTGCTTGTAGAAACCTTGGCAGGAATTCAGAACTAATAGGAATGCACATTAGGAGAGAACTTTAGGGCTAAGTTGCTTGTCTATATGTGCTAATTATATTGACATTTTCCTTTCCGTGTCTTTGTCTTTGAGGGAGAGGGTGGTTCTTGTTAGTAAAGTATCATTCTTTTTTAGGATATGGAAGTTGTGGTTTCACCATGGTGACCACGGTGTAGGAAGAAATACAAAGAATTTGATGCTGCATGAATGCTTTGTGAGCAAGCAGTGCTACCTTAATGTACTAGCAAAGTGTCATTCTATTTCATACTACTATGATTGTACACAAATACTTTGTACATTATATTTCATAATATGATTGATTTCATACCAAAGGTTTGTATCATTTTTACATATCAAATTCACTTTAATCTACATTGTTTGATTTCATATATGTGTTCACAATTTGATGTAGGACTAAAATTGTAGTAGAATTTAAAAAAAAATCTAAATTATCATATCATTTATTCATATCAATTTGGAATTATAAGTAATGCAATCCCCTTTTCTATTAACCCAAAGTAGAAAATTACATAATGATAGCATGTGAAGAAAAAAAAATACCCTCCTATAAAATAGTGGTTGTTTGCACTTATATCCTTATTTTTTTAATACACTACCCTCCTCGAGATCTTTCCTCAAATTTCTTAATACTATTTATAACCTTTGCATGCTCCATACTACATTTATGTTCACAATCGCGGAACCTCTCATGTGCAAATTTCTCCTCTGAAATTACAAGAGACTGTTTTCTCTCATGATCAGTTTTTATTTTTGAAATCTTTCGAATCTATTCATGCAAATCTTGAATTCCTTGCTGGTAAAATTCTTTGTCACTTGACTTAGAGATGCCTTTGTAGGAAACCAAAGTGCTCAATTTGTCATTGAGCTCTTGACAATCTTTTTTAGCCATGTTAAGCAAAGTGGAGTAATTGTCTAGTTCTAGCTTTGCTTGGGTGTGAATGACTTTTTTATCAGACAAAGTCAATTGAGTTCTTAATTCTCCTTTCACTATTAGGAAAAAACTGTACCCTAAAAGAAGCTACTTCGTAATGTAAAAGCTTAGGTGGGAAGAGCCTTTTCAACTTACTAATTGGGCCAAGAATTGTATGATGAATTCAAAAATTCATGATCATTATCCAATCTATCTTCACGATCTCATAAATTTAGGTGAGAAGAGCCTTCTCAACTCATTAATATTAAGCTATGAATTACATGATGAATTCAAAAATTTGTAGTCATTACCCAATCCACCTCCATGATTTTATAAATTTCATGATGGTTCTATCATGAAGAATTTATGGAGCACACACCAAGTGGTGGTCCTAATGAGGACATGGCCACTTTTATATTCATTCAATTAGTATAAAAATTAGTAAGAAAACGCAAGGCCTCTTTGTGGGCTCAATTTTTTTCTAATGACTTTCTTTCAAATCACAAAGCTCTTCAATACTCACTTGGACTTCTTCATGTATAGATTTTCTAGTTCTAAGAACTTCCCTTACTCTCTCAATCTCTTGACTTGACTAGTTAGGGCTCATATTTGGAGAATTTACTACTTTTGACTTGGAGGATCCCATAGCACAAACTCTACCTTGAAAGGACACTAAATCTTTGATGACCTCACTCTTCAACATCACTAACGAAGACAACTTGGTGGCACTAACTGGAAGTCATGTAGAGCCTAGGGATAGCAAGATAGAAAGGGATGTTGGTTGGCTACAATGGGTTTGAAATCTTGAAACTTCCTTTCGGCTTGTAGATGTTTTTTTATTCTTCACTTCAACTTTGTACTTGTGCAAGAAGGCGCCATAGGCAGCCCAGTTGAGCTTCAAACTCTTACATTGACCAATCATTCCTCTACAAATTGTTAGAGTCAATTTTCTATTCACAATTTCATGAGCAATTTCATCTTCTTTTGTTACATGCTTATACAATGCAAGAATCTCACTAGCTTGTTCACGATCAACATTAGTATTGTAGAGCCATCCATTTTTGCTATGCTTTGGCCCAAAGAATGAACATATTTTTGCTACAAAGACATCATCTTCATTCAATGAACGGATATCTAAACCCTCATTCACCAAACCTTCTTGTTCTGCAAGCAATTTAGCAGTTGGAATATCCATAGATGAAGCCATCTCTATAGCAAATCCGAACTACCATCATATTAGAATCTTTCAAAAAAGATACAAGTTTTTATCTACAAAGTTGTATAAACGTAGTGTACAGTTTGGAGGTTACTTCAAAAACTACAGCAAATACGTCCATACTTGATTGAGAAGATGCTCCCATGGCAACACAATCAAGTTCAAGTAGCACAGGAAAGGAATGAAATATAACATCATCATTGTGTATAGGAATTAACGGCAAATCTAATTCAAACTATTGAGGGGGAAGGAAAAAAATAAAAGAGTGCAAACAAAGAACACAAAGCGCAAAGATTGAAGCTCCAAGAATAAATGATGAGTGAGAGGGACGGAAGAAAGTTGTCAAAAGAATGAAGAATCTAACCAAAGTTAGAACCTGCAAGTGGGAGCGGAAGGCAAATCCCTAAAATTTGGTACCCTAATTTGCCACAGGTCATATAGTCATTGGTCACGTTTTTTTCATTGTAGTAGATACTTTTCTAAGAAATATGCATTGAAATACAATTCTTTGGTTCCGGAGTGAAGTACTCCAATCATGCTTGGACCCATTTACGTCCATGAGAATGGACGAAACTTGCCAAATATGGATGAAAATCTATTTATTCATCCAAACAATATATTCATCCAAAATAGAGTGATACCATCCAAAGATTTGGTAGCACTTAGCAATTTTATCCATTCAAAAGGAAGAATATTTTGCCAAATATTATATCCTATAAACAAATTTGCATCACTTTTTAGAAAATTTGTATGAAAAAACCAAATGTAGTTACGTCCTCACTAAACCCCTAAAGTTCCATTGTCCCTACGGGGGACAAAATAGATTTTGGGTAGGCTCCTATGACCTCAATTTTTATTGAAATTTTTTGAAAATTTCTCATAAGATAGAAAAACTTAAGAGCTTTGGGGGAATATAATTTTTTATTTCAATCAATGATTGTAAGCAAAAGTTATGCTACAATAACCTCAAAATGGGGGAGACCAAGTAGTAAAAAATCCACAAAAAATTGAAATAAAAAAAAAACATTTTTGTTCTTGTAGATTATTTTTTTTGAAATGTGAAGCTTTGATTCATTCCATTTGGATTAGAGATGTGAAAGTTATGGAGCTTCTTGTTTTGCGGGCAATCATAGCAACTTCTTGAAAGAAATTTTTTTCTTTCACTTTGACTGCTAATGTCTTTCAATCTATACAGTCAAAAAAAATTATCACATGATCTAAGACAAGTGTAGAACAAGATCCTATAGTTAGATTCTAAAAAATATTTTTTAAAATTTATTTTGTAGGTGATTGTAGTAGAAGTGGTAGTTATGAGTGGTTTTGGTAGGAAAATGGCCATGGGACTTTAGGGGTTAAGGTGGGCACCTTCCAAACCATCACTTTTGCTATTGTGCCTATTTATTATTATTAGATTTGTCAAATTTTCTTATTTTCTTGTTGGCAAGTGAAAGGAGGTTCTAACTCACCCAAGCCTATATGCAAAAATTATGAAAAATTATGAAGGGTCCACATTTTTTTGATAGAGGTTCTAAAATAGTCTCTTCCACATGGATATTGTACCTATTGATTGATTTTAGAGATGAACTCAACCAGAGTGACGCTGGCGGTTTTGGGTGAGTGGCGCATTTGGGGGTCCTATTATTGCTACTGTAGGCTAATTCTAGAATTTTTTTGAGATGAAAGTGCTGAACATTCCACGAATCCATCAGCCAAGAAGATCAACGGATTCATCCCGACCAACGATACAGGAGCCATGGCGCTCACATACAGAACATACGTGAAAATGTTTCTTTTAAGATCGACAGAGAGGAGGGACCCGGCCAGAGCACAATCAATCGACTGCGCTCGGGAGAGCCGGTCTCAGTCTCACGCACTTGCATTTCAGAGGCAAAGTGCTGAGTGTTTTTGGTCCTCGGTATGATCGAGTTAGCAGGATAGCTAGCTAAAGAATTCGATTCACGGTGATCTTCGGTGAGAATTTATTAATTCTCAGGGCCCCAGGTTGTGATTTCATGTGCAACTGAGCAGAGACCGTGCATCCTGAAACCAAAAATCTATACCTTGTCTGGCGTACCATAGTTTTTGGCCTGAAATTAGGCCTTTTGTGAAGATTTATATACATGTCACAATTTTGGGGTTTGCAGAATATCGCCAGTTTAACGAAATTGACGTTTATAGCTCGAGTGAAGGTCAGGTACTCGGATCAAAATGTCAATCTGGCTTGAATTTGATGCACTGGGCTCGGGTGCTGGTTCGTTCCGAAGGGACCAATTCCTGATGGAACGTTTGGAGACTCCGCTTCCAAAAATATATAGCTCCTGCTTTGCCTTTGTCAATGCTATGATTTTGGGAAGTAACCAATTGGAGCCTGTCTTTTCTTGGGTCGGGCGCTTGGGTTGACTTGGTTTTGCGACTGTTAGTAAGGCCGAAAGAGGGTGCAGGAGCTCTCCCACGTACGTGCTGCAAAAGCAGGCCAGTTGTGTACAAGGGTTACCAAGACAATATTATTCCTTGCAAAACACGAGTGATGATCGAGTATTACAAATTAACATGCATGTAGTGTAGATGTGGATTACAAAATTATGAAATTCACGGAGGCATCGGACCGTTGTTTTGTGCTATATCATGAGACGATGAAGAAAAACAAGTGTAGACAGATCAAGCCGAGAAAAGTCTACTAGGTAAATGGTGTCCGTCAAGCTAGCTATAGTTTGTAATGAGAAGATGGGCAATTTCGTTAAAATGGAGGTATTCCATGTGCCATTTTGACATGAGAACCGTTATGGTGATTTTGCTTAATCGGCAATTTCGTTAAAATGGCGGTATTCCATGTTCCATTTTGACATGAGCGACCATTAAGGTGCCTTTGTATTGTGCTATGTACTAGTCGTAGGGCGTAGTGCTGGTGAGTGGCAAATGGGCCCCTTGCATACGAGTGCAAGGATTTCTATACAGGACTTGTGCGAAAGACAATGACTACAGATGTTGTTAGTGAAAGTCTTGGTAGACTAATAGGTAGAACGTGGAAATCTTGTCATGGAGTTGTTGGTGCTTAACATGGGTGTCGTTGCCCATTGAAGTGGAGGGGGGGGAATATTTGTGTTCATCATCATGATGGGCACAAGTTTGGGTACTTGTTTAGATTTGCATCGTTCATGAGTGCGTGGTCAGTGAAGTTGATATCTAAAATACGTCCTGTTGGAATGGATGCAAAATAGAAGGTCAAAAACTTGTATTTCAGATTGAACAAAATGGAGGTTGTATACAAAGATCGAGGACCAGGTAACCTATGATGCCTATAGTTTGTTCAAAATTGTACAATTTGCTACAATGTCATCGGATGAGAAAAACTATCACTACATGTTGCATAATATGTGAAGGTCCACCTTCTATAATACAAAGGGGCATCGCAAGTATGAAATATGACTGTTGGAATAGTTGTCTCCCATGACTTCATATTCACCAACCTTGTTCTTCTTCAACAATTCGACGTAAATGATCCACTGCAAACTGCACTTATTGACGAGGAGCAATGAAACTATTTCCATCGTTCTTCTTTGGTTTCCATGATGCCATGATACTATCTGTGGAAACATAGTCAGCTTTGTCGGCCATTTGGTCAATCTTCCATCTGAAATTAGGCTTTGTGTCCCACCCCGCATACAACCGTTGCACATATTTGGATGTTCCACATGGGGTGTACCATTGCACTAAGACTTCGCGAAAGGGAATGGCCGTGGGATCAAATTGTGGATTTTTTACTGCCCTCCCGAGCCATACGGGCTCAATCCAATCCAATCCTGGCCTCACAAAGAGGTAGAATCCCTCACGAACATTAGTGACTACGTTGTATGCTAGTGGCGGCCTTCCCTCTAGAGTACCAATGTAAGGATCTTCGGCCTCCAACTCTTGACGTGTCCTTCCATCTTGCATGAAATCTGTCATAAGATCTCCAGGTTGTCGAGTCTGAGGCCAAAATCCTTGTTGCAATTCATTAGATTGGGGGGAGTCTTCTTCGCCTCCATGCAGCATGGCATTTCTCATGCGGGTCCAATACGTGACCAAGTTTGACATGCGGGGTTTGTACTCCACTGTCCCATCTTCTTCGGATATGTCCTTCCAATGCTGGATGTAGCCATCAAGTCCACGCAAAATCTCAGCTTCGTTTGTCATCTTCTTAGGGGTCACACGCGGTGGATCACCTTGAGGAAGTATAGGTCTATGGTCGACATCTTCCTTCCATAGCTTCAACCCCCCTTCAGGCAACCATGGAATGTTTGTACACGCCAATTTGTATTGCATGATAAGCCATCCATTGTCATCCATGAAGAATTTGTACTGTCTTCCATGAGAGTGGCCCACCAATTGTTTATTGTGCATCCCAATATAAGGTTTGACATAGGCCTTGAAGTCGGGCACTTTTTCAATTAGATGTGGGATGAACGGACCTTGTTCCATTTCCATGTAGGATTGCATCAATGATGGTAGAGTGGGATGGTCTTTCTTGTGGAGTTGCATGCTCCATCGCCCAAATGATGCATCCATGTCATCATGGGTGTGACCCACTATCATGAAGGATACCACCACTTCTTTTACAATGCGTCTTGCCACCAACAAGGATCAAAAACAGAAGACATACCTGTTTTTGTTTTCCCTCCAAGAGTTGTCCATTTGAATGTGTAGCACCAGTAGTAATGGTTGAGCCTCAATTGGTTGAGGAAGAACATCTCCCAGAGAATCAACACAGATCTCGCTACCTTGCAGCAACGCTCGATATAGTTCCGTGCTTCCGGCTCCTTCAAACAACGTTCGTGAAGACATTGCGGGGGGCCCTTCTAAATCTCGTAACAATTTGGCGATGGATCCCACTGTGAAGTTGTTGTCGCTGGAAAACACGTCCAAACTGTAATGTGCATATTTGCCATCCTCGTATCCATGTGCAAAAATCCCTGATACCTTTACGGTCAACTTCATGAACCCATCTAGTGCTTTTGTTTTTCTTGCCAATGCAGGACCACTACTAGAAAATTTCATTTTTCTGTTGTTTTGGTCGCGTTGATCCGGTCAAAATCTGACAAAAATTTATTGAAACCAACAGATTTTTGTCAGATTTTGACCGGATCAACGCGACCAAAACAACAGAAAAATGAAATTTTCTAGTAGTGGACATGTTGTTTTTGAATGATCCATTTTGTCGTGCATGATAGATAAAAGTTGCATAGGCCGTAATTTGGACAACCATCTACTACGGTAGTAGGCATGTCGACAAGCTTCTTGTAGAAACAAGTGCTTCTCGAAACGCCTTTGGATTCGTTGATAGTCCTCCGATCTAGGAGCAAAAGAAGCTTGTAGTTGCTTTAGATTGTCACAAATGCTACATCTTGCGAAGGAATCTCCCCTTCCCTTCATGATGTACTCGGAAAAATATTTTGTTCGAATTTTACTAAAACATGATTGTGTCATAGCACAGGAGAGTCAGGTTGCTTCTCTAGGACCGGAAATGATTCTAAAGTGACCCGTTTATCATTCCTACAGAGATTTAGTTAGAGGAATCCTTGTTTGTCTGGAAGAGAGGGATTTGCCTTGTCACAACAAACCCACGAACATCTACTCTAATCCGGTTAAGTCTAATTATTCTATTCTATTACTATACTCACCCTTTAATTTCTCCTATTCACACATTATCTACAATCTATTTACAATCAGGCTGGAACTGAAAAGGGGGTAGTTAGTTTGACTTTCCCGTTCTTGGTAACCGGAATCGAGTTTAACCTCTAAATCAAGAGGGATCCGCGTATTGGGCTTGAGGCAGGAAGCTTAAAATCTACCCTCTAAGTTTTAGTGTGACAAGAGATCCACTGTAAAAAGAAGAAGAAAAACAAAACACAATAAAGCCTAATTCCGGCTGAACTCTCCTTCATAGTTGGACCGGATAGCTATCGGGATCAGCAAGTCAAGCAAGGTATAGTTGGCTAGAATACTAACTTGAACTACAACGACGGCCTATTAGTTAATTTGGATTCCTGGCAAAAATCGGGATGGCTGAGTTAGGGAGTTGTTACCTCCCCTTCGGGATTCCGGTTAAATCTGAACCTATCGACCAGGAAAACGGGAGCTGCTCTGGAACAGTCAATAGTTACACTCCGCACACATCCGGGACTATCAAAACTCAACTAGAAACACGAACCGGTCACACTTGGGTCCAGAAAACACCCTTGTTCGCAGTCTCTCTTCAAGAATCCGGACAATCTTAATATCCGGGCACACTCCCTCCTTACCTATTCCTGCAATCTCTACAGAACATACATCAATGATTATCCACCACCAAGGCACACGCCGCCACCTCAAATTGTGAACCAGAAAGCTGATTTGGATTGCACAATACTAGGAAAACAAAGTATGAAAATGCACACCAAATTAACAATAACCAGCTAACTAAATACTAAACAAACCATAGGACTCCTCAGTCCATGGGAATCAAAATCTACCCTCCCTGCATCAACATGTGCCCTCTTCCTCATCTACAAAAATGACGTTGACTACTATAATCCCAGAACTAGCTGTTAATATTCCCGTTCCGATAAATCTGGATCCAAGAAGTCAATTCTACCTTTCCTGCTAAAAGTGATTTACAAAATACTTTCTTCCCAAAACTTGGGTTTTTAGCCGAGATTCTAACCTACCTATCTGTCCTATTTTAACTTTTCTGCCGTTTCCCCGGTGTTGCACTTGGTTTCGGGGTGCCCTTCCGCGCTGGTTGCTTCCGGACGGAACCGAAAACTGTCTTCCATTTCTTGGCCTTGGAGGACTGAGCCATGGTCTTGGCATTCTTCTTCTTCGGTGCGGCCAGTTCCTGATCCAGATTAGAGTATGGTTCGGACTCCTTTCCAGATTCAGAACTAGAATCCTCTTCCTCCTCCTCTTCTTCCGAATCCTCATCTTCTTCTTCTTCCTTTGACTTTGCCCAGATTGATTTCCTTGTTGATGGAGGCCTTGGAGTCTTCATCTTCGCTTGGCTAGGAGTGGAAGAGGCCTTCATCTTGCTCTGCGGCGTCCCTAAATCTACCTCTTCCACTTTCACCTTTTCCCGCAAGACTGATCCGGGTGTTGGTGTGTGTGCAGTTCCGGTTTCCGGGGTAACAGTCTCTTTAGCAGGAGTGACTATTATCACGTCTTTGGATGAATGTCCAGATTTCTCCCGTGTCATTGGGGATGTCTGCTTGGTCTCCGACTGCGGTGGCTTGGATGGAGTTGCCTCTGTTGTACCAACCATTTTCAGTTTTGATTCCGGTTGGGGAGGTGGACTAACCTCCCCCATGACTTCTCTCAATTGAACAAGTAGCTGTTCCATCTTGGAGTTGAAGGATACTAAGACATGAATGACTTTGTCCCCTAGCTTTCCTACCCCTTCCAAAACTTTCTCATCAAATAACCTAGCCTTGTTCAATGTTTCTGCCGGAAGGGTGATGAACTCCCTAATCCGGTCAATCGTATCCTCAGTTTGAATTGAGTACTTCCAGTTATGCTCACTCTCATGTTTCTGTCTACTCAGTTCTTCTTTCAGGGACAACAATTCATCCGCTAAATCTTGATACTTTGCCTTTCCGGATTTTTCCTCAGCATCCTCTATCAAGTTCTGGATTTGTTCTATACACTCTGTCCTAGGAATATCTCCCAACATCTTACATACCTTTTTCAAGGTATTTCGCTCTTTCTCATGTTCTTCCCGGACTTTCTTGAGCTCTCCTATAATTGACCCTAAGGGATCACTGTTCCAGATTGGATCATTTTCTTCTTCTACGTGGACCTCTTTCCCTTTCCTCTTTTTCATTTCCGGTTTTCCCGACGAACTGGAAGACTCTTTCTTAACCTCTCTCTCTTCCATCTCATCATCGGAGTCAGGTTTCATCCCGTGGTCCAGTTTCACCTCCTAGATTGTGTATTCCTGCCTCTCTTGCGCCCTCATACAATCTTGGGCATGATACAAATGAAAAAGAAATGGGAAAATACTAGATGGTTTAGTCTTTCCCACTCCCTTGCATAGTTTGGCAACATAATCTCTCAAGACTAACTTCCAATCTACCTTCCTATCTCCGGACAGTGCACCAAAGATTGTATTTCCAAAGTGATAGTCATCCAGTTTCCTCTATCCGGACTGAAAATCGGAATTAGGAATTCTAGCACCCTCTTCTCTCGCTCATCCTTGCAGTCACTCACCGTGTATCCATCTTTTGTATGAGGGGCGTTCCGGAACTTACCCACCATGGTCTTGTTTATCCGGGAGGCCATTCCTTCTCCGCCTCAAGCAAAACCGTAAACCTCCCGCCATACTCCTACGGTCCACTTGTCCGGAAGCGCCCTCACGGTCTTTCTCCATTCGTTCGACTGTGGATGCAATATCTCCTGCACCATCACTTCATCTTTGAAACTCCAGGGCCTTTCTATCAACCCTGCACAGCCCATCTGACTAAGATCCTCCACCAGGTCGGCTCTCTCTCCAGCATCTTCCGGAATAACCGGAACAATGTTTCTAAGCGATATCTTCGTAGTGGAGGTCTCTTCCTCAACCTCACTCCTAGACATGGTTGCAGTGCTCTCCCTTCTCTTCTCCGACTAACCCTCGTATCAGTCGCTCATATTGTAGCACTAACTCACTCGAAAACTTAAATTGTCAACAAAAACCGAAAACTCTCCAATCAACTATGAACCCTAACGGAAACAATTCCCAAGTTATAACTTGCCGGAAAAACTGGAAAAAGGTCTGACATTGAATTCTTCCTACTTCCCGTTTCCCACCGTTGATTTTGATGTTTCCAGTCACTGGACCGTTAAAATGGCTGTTGGAATTTCGCCGTGAAATCCTCTAGTCCACTACTTTGCTCATCATTATCCGGGGATCACCGTTCACTTCCGGTTTTCGGTTTCTATTGAGCCATATCTTTTAGAAGACCGACTGAAATCAATCACGTTCCCGATTATTGATTTTCCGGTTCCGGATTTCAGGAGTACCCATTAACTCTATTATGGAGTTAAGGTTTTCTGATTTTCCGGTTCCGGTTCTTCTCTCTCCCTGCTCTATTTTTATAGCAAAAAGACAAAAAATTTATCTAGATGAACCCACTATGTCCTTAATTTCTCCTAAAAACTTCTAAGGCCTTATTTAGGACTCCCACAGATTGTGAGAGTGTCGACAGCCCGAGTTCTGCATTGGCCTACAAAAAATAGAAACACGCCCACTCAGTCTGCGTATTCAACAAGCACTTCATTGGATGTTGAAGGACTCTATGAGCTATTGTGGTCGATGCGACAATTCGACCATGTCCTTTTCATATGAATGCCATAGGTGACATTGCAAGCCGTACCTTGTTCACGGTGGCTAGTAATTGCCTCCATTCGGTACCGGTCAGAAGAACTTTGAGGCAAACCTTTTCGCCAGTGGGCAAGGTGCAAGACAAATGGGGCATGTGGTCGGCTATTGCCTCCAATAATGAGCGCAAAGTTTCGATGCCTTGAACAGTGGCAGTCCTTGTCTTTTTTCGATTGGGGTTCCCGTGTGGAGTGCCTCTAACGCCAGCCTTAGCCTTGGCCCTGTATCTTTTGAATGTGCGGAGGGGGATGTTGTAAAGAATCCTCCAAGCACGTGGACAGACGTCTATGCCCTCTTAGGTGACAACTTGCCTCCCCCTTGGGACAGCTTTGTGCATTGTCCTGTGAACATCCAAATTTTTGCTAGATTTCATTTGAAATGTTTGTAGGTGCATTTTCGTGCGAAGCACACGGATGGTGGAAGGACGGAACTTACGAGTGCATTCATTATCGCAGCAGATTTGTGTGAAGACCTTTGCAATGGATTCATGTGATACCATCTTCGTTTTCTTATCTAGTAAAGTGGCAGCTCGAGCTTTCCTATCATAACGATACCGTCGCATGCCCCCATTTTTTCTACTCCCTTCCATTTTCTTTATCCAGAGCTTTTTGCTTGCGAGCGTGATCGTAAACATTGACGTATTCATTTTCGCCGTGGTGAAACACCTGCCGCATAGGCCAGCGCAAGCACATGTCTCCGACGTTGGGGTCCCTGTTGTACACGTCCAAGACAACAATGCCAACATCATCCATCCCCAGCCTACTCTGTCCATCAATGCATGTGTTGGGATTGGCATTGATGATGATCACTTTCGCAAAGTCGGAGCCGTCCGCATGTTTTGGGAGCAATGCCTTCCCAGACCATCCGTCTCGATCAATGCCCTCGCAATCTGGGATGGGACTATTGTCTACATTTGCCTCGGCATATGCTTCCAAGTCCATGTCCTCTTTCTGACATTCTGCAAATCCCTACACACCGAACGATGAATGTGGGAATGTGATCCCACATGCTAGAACCATGATACTAGCATATGACGGAAAAATTCAAAAATTGTCTCCTTCAAAAGGAAAGTTTTTGAGTTCTCCTAGGAAGTTAGGGCAATTTCGGAAAACCAGATTTCCGGATCCGGAAAAATTTCATTAGGACTAAAAACCTAATTCCAGAACCCTAGAAAGTTCCGAAAATCGGATGACGACGCCGACCCTAAAAACCGGAAACCGGATCCGTACTAGGGATAGGATTTTGCCGCCAAAACCTGTCCCGTACATCGGGCCAGTATAAGAGGGGGACTGTAGCCGGCAGTGGGCACGCGTATCTCTTTGTTTGTTCTTCCGTCGGTGTATTCCATCTTCCTAGTTTTGTTAAAATTCCGGTAAATTGAGGGACTGTGTGAGTTGCGATCGTGCAGGGGTTACCGGAGTGAAAGTTTGTGAGCAGAGAATTAGGGAGAGACTGTGTGAGGGGTGCTTGTGAGCACGATGACTTCTAGGGCAAGCCGGCAGAAGTTGAAGGATCTGCCTGGGGACTCGGAGGACGAGATGCCGCCACCGGTGCCCCGGCCAAGGACCATTCCGGTGATGAAGGTAGTTCTGGAGATTCCGACAGAGGAGGATCGGTTGGGGCGCCTTCGGGAGAACCTCACCAACATGGGGTGTGATGGGCTTCTGGAGGTGCCGTAGGGGATCCGTGAGGAGAGTCTGGTGTCTAACATCCTTTACTCGGAAAGTGGCATCTTGGATACCACCATCCGAGCAAAGCCAGACCAGTGGACGGTGAACACCTGGAGGGTCGTCTACAAGTTTCGGGAGGCGCCGGACAAGGTTATGGAGAAAAACCAGGAGGTGATGGAGGGCGAATTCCGGGCGCCCGCCAATCCGAAGAAAGGTCACCAGGTTTCCGACCTGGTGAATCCGGAGTACCGGGATGTGATAGCGTTTCTTAACCCTATCCTCCATCCCACCAAGCCGCGGCGAGTAGTAGCGAAGGTGGCCTCCACCATCTTGGGGAGCCTCCAGGGAAAAATGATGATGGATTGGGCAACCATCATCCATAAGTTGATTGGGGACTTGGTGCGTTCCCTCCGGTCCGGGAAGAAGAGTCAGAGTCCCCTTCCGGCGTATCTGTCCCATCTATACGCTCATCACTCTCTGCTCAATGCAAACGAGGAGAGTGCCTATCAAGACCTAGTCCAGCTCCAACAGTACGGGGGAGAAGAACCCTCGTCTCGAGACGGACCGGACGAGCAGCCGCCCTCTTCTCTAAAGAAGAGGCAACGGCGGAATAGTACGCCGCCGGTGAATCCGTTAGAGGAGCCTCCCTCACCGAAACCACAGGAAGAAGTTCAGGAGTAGAAGACGGAGACCGGACCAGCTCCGGAAGACGTTTGACCTTCCATGCAACTGGTTGGGCCGGTACGACCGTACGCTGTTGCCACTCAGGCTGAGGCTGGACCCTCCCGGACTAGGAGGATGGAGGTAGAGGAGGGAGACAGGACCACCATGCGACTGGGAGGGACACCCTTAGAGGACATCCAGGAGATGGCTCAGCACCTGGTGTGGCGAGCGGATGACCTCACCCAGATCTACGAGAACTACGATGGAGCTCTCAACCGGGTGTGCCGGAAGATGGCACTAACCGACCGGAATGCCATCTTCCGGAGGACAGATGCTTTGATAACGGCGGAGCAACAAAACGGCCTCCTCATCGAAGAACGGAAGAAGTTGGTGACGGAGCTGGGAATGTTGCACGTAGAGAACCGGACGTTGCGGGACCAAGTCCGGGATTCAAAATCCAGATGTGTGGATTTGGAGAGCACTCTCCACACAACCCAAGAAACGGCCCGGCTCACAGAAGAGGACCATCGCCGACAAATAGCGGCCCTGTGTCAAGGAATAGTTCAGCTCCGGAGCTCTTTGGACGTACCGGCAGATTATATCAACAAAGCCCGACTGTTTGAAGTCAATCTTGATGCAGCCGCCAACTCAAGCCAGGTCCCTATTGTCAAGTGCTTGTTAGAGCAGGCGAAACGGATGGATGCATCCTGGACCGAGATGAGGGAGATGATGGAGTTTTTGACTCCCACCGAGTCAGATCCGATAACCTCAGTCTCCCCCGTCCGCGCAAACTTTGGTGGTGCCGGAAGGCAGCAATCCGGAACCTATGGTTACGAAAGTATCAGCGGTGGTGCCAGTGAATCTGGATCTTTCACCACCAGCCAGAAGACCAGAAGGAGTGGACTGGGGAGCCGTGGTACCTCAGGGAAGCGAAGACCTACTTCCGGTGACTCCGACCATCGACTTGACGGGTGCTTCTTCGGAAGTTCACACCAGTCGGACGGTACAATCTTCTCCACTTCATAAGAAGACCCAGAAGGATTCCCGGGGGAGTCCGGACATTCAGGTAGTCGGGACCCAGAGAGTAGACAGGGACACCAGTATCGTGGAAGTCCAAAGATGGGGCCAAAGGGGTCCGAATCTGTTTTCTCCGGAGAGTAGCCGGAAGGAGGTAAAGCTGGATCTTTTGAAGGACTATGTTCCTCCCAAGGATCCGGATTCCAAGGAATAATGTGCAGTAATGTAGTATAGGGGCAATATCGGAGTCTGGCCGTCAAAGCCGGATTTATAGGATCTAGGATTTTCCAGAAATCTAGCGGGCTAGTAGGAATGTTTTATAGGATTTTTAGGATGATGTTAGTCTTAGTACAAGTAGGAGTTTTGATGGCCTTTCTGGTCATTCACAACCATCTCATAGTTTCAGCATTGTACCTTTTTCTAAGCTTAATTCTAAGAGGTTGGGAGTATCCATTCTCTTATCTTTCTTGTATACGATCTATGTTTGTGGGAGGTGTGGGTCCGTTCTTGCATTTCCAGAACTAAGAACTTACCTTGTGTAGCAAGAGTCGATGTCGTGAGAGTATCCGGATGTACTAACTTGAGGGGGAGATCAACTAGATGGTTCCGGCAGTAGTGTTAGTATAGTACTGCTCGGATGCTGTCGTAGCACAGGAAAGCAAAAATCCTTCTCTAAGGCTCAATATTTCTTAAAAGAGGCCTTAAAGTAACTCGAGTATCGTTCCCACGAAGATCGAATTTCCTAGGTTCACAATTACCGGAAAATGGTAGAGTGATGGTCACGAAACACACAAACACAAAACCCCAAGCAAAACAATAGACCGGAAATTCCCCTTGGTCTCCTTGATTTCTTGGACAAACACGACCGGATCCCTTCCGGTCCAACAATTACTAATACACGTTAGACCGGATCTTCCTAATCTAACAACACTAACCGGATTTAATCCAATTTAACACCTACTTCTTTATCACACAAACTCTCTAACTGGTTAGTCTACTATCCCACAACTATACACTACCTTGTAACTCTTCCAACACTTCTATTCACATACCTTTGGTAGTTACATGTATTTACGTTTTACAGACCGTAATCGGAATCCGCGTTCCCACAGATCTAACCTTAACCTCTAGTATTCACATCCGGTCCAGATCTCTACTCATAACCATGTCGATTTTAACCTCTCGAAGAGGGATTCGCTAATTGGGATTTAGGAAGGAAGCTTAACTCCTACCCTCCGATTTTAAAGTATCAGAAGATTCACTATGTGATCAAACTTTCAAAAATAAACTTTCAAATCCTACAAATGAGAAAACAGACCGTCTTCACAATTGGAAAGGAAACGTAGTTGTGTCTAGCAGGTCACGCAAGCCGGTCTAATTCCTCCTAACCAATGCTACAACGACAGTCTACTGAGTTAGTCCTAAATCCGGTTTGAACTAGCGGGGAGAATAAGGAGAAACGAGCTCTGCGGAGGCATGCTAACCCTTACTCTTTTCGGAGAGTGGTCCTCAATCCGTACTCCTTCCGAGTCCATTCCTAGTCCACACTAGAGATCCCTTCTGTCTCTGCCTACACACACTAATCCAATACTGGACCGGATAAACTCAGCATCCGGATACACCTTGTATCCACTTACACTCACTTTCCAGCCTGGACTTCCAAAACACGGACAAGTGTCAAGTACACACAACTATGATTTGTTTCAATCACGCCAAGAGCAAACTCCCAGGTGCTCATGAATATAAGAAGGTAAGATAAAGATGCACCCCGTGACCAAAGAAGTCTCGGATTTAAATACTAAACTATTCCCTCAAAATCATAACCTAAAAGTAACGCTCCAGCCAATCAAGGCCCAACACATTTCATTCCTTTACTATTTTCTAGCCCTGTTGACTTTCACTCAAACTCCCACTACTTCCGCTAAAAGTGGATCTCAGATCCTATAATTACGGACCCGGTCACTTTCCAACTGCTAGTGGCCGTGTCACTCAAAAAGTAAACTTCCTAATTATATACAACTATCCCAAAACTTCAGATTTTCACCACCCTATCCTTAGAAATTTATCCTACGTAACTTCCTAAGTTCTTAACTTCTTCGCGGCTGGCTTCTTTCTGGTTCCGGTCTTCTGTCCCTAGCGTACCTTACCCCGAGTAGCGAGCTTCTTTTTCTTAGATGCTGCAGCCTTCGTTGCCCGAGTCTCTGCCAGTGCTTGATCCGGGTCAAAATACGGCTCCGAATCCTCCTTAGTACCGGATTCTTCATCCTCGTCCTCTTCTTCTTCTTCTTCTTCCTCCTCGTCATCGTCCTCTAGAATCGTCCTCTTCTTCTGTGTTGACATAATTGGAGGCTTCTTCTTCTGCGTGGTTGGTGGAGGCGGAACATTGGCCCTAGCACTCTGAGGAGTGGTTTCCTCAATCGTTCTACCCTTTCCGGATCCTTGCCCCTATGATCCGGTCTTCCTTTCCTCCATTGACCCAGTTTCGCTTCCCAAAGCTAAGTTGAGTGGGGTAGAAGGAAATACCTTTTGTATCTTTGCAAAAGGAGTTGGAGAAACTGGAGATAACTCACTTAGGTCGATAAATTTGGTGCTCAGCCCTGGTTTGGACATGTTCTTCTTCTCGGACGGTTCCGGTCCAAATCTTGTCTTCTCTTTAGTTGCAGCCTTCACCTCCTCTGATGTTTCCTTCGCCTTACTTGTTGTCTCCACTTCTCTGGTCTTCTCTTCCTCAGCAGCCTCTACTGCTCGCGCTGCATTAAGAGCAACGTCAGTTACTTCCCCCAGTAGGGAAGTCATTTCTCCTTTAGGCTCCGACCGGATGGAAGAGCTTGGCACGTCCTCCACCTTGTCCTTCGCCTGTACTTCTTCTTCGATGATCGGAAGGGGTGTTGGTGCGATTTCCGGTTCCGTTTCCGGTCCTTGCTCCCGCTCTTCTTCGTTCTTCTACCTCCTTCATCACCTCGCGTAGTGGCTCCACTATTGCCTCCATCTTGTGGTGGTAGGACACTAACGCCATCATCAGGTTGGCTGGAATTTGCTTTCCGGTCTCCATCACCTTCTCGTCAAACAACATTGCTTTGTTGATAACTTCGCCCGGATTGCCGATGAACTCCCGGATCGCCTGAAGGTTCTTTGCGGCTGTTTTGGAGACTTTCTTCTGCTGGTCCAGTTCTTCTCTCTTCTCCTCCAACTCCCTCGTGAACTGGTCCACCTTACGCGTGGATTCGCTCAGCTCTTTCTTCACCGCCTCTTTCATCTTCCGGTCCAGTTGGGAAACGAGCTGCTGCGGTTGACTGATCTTCAGCAGTTGACATAGTTCTTGAATGGTCTCTTGGTTCTTCCCGTACTGGACCCGGAACTCACTGAGTTCCTTCACAATCTGACCCAGGGGATCTTAGTTCCAGACCGGATCGACTCCCTTACTACCCTCTCCTATTTCTGAGTCTTTCTCCTTTCGGTCCTGCCTCCTCCACTGAGACTTAGCTTCCTCGACCAGTATAGTGTCTGCCTCTAAATCTTCCTCTTCCTACCCGGCTTCCTCATCCGGGTCTTCTATCTCGAATTCTGATATGGCTTTGGCCGTATCGTATGAATCTAACTCTCTATTTGTAAGCCAGCCATGTGCTTGATATAAGTGATAGAAAAAAGGGATTATAGGGGAAGACTTAGACTTCCCTATACCTCCTACCAATCTCTTGATATGATCTCTCATTACTACGCCCCAATCTATTTTCCGGTCACCTGACAGTGCACCGAAAATAGTGTTCGCCAAGGTGACCGTAATCCTGTTTGGTCGCTCTGGACTAAAGATGGCTGCTAGGTACTTCATTAAACGTTTCTCCCTACCATTTATGCACTCTGCCATAGGGAAACCATCCTTCTTCGTTGGGGGATTCTGGAACTTACCCACGTAGAAGCGATCCATCCGGGAAGCCGGTCCCTTTTCCGTCTTCTTGAAATCGTACATCTCCCTCTACAGTGTTGGGGTCCAGTCTTCGGGTCAGCTTCTCAACGTCCCCTTTCACTTCCTTAACGGCGCACCGATTACCTCCCTCACAATCTCCTCATCTTTCAAATTCCATGGCCGGGCTAGAAACCCCTCACATCCCATCCGCCGGAGGTCTTCTTCTAGCTCCACTTTCTCTCGTAGATCCGCTGGTACCACCGGCTTCACCATGCGCAAGGATACAACTATCTCTTCTCTCACCATCATGGGTTGTTCTCTCAAACCCTCTCAGTGACCGGATTCACTCTTTGGAGTCTCACAATCACTCGCGCTCTAGTCTTCCTATTCCGCTCAAGGACCCTCCTCAAGAGTCGCCTTACCAGTACACTTCTAACTCTACACCCTCATACGTGAACTTCTAAGTGAACTCTCCTCTCGAGACCCGTCTGTCCTTAATCCGGTCCGTAAACTGAGCCCGTAACTTCTTCTCTTTGGCTGACATATAAGTACACCTCGAATGTTCCTCATCAATCTCTTCTCAAGGTAGTTTCCCCGCAAAAGGAGGTCTGAGCCACCTGTCCCTCCTATTTCTAGGCCTTCACTCACCCGGGGCCGTTACAGGTGACCATTTTCCTTAAAATAGACCCGCTCTCAAGTGTGGTCTAGAACTAGGTAGGCACCCGTTACACCCGGATTGCCTATCTTCCGTTTCCGGTCTCCGGTCTTTTATTTTCTTCTGGTTTCCAGTTTCTAATAAAAATCACTCTGACCTACTCCTGACCTATCTATGCCGTTTCCGGACTTTCAGTTTCCGGTTTCCGGTTACTTCTGTTAACACTATTATCTATTCTAAAGTAACCCTATTCCAGTATCCGGTTCCTAACTACTTACGGTCTACTTTTCTAACGAAAAACAAAAAAAAATAGGGAGTAAAAAGCTCTATTCCCCTTATTTCCCTTCTAAACCTAAAGACTGGATTCCCGTGCTCCCACAATTACCATTTTAATGAAATTCCCCATAATTGCAGGAGGAGTGAATCAAAGGAGAGAGGTGGCAATTCAAATCATGACATTGGTGATGTCGAACCTGCAATAGTCTCAACTAATGAATGCAAGACTGCGTGAAGAAATTGTCTGATCGATCAAACTTAGATATTGCTTGAAGCTTGCATTTTGTGGTGTATCTTTGTATACGTACCTTCACGTCGAAATTTCAACTGCACTCGCGTTCAGAGTCAAAATTCCGGACTTCAGGATTCATCTTCACCAACTAAGCTTACATGATGAGTTGATTGCATTGACCCTCAAGAGCCATATTAGCAAAGGCCATTGTTTAACTTGTTAAAATCTACAAAAAGCCTGGGTTTACTGCTATGAGAAATCTGGCCCTTATTCTATAGTTATCAGGAATTAAAGTGGAATGCTATTAGTTGCTAACTGCTAGGTATATCTTCATCCAACAAGGCTCCATAGACAATCGACAGTTTTGAAGGAGCGCTGGTGGGAATTGTTCCAAAGACATTCAATGTTGAAACCATTGTAGAAATACTGCATGTGGTGGTATCTTAAATTGTCAAGTATCAGAAATGAACCCCAATTTTTGTTCTAATAACAAACCAAATCTGTATGTGAAATTGGTAGTCTTCTGTTTAGAACTTGAATAGATTATCAAAGTGGCTATACTTGGGTGGGCCTTTGTTTGATCATACATTGCTCTTTGTTGCTTCAAGCTTTCAAATGTATTGTTTTCTATTGAGTCTATAACCCATTGTAGGAGACTACATTGTCTTACTTTTGAAAATTTATAGTATACTAAAGGTTGGCACTTGCTATGCTATGCATTCACCATTAGAATTTCATTAGAATTTTTATGTATTAGATAGAATGAAGAGCAAGAACTTCAATAAATCTTCAGTTAAAAATGACTAAAATCTTCATATAATTTTTTTATAAATAAGCATATATTAATATAAGCCATAGAAATTTATTGAATGATGAATGAAACATACGCAATGATGAATATGGTAAAAGATACACATACATTACAATGCATTAGAAATTTGACTCCATTATTACAAAAAATGACAACCCAAATTGAAGAATTGAAAATAAAAACTTATAAATCTCAAAAACTTTGCGAACAACTTAATTGTTGTAGAATCCAAATTCGCTTCAATTGAATAAATTTCTCAAAATCATTTAGTAGTAGCAATAGAAAATTGAAATCATGAAAGTTCAAAGCTCACAAAAGCACAAAATCATAGAAGTGCAAAGAAGTGTAAAGCCAATAAAAAGCAATGAAATTGCTACCTTTATAATATCATCCTATAGATTCTCTTTAATATCACCTTAATTGGCAACAACTATATTATTTCTATAATATCACCCTCTGTAAAAAGTGATATTACAAAAGTAATTGCAAATTATTACTCTATTTCTATAATATTACATTGTGTGAAAATATGATTTCTATGTATGCATGATTGAAAACATTTTTATAAAATATTTAAAATAATTATTTTAAAGACTTATTGAAATTATTATCATACATTCTATTCAAATATATCAAAATTTTACTAATATGTGATACAATGAATGCGTAGCATAACAAGCACGAGCTACTAGTATTAATAGTAGCATTTGTGATATTTCATAGGGACTTATGATTTTAGTAGTATGACTAGCAGTTGGTGCTTGTTATGCTACGCATTCACCATTAGAATTTCATCAGAATTTTTATGTATTAGATAGAATGCAAAGCAAGAATTTCAATAAATCTTCACATAAAAATTACTAAAATCTTCATATAATTTTTTTAATAAATAAGCATATACTGAAATAAACAATAAACATTTAATGAATGATGAATGAAATACATGCAATGATGAATATGGTAAAAGATACATATACATTAGAATGCATTAAAAATTTGACTCAATTGTTACAAACAATGGCAACCCAAATAAAGAATTTAAAGGAAAAACTTATAAATCTCAAAAGGTTTGTGAACAATTTGATTGTTGTGAAATCCAAAATCAGTTCAATCTAATTAACTTCTCAAATCATTTGGTAGTAACAATAGAAAATTGAAATCAGAAGCTCAAAGCTCACAAAAACATAAAATCATAGAAATGCAAAAGAAGTATAAAGTCAAAAAAAGCAATGGAATTGCTACCTTTATAATATCACCATATTTATTTCTATAATATCATCCTTTTGTAAAAAGTGATATTATAGAGGTGATTGCAAATTGCTACTCTATTTCAATAATATCACATTGTGTGAAAATATGATTTCTATGTATGCATGATTGGAAATATTTTTACAAAATATTTAAAATAATTATTTTAAAGACTTATCAAAATCATTATCATGCATTCTATTCAAATATATCAAATTTTTATTAATATGTGATACAATGAATGCATAGTATAGCAAGCACGAGCCCCTAGTATTAATGATAGCATTTGTGATATTAGAGAGGGACTTATGATTTTTGTAGTATAACTAGCAGTTGGCGCTTGCTATGCTACGCATTCATCATTAGAATTTTATAAGAATTTTTATGTATTAGATAGAATGCAGAACAAAAATTTCAATAAATCTTCAAATAAAAATGACTAAAATCTTTGTATAATTTTCTTAATAAATAAGCATATACTGAAATAAACAATAAAAATTTAATGAATGATGAATGAAATACATGCAATGATGAATATGGTAAAAGATACATATACATTAGAATGCATTAAAAATTTGACTCAATTGTTACAAACAATGGCAACCCAAATAAAAGAGTTTAAAGGAAAAACTTGTAAATCTCAAAAACTTTGTGAACAACTTAATTGTTGTGGAATCCAAAATCACTTCAATTGAATAAATTTCTCAAAATCATTTGGTAGTAACAATAGAAAATTGAAATTATGAAAGCTCAAAGCTCACAAAAGTACAAAATCATAGAAATGCAAAGAAGTGTAAAGCCAAGAGAAGCAATAGATTTGCTACCTCTATAATATCATCCTATGGATCCTCTTTAATATCGCCTTAATTGCAACAACTATATTATTTCTATAATATCACCCTTGGTAAAAAGTGATATTACAAAAGTGATTGCAAACTGCTACTCTATTTCTGTAAAATCACATTCTGTGAAAATACAATTTCTATGTATGCATGATTGAAAATAATTTTACAAAATATTTAAAATAATTATTTTAAAGACTTATCAAAATCATTATCATGCATTCCATTCAAATATATCAAAATTTTACTAATATGTGATACAATGAATGCGTAGCATAGCAAGCACAAGCCCCTAGTATTAATGGTAGCATTTGTAATATTACAGAGGGACTTATGATTTTAGTAGTATGATTAATTAGTAGTATGATTAATTATCTGAGGAGTAAAAATCTCATAATTATTCTACTTGCAAAATTCTTCACTACAATTTGCTAATCTATTTGTACAAATATTTTATGATATAGATACATAAAAGACACTAAAATTGTAATATTTACAATTTAATCCCAAAAAGGTAGATGTATGACCACAAAAGTGAACTTCAAAATTCCTTCACTTTGTATGTTTCTATTTTGTTATTAAATATTCTTAAATTTTTTATATTTATTTTTCCAAAATGTCACATGTCTTTGATGAGTCATAGAATTTTAGGAAGAGATGAGTTGCTCTTTATACAAGTGGGGTAGTGGTGGGTGCAACTATCCATATGGGATATGTAAATTAGAAGGAATAAGAATTCAACTGCTCATACTTAAGGCAAATGTATAAATTGTGTTAAAATTCAAATTTTAAACCTCATTTAGGCATAGTAGAATAATTTTTTTCAAAAAACTTTGAACTAACAAAAGTTAAAGAATCAAACTAAGTTTGATTTTTAAAAATCCGTTTGAGATTTCAAGTTTTTAATAAAAAGTGATGGACAAATTTCAAAGAGGGGTTGGAAGGGACTTTTTTTTTACATTTACAAACACCCTCTTTAAATTTTATCTATAACTTTTTAATAAAGATTGAAATCACAAACAAATTTTTCGAAATGAAATTCAGTTTGATTTTCCACCTTCTTTTAGTTCAAAGTTTTTTGAAAAAAGTTATACAACTATGCTTAAATGAGGTTCAAAATCTGAATTTTAATACAATTCTTGCATTTGCCTTAAGTATTAGCGATTGAATTCTTATTCCTTCTAATTTACATGTCCCACATGAATAGTTGCACATACTATTACCCCACTTGTATAAAGAATGGCTCATCTTCTTTACTAACACACAAAATTGAGTAAGTAGCTTTTGAAGTAAGTTGTCATTAGCTTTAGCAATTAGCTTTGAAAGTCACTTAATGTGGCTAAATTTAACTAAACTCAATTTAATTTGGTAAGGCCCTTAAAAGTAAGGTTGAGATATATTAGTATGTTATATACCCTAATTTTTGAACACTTTGTTTTTGGCTTCTGAATTGTTGATAGCCATTTGACATTGTGATTCAAGGTGAGTAGCAATAGGGAAAAAAAATTAAGTAACCAAAATAAAATGTTTATTGTAGAATCTTTTGATGGCTATGGAGCAACCCTCTTGAACCCCATTTTTTTCTTTAATGAGAGCAAGGAACTTAAAGTTACCAAAATACACTACATGGTGATTCATGAGCATCTTCTTATGTAGTAAAGTCAAATATGACTGTTACAATGAGGGATATACAATTCTTTTCACTTACATGCATTCCAAAAATTTGTCCCAAAAAATTGGATGAATTTTCTTTTCATCCAATATGCCTCCTTGAAATCTTTTCAAAGATACAAAATGTCCTCTTGTGCCATTATAGTAGTGGGCTCTTATTATGACCCTCTTCTTCAAACAATCCCTACAACATTAGAACATTTGAAGTGAGAAGAAAAACTTCTTTTCATTCTTGCAAAATAGGATAAACTCACATTTGGCCTTTTTTGGAGTACAATTTTTACTCTACACAAAAAGAGGATTTTAACCATTCATAAGTATATGATGTTAGGTTCACTCATGAAAAATTTTAGAAGCAACTAAGATGTTTAGCTTATACTAAATCACTTTGCTATGCAAAGTGGTTAAGTGAATTGGCAATACATGAGTCATTTTTTGATGATTTCTTGTGCAATGAGGAGTTTTTTAAATTTGAAATCCAAGTGGTGAAAAATTAGAGACAAACATTTGGAATATTTCAAAAAAGATTCAAATTTTTTGACTTTATAGATTGCAAGATAATAGGACTTGAAGTTAGAAGATTTTTTTTTTCTTGAAACCATCCCAATATAGCTAACAAAGTTTAGCTTTTAGATTTGAAGACTAAATTTGTTTTTTTTGGACAATTGTATGCCATATTTTTTTTATTACTTATATACTTGCCAAATTTCAAAAGTTGATGAGTTTTTTTGCAAAAGATGCCCAAAAGATTTTCTAATTGCTTGAGCTAAACAAAAAGTTTAGGACAACATGAATTTGATCCATGTCCCCATTGAAAAAAAATTGGTTTTTCAACAAGGAGGTACATGTTTACACATCGTGTTCAAATTTAATGAACATCTGATGTGTACAAAAATGACTTTGTAGGAAGCTACTCAAGATTTCTTGTGTATGTTGAACACGCACTTGGTCCTTTAGTATTGGTCACATTTAGGAAACTTGTGTATTACTTTTTGCATATTACAATGTTTGTTTTTGTCAGGCCATATCAGGCCATATCAGGCCATATCTTTTTCCAGAATGTGTGTGTGGGTTTTGCAAGGGTTCATCAAGAATAAAAACTTGTAACATTTGAGAATCAATTAGTGTGGGTAACACTGAATTTCATTGTAATTAGTGTACCTTGTCTCTGTGGGGATATCCCAGTTATCACAGGTGTTATTCAGCTTTTGCTTACGTGTGACTTATGTCAGTGACTGAAGGAGGAGATTTCTCTCCGTGCAACGTGCGTGGCTGAGAATCGAGAAAGGAAACGCGTTCTCAATCACGCGAACCGGTCCCCTGGCGTGGATAGCCTCCAGTAATCCTCTCTGCACGGGTTGCTGGGCTGCCTGCTTGCTACTGCGCTGCTCCCGTGGAGTCCAGTTCCGTCGGATTTGGTCCCCAATCGAGGTCAGTTCGCTTCGTTCAGTTATCTTTCTGGCAATGGGCTTCCAGCTTTTCGGTCCCTCTATCCGGTGTTTTGTTCTTGTATCCCCTCCGCCCGCATCGTGATCCTCCCATTCTTCTCATGCGTAGGCGTAGGTTTTGCACGTCGAAGAGGCTTCTTCGTCTCGTTCCTGGGATTGCACAGCGAATTGACATGAAACAGCACTTTATCCCCCAAACCCTAATGCCTCACCTCTGACCGAAATTTGCCACGTTCGAATTGTTCCCTCTGGATAGTGTCCGAAATTGGGAATTTGGTGGGGTTGGTGTTGCTTTTGCAGAGGTAGATTCGTCCAGGAGGCGGGGAGAGAAGGAGTGGGGATTCGTTTCCAACAATGTCGTCGCTTTGTGCGACAGTTTCTGTTGCGCCATGTAGCATTGTGAAGATGAAAGAAGCCACTATGTCTTCCGTGCAATGCAGTTCTTCTTCGCCAACATGTAAGAATGGGCCGGGCACTCCTGTCTTTTGAATTCTGAGCTGAAATTCGGCCTTCCGACGGGATGCAATTGCAGTGGGCGGCGTTTGCAATGCAAGGCTTTAATGAATAATTCAGTGACCTGCTTAACATTCCGTACGCCGTTCGATTAGTGCTTATGCCCCAGTCACGTTGTTCTAGATCTGTGTAGGGTCAAGGCTGTTGGAGGTGTCGTGTTGTCACGTCAGTGGAGCCTTGCCACAGTTGCACTGCGGAAGTCAAGCGACGTTTCTTCTATCAGCATCTTGGGAAGGCGTACGAGGTAAGCTATAAAGAGGCATCCATGCGAGCATAGCGAACATAAGAAGATCTCTCCATGAATCATACTGGAAGTTCTCTTTATGATGGTGTCTAAATTTTCCTGAAACAATGTTCGCCCAACCCTCTCTAATCTTAATGTCTAACAGTTGGTGAAACAAGATAATTCTTAGAAACCTCAGAACCTTGTTTTTTCAAATGAGTATAGTGGTTGCGTTCTGTTTTAGCATGGGAGCTAGTGCATCTACGACAAGCATCATGCTTGCGAAATGTTTGAGTATTGCTTTTGGTGAGACCTGCAGTATTGATGCTGACCCGGAGTGGTTTCGTCAAGCAGGTCACTTGTTATGAGGGGAGCTGCTGCTGAAGATGTGGAAGCAGAGAAGGAGATGATTGAGTTGGATGCCGTAAGTAGTTTCAATTCCCAGTCATATATTGCTAGTCATATATTGCTTTATTATGAACATTCTCTTTTCCTGGCAGAATTCTAGTTCGGAGAGTTTGAGTATTGTGGAGTCTATGATCACAAATGTCATGCATGCTGCCAGCTGCTTGCACTTCCTACCGTGCTTAACGCTGCTCATTTGTGCATATATTGCCCGCCTAGATCAACAACATTCAGTAGCTACTAATGTTCTGAATCTGTCCCTGTTACTGACGTTGGTGTATCTTGAGTTGTTGTGGCAGATGGAGAGGATGGAGAAAACATTAGAGGCTACCAAGTCCACCTTTAACACCGTGCGGACTGGCCGAGCTAGCCCTAATTTGTTAGATCGTGTTCAGGTGAGTCTTTCCACCTATCTTCACTACGTCTCGAGATGCATCATTTGCAAAGCGTTGTGGTCAATCATACGTCGATGAAATGTTCGGATATATATTATGATTACGTAAATGATCGATTTTTATTAGAAATATGGTTTCATGAATCAAGCCGTTTGTGGTGTTTTATTGTGAACATCCTTTACGAAACTGTCAACTCCAAACTTCAGGTCCAAGACTTGACAATTCAATTGAATTGCATTCGTTCTTGGAATACCGAGCCTTTCGCGCGCCTCTCCTCATCTTATGTATGCCATTGAATGCAAGGTGGAGTACTATGGAACCAATGTTATCCTCAAGAGTATTGCACAAGTTAGCACTCCAGATGGTAGTACGATCCTCGTCACGCCTTTTGACAAGTCCAGGTGATATTTTGCCTGCTTTTTACTCACTATGCTCCGGCAATTCCGTTTGTTTCGGATATAGCGTGCTGATGTTTTGTGGGCGTTGACTTGATACAGTTTAACTTCGATAGAGAAAGCGCTTGTTAAGTCGGATGTTGGTATTACACCAAACAATGACGGCAATGTGATTCGACTTAACGTTCCTCAACTTACGGCAGACAGAAGGAAGGTACCCGACATATCATCGATTTTTGAACTTTTGCACCTAGATGTAGTGTTCTTGTGTTGGATTTTTAATTTCTTTCTGCTCGAGGGCCGTGACATATGTTTTGTGGATCTGCGGGACAAGTGTGATGGTGCCTATCTGTTACGTTTTGAACGATATTTAGAACGTGCAACTTTGTTTTGAGTAGTGTACTGCCTGAAGTGATATCCGACGTTGTTTTACATGCCAGGAACTTCTGAAGTTGGTTTCCAAGCTCACTGAAGACGGGAAGGTATTGAACTTTATTGATCCTGTTTATACTATTTCTTGTTTGTTAGCATGTAAACTATCCAGTATATGTAGGTTGCAGATACCATTAACTTATGTTCTTGTCTACAATTGCTGAATCGACTATCTGAAATATGTCTTTCTTTATACGATTAGAAATTCTCAGATACTTTAAGATAGTGGGCCAGAACGACTCATATTTTGAGGCGAATGAGAGCTTTATATTATGGATGCTTGGACAAAGTTCCTTAACCGTTTAGTTCCGAAATGGCCATTACACCAAAATAGTTATTTAGTGTGGTTTAAACTATTTTTTACAAGGACATATTATTCAACGTCAGTTGTAGTGTTGACATTGTAGCGTTTGTGGTGTGCACAGGTGGCGTTGCTAGATTTGTCATACAATTTTTCATGCTAACCAATCGAATTGCTAACCAATCGAATTCATGCTGACCCATACTAAATAACCATTTCGGTGTAGTGACCCCTTCCGATGAATTTCATCTTTCAAGAAACTTCATGGAAGGTGATGAAATGTACCAATAGGGATGATAGAAGAAATCATACCCCTTCATTTTTGAACTATACGCACATCGTTTGGAAGGTCGTATGGCTTGAGTCCTATCTTCCAAACCGCGGTTTGTACTTTTAGCTGGGCACCAAGTGGTTGTTTCTTATCAGTTGCCTATTCCCTTACCTTATTTGAAATCCTTCTGTCACAGGTTGCCATCCGGAATGTGATGAGAGATGCTATCAATTCGTTCGAAAAACTGGCGAAGGTCACCGTTGCCTCTTCTTACCAATTTCCATTTGCATGTCTAAGCTAGTCATTATCATTACACTCAGCCAAATACTCTACACTCAGCCAAATCATTACTGATTCTCTTACTTGAATGAAAGTTTGAACTGATTACAAGCACTGGATGAGATTAAGGTTGGGATCTCATTTGCGTGGGGTTTGAAATAGTCTCCCATTTCCACTGCAAGTCTCATCCAAACATGGGACTCGTACGAGACTCGATTCTGCGAGGTTCTATTGTAGTGATCGATGTTTCCCATAGATATGCCGCACTCATGGTTGAAGTGTATTCTAGTCTCTTGATTTGACCTGCTACTTCAAACTGCAGCAGTCTATAACTTGCTCATGCTATAACCAAATAATAAATATTTTTAGTGCAAGTATCTGGAGAATGGGGACACGACCCTGGATACAGATCAAAACAAATTCAGAAATCCATTCCTATAATGAAACCGCATAGAACCGCTTAAAACGCCCCGGGAATGGGTTCTCTATCATCTTTGGAAAGAGTAAAAGCTTTTTCATGAGTTAGGAGATTACCTGTAGAGTGCTGAATGTATGTTCTTATTACAGGAGAGAAAGCTTTCGGAGGACAATGTTAAGGACTTGTCTGGGGATATTCAGGTGATTCACTATTTCTATTTTGAAATTTTCACTTCTAGAAAATGCTTACGCTTCTTGGATTGAACTTCCTTGACAGAGACCCTCCAGATGAGCTCTCATATTGCTTGCTACTGATATTTGCAGAAAATGACTGACGAGTATATTAAGAAGATTGAGACCCTGTTCAAGCAGAAAGAAAAGGTAAGCGTATGCCATATCTAGTAGGCAGGTGCCTGTGCTTTGATTTTTTTTGCTTTGCTACTAGTATCCACCTTCCAGTTCGTGCCGCAGGTTCAGAGTATCCGAGCTCAGATCTTCTTCTTCCCTCCACAAAACAGGGCATTTCCGATGTGGAAGCAAGGCCTTCCAAAACTTCAGCTCAGTTTGCTTTGGAGAGGGCGATGACTTACAGAAATATGAAAGCTGTATCAAGTTCGAGTACTTCTTCTTCACCTTCATCATCATCACAGCATCAAACCCAACTTTCTCCTTTTGATCCCCCCTCCAGTCCAGTGAAGGTTGAAATTCGGGCTGGTACGCCCATTCAATCTAGGACGTCTTCCTCTACGAATGCCGATGATGCTGGGGCATCTCCTTATCCCAACGTTGGGGGGGAAGTACCCGCTGTTCCTGGACAGTCCAACCCCTCGTGGAACTCGGAAGATGGGAAAGACAACGGCAGTGCACAGGCGCTGTCCGCATTCGAGAGAGCGAAGGTTTATAAACTTCAGCAATCGGAGATGATTGCTGCATTGAATGCGAAGCGATCAGATCCCCCCGAGGCACAGTCGACCTCGACTTCGAGTGCGGACAAGGCGGAAGAGAATGTGGTGGAAATAGAGATTCACACGCGAGATGGGATTGTGAGGCGGAAGGTGTTGAAGCCCGAAACTGCCTTTGCCAATGTGAGAGACATCAAGAGGAAAGGTGTGTCCACGTTGGATTTCGTGGGAATGGGTTTCGCCGATAAGAAGTCCTCCACATCCCGGCCTGCGGGGCTGATCGAATCCTTTGAAGCGCCCTCAGGTCTGCATGCTTGCCCTTCCAACTGAGAGAGTTTTAGAGTTTTTCTGCGTTTGATTGGGTAGAAGACTTTCTTCCTCCCTGATGCGACCCGGTGAGGATGCTTGGCAAGGTGTCTGTTTGGCGTTGGACATTTTCTCTTTATTGTGGTGAGATACAAATATACACTTGTGTAGGTCCTTTGCCGGAGGTGGAAATGCTAACAAGAGATGCGGGTGTGGCCAATCCGGGCGCTGTGGTTGAGGAAACCAATGTTTACAAACCTCGGGTGGCGACGTGGGGAATGTTCCCCCGCCCTGCTGATATTTCCAAAGCTGTAATAAGACTTCATCCATTCTTTTCTTTTTCTGATCAGTCGGTCGCTTTATGAGTTACACAATTGTTTCTTTCTGTTTATCGTTCATTTGCGGGGGGTTTCTTGGGGAACATGAGTCTAGCGGCCTTCTTAGCTTGTTCTGCTCCGTAAGGCTTGTGATTCATGGAGGTCTTCGTCAAGTACCCTAATGCCGGGCTTTGATGGTCTTCAAAGCATGCTGTTACAACTTTATCTGCTTCAGTGGAATTCCAATGTGTTCAAGTTGTGCATATTTGGCGCGGATCAAATTGTCCCATTCTACTAGATCGTGAAATTAGCGATGAAGGACGAGGAATTTCTGGCCAGAATTTTCATAAGAAAAAAAACAAATGACATGCCAAGTGTCTTAAATGGTTCCAGTGGATGATATTCTCTTTTTCATATATTGGCTGGACGCAGTATGGGGGAGGTCGCACCATTAAGCCTGGTCAGAAGCTTGAAACTGAAGAGGAAAAAATAATGAGAGAGTCAAAAACGAAGAAGCTGCTAGATGATTACAAAAAGAAGCTGGGGTTGGATATAGCCCCCAAAGATAGAGCCCGATGTGAGAGGGTAAGTATTTTGGTTGTCTGAACTCAAGTTTTAATACTATTGATTATTCCATGGAATTCTAAATATTCCAGTTGTGAGTGTTTGAGTATGTGTATTGAAACCTTAAATTTTGTTTCGGCTGGGACAGTCTTGGTGCTTACCTATTCACGTTGATCCACAGATTTATAAAAATGGGGAGACTTTGATGGACAAAGGCCAATTAAGAGAGGCTCAAGGAGCATTCATAACCTTAATGAACGAGATGTCTTCAGCGGTAATTTCCATGCCTCAGTGTCACATTACAATTCAACCTATTTTTGTTCCGCATGTCACGTTATGGTGGTAATAGGACCAATGCTGTAGAGAGTTTAGTACGACAATTTGGAATTACTACCTTTGAGTAGATTATGAAAGGCTAGATTTTTCTACCTGAAAGTTCTTTTGTTTAGGGCTTTCTTTGATTTTCTTTTCTTGTAGCTGTAGACATGGATGCATTATTGAGGACACGTATAGAAACACCAAAGACACAACGGACTCGACGTTTTTGCAGAGCGAGTTGCATGGAATGGCTGCGTTGCAAGAGGCTGTTTGTTTGGATTCCCTCAACAGGTCTGAACTTGCCATGGCCATCTAAATATGGTTCTAATTTTCCCTCTAGGAATATTCTTAAAGTGCAGTTCCGAAAATATTCCTCTTTTTTCCTCCCTTGATAGCTTAATCGGTTGACTAAGAAAGGGTTTGGACGTAGGCAGATCCGATGAAGCAAAAATCAAGTATGAAAAGCTGGTATCTCATCCTAGCGGGGCAGTACGCAAGAAGGCCCGTCAGCTTCTTTTTGGCTTCCAGGTAATTCGTTGTCTCACGTCTGAAGAATGAGCATCGGTTGGATTGGTACGTTTTGAATTGGTGACTCTAGTCCGTCCTGCACCACGCGGCCTAAACCCAGCCTCCCCTTTGATATTTTGTGTTTCAGTAACAATAATACCTCCCTCCCTCCTTGATTGCAGGCTGCTGAAAGGTTGAAGGTAAGAGCTGGTTACAACTGGGATAGCTCCTCGTACCGTAAGTACTTCGACACCTTTGCTGATGGTTACAACACCATGTATCAAAAAAGTGAAGCAGAATCTGCAAACGATGAGGAGCGGCTCATGCAAACTCTACCGTATGCTCTCCTACTCATCGTTCCAGTTGTCCTCGTCTTCACTCTTGTTGTACTAAGACGTGCCTGAGAACCATATTTATTCTCCGAACCACAAGCTCTTGTAGTCGTGGCAGATAGTGGCAGAGGATTTTTAGGAGTGTAATATAGAAATCAATTTTGTAACATTAATCTCGATGGAGGTCGCTTGAACTTGTATTTGACGAAGTTACCATCTGACCAATTAAGTATGAACATGAACATAAATCAATATAAAGTTACTACACCTAAAATCGCATGAATAAGCTCTGTGACCAAATATGCTGTTGAAAATGAACACAATTTTTGTACATTGGTCAAGGACTATGAATCAAAATGAAAGTGGTTCCATAATTTTTGGATGCATTGTGAATTAGTTACAAAATTTTAAAGATGCAAGGTGTAGGGTGCTAAAAGTGTCATGTAGGTGATGCCAAAATGCATTCAATGCACATGAAGAATTACACTAGAGAAGAAAAGCAATAGAAAGTGTACCCAAAATTGTTCACTTCTAAGGTTGTTACCTCCACAATATTATTAATAGAGTTGCACACTACTCAAAATTCACCTTACATTTGTCTTTGTCAAGCACTTCATTTTGAGTATCCTTCCTATTCATTTTTCCTTCAAAAATAGGGGTCGAACTTGAATAGTCCATTTTAGATGTAGTTACCTTAATGTCGTATTTGAAAGCTTTCATTTAATTATCAATCTCAATTGTATAGTATAACACATCTTTTCAATTTTGAGAATTTCAACTATCCTTTGGTTCTTATAATGTTAAAAAAAAAGTCAAAGTTTTGATGCATTTTATCTATTTCTTTTTGAATTATAACCATGTAATCTAAATTAGAAGTGTTGTGGATCACTTAGAAAAAAAAATACAACAAAATCATTGATTGATTGAAAGATTATAATGTTTGATCACATTGGATTAGAGTTTTTTTTTTAGTAAATCAAAGTTTAAAAATCCCATAATAGATTGGATTTTTTCCAATGCATATTTATCTCTTCAACCCTTAGATGGTTCCAAGACCTTAAGATCATTTAGACCTCACCCTATGGTTCTTCATTGTGGATTATCTAGATCTTGTAGAACACGATTTTTACACAAAGTAGAATCCACACATAACAATCTAGGATGCTCTCCTCAACTTAGGCCATGTTGCCCAATTGAAGGCTCACCTCAAGGCTTGACAACATCTACAAAGTGTGGTCAATATTTGAACCAAGTTTGATTGCATTCGGCTTACATTTCCTAGTTCTTGTTAGTAGGAATGGTATTAGCATCTTTTGTACCAATTGATACTAGTTTTGTTTGCTAGGGTTACATGTTTGTAGACATATGTTGATTGTTCTTCTCTTAGAAAATCATGTAATTGTCTCCTTACTACTTCTTGATTGCATGTATTATTATTGACTTGTTCTAGGGAGGAATAATGATATGAACCTACTTTCCACTAATTCTAGTTCCATGTAATACCTTAATATATTTTCCATACTTGTTTTTTGGAGATTTAAATCCATTTAGTCTTTTTTCTAGATAAATAGTGGTGTCTCATGTGTATAGGGTGTATTGCAAACCTTTATCCATCTCATCAATGTTCTCACAGTTATATAGTTTGTACCCAAATAGCTCAAATATACAATTTATCATGATTAGCCTAATTCCTTTTACTTCACAAAACATAAATGCCAATGCATTATTTTTACTTTTTATTATGCTTAATATCTTTGAATGCTTATACGAATATAATTGTAAGTTTTCCCTTGTTAATTTTCAACCCACCATTTGCAATAAAAGCGTTTCTTAGTCTCTTTCTTTTTTTAATTTTAAAATAATTTATAAATGTTTCTACATTGTATGTTTAAGTTGATGTCTTTTCATATAGGATGGAACAACTTTAATTGAATAATCTCTAAGAATAACTCCTATCACTCTTGTCATACCCTTGTTAGTGTCTAAATGAAAATCCTTTTCCTTATAGGCCTTCTAAACTCTTCAAAAGGGAAAATGGACCTATTTAGTTGGTAGTTGCTATTGAGTATTAGGTTGAGTATAGAGAGAATCTCTTTAATTTTGTCTATCATGGAAGTTACACTCAAAAGAAGTATTCTACAATTCTTTATATGGTGAACTAATCTTATAAACACTAGTGCTTTCTTTTGTACAATTTATAGAATTGAACCACTGCAATAAACATGAATGTTTTTCTTTATGGAACAAGAATAGATTATTATAGGGAGTATGAGAAGACAAAAATCTTATTACAAACTTCTAATGAAGATAGAGTTTCAATTTCTTTAGTTCCTTTATTCAATAAAACTTCTTTTTCCATAGAGTATTTGTGGGGTTGTTATTATAATGTATACGGATATAATGGAATGAATTCTTCCATGATATCATTGCAAGTGAATTGTGTAATAGAATTGCTTAGTGCAGTGTTCAACTTGAGTTTATAGATGCTTGTACAATGGATACTCTAAAGAACTTCATGGGAATTAGAAAGGATTTGAGGTCAAAATATCCTAGGTAGTATAAGAATGAGATTGAAATTAGGTTAAATAAGGTGACACAGAAGTTCATGAAAAATCCAAAAATCAATAGTGCTATTGATATAGAAGAGATTTTATATTTTATTTCTTCTTTGAATTGGTATTTATGAAGAGTTTGTTCATTTTATGATCCCATATGCAAGGGATACATGAACTGCATATCCCTATTAGAGGGTAGACTCTATACTATCAATGTCTTATTGGTTGGTTTGTAGAGTATGTAAATATCAAGTTTGTAGTATAAAAGTGGTTAAACTTGAGGGTGGTGACAATGTGAAAAGTTTTGGGTACAATAGTAAGTAAAAATCATTGAGAGTAAAGTATTTGTGTAGATAGTAGAGGTTGTTTTGGTAGTGTATATTATTTATACTCTTTAAATAAAAATAATTCTATAAAATGAAAGCCCTAACCTTGAAGCAATTAATGCCTATGTTGTGAATTATTTTGCATTGACTACAAAGTTTCTATGAGGCTAATATTGTTGGTGATATGATTTCTTTCATGTATATGAAATTTATAAGAAAATTATTTAGGATGATATGAAAAAAATTAGAACAACTTAACCTAATGTTGTACCTATGACATGTAGAATGACTAATTTGCCCTATTGGTGTTGTTGAAAATTTTGATGTTTTTTCCTACTTAAAGACAAATGTGAAAAACGGAGAGAGCATTTCAAATTTTTTTGACAAAATATGAATTTGTTATAAATTTTTGAAGTGGGTTTGCCTAATTGGCCTAAAAGAGTCTTTAGATTATCCCAAAATCAACAAAAAGTCTATCCACAATGATCATCTTACTCACCCAGGGTTGCTAGTGTATGAGCCTAGGAGCGTGAGCTTGTGAGCGGGAAGTTTTTTGTCATGGTAAAATTTGTATGGGAAGTTTTTTTAATGATAAAATCTGTAAGAGACCTATAATCGTGGACTTTGGAGCAAGTAAGGTTCTATGACCGTGGATTTGGGAACAATTGATGTTCCATAAGTTTTGGGTCCACTACGGGCATGGAGAGGCACTAACAAGTTTTTTTGAAAATATTTATTGCATGAACTAAATTTAATTCATTTTGACACCGTACATCTAAAAATGCAAAAATGAGAAGAAAAATAAATGAGACATCATAAATCATACAAATCTAATCATAAAAAACCAATACATAGATAAGAGTCAAGAGATTTGTCAATCCCCTGAGGCTAATGTAGAAATGGATTCCATGGTGGAATCTAGATTGCTAAATGAGTCCGAACACTACAAGAAAACATGTCCGAAATGACAGAAATTGGTCCTAAATGACAGAAATCAGCCCCTCCTAATTGACTGAAAATTGACAGTTTTTTGTCAATTTGGACAATTTTCTGTCAATTCGGACAGTTTTTTGTCCTAATTGACAGAAACTTGTCAAATTTCTGTCATTTAGGAGGGGTTGATTTTTGTCATTTAGGACACGTTTCTCTTGTAGTGGAAGTCTCCTTGCCCTTGGATGCCGGTACATCTAAAAAGTGTATTATATTATGAACATATGTAGGTTTACATTTTCTAGATTTAGAGGCACCAAAATTCACAAATACAGAGTTGCTTGCTCAACATACACCGGAAGATGGAAAGACTTCTTTGGACAGAAGAGAAGACTTTGGTTCTTCATCATCGCCTCTACCATTGTCAATCGTTGAAGGCTGCCAAGAGACATGACACCAAATTAGATTTAACAATCATAAATTACACGGTTAAAATAGAAAAAATAAAATGTAAACTTATTGAAAATTGCCTTCCGAACAAATTTCCTTGGCACTACTATTGCAAATTCAAGGTCTTGAGATGCCATAACTGATGGCAGTTTGGGCTGGGTTGAAGCAATGGTAGGAATAGCTTGAATCATGGGTTTTAGGAGAGGTTGAGGATTAAATCCTCCATTGTAATGTCGTCATCATTAGTGATGACGATTCCTTGAGTCCCTTCCGTAATCGCTTCCTCAATGCACTATGAGAATGGCGCCTTCCTTTTTCACCCACTTTGTGATCCCACTTGCAATTGAGAGCTTTGGTCCACTGTGGAAGATGCTAGAATTGGACCAACAACCTCATCCTTCTTTTTTTCTTTGCCTTTAGACTTCTCGGCTCTCTCTTTCTTTTTTTCTCTCTCCTTTAGCTTTACTAGGGGGTTTGCTTCCTTTTTTCTTTAGCCTCGAGAAGAACTTGGAAGCGAGCTACTTTCTTCCTATCATTGGCTTCTCTTTTTGCAATGGCCTTCCTCCTCTGTCGCTCATTCAAGCCAGAAAACTCGTCTACCTCCAAGTCAATGGTTCCTTCGCTGTCTAGAGATGCTCAAAGTTGCATCTTATTGAGATGGGTGAAGGTGGCATTGCAGTCCAAATACCACCATCCACCACTGAGATGGGCTATTGTGAAGGTATGCAACTAGTTGGGTGAGTACATGAACAACATTGATGATTAATCTAGAAATTCCGATATGAAGGGGGGAGGTCATTACGCACAATTGCACCTTTGGCTTCAAGCTCAAGCTTGAAGTACCTGCAATGCAAAAACAAGGGGTCAAATAAAGATTTCTAAAACTTCACTCTATATAATAGCGCCTTCCTCTGCAACCACATGTATAAACATCCTCCTTGTATTTAAGCTACATTGAATTCAAATAGTATTGCACTTCCCCAACAAAATAAAAATGAAAATTGAGAGTCAATAACGAAGGAAATTTTCTTTACATACACATGGCTTATATGAGTGAAGCTTGTAAACTTACCGAAAGAGAACTCGCCAAACCACTAAGTTGGCCCCCTTGTACCATCCTTCTTGAAGTAATTTGCTCCTTTGAAATATGAATTAAAATCTTGATTAAAAATCTTCTTCCTCCATCCTTCAATAAAGTCCACTAGAAAATCCAATTGTGGAGTCACTTTGTAGTTGATGGGGATGTTGTCTTCTCTTACAATTCTATCAAAATACTTGACTACTACGTCTTCAATCTGCAAGGTCTTCCAAACCACTAGCATTTCAAATAAATAAAATGGTCATTTCATTTGCCAAAAGCCACAACAAAACATGTTGAAAGCAATTGGTCTTGTGATGGGCCGTTGTGTTGCACGTAGCCACCATTTGTAGCTTTTTCAATGTCATTTTTGGAACCTCGTTTGTACAATAGAGCTTCTCAACCTGCATTAGTTATAGACTTTTAGAAATTGCATATAATGAAAATTAACATGTTGAGAAGAAGATGAGTATTTACAAAAGTTGTCTCACCTCTTGAAGAAATCCAGGTCCATTAGCTGGATTAACAATTGCTACCAACTTAATTGTCTTGACATAGAGTTTGGAATTTTTCGCTCTTGCTCCAATCCTCATGCGCTAACTCTTCCTTTTTCCTCTCATATAGCCATGGATTATTGTTTTATAATTTCAGACCTCTACATAATAATTAAAAACATAAGGCTATGTTTGTGTGATGATGATGTTTGTAATTGATTTTAATTTTCTATATTTTACCATATTAAAACTACAAAGTGAAATAGAAAGCTCCAATCACAATAAATTGTCATTGGCTCAATGGATGCAATGAATTGCAATAGTTGACTTCCCACTGGCTTTGTAGATGTATGCTCATTTGAACTCAGTCATTTTATAGCATCTCATGTTGCCAACTCCAATTGGTATGGGATATGTTGCTTGTAACAATGCTAGTACATAAGCATAGAGTGCTAAAAATGGGGAATAGTGACAAGACCAATGTTCTTGGGTTACTATTCAGATGTCCCATAACGACTAACTAGCATTTTGAAATATGTCACTATAAGAGGTGTCATGGTCGATGGTCATACATGGTCAGAGAACGCTTTAAGGGTTTAGGATCTTTCTTCATCATTATGTGGAGAATTATAAATCCAAGTGTTCTTTACCATTTTGTTAAAAATAATCATGTGACATGTAGTTCGTCTTTAGTTATCAATCACAAAGTTTTTTCAATTAGGCCCTATACCAAAGCTTTTAAGAACCAAAAAAAAATGAAAAGGAGTGGTGAGGCCAACAATAATTTTTAGAATTGGTCATTCAAAGTTTCCAATTAGGCCCCACACCAAAGCTTTCAAAACCAAAAAAAAAATTAAAAGGAGTGGTGAGCCCAACAATAATTTATAGAATTAATCATTTAGGTTTTCCAATTAGGCCCCACGTCGAAGCTTCCAAAAACCAAAAAAAAAATAGAAAAGGAGTGGTGAGACCAATACTGATTTTCAGAATTAATCATTCAAATTTTTCAAAGAAAAATAGGAAAGAGTGGTGAGACTAGCAATAATTCTTGCAATTTGTCATTGAGGTTACCAAGCTCTACTTTATGGATGGGCACTTTTCTTTACACATATTGTGAAGACTTCCTACACCCTATCTAAAGTGTGCTTCATAATATCCACCTATATTTATGTTAGTGTGATTTGAGAAATCAAACACCACCTAAAATATTTAAAAATCCACGGTCGTAGGATCCACGGTCATAGGTCCCAAATTTTATTGTAAAAAGTAACAATTTCTTTATTTTTGAAAAAAAAATTTGCAAAAAAATGGAAGTTTTTTTTTGGAGGCTCTAGGCTCACAAGCTTTCCACTCACAACTTATAGGCTCATGGCTCCAAGTTCGCACGCTAGCGTTGTTACTTACTCACCTAAAGCAATCACAATATTTCTAATATAGCTACAATTTACATGAAGGACTAAACAAAGTCACTTCTTGTGATGAATTTATAACTAAAAAAATGAATGTTCCTATTGTAGTCACTAAGCACTCTATCACCATCATCCAAGATGTATATTAGGCTTTAGAACACATACGGTAATTTCAATTTTTTTCCTAAAAATTAGAGAATTTGTATTTAGTCATAGCACTATTTTTAGTTCAAGTCAATGTTTAGTATAGTCATTTTCCTTGTCAAATCTAAGATTCTTCACATTTTTAAGGCCTATTACTTTTGAATTCCCTTTAATAATTAATTCCTAAAGTCCCATTGTCTCTTCAAGGAATAAAATGGATTTTGGGCAAGCTCCTAAATCTCAATTTTCATCATGATTAATCTTTTTTTAAATACAATAAAATACATCAATTTTTTTTAAATATAATTTTTTTTTCACTTGGTGCCCAAGAACAAAAGTTTTGCCACCCTAAGCCCGAAATGGTATTAGTTGGGTAGCACAAAAAATCACAAAAAATCACAAAAAGTCAAAATAAAGTTTTCAAATTTTTCTCATAGAAAATATTATTGTTTATATAAAAGAATTTGGTTCTATTTGAACTAGTGATGAGAAAGTTATGGACAATCTTATTTTGGGGGCAATTTATACATTTTGAAAAAATAACTAATAAGATTCATTTTTTAATGCATTTATCTTAATTTTTCAAAAAAAATTGATTGATAGGGTTAATTGATTGCTTGCTAGAATAGTCTTATCATCGGTATTATTGTATTTCAATTCCATCTTAGTATTATTAATGGTTTTGTTTTTTGTTCTACATTAGACCTATTTCTATTTAATAATTTTTGAAAGAATAAAAATCAAGTGTATTATTAGAAGTTTTTTTCCTACACTTTCAACTCAATTCTTCAACATAATTTTTGATAATTTAAAATGTGTAGTGCAAAAATTCGAAGAAAACAATTTGTTTTCTTCACTTCAAATGCAATATCTTGCAATCTACATAGTCAAAGTTTTTGAAATTTTTTCCACACCATCTTATATTAGTCTAGTGCAATATCCTACAAAAAAAATTTGAAGTATTTTTCACTTCACAATACAAATGGCAATTTTGAATAGGTTTTCATGAAAAAAAACACTAGGGACTTCAGAGATTGATGCAAGAAAATTCATCTTCAAGGTCACAATTGAATTTGGCTATAGAGCATCTAACATATATTTGCTTGAATTCTTAATGGCTATATTAGATTATTTGGAAAATTATCTTTGAACAAGAGTATTTTTGAAATTATGAATAAGATGAATATAAGGCAATAGTCTTACTAATATAAGTTAGGAAGGTAAAAATCATTGAAAAGTTCTTTAAAATTCAAACGAAATAATCCTAAAATATAAAAAATGCATGAATATAATTCCTAAAAGTAGATAATTTGATTTTCATGATAATTGATATAGACCTTGTCTTATAGTTTTAATGTAATTAAAAATCTTTACTTAAACCAAATAACTTTTGGTAACTTATTAGCCAATCGAAGTTTTTTTTTTCTCATATAATATAGACTCACATTTAATTCCCTAAATATTTCCACTTTATGATCTAAGCAACTATCCTATTAAATTGTCCTAAGCTCTTTTATTATTATATTTCTTTGAATGCCTTTAGAATTGTTATAAAGCCAAATAATAATGTCAAACTAGCATTCTAGCACTAGTCATCTCCTATTTAATTTATGGCCTAGTTGATGGTATTTTAGTTTCTTGAAAAAAATTAATAGAATTATTTTTCAAGAATTAGGCATTTTTAGTAAGATTTTCTTAACTTACCTAATAGGATAGGGGTGTCATAATTGTATTGAAGGATTTAGCTCATACAAAGCTAAAACAATGTACTCAACTTCAATATTCTTTATTTTGTATGAGCCAAATCTAAGTAAAATTTTCTTAATTTTATTTTTCAAAGATGAAATGACATGTCTCCTACATACCTAAAAATTTCAAAATTATTGATGAAAATTTGAAATTAGTATGGACTCCTAAAGAATAAATGAAAGAAATTCATATCAAATACAAAACATGCTTAAAAAGTCTGAAATTTTTTATCGTCATTATATTCTACAAATTTTAACATCATGGTGTAAACAAAAAGTCTGTCATTCTATGATTAGAAAATCAGTACTGTGATTTTAGGCCTGAAATTTGAATTGCAATAAAATTTTCAAATTTGCGTAGTCACTAATTAAGTAATCCACACTAATGTCATTAGTTGGATTCAAATTCAAGAAAGATACTTAAATGTCTAAAATTCTGATCAAGAGCAAGGACATACAAGAGGCCAAAATACAATAAACATGTGGAGAGATCACTAATACCTCAACAAGAGAACATCCACCACCATCCATTATTATCCACAACCATCCTCTACTTGGACACATTCGAAGAGTTCTTAAAAAAGATTGGACGAAAAATCTCAATCCTTTATTTCGAATTTTGCATCAGAAATCATGCATTCAACCACTTTCTGACTCCAAGCTCGGTCAGGCCTTCGGGGAATCGGGGTTAGATCAATCTCGAGATAGAAAACACAACCAGGGTGTACATTTTTAGTAACTTCTATTCTCGCTGGAGTGTCCAAGAATAAAGTTGAGGTTACTAACTCTGGCCAATTTTGCATAAGCTTTCTGGAGATTTACAACAATTTTTCCAGAAAAAACTCTGGCAAAATACCGTGATCACATTCTCTTCCTTGAATTTCCTTTAGGCTTGTAAATTCCCAATAGCCTTGTAGCTAGAAGAAAAAATAAATTGTCAAAATCTAGCAGAGTTCAGCCCCAAAACAACATGATAATAATTCTCTTCATTTGCGGAAATGAGTACGCACGGAAAGACAGGTACTGTCAAAGAGTAAGCGATGATTATAACTGACGCCAACACGGAACAATGCAGGAAGGAGGTTTGAATCCACTCTAGACGGTTATCAAAGTGGCACCAGAAAAGCTACACAGATGAATATGCAGATGCACCTAGATTTACTTGTGAAGTCAAAAAATACAACTTTACAAAGAAAAGAAAAGCTCAGGGTAACCCAACGTCTAATATTTCTATGAACCAAAATGCTACGAAGAGTTCAGCTCAATAATAATTAGTATGTGTCACACAGCAATCTAAAATTAACAGGAAAATCAACTGCTCAAAGCAAAAGTGCCATAACAATTTACTATACTTGCGACGCAGAGGCCAAGCGACTACTACCTGGCCGTTGATGTGCTCTTGAGTTAGGAGACGGAGACAATGGGGCGACCCGTTGAGAGTGCTTACGTTTCTCTTCTCGTTTCAGTTGAAGTTCCTGCTGAAGTTCCTCTTTCCATAATCTTTGACGCTCACTAGAACTCGGACCTGGACTGGGTGAAGGCTGCTGAGTGTCATGACTAAACCCTTTCAGTTCATTCACACTTGAGGACGGTATCTCGAGGAGAGGGCTGAGATTGGCGCGCGTCGAAAGAGCTGCATTTCCACCTGGGCTGTCAGAGCTCACGCTGGTTTCACTCTCTTGACTGCTGCGAATACCCATAGACCTTCCGCTCACGGTACTTGCCTTGCTAGGTGACTTGCTTGTACTGGGTGTTGGTTGCTTGGCCATAGCAGGACTCGAGGGGGCAACAAAACTCTCTGCTGTCCCCGCTGTAGTTCCATTCTCTTGAAACACAGAGGCCCTCGAAGAATCATTAAACTCCTCATAAAGAGGTGTTTGCAGCTTCTTCAATTCCAAAGCCTTCTCATCTAAAAATGCACGAATCTTACTTTCTGTGACTTCGTCTTCATCCTCTTGTCGTAAGGAGCAACACCTCTCACCCATGCTTTGTCTTCCAATGGCAGGGTTTTCCTCTAACTCTGAAACGTTTCTAATCGACGGTCTTGCAGAGAATCCACCATTTGTTGTCAAATTCAACCTCCACTTGCTGCCATCTACATATGAAGGCTCTGAAACAGGGTTAAAACTCTCGCTCCATGTGTCCTGCCGGACTGAGTCCAACCCCGCACAATCCCGCATGGAATTTAGCCTTACAGAATCCCTCAGGGAATCCATTCTTACAGAATCCAACCTCACTGAACAATTCAGATCCTCACCATCATTGTTCCCAGCTCTGCCCATGCTCAGATACTTTTTGAAGGGTGCTCGGGGATCCTTAAAGGAAAAGGAGAGGTCTTTGACAGACATACCACCCGGTCTCCAAGATCCCATATTATCCTGCCTCAATGAACCCCTCCAGGAATTTCGCAGAGACATTGACGTCCTGACACTGCATCCATCGTTGGTGGGCTGCAAATGCTCTTCCAGTACTTGCCGACCTTCACCACCTTCCTGTCCATTGTATATTTCGTAATTCTGTACAAATGGGTGCTTCAACATCTCAGCAGCACTCGGTCTCAACCGAGGCTCTCTCTGCAACAGTTTCAATAGAAAGTCTTTTCCATCGGCAGACAGATGCTCAGGAATGGGAGGGTGCGACTTGGTGGTGCCAATGTGAAAAAGAGCCGCAACTTCTTGGAACTGCTGACTCCAGGGAGGTTTGCCAGTCGCCATCTCTATGACGGTACATCCCACACTCCACATATCAGCCTGCCAGTTGTGTCCAGTCTGCCGAATGACCTCAGGGGCCATCCAGTAGGGCGTCCCCTTCATAGATTTTGCTTCGGAAATTGTCGCGAGTTCGACGACTTTCTTAGATGCACCGAAATCAGCAAGCTTAATGCATCCTTTGTTGTCAACCAGAATATTCGCACCCTTGATGTCCCGGTGCATAATGTGATTGCTGTGGAGATATTCCAGTCCCAGGAGCAGTTGGCGGGTATACATTCGAATAACAGTCTCCGTAAACGAGCCGAACTTGCCAAGAAGTGAGGCAATAGATCCTCCAGGAACAAATTCAAGGAAGATGTTCAGAGCCTCCTCCTCTCGTGCAGTGCCCAGATAACGAACAATGTTGGTATGGGAGAGGTTCTGCAGGAGCTTGACCTCTTCCTCGAGTTCCCGGATATGCGATTGAGCCCTGTCTTTGGTAATGTTGTTCTGCGCAATGCATACTTGCTTGACTGCAATAAGCTCACCAGAGTCCAAATTCAGCCCCATATACACTCGGCCATATGCACCTGCAAGTACCCAAGTACCCAACAGTGTAAGAAAGGAGAATTCGAGATATCCGTCCCCAGATACCAAATAAATCAGAAGCAGGTCGACCCTTCTGAGCACTATAATTACGAATAAGTCAGGATTTGATATCCTACGGGACTGCTGTAAACAACAATTTAACAAAGACGATTGACAGATTCTGAGGCAGCGTCACGACAAAGAACGTCCAAGCATGTTTGTGCCGCTGAAATTGCCCCCAAAAAATTGCCGACAATGAAGGGGCGCCGAGGTTGTGAACACTATTACAAAGTCAAATCTCGTCCGTGTGATAGCCTGTTATCATATATATACTTAAGGGAGGAGCCCGTATAAAATAAAATTGCTCAGTGACTGGAAGACAGTGACGCGTACCTGCCCCAATCAACTCTCCTTTCCGCCACCGAATTGCACGCGGACTGCCAGGGCGGTTACCAACCTGCATGTTTCCTGCTTGTCCAAAGCTCCTACCTCTAATTGCCTCTTACTACTAGATGTACGACCTCATGCTCAGCCTCCACTCTCGCACTGGCCAAGATTTAGACAGGTTCCAGATGCCGCCCGGCTGCCTATTGCTTCCCAAACAACAGAGTGACGCGGTCGGGCCACCATACGACAAACGACGGCTGAGTCAATAGCTTTGCTCACATTTCCTGCTAATTACAGTCAAGCTCCTCGAAGCCTTCCACCACGGATTTTACTCCAAGCCTGTCCGATCCACCAGCACCGGTATCCAAGTCGGATGCAGGGCAACAGCGATAAGCTCGAAGCGTGCAGCGACAGCACAATGTCCTCCGTCGAAGCACCGCTTCTCACATTTCACGACGACGGCAACAAAGCTCAGCAAGCGCAATACCCTATCCCCGCAGCCTTCCAGCGGTTTTAACAATGCCGAGTCCAGCGGCGATACGTTACAAACCTAGAACGTAACCTCCGTCCGACATCGTGCTGAGAACTTATCTGCAAAACGTAGGTCCAAGGCCCACCAAAAAACAAACGGCGAGGAAGTTCACCACGCCCAATGATGGACCCCTGGCTGGACACTCTAGAGATCCGTGAAACAGAGTCCCAACTCCCAACCCCGCTCGCTCGTCGGTCGAGAATGAGGAATCGGAAAAACAGGGAGCCACGTCGGCGAGAAACCACAACGGCAGCCAGCGGAGGGTGACAGACGGCGAGAGCGAGAGAACGAGAGAGAGGGAGGAAATTCAAACCGAGACCAGAGAAAGAAACGGCTAGAAAGTGGGCCACCCTAACTCAACCAACTGGAGTCTGCAAGGAGGACGACGGGTTTTTTTCATTTACCTTACCTTCGTTTCGGATCAGTTTTGAAGCATGTCCAAAAAATTTATAAATTTGCCACAGGTAAATACTACCTCCGTCCCGAAATAAATCCAGGGTTTCCAAATATACTTGTCCCAAACTAAATTCGAGATTTGCTCTCTATAACTTAATGGACAATGACTAAAGCTACTCCGAACACCCAAAAGTAAAAAAATCTGCAAATACTACATTCTTATAGACTTTATAGCAACTCAATCCCTGCAAAGGGGACCAAAATGCAACCTCTAACCAACCAAAGGCGAAGAATTCAACCCACAACTATACAAAAGTTGCTATTAACAAATCTTTTATTGAGAATCTCTCAGACTTGAATCATAAGACATTGTTGAAATTGAATACCAAAGACAGTAGTGGACATCACTACACCAACATTTGTTGAAAAATGATCAAAATTAATACCACCAAAAAGGAAAAAAAATTGCCAATTTCACTATCTTTTTTCAACATGTGCCACTTCACTGTTGACTTTCACTCTTTCACACCTATGAAGTTTAGTAGAAGCTACAATAACTACAAAATCCTTTGAAAATAAGAGCTACTCTCATACTAATCTAGCCATTTCTAGGAAACCCTGGATTTATTTCGGGACGGAGGTAGTAAAATTTTGGTGGAATGTCTTTAGCCCTTGAACAGCCACTAGAAGAAACCCGCGTTTTAGGTGACGTTTTGTAATTTTTTCAGACGGATTTTAGGTGACGTCGGAAAAAACAACTTGTGTTTTTTTGTGTCTAATATAACATCTGGAAGTCAACAGTGAAGTGGCACATGTGTTATATTAAACAACTTGTGTTATATTAAACAACTGGATGTTATATTAGACACAAAAAAACACAAGTTGTTTTTTCCGACGTCACCTAAAATCCGTCTGAAAAAATTACAAAACGTCACCTAAAACGCGGGTTTCTTCTAGTGAGCCCTCAAGCTCTTCTTGTAATAACCATATCCGTCAAATACGGCCACATACAAATTTCCTTTCGCCTCAATTCACTCAAATTCGGGATTTGAGGTGTTGTGATATGGGGAACATGTATGCATCTAGTCACAAGGGATTTTTCTCAAGGTCCTTCATTGTCGAACTGCATAGAATTTTCACAAATTGCCTTGTCAATAACATTGTAATGTCTTGTGCGGAATTGTTTTGATTTTTATAAAATTGGGCCATAAATCTCTAGGAAATTGCTCTAGTGGATGGCATTCGAATGATACAATGAGTACTCACAAAAAATCTCACATTGAAATTTGCAATAACATAGGCAGTGTTCACGTTGTTGTATGCAACTAGTAGTGGGTTGCCCAGAAATGCAATGGGTCATTTGCAAATACATGCTACATTGGCGTTTTCATTGCTCTGTACTATTGCTTACTAGCTTGGTACGACACTTCAAGAAGACATGTTATTGCAACAAGGAGTAGCTGCGATGGAGGGAGAATAATTGCTTTTGGTAAGAACTCACTTGACAATGTTTGTGGTGAATCAAACATGTCTGACTACCATTGGCTAGGAATACATAAGTCTATGCATTGTTCAAAAGCATTAGAAACTCATTGTTCAAACTCAAATGTGTTTGTTCAATGATTTACAGGAATATTTGTGTGAAGATTAAGACTTCAGCATAATCACTACACTATCAACTCTACAAAATCGCCACACTATACATACTCATTACAAGTGATAATGATTTGAGATAAATCGTGCATGCATGAAACAACTCAATTATTCAATGAAATGTTTCACAAATCTTCATAACCTCATATGATGAACAATGAAATGAGCATCGATTGTGCCAGCACTACTCACTGTTAATACTATGTGATTTTTGGAAAAGGGCTTGCACCATCTGAGAATCGAGAAATCTAAACCAAAACCACTTGCTTCAATCAACCTCTCTCCAAAATCGTGTGCTCCCACTCATGGCTATAGCTACGTCTGCAATCTATGACTTGTAGAAGCATTGAGTCATGATTCTACATACTTGTCGTTGTATCGTAGTATACTAAGCGTATTCCTTCTTTATGTAGCCATCATCCTTCTTCAAATTTGAGAAATTGCAACACAACATTCAATGCACATTTTAGTGTAGCCAACTTTGATCTTTGTCCCAAACCCTAAATCCACCTTCATACTAAGCAATATGCAAAAAAAGCACACATATGGCCACAAAGTACCTTCAAGCCATATTGGGGTTAGTTCATTTTGAGGTTTAATATAGAAAGAGGGAGGAAAGGAATCAAAGATGAAGAATAAAGAATACCAACAAGAAGGGAATGTAGGAGGCACTACTAAAATAATCAATATGGACCTTGAGCATTACATTTAGTCACTCATTGGACCCTAAAGACCACCAGTTTCTAGTAGCACTCACATAGCTTGCAACGTCATATATTATTGCAACAATAGAGAGTTAAGAGAAATGCAATTCTAGTGATTTTAAAATATATTAATAAAATTAATATGGTTTTACAAATTTTCAAAGTTGAAAATATAGGGAGCTTATACATAGTACTAAACTCATCTTGAATTGACATTTATAAAGTACAAAATGTCTCAATATATTGGTTGCTTTAGAAAGCTCTTTACCTTTCATCAATGATTTTAAAAAGTTATGAAGGTTTGAATTGTAGTTATGTACACTCAATGCCATTTTCTAGGTATCTAAGAATGGAAGGTGTTGAAATTAGGTATTGCTATATTGAATGTGGCATTGTTTACTACAGTATCACAACTCAATTAAGATAAATAAGTTCTCAATTAAAGTAAACCATAGAGGCCATGCATCAAATTATTAGGGTTTCAAGGAGGGAAAAATAGTATTTGTTGGGTTTGATAACTTTGGTGTTTTTTCAATACTATTTTGGCATTATCTCCACACTATACTTATTAGTCTAGGTATTTTTCTTTGTTGTGGTAAATTCTTATGGTACTATCTAAATTAGAATATTTTCATTTATTATTTTTTCATTTTGGCTTTATTTCTACAAGTGCAAAAGTTGGGGAAGATTTTCAATTTCAAATCTTTGATATAAAATCCTATTGTTTTCTTGTGTAGAATAAACAAAAATTATTAGAAATATAACTTTCAACCTATTTTTAACCCTTTAAGTCACTTAACTATGTTTTCACCAAAAACACTCTAAAACTGCCATTTCTAGTACAAGTACCAAAGTTTGGAAGTTTTTTGTGGGATACATGTAACTATAGGATCTTGTAATATGCTGACTTGAGAATATGTAGAAAAAATTTCAAAAATTTCCATTGTGTGGATTGCAAGATATGAGCTTTCAAATTCATAGAAATCCTTTTTTGGGCCCTACAAAAACTCAGACATTTGCACTTCACAAGCTCACATTTATATGAAAAATTGTCCAAGATGGTGGTGCTTTTTTTATTCATTCTTCAAGGCAAGTTAGCTACATGCTTGAAAAATTTCAAATCATTTGGAATTGTACAACATATTAGAAAAAATACTGAATAGAAAGAAGTAGAGAATGATTGAAAATACTAAATTCATAAGAATTTAGTTTTGGAATTGAAAATCAATTCCAAAAGGTTTCAATGTTGTAATAAACAATCTACATCCTATGATTTTATTTTTCCAAAAAATATTGAAAATTAAGTAAAATAAAGGACTTCAAAATTTATTTTAGAGCAGAGAATCCATAATTGTGCACAAACTAAAATTCCTCATAACTTTTGACTCATTGATCAAAATGAATGATTCAAAGCTTTCCACGTCTATATAAATCTAAAAAAACAATTTCAAATCTTTGTTTCTAAAAAAAATAATTTTTTTATATGTCCAAATTTTACCCATTTCCAAAAAAAATAACATACTTTTTGACTCTATTTCCAAATTTCTTGAATTTTAATGCACATAAAAGATGTTCTTTGTTGACACCTTCTATTAAATTTTGGGCAAAAAAACATAGAAATTTTCAGTCATATGTACTTGTCCAAAATTGCTATATTGCTAAATTCAGCAAGTCGGTTCTTTAGAGATTAATTGATGTCCAAAAAGTTCCTCGATGTCTAGAAAGTTGATGATGAACAAAGTTGACCACTTACAAAAGACGGAGACAAACAATATTTCATTCATCAATTTTGGGGGGAGTTGTAATATGGATTTGGGATAGATTCATGATGCTTGCAATGACATTGGTGACTACAATTGGAAGAGAGAAATTCTTGCAATGAAACATATGAAGTTCTAGAAAAAATTTGAATGTGCTCAAGCTAAAGGGAGTGTTGGAATGACCATTTGGTAGTATTAAGAAAAAAATAAGTTCTCAAAGGGGTTGCTTCACAATGAAAGTTCTTTTCAATGAAACTCACAGTCCTTTTGAGTGACAATGGCCACTGCTCATCATCAATGATGAATAGTGGTCATATTAATTTTTTTATATTAATAATGAATATTTAAAAATTAAAGTAGTATTAAAATAATAGTTAAATAATAATAAATAAATTCAAAAATAGTAGTTTGACGTGGTTGTACAAATGCTACATCATTTTTTTCGACCTATTGTTCTCAACTATTTCTGTTGTTCACAAACTCATGGCCCTTTTGAAGGTTCATTTTTTTCTAATGAAAATTACAATGAGACAATTGGTCTAGGTCATAGGTTTGTGCCTTAGTTGTTAATTAAAAAATTAGGGGGCCTAATTATAAAATTCATAAAAGAGGGCAACCAGTAGTATTTAAGAAAAACATCAATAATAAAGGGTATTTTTTTTAGTGCCATATGTCCAAAAACCACAAATATGTAACCCCTATCTCCTTTAGGCACTTGAAGTGCCTTAGTGAGCAAAGGGGATTTTGGAGATGACGTCTCAAACCTTGCAAAAGTTTAAGAAGGGAGAAATGAATGACTTCCTACAAATAATGTGATAGTGCTCTGGATTAGAAAAGCTCTTGAGAAAATGCTTCCAACTATTTAAAGATGTGTGATTTGGACTAGTTGGCTAAAAGTTATAGTTGTTTGAAGTTGGAGGTGTTCTAAGACACTTAAAAGCTAGGCGTGAGAGGTTCCCAATGAATCCTTTTTGGAAATAAGACATGTATCATATCATTGAAAAATTAAGAATACAAGAAAACTATAATGACTAGTAATATGAGGTTTTAAGTTACGAGACCAAAGTTATGACCAAGAAAAGGGTTGTGATAAAAGCATAACGTTGCTTTTGGTGAACTTGAATCTTTAGAGGGCCATAACTTTGTGAAAACTTATCTAAATGAAACAAGTGAACAGTTCATTAGCATCTACTCATCGTGCAGATATCCAAAATGGACTTGTATGTGGAATTTTAAATTTTGACCATAAAGTTATTCCATTTGAAAATTTAGAAATCCAAATGGGATTGTAACTTGGTGATTTCAGTTAGAATGAGTAGTCTTCCAAAACCAAAATGGATTTTGCAAGTTCCTTCGGCCCACAAGGGAAGGAGGCTATCAAATCTCATAGAAAGTATTATAAGAGGGGTTAGTCTCCTTCTTCACTCCCTCTTGAAGCCTTAGTGAGTTTTAATGATTTAAGGTTGGTGATGCAACTTCATCATTGAATCCAAGACACCATAGGACACTTGTGTATGTGTTATGTGGCACCAATTGGGTGGAGTCCCGCTCCTTGTTAAATTGATATATCCCAATATGTCCCGAATTATAGATCCTAATTAGTCACAATGAAAAAATAACAAATATACAGTGGGACTAATACAGAGTGGAATGACATTCAAGGACGGTTAGTGTAGTGGTGGAGAATAGTGCCTCCACCAAATACTTGGACATTAATGAAAATTTTGCCTTATGTCACCAAATGACATGTTTAGTACTGTATACTAGTAATGTATACCAGTAGTTCTAGAGATTGGAATTTCACAATATGAGTTGAAAATGGGAAATAATATTGTGGGTGTATGGTATGTATAGTGTTAGTAAGTTGTGATTCAAGTGACATTGAAAATGAAGCATAGTGATTCTATTAAGTTGTGAAGGGCCTCTAAAGGCTATTTGGAATTATAAGATGTTACATAAATCGCAACATTTGGTATTAAAGCAAGACTACATTTAGGTGTAGTAAGATTTGAAGTCATGATGAAGCTTAAAGCAATTGAAGTTGGAACTTTAAAGCAAAGATGCCAACATATAGTTAAGGTCTAGTTGAAAGACTATTGAGTCTTCTTGTGAAAAGACTAAACAAAGAAATTCACTTCTTTTGGAATTAATGGCTCAAAAATTGAGTGCCATTAGAGAAGAGAATTTGAAAACTAGCACCAAAGAAGGTGACACTACTACTAGTCCCAAGAAGATACATTGTGACCGCAAATGCAAAGGTCATGACCTCATGTTTGAAGAACTTGTCAAAACTCTTTAAGTAATGCTAAGTGAAATTAAAGAGCTTAAAGAAAAGGACACTAGCTCTTCTTCACATAAGTTATGCAAAACCAACATGCCATCTTCTTTCACAAGCATTATCAAGACCTATATAGTCAAGGATTTTTTTGGTGAAGTTGGAGTTGTACTTTGAAGTACAAAGGGCCTTTAAAGAGGACAAGATTATAATTGCTATGACCTTTTTTTAAAGAGTATGCTTTGTTTTGGTGAACTTGTTTTTGGGGTGAAAGTCAAAAAGTGGTGGGTAACTCCACATGGCTTAGTTTTAAAGAATTAATTAGCAATTGTTTCACCCTAGAATACCAAGACATTTCTGATGGAGTGGCATTGGTAAGATTCAAGCAAACTAGGAATCTTTACACTACTAGAAAGCAATGACCGATCTAATAGAAAATCAACAACAATTATTGTTTAGGGCACTATTAAACATGAATTGCAACAATTAAGAAGTTTTTGTTGAAATGAGATTTCCATTTTGTTGATTTGGGTGTGAAATTTTTTAAACCATTTTTGAATTTTTTTTGGAATCTTTGGAAATCTTTTGGAATTTGGAAGAATCTTTTGGGAATTTAAGGGAATCTTTTTAAAATCTTAGGCATTAGATGAATTTTGGGACCTCTAGAAGATTGTGAGTTCCTGGGCTCTGAAAACTGTCTCGACCACGTTGGAACGCTGCCAGTTGCGCAATCCAACATAGTCGAGATCGTGCTACGTCATTTGCTGAAAAAATCATCTTTTTATTGCATTTTAGAATTTTTTTTAAAAATTAATTAATTAATTTTTTTTGACAATTGGCCCCATTCTTCTATTGTTGTGGGAATAGAATCAAGAATAAGCCTAAAATAGTCTTCTAATGGCCTCAAATGTCTTCTAATGAAATCTTTGAGAAATTTTTGGTTTCTCAAAGAATTTTAAAAAACCTTAAAGAATCTTATAGAATTTTTGAAAATGTTTGAACACCTATACGAATTTTTCAAAATCTTTTTTAATCTTTTGGACATTCTTTCAAAATTTAAATATAGAGGTTGAATTCTGATTAAACTATTATAATTATAATTCCAATTCATTTTCAATTGAATGTTTTTTTAATATAATCTAGTTAGAATACAAACTTTTATTTTGATTAAAATTAATTCATATTTCTATTGAAAAATACAATACAATAAGTCCAATAAGTTTTAGAATTTTTTGGTTGCTTCTTTTGATAATTTTGATAATATGACTTTTCTAAAACTACTTTCAAAATATTCTCATTTTCATTTTGAATTTGATTAGATTTTAAATTTTGAATCCAAAATACTCAAAATTCAAAATAGAATACATTTTGAATTCTAGAATGTTTTATTCAAAGTTCCAACTTATATATTTAGATTTTATTTTTTTAACATTTGACTTTGAAATTATAAACTATTCACATACCCAATTTTGTACTATTCAACTTCAAATACATAGTTCCAAGTTCAAAATCAACTATTCAAATTCAACTATAGAAATTGGAACTATTTAAAAGTTAAATTCTATATTTTTAATTATTCAAATTCTAATTAAATTTAGAACTGAACTATTAAAATTTTGAATTTTGAACTACAAATAAAAAAATTAAGTTTGATATCTAGCTAGAGTGCCTTCTAATAAGATGCTTGCCAATAAATCTAAATATTCTATAAAATTTGAAAATTTTACCTAAAAAAATAAGCTTCAATGCTAAAATTATGAAGGAAAAAATGGCCTTCATAGTACAAATTTTTTATCAGACTTCATGTGGGTGCACAAGATTTTGTAGAGCATTAGAATAGAAATCGGACCTGTAGAGGGCCATGGAATCATATTGCTACCCATCATTATTTTTTGCATGCCCGAGAATAATAATGATGGAGCTAACGTGGTTGACAGTCGTACACGTTGTTCTGAATGGTTGTGATCATTCTTCATCAACAACCAAGGGAGTTGTTGGGTAGTTGTTGAGCAAGAAAGGTGATTAAGTTGCTAAAGAACTACTACTCACCTATTGGTACAACAGTTTTTACAATTTGCCTTTCTAATTTTCATACTTTGTTGGTCTGTTTTTGCTTGAGTTCCAATTTCTTGAGTACATTGTTTCTTTAGTAATGAGGCCACAAAATACTATTCAATTAGTATTAGTATACAATGAACCAAACAGTGAAGGCAACTGGGTTCTATTGAAGCTTGAGGTTGATTCTTGGGTTTGTCTACAACTAGAAAAGATTAGAGGACACATATGATGCAAAGAAGCACGGTGGTACATACATGTGATGCAAAGAAGCACGGTGGTACAAGCATCTGTGGTTCTTACAAAGCCAAAATCTTACAATTTAGAGTGAGTCATAGTAGGAAGCCCATTTCAACTGTTATAGTGCAACACATTTATACGCATCGTCAACTTGGGGCTCTTTCTAATGATGGGAAATCAAGATGCTAAATTCATTAACTATAAGTTCTTAATTACTTTTCAATTTGAGCTTTCAAATACTTTTTAATCTTTCTTTGCAAAGATGATCATGCTAATTAGATGCAAAACTAGATGCCACAAGGACCTTCAAATTAGTCACCCATGTTTGCTCTTTCTTTCCTATAATTCATTAAGAACACCTCACTTTGAAAGATTGCTCTTCAATTTGCACACACATCTTACCTCATGATTTTGAAATCAATCAACTCTTATCATTATTGATGATAAATTCTCTATTAGATTATTAGATGGACAAGATCAAGACTCCCTAGCCTTAAGTTTGTAGCTCAAAAACTACTAAACAATACATGTAAGTGTATTGACAATGCAAACTTAAATTGGTATAAATTGTGTTGTTCATATTTGTTCTAGTACAAGGATTGGATCATTTCTCAAAGTATATTAGGGTGATTGTTGTCACACACACAGAGATTGATGAACTAACTCATGGTAGTAGATCGCATGCTCAATTCTTGGGAAGAGTCCATTTTTTTACGATGCTTTCTATAGGCCTCAATGTGGTACCGGATTTGATACACTAGAAATGATTCCTCTATCTCCTTTTGATTCTCCCTATTGGCCTTTGCTTGATATGACCACAACCGAATCATTTCAAGCCAAGTTATAGCAAGATTTTCAAAATTCCATATGCCCAATGACAAGTAGCAAACAGACAAATCTATTATGGTTCATGCCCATAGGAGCCTTTGTAGATCTCTTCTACATTGCTACTAATATGTGAAGGATAAAAATAATGTTTGTGTACAAGAAAGTTATTAAAGAATTATGTGCATCTTTGATGGACAACAGATGGGATACAAAGCTTACTAAAATCTGAGATGGTAAATTTTTGAGGACCACTAGTCACTACAAGAGAAAGTGTCCAAATTGACAGAAACTGGCTTGAATCAACTAGTCCTAATTGACAAAAAATTGACAAGTTTTTGTCACTCTGGACAAAAAAGTGTTCGAATTAACAGAAAATTGTCCAAATTGACAAAAACTTGTCAATTTTTTGTCAATTAGGACTAGCTGATTCAGGCCAATTTCTGTCAATTAGGACACTTTTTCTTATAGTGACTATTGTTTAAGGTTCCTTGTTGTTCAGGTATCACATGCCCTAATCCATTTTATATGTCACTTTTGTCTACAATAGATTTAGGTTACTTCTAGACAAAACTTGGGAGCCTCTTGAACAATATAAACCCATAAAAATTGTGAAGCTGTTATGTGACGTAGAGTTAGAAGTGGGATTGACTTGGACGATATATGAAATTTGACAACTCAAAGTTACCTTTGGGGCATTTGAGGAGTCTACTTTTGATATTTGGATAGTGAATGAGCATGGTGCTATTTCAAAAGTAGACTCTAGAAACAAGAAGAATGTTCTAGTATCTTTTTACTTGCAACCTAACAAACTCATGGTGGTGCAACAACCATAACATAGCATTCAAATATTTTTTAATTTTTTAAAAGTGATTAAGTTTCTATGTATAGACTCTTCAAATTCATTTCAATTGAATGGGTGTCTGGTGTACATAAATTAGGCTATAGGAATGGGGTATACTTATTGATATTAGATTGACCATATATGTATTGATCCAACCCTATTGTGCATATGCATGTATTTCAATCTAAATTTTATGTATGAAACTTAGATATTTATGTACCATGACTAGGGGGGAGAAATTTCATTAATTAAATTAGGGTAAATCAAATTTGAGGATTGAAAACCTCATTCTAGCAAGACAATCCTACAATTGCGGCCAATTCTATGCACCTAATGTACTAACATACGTTGCAGTTATGTGATATTGGCGCAATAAAACATCAATTGGTACAAAGACGATCAAGACTTTGGCATTCACTAAAATATTGAACATCCATATTCTTCTCTCATATTACATGCCTAATAGAAAAGGACCATATGGACGTTACTAAAACTACATTCCTGTCATCGGAGCTACATTTGAATGGCGATCATGTTATAATCTCTTGTGGCATGTCTTCACCTCGTTGTTTGTAACTTTCAAAACATTCTATCTTTTCATATATTTAAAATTGAAAATGAACTGTAACAAGTTAAAACCTCAAGAACAAATCAATTATTAGTTCCTTCAATTTACTAAACACATTCAAGAAGTCCAAAAGTTGCAAACATTATAGTTAGCAAATTAAACAAGGCTAATAGAAGTGCAACGTATCCTTTCAAAATGACTTTATATCCTCTGTTGGCTATTTTATCCATGAGTAGCTGTTGTCAAAGTAGTACTTACTTCAGCAAAATCAAGTGGAACCCACCTCCTTCCTTTTCGGATGCATTTAGCCCCCACTTTGTACTATGTGAGTTGATCGAAGCCTCTCTCCTTGCTTGTATTTTTGCCTCTATGGATAGTACGTTGTCCATATTGACATTGGGTGTTGCTTGAACATTAGATTCATTTCGAAATCTATGTCCTACTATGTGGTACCAATATTGGAAAGTTTAAAGGAGGAGATTCTTTCTTGTTTTACCTCCAGAGTATTGTGTATGTCTTGCACACGCTATTTTTGTAGCATGATGGGAATTCTCCATTCCTTGGCAAGAGCAAATTGCTAGGGAACTATACCTCTCTACAAAATATTGAGCATGTTAAACCATAGACTGTTGCATTCAAGAATATTAACAATTATTAATATTATTAAAGCATCAATTGAAACATTGAATTCAAAGTACATATCATTTACGCCAACAATAGAAGATGATATAGGTTATCTACCACATAGTGTATTACGTGCGTTTCACCGTAGCAGATCAAAAATTGATGACTAAAAGCTTTAATCTTTTCTTGGAAATTAGTTGCAGATTGCTTTTCAATTAATCGTAAGCCACCAATATAAGGCTTCATGCCTTGTAGTGTTTGCCAAAGCTTCAATTTATCCCTCTTTAATTAGCCTTTTCCTAAAAAGTTTTTCTTTACATTCACTATTGTTATGTACAACTTTCGAGGGTTTTCTGCCTTGTTAGATGGGTCACTTTCAAAGAGCATGGGCACCACTGAAGCTTGGCTTGTTTGGTATATTTTTAGACTTCTAAAGAGCCTGCTATCCTTGAATATGATTACATTTCCTCTATGTGCCCCTATGAGAGACATTGCTACTTGCATGTCATGAATTGTAGTCTTTTGAATTGCTTCCTCCCCTATAGTCCAAATGTATACTGATAAAATGTTTTTGTACCATTTTTTCTATTATGTAGTTGAGAATATACTATTGAGAAAGGAACACCAAGGTAATGTATTCCAATGAAGAGGATTACAAAACAAGCATGAGAAAGGGGTGTTAAGCCCAAGCAAGGGGCTGCCCTCTTATACTACTCTACCAACAAGTGCCATGACAATCCTTATGGGATAAGTCACCTCTAAAGGGATTGCATGAAATTACACCATCTCCAAGCTTAAACACATAGCCCATTGTAGACATATAACTCACTAACTTCAATACTCCCACTTTGTTTCTTGTCAAACAATGTCAAACCCATCTTCTTTCCAAGAACTTCATGTCGAGGCCTCCCGAGTGCTTTTATAAGTACATCAACAATCATGTGCTCTATAGGGGCATACTTCAATTCAATCACATCACTTTCAACCTTTTCACAAATGAAATGATGTTGAATGTCAATGTGCTTGCTTCGAGAGTGATGAGTTGGATTCTTCACCAATGCAATGGCACCTTGGGCCATGTGTGAAAGAATTGCCAAATCACATATGATGGGTGTGTCCTTCTCTTGCTCAAATCCAACATCACTGATGAGTTGCTTCAACCATAGTGCCTCCCTTGTGTATTGGCTAATGGCCATGTACTCTACTTCTGTAGTGGACAATACAATGGCAGGTTGTTTCTTTGCATTCCACGAGATTGCACCATTTCCAAGCATACATAAATACATAGCCTATTGTAGACATCATATCACTTGCATCTCCGGCCAAATTTGCATCACAAAAGCTCTTGAATGCAAGACTCTTGCCTCTAAGAACCAATTTGGCCTCCATTGTCCCTTGGAGATATCGCATGATTCTTTTAATCGCTGCCCAATGCATTGGACCTCTCTTGACTATATGTTGGCTCACCACACTCATTGGAAATGCAAGGTCAACCTTTTGTTGAAGAACATGTACATATTAGTGTAGACTATGTACATTCAGCCCTAGGAGTAGCATTAGACTCTTAGTTAGTCTTAGAGTCTCTTGGGTATTGTTTGTAGTCAAAGGCAGCCCATTGAGGTTAGTTATCCCATGATGTATGTGGATAACTATGAAAGGCTTCTACCTTATGTTCAACCCACTCATGGGGTTTGGTATCTTCCTACCATCTAAGTAAAGCCTTTCTTCGCATTACTTTGTAATCTCAATAGGTTATGGGCCCACGCACTTAGAGTTGCGTTTTGAAGGAGAAGTTCAAATCATTTGGAGGAGATCTTGGAGGAGCAATCAGCCTTGTGTGTTTTACCACCTATAAACCATATGGTGTGAATAAATATTTTGAAAAACTTGGAGTGCATTTAAAAAAAAAAGTTTTTTTTGTTTTTCTCATTGGCTAGTTTGTGAGGATTTGAGTACATTTTGGTGGAGACATTGCTTATGGTAGTAATCAGACCTAGTAAGGGCTGGTTGCATGCTCCTAGTTTGAGTTTGCACTTAGAAGTGTGCATTGAGAGCCATTTGAGGCTAATTGTGCACTTGGGTGCATTGTGGAGTGAGATTGTGCCAATTGCACTTTAGTGGGAGTCCTTTGTGGCTGATTTTGCACTTTGGTGCATTGATTGAGTATGATTGTGCTTATTGCAATCTAGTGAGAGTCCATTGTAAGTCTTGGAAGCATGTTTGGGATGCTTGAGGCGTTTGCCATCCATTGAGGGCTGAATTGTGCCCTTGTGAGTGAGTGAGGCGAATTAGTGGACTTGGTGATCCCAAGAGGGCTGATTAGTGCCCTTGTGAGTGAGTGAAACCAATTAGTGGGTTTTGTGAACCCTAGAGGGCTGATTTGTGCCCTTGTGAGCATTGCGGAGCCAATTGGGGTTCTTTGTTGGCTTGGTGATCCAACTAGGGTTGTTGGAGGTCATTGTTGTTTTTGAGGTGCTCATTGTGAGTAGTAGCTTCCATCTAGGGCTGATTGGAGGTCTTGAGCACCTTGGAGAGTGGAGTACCCTATTTGTGTGGGGAATTGTGAGTTTTCTTGTTGGTTTGAGGTAGATTCAGCCCATGAAGTCCATGTGGTGGCTTTGAGCTTCATTGGGGTCTGAATTGGTATGGAGAGGAGGTGATGCACTTGGAGGAGTGTTTGGGTCGTTCTTAGGGTGTGAAGGATCTTTGGAGGTGCTTGGGAGGGCTGATTGGTGCCATTTCAGCCCAATTGGCTTCCAAGGGATTGTTTGGAGGCTGAATTGAGTTTGTCAACTCTTGGAGACACTTGGGGGGGCTGCCAACAAGTGGGAGGTGCTTCATCATGGCATCAAGTGGAGGAGAAGGCGTGCGCATCACTGACAAGTTCAATGGGGAGAATTTTGGCATGTGGAAGTTCAAGATGGAGATGATTCTTGCGGAGAAGGACTTGTGGGAGGTGGTGGAGGGGAGTGAGGAGCCTGCAAGTGAAGATGCTGATCCAAAGACCAAGAAGGCGTTTGAGAGGAAGGAGAAGAAGGCCTTTGCTCCCATTGCCATCAACCTTGTGGACCGGCAAATTGCACACATTCGCCATTGCAAGGGACCAGCCCAAGCATGGACCACCCTTTGCAACATCCATGAGACCAAGAGCCTCTCCAACATCCTTTTTCTCCGGCGCAAGTTCTTCACTAGCAAGATGCAAGAGGAGGATGACTTGTTGGATCATGTGAACAAGATCAAGGCCCTTGCGGATGAGTTGGCTTGTTTGGAGGCACCCGTGACGGATGGAGATGTGGTGATGACCTTGTTGGAGAGCTTGCCACCGTCTTATGAGTTCCTCATCACCGCATTGGAGACAAGGCCTATGAAGGAGCTGACCATGGAGTTTGTGACGGCCCGCTTGATGCATGAGGTGACCAAGCGCAAGGAGAATGAGGCCCAAGGAGATGGATCAGCCCTTGTCTCTAGACATGGCAAAGGGGTCAACACCAAGGTCTTCAAGGAGACAAGGACATGCTTCAAGTGTGGCAAATCAGGCCACATTGCTAAGCATTGCAAGGGCAGCCAAGCCAAAGGCAAGGAGAGTGCACACCAAGCCTCTAACGAGGAGGAAGAGGAAGACTTAGCCTTTGCCACTCATGGAGGAGGGGAGAAGGCCAACATGTTTACTTGGATAGTGGACTCGGGAGCCACTCAACACATGACCAGCCATAGAGATGCCTTCTACACCTATCAGCCCATTTCGGGGAAGAAGATTTATTTGGGAGACAATGGTATGGTGGAGGCCCTTGGCATGGAGCTGATCCTTGTGGAGGTGCAAGTGAAGGGGGAGACCAAGAGGATCAGAACTCAAGAGGCCCTCCATGTGCCCAAGTTGCATGCTAACTTGCTTTCGGTGAGCAAATTGTGTTTGGGAGGTTTGAAAGTGCATTTGAACAATGTGGGGTGTGTTGTGAGGGCACCAAGTGGAGTTTTGATTGCATCAGCCCCTCGTGAGGGCAACTTGTACCTCCTCCACTTCACCAAGGTGAATGGCACCTCCCTAGCATGTGTTGCCCAAGGATCAGCTCATGGAGACCTTGTGGAGCTTTGGCATAGGAGGCTTGAGCACTTGAATGTGAAGAGCATGAAGAGCCTCCAACACATTGTGAAGGGGCTGAACCTCTCTTCTTGCAAGCATGATTGGAGTTCTAGGGTGTGCAAGGGGTGCATTGAGGGCAAACAAGCAAGGCAGCCCTTCCCCAAGGATGGGGCAACAAGGGCCAGCAAGCCATTGGAGCTTGTGCATTCCGATGTATGCGGACCAATGAAGACCACCACCATAGGAGGAGCAAGGTATTTTTTGACATTTATTGATGATTTCTCCCGCAAGGTGTGGGTGTACATGCTGAAGTGCAAGAGTGAGGTGTTTGGGCGTTTTGAGACTTGGAAGGCTCTTGTGGAGGCCCAATCTGATTGCAAGGTGAAGGTGCTGCGGTCGGATAATGGTGGGGAGTATGTGTCCAAGGCCTTTGAGGAGTACTTGAAGGCCCATGGCATTGAGCACCATACATCAGCACCTTACACTCTTCAACAAAACGGCTTAGCGGAGCGTGCAAATTGCACCATTGTGGAGATGGCAAGGTCCATGATTCATGCCCAAGGGCTGAAGTTTGAGCTTTGGGGTGAGGCGGTGTCTACAGCGGTTTATACAAGGAACCGGTGCCCCACCCAAGCCTTGACAAGCATGACACCCCAAGAAGCTTGGAGTGGGATTAGGCCTCATGTGTCTCACATGCGCATCTTTGGGTGCATTGCCTATGCCTTGGTTCCAAGTGCCAAGAGGACCAAGTTGGATGCTAAGAGCATCAAGTGCCTTTTCCTTGGTTATTGTGAGGGAACCAAGGCTTATAGGCTGATGTGTGTGGAGAGCAAGGCCATCATCAAGAGTCGAGATGTGACCTTCTTGGAGGATGGAGGTGGTGATCCTAAGCTCTTGGAGGTGAGCCCAAGTGGGAGCAATGGAGGACCAGCCCAAAAGGTGGGCACAACTCCAAGAGTGCACATAGAAGATGAAGGAGATGAAGATGAAGAGCAAGGAGAGGAAGATGAAGACTTGGTGGAGCCCAAGAAGAAGGTGGCCACACCCCAAGTGAAGAGATCAGCAATTCCTTCTCCAAGCACTTCACCAAGGGAGCAAGAGCATGATCAGCCCTTGGTAGAGCAAGATCAGCCCTTGGAAGAGCAAGATCAGCCCATGGAGGAGCCCCGTTATCCCACAAGGACCCGCAAGCCCCTTGGAGATTGGTGGTTGAATCACATTCTTCCCCCACAACATGAAGATCAAGCCAATGTGGCTTTCCTTGGAGATCCATCTACACTTGGAGAGGTGTTGCATTGTGAAGATGCAAGCAAGTGGGAGTTGGCCATGCAAGAGGAGTATAATGCCCTTATTGCCAAGGAGACATGGGAACTTGCTGCCCTCCCTTCCAAGAGATCAAGTGTGGGTTGTAAGTGGGTTTTTTCCACTAAAAGGGATGCTTTGGGCCACATTGTGAGGTACAAGGCAAGGTTGGTTGCTAGGGGGTTTTCTCAAGTGGAAGGGGTGGACTTCAATGAGACCTTTGCCCCCGTTGCTAAGTTTAGCACCATTAGGTGCATTGTGAGTATTGGGGCAGCCATGGACTTGGAGATGCACCAAATGGATGTGAAGACAGCTTTTCTGAACCCCAAGCTAGAGGAGGTCATCTACATGGATCAGCCCCAAGGCTTTGTGCAAGAAGGCCAAGGGCATCTCAAGTGCAAGTTGAAGAAGGCACTTCCCGGGTTGAAGCAATCGGGGAGAGCTTGGTATAGGGATATTGATGCCATGTTTGCAAGGAAGGGCTTCCAAAGAGGCTATGCTGATCACTCTTTGTACACCATGCAAAGTTGTGAGCATTTGGTGATTGTCATCCTCTATGTGGACGATCTGATCCTCCTTGCAAGTAGCATGACCAAGATGCTTGAAGTGAAGGATATGCTCAAGAAGGAGTATGAGATGACGGATCTTGGAGAGTTGAAGTATTGCCTTGGAGTGGAGTTCAAGAGGGATAGGGCTGCCCGCACCATCACCATGAGCCAACGCAAGTACCTTGAAGAAATTCTCAAGCACTTCAACATGGAGGAGTGCAAAGCCATATGTACACCACTTGACACTCATGGGAAGTTGCCCAAGCTCACGGATGCTGAATTTGAAGACGTGAGGGCTGAAATGCAAGGTGTGCCTTACAAGGCAGCGGTGGGTTGCCTCATGTATGCCATGGTAGCCACAAGGCCTGATTGGGCCTTTCCGGTGAGTGTGGTCAGTCAACACACGTCCAAGTATGGCCCCAAGCATTGGGTTGCGGTCAAGAGGGTGATGAGGTACCTTCAAGGCACACTTGGGCTGAAGTTGCAACTTGGGGGTGCCAATGTGAGTTTGCATGGCTTTTGTGATGCGGATTGGGCCGGCGATGAGGCGGATAGGAGATCCACCACCGGTTACGTGTTTATGCTTGGATTGGGTGCCATTACTTGGAATTCCAAGAGGCAGCCCACCATAGCTCTTTCTACAACGGAGGCGGAGTATATGGCCATGAGCCAATGCACCAAGGAGGCCATTTGGCTAAGGCAACTCTTGGCTGATGTTGGCCTTGTCCAAGAGGGCAGCACACCAATTGGGTGTGACAATCAAGGGGCCATTGCTTTGGCCAAGAATCCCACCCACCACTCTCGGACGAAGCACATTGATGTGCAACACCATTTCATTCGTGAACGAGTGGAGGCTGAGGTGATTGAGCTCAAGTATGTGCCTACCCAAGCTATGGTTGCTGATGTGCTGACCAAGGCCCTTGGGAAGCCACAACACCAAAACTTGATTGGGAAGATGGGCCTTGGAGCCTTTGACCACTCTCAAAGTGGGAGTGTTGAAGAACATGTACATATTAGTGTAGACTATGTACATTCAGCCCTAGGAGTAGCATTAGACTCTTAGTTAGACTTAGAGTCTCTTGGGTATTGCTTGTAGCCAAAGGCAGCCCATTGAGGTTAGTTATTGTTGAAGATCAAGTACATATTGTTGACTAACATGTACATATTAGTGTTGACCATGTACATTCAGCCCTAGGTGTAGCATTAGACACTAGGTTAGTCTTAGAGTCCATTGGGTATTGCTCCTAGTCAAAGGCAGCCCATGAAAGGTAGTTATCCCACATGGTTTGTGGATAACTAGTGAAAGGCTTCTAGCTTAAGTTTTGCCCACTCATGTGGCTTGGTATCTTCCTACCATCTAAGTAAAGCCTTTCTTCATTCATTACTTTGTAATCTCAATAGGTTATGGGCCCACACACTTGGAGTTGCGTTTGAAGGAGAAGTTCAAATCATTTGGAGGAGATCTTGGAGCTTGGAGGAGCAATCAGCCTTGTGTGTATTTTTCACCTACAAACCATATGGTGTGAGTAATTGTCAAAAACTTGGAGTCCATTTTAAAAAAAAAAGGAGTTTTGTTTATTTTCTCATTGGCTGGTTTGTGAGTTTTTGAGTACATTTTGGTGGAGACATTGCTTATGGTAGTAATCAGACCTAGTAAGGGCTGGTTGCATGCTCCTAGTTTGAGTTTGCACTTAGAAGTGTGCATTGAGAGCCATTTGAGGCTAATTGTGCACTTGGGTGCATTGTGGTGTAAGATTGTGCCAATTGCACTTTAGTGGGAGTCCTTTGTGGCTGATTTTGCATTTTGGTGCATAGTTGAGTGTGATTGTGCTTATTGCAATCTAGGGAGAGTCCATTGTAAGTCTCGGAAGCATCATTGGGTTGCTTGAGGTGTTTGCCATCCGTTGAGGGCTGATTGGTACCCTTGTGAGAGAGAGAGGCAAATTGGTGGTCATTGTGAACCCAAGAGGGCTGATTTGTGCCCTTGTGAGTGAGTGATCCATTTGGTGGACTTTGTGAACCCAAGAGGGCTGATTTGTGTGCTTGTGAGCCATTGAGAGCCAATTGGAGTTCCTAGGTGGCTTGGTGATCCAACTAGGGATGTTGGAGGTTATTGTTGTCCTTAGGTACTAATTGTGAGTAGTAGCTTCCATCTAGGGCTGATTGGAAGTCTTGAGCACCTTGGAGAGTGGAGTACCCTATTTGTGTGGGGAATTGTAAGTTTTCTTGTTGGTTTCAAGTAGAACCAGCCCATGAAGTCCATGTGGTGGCTTTGAGCTTAATTAGGGTCTGAATTGGTGTGGAGAGGAGGTGATGCACTTGGAGGAGTGTTTTTGGTCGTCCATAGTGTGTGAAGGATCTTTGGAGGTGCTTGGGAGGGCTGATTGGTGCCATTTCAGCCCAATTGGCTTCCAAGGGATTGTTTGGAGGCTGAATTGAGTTTGTCAACTCTTGGAGACACTTGGGGGGCTGCCAACAAGTGGGAGGTGCTCCATCATGGCATCAAGTGGAGGAGAAGGCGTGTGCATCATTGACAAGTTCAATGGGGAGAACTTTGGCATGTGGAAGTTCAAGATGGAGATGATTCTTGCGGAGAAGGACTTGTGGGAGGTGGTGGAGGGGAGTGAGGAGCCTCCAAGTGAAGATGCTGATCCAAAGACCAAGAAGGCATTTGAGAGGAAGGAGAAGAAGGCCTTTGCTCTCATTGCCATCAACCTTGTGGATCGGCAAATTGCACACATTCGCCATTGCAAGGGACCAGCCCAAGCATGGACCACCCTTTGCAACATCCATGAGACCAAGAGCCTCTCCAACATCCTTTTTCTCCGGCGCAAGTTCTTCACTAGCAAGATGCAAGACGAGGATGACTTGTTGGATCATGTGAACAAGATCAAGGCCCTTGCGGATGAGTTGGCTTGCTTGGAGGCGCCCGTGACGGATGGAGATGTGGTGATGACCTTGTTGGAGAGCTTGCCACCATCTTATGAGTTCCTCATCACCGCATTGGAGACAAGGCCTATGAAGGAGCTGACCATGGAGTTTGTGACGGCCCGCTTGATGCATGAGGTGACCAAGCGCAAGGAGAATGAGTCCCAAGGAGAGGGATCAGCCCTTGTTTCAAGACATGGCAAAGAAGGCAACACCAAGGCCTTCAAGGAGACAAGGACATGCTTCAAGTGTGGCAAATCAAGCCACATTGCTAGGCATTGCAAGACCAGCCAAGGCAAAGACAAGGAGAGTGCACACCAAGCCTCCAACGAGGAGGAGGAGGAGGACTTCGCCTTTGCCACTCATGGAGGAGGGGAGAAGGCCAATATGTTTACTTGGATAGTGGATTCGGGGGCCACTCAACACATGACCAGCCATAGAGATGCCTTCCACACCTATCAGCCCATTTCGGGGAAGAAGATTTATTTGGGAGACAATGGTGTGGTGGAGGCCCTTGGCATGGAGCTGATCCTTGTGGAGGTGCAAGTGAACGGGGAGACCAAGAGGATTCAGATCCATGAGGCACTCCATGTGCCCAAGTTGCATGCGAACTTGCTTTCGGTGAGCAAATTGTGTTTGGGAGGTTTGAAAGTGCATTTCAACATGGTGGGGTGTGTTGTGAGGGCACCAAGTGGAGTTTTGATTGCATCAGCCCCTCGTGAGGGCAATTTGTACCGCCTTCACTTCACCAAGGTGAATGGCTCTTCTTTGGCATGTGTTGGCCAAGGATCAGCTCATGGAGACCTTGTGGAGCTTTGGCATAGGAGGCTTGGGCACTTGAATGTGAAGAGCATGAAGAGACTCCAACACATTGTGAAGGGGCTGAACCTCTCTTCTTGCAAGCATGATTGGAGTTCTAAGGGGTGCAAGGGGTGCATTGAGGGCAAACAAGCAAGGCAGCCCTTCCCCAAGGATGGGGCAACAAGGGCCAGCAAGCCATTGGAGCGTGTGCATTCCGATGTATGCGGACCAATGAAGACCACCACCATAGGAGGAGCAAGGTATTTTTTGACATTTATTGATGATTTCTCTTGCAAGGTGTGGGTGTATATGCTGAAGTGCAAGAGTGAGGTGTTTGGGCGTTTTGAGACTTGGAAGGCTCTTGTGGAGGCCCAATCTGATTGCAAGGTGAAGGTGCTGCGGTCGGATAATGGTGGGGAGTATGTGTCCAAGGCCTTTGAGGAGTACTTGAAGGCCCATGGCATTGAGCACCATACATCAGCACCTTACACTCTTCAACAAAACGGCGTAGCGGAGCGTGCAAATCGCACCATTGTGGAGATGGCAAGGTCCATGATTCATGCCCAAAGGCTGAATCTTGAGCTTTGGGGTGAGGCGGTGTCTACAGCGGTTTATACAAGGAACTGGTGCCCCACCCGAGCCTTGACAAGCATGACACCCCAAGAAGCTTGGAGTGGGATTAGGCCCCATGTATCTCACATGCGCATCTTTGGGTGCATTGCCTATGCCTTGGTTCCAAGTGCCAAGAGGACCAAGTTGGATGCCAAGGGCATCAAGTGTCTTTTCCTTGGTTATTGTGAGGGAACCAAGGCTTATAGGCTGATGTGTGTGGAGAGCAAGGCCATCATCAAGTGTCGAGATGTGACGTTCATGGAGGATGAAGGTGCTGATCCCAAGTTCTTGGAGATGAGCCCAAGTGGGAGAAGTGGAGGACCAGCCCAAAAGGTGGGCACAACTCCAAGAGTGCACATAGAAGATGAAGGAGATGAAGAAGAAGAGCAAGGAGGGGAAGATGAAGACTTGGTGGAGCCCAAGAAGAAGGTGGCCACATCCCAAGTGAAGAAATCAGCAATTCCTTCTCCAAGCACTTCACCAAGGGAGCAAGAGCATGATCAGCCCTTGGTAGAGCAAGACCAGCCCTTGGAAGAGCAAGATTAGTCCATGGAGGAGCCACGCTATCCAACAAGGACCCGCAAGCCCCTTGGAGATTGGTGGCTGAATCACATTCTCCCCCCACAACATGAAGAACAAGCCAATGTGGCTTTCGTTGGAGATCCATCTTCACTTCGAAAGGTGATGTGTTGGAGAGATTCAAGCAAATGGGAGTTGGCCATGCAAGAGGAGGTACAAGGTAGCGATGGGTTGGTTGATGTATGCCATGGTGGCAACAAGGGCTGATTTGACATTTGTGGATAGGAGATCCACCAGTGGCTACATGTTTATGCTTGGAATGGATACCATTTCATGGAGTTCAAAGTGGCAGCCCACCATAGTAGAGGAAGTGGTGATTGAGCTCAAGTATGTGCCTACCCAAGCTATGGTGGCTGATGTGTTCACCAAGGCCCTTGGGAAGCCACAACACCAAAAACTTGATTGAGAAGATGGGCCATGGAGCCTTTGACCACTCTCAAAGTGGGAGTGTTGAAGATCAAGTACATATTGTTGACTAACATGTACATATTAGTGTTGACCATGTACATTCAGCCCTAGGTGTAGCATTAGACACTAGGTTAGTCTTAGAGTCCATTGGGTATTGCTCCTAGTCAAAGGCAGCCCATGAAAGGTAGTTATCCCACATGGTTTGTGGATAACTAGTGAAAGGCTTCTAGCTTAAGTTTTGCCCACTCATGTGGCTTGGTATCTTCCTACCATCTAAGTAAAGCCTTTCTTCATTCATTACTTTGTAATCTCAATAGTTATCCCATGATGTATGTGGATAACTATGAAAGGCTTCTACCTTATGTTCAACCCACTCATGGGGTTTGGTATCCTCCTACCATCTAAGTAAAGCCTTTCTTCATTCATTACTTTGTAATCTCAATAGGGAATACATCTCCAAGGCTTTTGAAACTTTCATGAGAGAGTATGGCATTCAACACCAAACTTCAACCCCTTATACTCCACAACAAAATGGTGTGGTAGAGCGTGCCAATCGCACACTTGTGGAAATGGCTTGTGCCATGTTGCATGTTCAAGGCCTCACATATGATTTTTGGGCCAAGGCCATATCTAATGTAGCCTATACACGCAATAGATGCCCCACAAGTGTGATTGCATCTATGACGCCACAAGAGGCATGGAGTGGAAGAAGGCCCAACATTGGGCACATGCGCATCATTTGGATGCGTTGCCTACGCCTTAGATTTGAGTTCCAAGCACTCCAAGCTTCATGCCAGGGGCATCAAGTGTTTGCTCTTGGGCTATTGTGAGGGCTCCAAGGTGTATAGGTTAATGTGTGTAGAGACCAAGAAGATCATCAAGAGTCGAGATGTCACATTTATAGAAGACAAGTAAGGACTAAGTGATGCTTTGGAGATGTGTCCAAGTAGGGGCAATCAGAAACCAAGCTTGAGGTGGACAAATCTTCAAGCATGGATGCTTTGTACAAAAATGAAGAGGACCATGACGAGACACCACCAACACCCAAAGAGAAGACAAGTCCATCTTCGAGTTTGACACCAAGTGAAGATGAGGATGGAGATGCTTCCAAGGAGCCAAGATATCCTACAAGGGACCAAACACCACTTAGAGAATGGTGGAAGAACAACATATTGCCGCAAGAACAAGTTGAACATGCCAATGTGGCCTATGCGAGAGATCCACGCAACGTGGGTGAGGCGATGAAGAGCACGAATGCAAGCAAGTGGGTGCAAGCCATGCAAGAGGAGTATGCCTCACTTATGGACAAAGGTACATGGGAACTTTCTCCACTTCCTTGTGGTCGCACAAGTGTTGGATGCAAATGGGTGTTTTGCACCAAGAGAGATGCATCGTGCAACATTGTACATTATAAGGCAAGATTTTATAATTTTATAATTTCAAAGTACTAAAGACATTTACCTTATCGTTCGCGATTTTAAAGGTACACACTAGCATGTGGCCTACCAAATACAACGATGGAGAAATACAAAAACATTCTTTTTTGAGACTCGGATTTCCTCACTATAAGCTACCACGGTGGCATGTGATGGAATCCTAATTCCGAAAACATGACAATTCCAACAGAACCTAACCCTATAACCCATAATCGCTTTCAAAGCACTGTCCGTTGAATGGAGAATATAGTTTGTCATATTCTGCGTTGATTTTCTAGAACAATGTTAGGGCGACCTCATTCAATTGTCAGATCCTCTCGTAACCCTAGCCAAGTACCACAAAATTTGAAATTTTATACGCTACACTCTTCACCTATATAGCTATCATGGAAAAATAAAGGAAGCTTCCTTATTTTTTGTTGCACTTCATACCTGTCTATAAGGACTAAATGCTCTACTTTGAACAATGCTTCGTCCACGAAGAGGATTGTCCTTCCTCACACTTGGTCCACTCCTGAAAGTTCTAGCCATAGTTGTCCAATTTCCACATTTAAGACTCTTCTAAGCTTCAAGGTGCAATACCAAAATGTAAGCACATTTTCAAATGTAAAGGGTGAGCTAATACTGTCTGCAATTAATAGTAAGCAAACCCTAATATTCCTCTTCCATTGAACATCCTTCACTGTCACACTAAAACATGGAGAAAATTCTTACACATTCATTAACCTTCTTCAAGAACTACGCCAATGCTCCAAATCAAAAAAACATTTTCAATTCAAATAACAACAATTTAGCTACCTTCTCAAACAAATCATGCATGCGCTCAAGGATAGCGAAGAAGACCACTCTCACCCAAACAAGCTGCAACGAACTTCACACCTCCACTTCCTTCGTCAAATGCATTTCTTCTTCTCATAGACATGCAAATCAAAAGTACTGTCCTGGTATTTAGAAGGACAAAATTGTAACGCTCTCAAGCAATTCTTGTCAATTTCAGAAACACACGCCCTCATCTTATATGAAGATCGCCACAGCCCAAATCCAAAAGAACAACGAAGGAAACTTCGCAATGCTCACCAACTAGTACCGTTTGAATCTCGAACCCGATTTTCAACAAGGGGTCTAGATTTTTTGCAATTTACCGCTCTCTCATCGCCTGAGCTCATAATCTCTCGACCATGTAGGATTTGTTTCTACAAATGACAACAACAAAGGCTTCATCACAGGAACAACTTGGGAACTTGCAACCCTCCACTACATTGAAAACCCATCTAATGTATTGAATTTCAAAGTATTTATGAATTAAAAAATTGATTTAAACTATTTAAAAAAAAAACATAATTTTCACATTGCATGTTCAAAAGCTATGAAACAAACCCTAGTGCTCCTTTCTGCATAAATGATATTGAATTTTAAATTCTTTAGAAATTTTAAAAATTATTTTTACTACTTTTATTTTAATTGTACACACTAGCCTATACCCTAATTTGGGATGTTTGATGTTTGTTTGTTTTGTATTCATGATTATGTCAAAAAGCTCTCTGCAAAAGATAGTTCAAATTAATTTTGTAGCATTTAGATGTATTATGTGAAAGTTATGGATTTTTGAGATATTTTAAAAATAGAAAATCTTAAAAATACCTTCACTTCTATTTTGATGCTTAGGTTAAAGGGATGCCATATGACGAAAAATTTGGGTGTAAGACGTAAGAATGCGATGAAAAATCCGCTCGATTACAGAGGGCTAACCCGCTTGATGCAGTCTGAACCCTAATTACAGTAAAAGAATCCTTTGGTAAATGAAAGGCACAATTCCGGAAACTAGGTCTTCTGTGGACTGTTCCAGAGATCTGCGCTGCCTAGGTGAGGAAGGCTGTAAAAGAAAGAAGAACGAATTGTGCGATGACCTCACAGAATTTGCACTTGGAACAGGACACTATCATAGAATATGATCCCATGGAGCGCCCACAACAGCATAATATAAAACTGGAAGCATTTACTGTTGCCATGTAACGACAAATATTAAGAATTGGGTTGCAAAACAAGTCCCCATTCAAGTTAATTAACCAATTCAAACACGGATATAGAAATCCTCATATTACCGTTTTAAAGGTCACCTGATCAAGATTGTTTCTCAGCATACGCTGGACCAGCTAAAAAGCCAGGCAAACAAGGAACTCGAACCTACTCATATGAACTTCCAAGGTACAGGGTCAATAAAGATCTGATGGTGTACTCATCCACCAGGTCTGTATCTCATACGTCAACTGGTTCCATAAACCATGACATCAGTGCGGGTATAGTAGTAGCCTTGCAGAGAAGGCTGCTAAGTTCCGTTAACTAAAAACAAAATTAAAATCAATGCTGAGATGAGGTATTTCAATCTAGCTCAATAATTTTGACCACTGATGAGTCCCCAACTTTTTGGCAAACCACAATTCGGTCATGCGCCTTCACAATGCCGGCAGCCTTGCCATGATCCAGTGCAACCTGAAAAAGGAACGGAAAAAATCGTGAGCAAAAAGTTTAAAAACCCTCACTGAATCTGCTTCATAAACCGCAATCATATATGGAGATGTTATTTCATGCAGATGATGAGAAGGAAAACTGACACTTTTGATATAGAAACAGATTGCATGAGTAGAATTGATTGAATTGTGGTAGAGATTCAGAGTTTGAGTCATTAAGAATTCAATAGCAAGTCGAAACAACCAAGGGACCCAAGACTAGGAAAAATTCAGACCTTCAAGATGGATTCATTCGTGGTACTTGCAGAATCAGACGAGTGGCGAGGGTCAGCCAACATGGGGAAAAGGCCGCGCACGGCCAAGCATTGCCGAGCCTGGAAGGCGCCCGTGAAGCTCCACCTCAAATGGTTGGTGGTGAGCCTGGGAATCACAACACACAGCACAGGCATCGTGGGGCGGTACTTGGCAATCAGGCGGGCGCAGCGGCCGGAGGAAGTGAAGACGACGATGACGGACGCCCTAACTTTCGTGGCAGCTCGCACAGCAGAGGACGCGATGGACTCCAAATGTTGCATGGGCTCTTTCACGCCCTTAATTGTCCTCTTGAAGTAAACGGCCTGATTGAACACCTTCTCAGCCTCCGCGGCGATCTTCCGGATGGTAGTAATGCACTCAACCGGGTACAATCCTCGAAGAGTTTCAGCTCCCAGCATGATGCCGTCGGTACCATCCAAAACTGCGTTAGCAACGTCAGTAGCTTCGGCACGAGTAGGGCGCGGGCTGTCCACCATGGAATCCACCACACGCGTCACGATGGACGCCTTTCCTGCGACGTTGCACTTCTGCAGGGCCACTTTCTGGAACAAAAACACTTTTTCGGGTGGCAGGTCAATTCCAAGGTTTCCACGCGACAAGATGATCCCATCAGACTCCTGTAAAATAGCATCAAAGTGTGCCAATCCCTCGTAATTCTCGATCTTGGCGAAGATTTGCGTCTGGCGCAGGTCGCCGAGCTTGCTCAGATGTTCCCGGCACGCGCGCACGTCGTCAGCATGACGGGTATACGACAGGGAAATGAAATCGATTTGGTTTCGAGCCCCCCAGGTAGCCATGGTTTTCAAATCGGCCTCGCTGAGGGTGGGAAGCTCGATGCGTACCTGCGAGACATGGGCCGTGAACAAGCTTCCAGTTAGGGTTGCGGTATTCTTAATAGTGCACACCACATCCTTCACCTTAGTCTCCACCACTTCCAACCATACGGACGTCGTCTCACTACCCGTGAACAAATATTGGCCCAGGAAGATGGTATCGCCCTTCTTCACCACGGAGGCCAAGCCATCATAATTGATGGGCAGAACCTCCGCGGACGCCTGAATCTTCCGATCGGCCGTCAACAGCAACGACGCGCCTTCCAGGAGCTCTATGGGATGCTCATTGCTGTTGGTCACATAGAGCTCGGGACCCACGGTGTCGAGCATCACCGCACACAGGCGGCGCGTGTTCTTCACCGCGGTCTTGAGATTCTCCAGAGTCTCTTGGTGGTAAGCGTCGTCGCCCCAGGAGAAGTCGAAGCGAGCCACGGACATGCCGGCCTTGAGGAGCGCCTCGATGGTCTCCACATCGCGCGACTGCGGCCCCAGGGTGCCGATGATCTTCGTCAACGCCGAGAACGCCGAGGGCGACGACGGCTCCAGAATGGAGGCCAGCCGGATGGGCTCCTCCAACAATAACTGCGTAGCCTGCATGTCGACGCGCGCGCTAGCAGGCTGGCTCACAAACTGAAGGGGGGAGGGTGCGGGGAATTCCAACAACGGGCGGGCCGGAAGATGGAAGAGTGCAAACTAAAGAGAGCTGTTGAAGGGAAGCGTAGGCCGTAGGAAGGCAAGGAAGAGCGATGATGAGGCGGTGATAGGGCAATGAAATGCGAGGCCAAACGCACGCGAGCCAGGGGCCAAGGCACGGGCAAGGGCAGGGACTCCAAGCCGCGGAGGCCAGAGTGACGGAGAGAAGACCGGGCAGTCCGGCGGCCAGGCGCTTGCTTTTGACTCCCGGCCTGGCCTTTCTCTGCCTTTACTTTATTCCATCCAAATTTTTTGGACTCAATTGTTAGGAGTGGCATGCACGTGTGTACCCAAAACTCACTGAATAATCTTAGAAATATTTTTAGAGAAATGTTGATCAGAAGGATCAGTGAATATTGTATTACCCTACGTGAAGGTCTGATTCAGCCATAAATTAAGTGATTTGGGTAATGTCTGAATGTTTAAAATATTTTAAGAGTTATGTCTGAAATGTTATAGAAATTTCTCATCCAAATTGTCTGAAAATTTGAATATTTCAAAATTTTGTAAGAAACTACAGTCATGTACCGCACCTGAAAATAGGTGAAGATGCAAGCCGCCGAAAGTCAGGACTCTCTAAATTGCTCAAAAGAAGAATAACTGAGAGCTATTAGAAGACAAAATCCTATAAGTCTGCCGAAAAGAAGAACGGTGAGGAGCCGCCGAAAGAAAACACCCTGAGAAGCCGCCGAATATGAGAAAGTTAAAACGCCGAGACGTCGAAACCCTAAAAAAAAAGTTTTACGTGCCGAAACCCTTCGCGCGCGAAAAGTAAAGTATTCCGGCACTTTGGTGCCGAATCAGACCTTCACGTACGGTATGGTAATTTGTGTTTCTTCTTCTAAAGTTAAATTAAAACTTTTATGGGTCCCAAAAATTTCAATAGTTTGACTCAAATTTAAAAAAGATCATTTTAATAATTTTGTATTATGGGATAACTAAAAATAAATAAAAAATTTATTTTTATATTTTGGTTAGGAAGGATAAATATATCTAAAAATTTTAAGCCTAATAGAAGATATGTGACAATTTATGAAAAATAAAAAATAAAAATTCCTTTCATTTTTCAATGGCAAAATGAACTATCCAAAATAGTGGACTTTGATGTTTGATCAACATTTCATGGTTAATATTGAAACAATGGGTGGTTGCATTGAGCATAGTAGCTTCATGTCTATATCTTGTAAAATTTAGAATTTGTAGTAGTAAAGTAAATGTCAAAATGGAATGGAAATAGTTTTAAATGTTTTGTAAATGGATTAATTTTGTGATTTTTGTAGCTTTTAAAATATTGATTAGCTAATTTTTAAAGAAAAAATTTAATGCCAAACATCCTTATATTTATAGTTGAAGCAAGATTTTAAATTCAAATTAATATTTTAAAATACATGATACATATTTCTTTGAATAATATGAAACAAAGAATTTGTAAAATACTCCCTTTGTCTCAAAATAAATTTGAGGTTTCCAAATATATTTATCTCAAATTAATTCAGCATTTCAATGGTTCATGGAGATGAAATTTTAGGTACATTGAATGGTGTCATTTGCAAATTGAGGAGTCACTAGTAGTTCTCCTCAATATTGTATCTTTTCCTTGTCCATTTCACATTCTTGTCTCCTTAGGGTGTCCAAAGTGCCTTAGTAAACAAGGGAAACCATGAGGATAACTTCCCAAGCCTTGCAAAAGTGTCTATCTAGGAAATAGGGTGCAATAGCATCCTAAATCTAGAAGATATGATGGTGTATATGATGACGTTTACTTTACTACTATACATACTTCCAAAGCCCTTGAGAATATGCATTCAATGCATGATTTGAACTTCTAGACTAAAAGTTATGGCCATTCAAAGTTGGCGGTGTGCCGATGACGTTGGGACACTTAAGGACTAGGAGTGAAAGGTTTCCAATAAATTCTTCATAGAAATATGTCATGTAACATATCATTGAAAAGCTAAGAACATAAGGAAGTTATAATGACAAGCATTACAAGGTTTTAAATTATGAGTCAAAAGTTATGGCTAAGAGAAGGGTTGTGGTGAAGGTGTGATGCCGCTCCTAGTGAATCTAAATTTTTGGAGGGTCATAACTATGTGAGAACTTCTCCAAATGAAACAAGTGAATAATTTATTAGCATCTACTTGTCACTTAGATATCTAAAATGGGCTTGCATGTGGGATTTGAAGTTGTGGCTGCAAAGTTATACCGTTTGGAAGTTTGGGAGTCTAAACAGTGGTATAACATCATATTTCGGTTGGAATTAGGTGGTCTTTCAAAACCAAAATGTGTTTGGGGACTTCTTCGACCTAAGATGAGGAGGTTTGTCGAATGCCATAGAAAGTACTGTAGGAGGGTGTCATGCAAATTTGAAAAAGATGAGTCCTCATTTCAAATGGAGACTCATCTTTTTCAAATTAAGTCTCTCATGTGATGAAGTAAGAGGCTTTTGCTTCGGAGTTTTATCTAAGCATACACATATTCTTTAAGAATGATGTATACTTGACTTGTAATACTAGTGAGATTTTTCTAGCATCTTTAGGAGCTTTTCCTCATTTCTTATTACTTGAAAAAGATCACATTACGTGATAGGTGTAAACGTAGTGAAAAATTGACATCTTGTTTTTTGGAAAACTAGTTTTTGACCACTTTTAAAGTGATTCTAGTGTGCTGGAATTGCCAATAAAAGTCTAAGGTGGAGCTCTATAGCCATAGTTTTAGGACTCACAGGCCTTGGAAATGGGTACTAACCCATATTAGGAAGGTACATCCTTTTTTGATTCTTAATGTTGGGGCCAAAAGCTCAAAGACAAAGAAAAGGACCAATAGGAATTTGCCATGGAATATCCTCCTCCCTAAACCTTAGGATGAATAGTATCATCTCTCCCTTAGAAATTAGGGAGTTAACATATGGTGGGAGTTTTTCTTTTAGAAATGTGTATCTGCTTGGAAAATTTCTCTTGTATTGTGTAACATTGGTGATGGTTGAGAGACAAAGATTTGTTTGTGCTGGAAGTGATTGCAACGTTGACATTACACATTACTTGTAGAAATTGTGCCATTGGTGGTGGGGTAGCCCCAATGGTGGGAGTTGAGATCAACTTATTATAGTCCTCCTTCTTTTGCGTAAGTCGAGGTGCTTTCACTACTAGAAAATTTAGTAACCAAATCAACAAAGAATCAACATAGAAGTGTTGAATTTTTTGTTAATTTGGATAGTTTTGAACAAAGAAGTATTGATTTTAGATTAAAAAAAGTGTTCATTTTCTTCAAAAAAGTATTAATATTAGTATAGAGTGTGGAGTACATGAAATTTCAAGTAGGTAGAAATAGTATAGGAAAGAAGTAACATAGTATAGAAATTTTTAAATTTTTCCTAGGGATAGAAGAAATAAAAGAAATAAGTGCCAAACTTAGGATAGAAGTATCCAAAACTATGCTATACTGGAATTGGATGGAACAGAGGATGGAAACCGGAACCACCGGATCCCGAGAACCTACAACTTCTAGGTAACCTAGGAGGACTAGGGAACCGTTACAAGAGTGGTTTGGAAACCATTTGCCTCGGGAATGTTGGAGAACCCTAGGGTACTTAAGCCCACCGCCAAGATCATTTTCTCCCTCTTTCTTGTTCACGTGTTTTCCACATGTGGTTAGTTGAGAGAAAGAGAGGTGAGATAGGATCCAAGTTAGGGAGAACAAAGTGAGTTGGTGCCGATTGCACCAAATTAGCCATAGCTACTCGGTTACGAAAATCCGCGGTTACGGCCTAGATGATCACTCCAGCCATTCCATCTAATCCGGATGACCGGAAATTCTTGGATGAGGATTTGAATCGAATAGATTGTTTAGGTTTCATACAAAGGCCATGGAGTCTCAAGAATGACATAATGGTTTAGAAACTCACGGATGGGATTTCAAATCAGTACAAAGGGGGCAACCCATAATTTGGACCACAGACATGTAGGCGGAAATTTACGAGTTCGCCAAGATAGGATACAGATTTGCATCCCGAGTAGATAAGTATGTCTCCCAAAAGTTTAAAGGTCCAGCTCACTCGAAGCAAGGGTACGCCATTAGTGATTGCAAGAACGCTAAGCAAAGGCAAGTACTGGAATTCTTTATTCCGATCTTGTATCCCCAAAAGCCTACTTGAGTTACAATCACCATCGCTAACACCCTTTTTAGAACCTTGGAAGATAGGTCGGTAAATTGGGGACAAATAATCGAGGCGGTGGTAGCTAAGTTGGCAGATACTGTCTCGCACAGTAAATCTAGCCCGATTAGCCCCTACCTCTTCCACCTCTATCATCACAATGAAGTACTAAGTGATTCGGAGATGGTGGCATACCAGATCGGAGTCATAGTTTTGAAGTACGAGCTTACGACGGAATACGAATCCGAACATCTATAGTCGGATCCGAAAGAAGAGGTTCTGGAAGTGAGAGGAGTGTTGAAGAAAGTGAGTAGATTGGCATAGAATGTTTGTGGAAGCTCTTAGTATGGGCTGACCTTAGTTGTGTGTTGTTTGTAGCCAAAGCAATGGGCTATTAGAGAGGGGCAGCCCTCCTAGAGGCCCTTTGTCCCATATGTTAGTCATGGCACTTGGTAGAAGAGTGGTATAAGAGGGCAGCCCCTAGCATGGGCTTGACACCCCTTTCTCACACATGTTTGTGTTCCCCTTCATTGGAATACATTGGCTTGGTATTCTTTCTCTCAATAGGTTATAGGCCCACTCATGTGAGTTGCTATTGGAGGTGAGATCTCATTGCAAGGTGTGTTCGTGGAGCACTATTGGAGCTTGGAGCAAGTGGAGTTTGGGGTCGTTTGGAGCAATTCTCTTCACCATTTTGGTGAGGTATTTTCTTGTTTTAAGTCCATTTGTGCTACTTGAGGGCTGATTGTACTTGTTGAGCACTCAAGAGGGTTGATTGTACTTATTGGACTTATTGGGGTCTGAATTGAGTAATTTGGAGCCCTTGAGTGTTCATTGGAGTGACTTGGACCACTTGGGGTCTGAATTGAGTGTTTTGGAGCACTAGAGTGTGCATTGGTGAGATTTGGAGCACTTGAGTGTGCATTGGAGAAATTTAGACCACTTGGGGTCTGATTTGAGTGTTTTGGAGCACTTGACTGTGAATTGAAGAGATTTGGGCCATTTGGAGTCTGAAGTGAGAGTATTGGGCCATTGAAGATTTGATTGAAGTGATTTGAGTCACTTAGGCTTCCATTGGAGTGGGAGACCTTAACCATGGCCACTAGTGATGGAGATGGCGTGAGGGTCATCGACAAGTTCAATGGAGACAACTTTGGACTATGGAAGTTCAAAATGGAGATGATCTTGGCCGAAAAGGACTTGTGGGAGATTGTAGAAGGCACGGAGGAGGTGCCCACATCTGATGCGGATGTGAAAGTCAAGAAGCCCTATGAGAGAAGGGTCAAGAAGGCCTTCTCCATGATTGCTTACAATCTTGTGGATAGGCAACTTGCACATGTGCGAGCATGCAAGGGACCCGCGGAAGCATGGAAGGTGCTTTGCAACATCCATGAGACCAAGAGCTTGTCCAACATGCTCTTCATTTGACGCAAGTTCTTCACGTACAAGATGCAAGAGAACGAGGACATGTTGGACCACATCAACAAGGTGAAGGCGTTGGCAGACCAACTTGCTTGTTTGGAGGTTCCTGTCACGGATGGTGACATTGTTATGACTTTGCTTGATAGCTTGCCACCTTCTTATGAGTATCTCATCACGGCGTTGGAGACAAGACCTATGGAGGAGCTCACTCTTGACTTCATCACGGCAAGGTTGATGCATGAGGTGTCCAAGAGGAAGGAGAATGAGCCCCAAGGAGGGGCAACATTCTACTCGCGGTATGGCCAAGGGGGGAGCTCACAACCACGCAAGGAGACACGCACATGCTACAATTGTGGTAAGCCTGTCCACCTTGCACGGTTTTGTAGGTTGCCCAAGAAGGAGAGTGCAAACACGGCAAGTGTGAAGGAAGGAGAGGAGGACTTTGCATTTGCGGCCAATGAAGTATTTGACAACACCGACATGTTCACATGGATTGTTGACTCGGGCACAACACAACACATGACCTCCCATAGGCAAGCATTTCTCACTTATGCTCCCATAAGCAATCGCAAGGTGTACTTGGGGGACAACAATATGTTGGATGCAATTGGCATGGGGTGCATCGTGGTGGAGGTAGAGGTGAAGGGTCAAGTGAGGACCATTCGCATCCAAGATGCGTTGCATGTGCCCAAGTTGCAATTCAACAACAAGGGGTGCGTTTTGGGTGCACCCAATGGAGAGATGATTGTGACAGCATCAAAAGAGGGCAATTTGTATCATTTGAGGTTCAAGAGCGTGAATGGCACAAGCAAGGCATGTTTGGCGCAAGGTGCACTCCACCAACACTCATTGGAACTATGGCACAAGAGATTGGGCCACCTCAATGAGAAGAGTGTGAAGAGCCTTCAAAGCATGGTGGGAGGCATGCAAGTGGAGAAGGGCTCTTGCGATTTGAAGTGTGAAGCTTGCATTGAAGGCAAGCAAGCAAGGCAACCATTTCCAAGCAATGGAGGGACAAGAGCAACCAAGGTGTTGGAGATTGTGCACTCCGATGTGTGCGGCCCCATGAAGACCACCTCTATGGGTCAGGGCATAAGGTGAAAATGAGTCGGGGCATAAGGTGAAGGTGTTGAGGTCGGACAATGGTGGGGAATACATGTCCAAGGCCTTTGAGGCTTTTATGAGAGAGCACGGTATTCAACACCAAACTTCAGCCCCTTACACTCCGCAATAAAATGGTGTGGCGGAGCATGCTAATCGCACACTAATGGAGATGGCTCAGTCCATGGTCCATGCCCAAAGCCTCACATATGATCTTTGGGCGGAGGCGGTATCAAATGCGGCACACACACGCAATGGTGCCCTACAAATGTAGTAGCTTTGATGACACCACAAGAAGCATGGAGTGGAAAGAGGCCCAACATTGGGCACATGCGCATCTTTGGATGCGTTGCATATGCCTTGGATTTGAGTCCCAAGCGCTAAAAGCTTGATGTCAAGGGCATCAAGTGTTTGCTTATGGGATATTGTGAGGGCTCCAAGGCGTATAGACTCATGTGTTTGGACCCCAAGAAGATCATCAAGAGTCGCGATGTCTCATTTGTAGAAGACAAGCAAGGGGACACCAATGCTTTGGAGATGTGTCCAAGTGGGAGCAAGGAGGAACCAAAGATTGAGGTGAACACATCTCCAAGCATGCCCAAGGATGATGAGGACCATGATGAGACACCACTGACACCTAAGGAGAAGAGTTGTCCATCTCCGAGCTCTCCACCAAGTGAAGACGAGGAGGAAGATGCCTCCAAGGAGCCAAGATATCCTACGAGGGAGAGGAGGCCGCTTGGAGAATGGTGGAAGAACCACATCTTCCCTCAAGAGCAAGTGGAGCATGTCAATGTGGCGTGTGTAGGAGATCCACGCAACATGGGTGAAGCCATGAAGAGCTCGGATGCAAGCAAGTGGGAGCAAGCTATGAAAGAGGAGTATGCCTCACTTATGGCCAAAGGTACATGGGAACTTTCTCCTCTTCCTCGTGATCGTACAAGTGTGGGATGCACGTGGGTGTTTTGCACCAAGAGAGATGCATCCAGAAACATTGTGCGTTACAAGACAAGATTGGTAGCAAAGGGGTATTTGCAAGTTGAAGGGGTGGACTTCAATGAGACTTTTGCTCTTGTGGCCAAGTTTTGCACCATTCGATGCATGGCGAGTATTGGGGCTACCATGGATTTGGAAATGCACCAAATGGATGTCATCACAGCGTTTCTTAATCCTAGGCTTGAAGAAGTGATCTACATGGACCAGTCCAAGGGCTTTATCCAAGAGGGTCGTGAGTATCTCAAGTGCAAGCTCAAGAAGGCCATCTATGGGTTGAGGCAATCCGGAAGAGCATGGTACATGGATGTGGATGCATTGTTTGCAAGGGAGGGCTACAAAAGGAGTCATGCGGACCACTCTCTCTACATCAAGCAAACAAGTACGTATTTGGTGATTGTGATTGTGTATGTAGATGACTTGATCATCATGACCAACACCATGAGCAAGATGGTGGAAGTGAAGGCCATGTTGAAGAGTCAATATGACATGTGCGACCTTAGTGAGTTACACTATTGTCTTGGAGTGGAGTTTACAAGGAATCGGGCGTCCCGCACCATCACCATGAGCCAAGGCAAGTACATTGAGGGTGTGTTGAAGCGATTCAATATGGAGGGATGCAAATCCGTTGGTACACCTCTTGATGTGAAGGAGAAGATGCCCAAGCTCACGGATGAAGAGTATGAAGGTGTAAAGGCTGAAATGCAAGATGTGCCATATAAGGCCACGGTGGGGAGCTTAATGTATGCTATGGTGGCCACAAGACCCGACCTTGCATTTGCCATGAGTGTGGTGAGTCAACACATGGCCAAAAGTGGCCCAAGGCATTGGGCAATAGTGAAGAGGGTCATGCGATACCTCCAAGGAACTTTGGATGCCAAATTGGTACTTGGAGGCCAGAGCCTGGCATTAGTGGGTTTTTGAAGGTGCCATTGCCTTGGTGAAGAATCCCATCCATCACTCTCGGAGCAAATACATTGACATACAACACCATTTCATTCATGAGAAGGTTGAAGAAGATGTGATTGAGATGAAGTACATTTCTACGGAGCGCATGGTGGCCGATGTGCTTACAAAGGCACTTGGCAAGCCCCGACATGAAGTTCTTTAGAAGGAGATGGGTTTGACATTGTTTGGCAACAAACAAAGTGGGAGTGTTGAAGAAAGTGAGTAGATTGGCATAGAATGTTTGTGGAAGCTCTTAGTATGGGCTGACCTTAGTTGTGTGTTGTTTGTAGCCAAAGCAATGGGCTATTAGAGAGGGGCAGCCCTCCTAGAGGCCCTTTGTCCCATATGGTTAGTCATGGCACTTGGTAGAAGAGTGGTATAAGAGGGCAGCCCCTAGCATGGGCTTGACACCCCTTTCTCACACATGTTTGTGTTCCCCTTCATTGGAATACATTGGCTTGGTATTCTTTCTCTCAATAAGGTTTTATTGAACTTCAAAGTTTTGCAAACACCATATTTAATATTTTGGTGCCTCAAGCATTTAGGGGGTAATTACTATTTTTTTTAACATCTTAATGAAGCCGACAAACCACTAGAAGAAACTCGCGTTTTAGGTGACGTTTTGTAATTTTTTCAGATGGATTTTAGGTGACGTCGAAAAAAACAACTTGTGTTTTTCGACGTCACCTAAAATCCATCTGAAAAAATTACAAAACGTCACCTAAAACGCGAGTTTCTTCTAGTGAACCCGTTGCATTAAAAAAATTAACAACATACCATTGATACCAAACAAAAAACCATGCTTTTAGAATCTAGAAGACAATTTACAATTATACATAATACATTGTCCAATTGAATATCTTCAACCATACATGGCGAATTGAAGAATTGGAAGACCATACAATTTAAAACAAAAACTTCCCAATCTTGCAAATACCAACTTAAAAAATCACAATTTCCATAATTTCAGGGTTTTAGACTTTTCTATACAAAATTGCAAACCAATAATGACAAAAGATAGGGACAATTTACACTTTAAAAATCATTATCATTTAAAATATCCTCGCCAATTACAAAGGCACATAAAAGTCCAACTACATTGGCATTCATTGGTCTTAAAAAATCAAAATGGTGCATATATGCTATGCAACTATGTAATTCGCATACATACTACTTGGCATCTATGCATACTACCAACCTATATAGTTATATAAACTATTCTTGAACTTCAATATGAACCACGGAAGTGTTCATCCGGAATAGGCCAGTTGAATGAAGTACTAAAACGGAAGATGACTTGTGCCAAAGTACTCTCTTTGTTCTGAACGCGCTTCAAGTAAGTATCAAGCACCTGTGCAAATTGTGGATGGAGGTACTTGACATGTGAGCTACTTGATTCACGCTGCAACTTATGATACGCCTTCGACATGCATTGCCTACTGATTCGTTCAGCTAATTTAGCAACAGCATACTGCTTGGATTGCATGGAAAGAGAAGGGATGTTTTGCACATCCGCATCTCTTCCGTGTACATAGGTAATAGTGGGATCCACCCACCACCTCATCTTTATAGCTTCGTCCTTTTCAGTTGTTGATGTGAAATGTATACAATGACTTCATGGGCTCGCTCATCACTGTAATCATCCCCCAATCACAAACTCCAATGTAAACCCGGGACTCATCTTCAGGAAAATGAAACGTGATGTTGTCCGGAGAAATGTCGTTGTGGAGATGTCTAGCGGTGTGCACCGCATTCATGATGTGTAGTATAATGCTTTTCACAATGAGTAAGGATTTTACAGTTCTACTAATTTCAGAAATGTTGTGAAGTCTTACACTCTTTGTATACCCTTACTTTTAAAATAGTCCTAATCAAAAAAGGGCATTACAAAATACAGTACAAACATGGCGTTGCAGTGTGTGACATGCATAAGTTATATACATTTTTGGCTTCTCTAGAAGTCCATATGTACAAAACACCTTCATCACTAATATTGATCATGTTCTTGTTTTTCTCTTTCCCTTTGAAATATCCTACATGATGAAAAAATAAATAAATAAATAATATCCTTTATATCTAGTTAAAATTTGTATGTATACAATTTCAAATGAATATTACAAATTTACAATTTGCTCAAAACAATGGCGTAATCTGAAATGTACGAGGCTAAGAGTTGAGGGTTCTAGGGTCTAGGGTTTAGGGTCTCACTGTAAACTTCAAAGAACTCTAAATGATTATTTAAAATCTGATTATAACTTGCCTATTTCTTATTTTCTGGGTTAATGAGAAAAGCATAGGATGCTGAAACTTTAATTGACCCAAAAAAACTGACAGTAAGTAAAGGCAGACGAGAAGAATCCTAGGTTTCATACCAAATTGGAAAAAATTTGGATGCCTCGAAATAATAGGCGACGGGCTAGGCGGACGGGCCAGGCGGACGCAGTCGGCGGACGGGGCAGCTTTTATTGAGAGAAAGAAAACCAAGCCAATATATTCCAATGAAGGGGAACACAAACATGTGTGAGAAAGGGGTGTCAAGCCCATGCTAGGGGCTGCCCTCTTATACCACTCTTCTACTAAGTGCCATGACTAACCATATGGGACAAAGGTCCTCTAGGAGGGCTGCCCCTCTCTATAGGCACCACTAGGAGGTCTGCCCCTCTCTAATAGCCCATTGCTTTGGCTACAAACAACACACAACTAAGGTCAGCCCATACTAAGAGCTCCCACAAACATTCTATGCCAATCTACTCACTTTCTTCAACACTCCCACTTTGTTTGTTGCCAAACAATGTCAAACCCATCTCCTTGCGAAGAACTTCATGTCGGGGCTTGCCAAGTGCCTTTGTAAGCACATCGGCCACCATGCGCTCCGTGGAAATGTACTTCATCTCAATCACATCTTCTTCAACCTTCTCACGAATGAAATGGTGTTGTATGTCAATGTGTTTGCTCCGAGAGTGATGGATGGGATTCTTCACCAAGGCAATGGCGCCTTGATTGTCACACATGATGCATGTGCTCTTCCCTTGCTCCAATCCCACATCACTCATGAGTTGCCTTAGCCATATGGCCTCTCTTGTGCATTGGCTAATGGCCATGTACTCCGCCTCGGTGGTAGACAATGCAATGGTGGGTTGTTTCTTTGAATTCCATGAAATGGCACCACCTCCAAGTATAAACACATAGCCTGTGGTCGACCTCCTATCCGTTGCATCTCCGGCCCAATCTGCATCACAAAAACCCACTAATGCTAGGCTCTGGCCGCCAAGTACCAACTTGGCATCCAAAGTTCCTTGGAGGTATCGCATGACCCTCTTCACTGTTGTCCAATGCCTTGGGCCGCTTTTGGCCATGTGTTGACTCACCACACTCATGGCAAATGCAAGGTCAGGTCTTGTGGCCACCATAGCATACATCAAGCTCCCCACCGCAGCTTTGTAAGGCACATCTTGCATTTCAGCCTTTACACCTTCATACTCTTCATCCGTGAGCTTGGGCATCTTCTCCTTTACATCAAGAGGTGTACCAACGGATTTGCATCCCTCCATATTGAATCGCTTCAACACGCCCTCAATGTACTTGCCTTGGCTCATGGTGATGGTGCGGGCCGCCCGGTTCCTTATGAACTCCACTCCAAGACAATAGTGTAACTCACCAAGGTCGCTCATGTCATATTGACTCTTCAACATGGCCTTCACTTCCACCATCTTGCTCATTGTGTTGGTCATGATGATCAAGTCATCTACATACACAATCACAATCACCAAATACGTACTTGTTTGCTTGATGTAGAGAGAGTGGTCTGCATGACTCCTTTTGTAGCCCTCCCTTGCAAACAATGCATCCACATCCATGTACCATGCTCTTCCGGATTGCCTCAACCCATAGATGGCCTTCTTGAGCTTGCACTTGAGGTACTCACGGCCTTCTTGGACAAAGCCCTTAGGCTGGTCCATGTAGATCACTTCTTCAAGCCCAGGATTGAGAAACGCTGTGATGACATCCATTTGGTGCATTTCCAAATCCATGGTAGCCCCAATACTCGCCATGCATCGAATGGTGCAAAACTTGGCCACGGGAGCAAAAGTCTCATTAAAGTCCACCCCTTCAACTTGTGAATACCCCTTGGCTACCAATCTTGCCTTATAACGCACAATGTTGCCGGATGCATCTCTCTTGGTGCAAAACACCCACTTGCATCCCACACTTGTACGATCACGAGGAAGAGGAGAAAGTTCCCATGTACCTTTGGCCATAAGTGAAGTATACTCCTCTTTCATAGCTTGCTCCCACTTGCTTGCATCCAAGCTCTTCATGGCTTCACCCATGTTGCGTGGATCTTCTACACACGCCACATTGGCATGCTCCACTTGCTCTTGAGGGAAGATGTGGTTCTTCCACCATTCTCCAAGCGGCCTCCTCTCCCTCGTAGGATATCTTGGCTCCTTGGAGGCATCTTCCTCCTCGTCTTCAATTGGTGGAGAGCTCGGAGATGGACAACTCTTCTCCTTAGGTGTCGGTGGTGTCTCATCATGGTCCTCATCATCCTTGGGCATGCTTGGAGATTTGTCCACCTCAATCTTTGGTTCCTCTTTGCTCCCACTTGGACATATCTCCAAAGCATTGGTGTCCCCTTGCTTGTCTTCTACAAATGAGACATCGCGACTCTTGATGATCTTCTTGGTCTCCAAACACATGAGTCTATACGCCTTGGAGCCCTCACAATATCCCATAAGTAAACACTTGATGCCCTTGACATCAAGCTTGGAGCGTTTGGGACTCAAATCCAAGGCATATGCAACGCATCCAAAGATGCGCATGTGCCCAATGTTGGGCCTCTTTCCACTCCATGCTTCTTGTGGTGTCATCAAAGCTATTGCATTTGTAGGGCACCTATTGCGTGTGTATGCCGCATTTGATACCGCCTCCGCCCAAAGATCATACGTGAGGCCTTGGGCATGGACCATGGACCGAGCCATCTCCATTAGTGTGCGATTAGCACGCTCCGCCACACCATTTTGTTGCGGAGTGTAAGGGGCTGAAGTTTGGTGTTGAATACCATGCTCTCTCATAAAAGCCTCGAAGGCCTTGGACATGTATTCCCCACCATTATCCGACCTCAACACCTTCACCTTATGCCCCGACTCATTTTCCACAAGTGCCTTCCATGCTTTGAACTTCTCAAACACCTCACTCTTGCACTTGAGCATGAACACCCATATCTTCCTTGAAAAATCATCAATGAAGGTCAAAAAATACCTTGCACCACCCATAGAGGTGGTCTTCATGGGGCCGCACACATCGGAGTGCACAATCTCCAACACCTTGGTTGCTCTTGTCCCTCCATCGCTTGGAAATGGTTGCCTTGCTTGCTTGCCTTCAATGCAAGCTTCACACTTCAAATCGCAAGAGCCCTTCTCCACTTGCATGCCTCCCACCATGCTTTGAAGGCTCTTGACACTCTTCTCATTGAGGTGGCCCAATCTCTTGTGCCATAGCTCCAATGAGTGTTGGTGGAGTGCACCTTGCGCCAAACATGCCTTGCTTGTGCCATTCACGCTCTTGAACCTCAAATGATACAAATTGCCCTCTTTTGATGCTGTCACAATCATCTCTCCATTGGGTGCACCCAAAACGCACCCCTTGTTGTTGAATTGCACCTTCAAATCTTGTGACACCAACTTGCTCACCGAGAGCAAGTTGGCATGCAACTTGGGCACATGCAATGCATCTTGAATGCGAATGGTCCTCACTTGACCCTTCACCTCTACCTCCACCACGATACACCCCATGCCAATTGCATCCACCATGTTGTTGTCCCCCAAGTACACCTTGCGATTGCTTATGGGAGCATAAGTGAGAAATGCTTGCCTATGTGAAGTCATGTGTTGTGTTGCGCCCGAGTCAACAATCCATGTGAACATGTCGGTGTTGTCAAATCCTTCATTGGCCGCAAATGCAAAGTCCTCCTCCACTTCCTTCACACTTGCCTTGTTTACACTCTCCTTCTTGGGCAACCTACAAAACCGTGCAAGGTGGCCGGGCTTACCACAATTGTAGCATGTGCGTGTCTCCTTGCGTGGTTGTGAGCTCCCCCCTTGGCCATACCGCGAGTAGAGTGCTGCCCCTCCTTCTTGGGGCTCATTCTCCTTCCTCTTGGACACCTCATGCATCAACCTTGCCGTGATGAAGTCAAGAGTGAGCTCCTCCATAGGTCTTGTCTCCAACGCCGTGATGAGATACTCATAAGAAGGTGGCAAGCTATCAAGCAAAGTCATAACAATGTCACCATCCGTGACAGGAACCTCCAAACAAGCAAGTTGGTCTGCCAACGCCTTCACCTTGTTGATGTGGTCCAACATGTCCTCGTTCTCTTGCATCTTGCACGTGAAGAATTTGCGTCGAATGAAGAGCATGTTGGACAAGCTCTTGGTCTCATGGATGTTACAAAGCACCTTCCATGCTTCCGCGGGTCCCTTGCATGCTCGCACATGTGCAAGTTGCCTATCCACAAGATTGCAAGCAATCATGGAGAAGGCCTTCTTGACCCTTCTCTCATAGGACTTCTTGACTTTCACATCCGCATCAGATGTAGGTACCTCCTCTGTGCCTTCTACAATCTCCCACAAGTCCTTTTCGGCCAAGATCATCTCCATTTTGAACTTCCATAGTCCAAAGTTGTCTCCATTGAACTTGTCGATGACCCTCACGCCATCTCCATCACTAGTGGCCATGGTTTAGGTCTCCCACTCCAATGGAAGCCTAAGTGACTCAAATCACTCCAATCAGATCCTTAATGGCCCAATATTCTCACTTTAGACCCCAAATGGCCGAAATCTCTCCAATGCACACTTAAGTGCTCCAAAACACTCAAATCAGACCCCAAGTGGTCCAAGTCTCTCCAATGCACACTCAAGTGCTCCAAATCTCACCAATGCACACTCTAGTGCTCCAAAACACTCAATTCAGGCCCCAAGTGGTCCAAGTCACTCCAATGAACACTCCAGGGCTCCAAATTATTCAATTCAGAGCCTAATAAGTCAAAAACTCTCCAAGGTGCACTCAAATGCTCCAATATTCTCAAATCAGACCCTAATGAGTCCAAAACTCTCCTACGTGCACTCAAATGCTCCAATACACTCGAATCAGACCCTAATGAGTCCAAACCTCTCCAATGCACACTCAAATGCTCCAAATCACTCCATTGATGTACCAAATGCACAAATCACCCCCTTTGGAGAAAGGGCCAAACCCTACCTCCCAATAAGGCTATGAAACACCAAATTAACCCTCTTGAGTGCTCAACAAGTACAATCAACCCTCAAGTAGCACAAATGGACTCAAAAACAAGAAAATACCTCACCAAAATGGTGAAGAGAAATGCTCCAAACGACCCCAAACTCCACTTGCTCCAAGCTCCAATAGTGCTCCACCAACACACCTTCTAATGAGATCTCACCTCCAATAGCAACTCACATGAGTGGGCCCATAACCTATTGAGAGAAAGAAAACCAAGCCAATATATTCCAATGAAGGGGAACACAAACATGTGTGAGAAAGGGGTTTCAAGCCCATGCTAGGGGCTGCCCTCTTATACCACTCTTCTACTAAGTGCCATGACTAACCATATGGGACAAAGGTCCTCTAGGAGGGCTGCCCCTCTCTATAGGCACCACTAGGAGGGCTGCCCCTCTCTAATAGCCCATTGCTTTGGCTACAAACAACACACAACTAAGGTCAGCCCATACTAAGAGCTCCCACAAACATTCTATGCCAATCTACTCACTTTCTTCAACAGCTTTGTCCTCCCGTCCACTAGGTGGACTTGGGCGGCCGGGCCGGCCGGCCGCTTTGGCGGCGGAAGGGGCAGCTCCGTCCGCCCATCCGCCGGCTCGAGCCACATCCGCGTGGTCTAGGATAGGTCCGGTCCCGGGCTTCTTTTAGGTCTGGGAGCGGACGGATATATTGGCGGACGGCCAACACACATTTCCTCACTTTCACTCTTCCATTTGGGAATCATTGCCATGTCGGATGTGCTACTATTGCTTCACGCGCTAGTTGCTCCTATGTGGTGAAGAGTGGGGGTCATATTTTGATCATACTACATTGGATTTTGGTCCTTGGTTACTTACATACGTTTGGAGACAGTGAAGCACATTATATATTTTCAGAGAACGGGGATTATATATTGGAAATTTCCATTCTAAAATTGCAAGTGAGTACTCGACACTCAAGAAGTCATAGCGGGGGCAAGTAGTGCTGCAACTGAAGGCAAGAAGAAGTCGAAGCCGAAGGGCGTTGGTCATGAGCTACGGTTTGACATTTTGGATGACGTCAACATCAAGGCTGAGACGGGTTGGGAGAAAGAGGATGTGGAGTATTGGACCTCTTAATTGTGCCACAAATACGTGAAAATGTATCACATTGGGAAGTTGTCACCCTCTTCACACTCGTGAATATTGTTTTAAACCATTGAATTGCCTCAATGATCATTTTGTGCACCATTCGATGGAGGTGTGGAAGGCCCTATTTCCGGAGAAGGCTATGAGCAAGGCCAAAATTAACTACAACTTGGCAGGCATGGTTTACGTTGAACTCATACTAGGCCGTCAAGTGGATTGTATTGAGAGAAAGAAAACCAAGCCAATATATTCCAATGAAGGGGAACACAAACATGTGTGAGAAAGGGGTGTCAAGCCCATGCTAGGGGCTGCCCTCTTATACCACTCTTCTACTAAGTGCCATGACTAACCATATGGGACAAAGGTCCTCTAGGAGGGCTGCCCCTCTCTATAGGCACCACTAGGAGGTCTGCCCCTCTCTAATAGCCCATTGCTTTGGCTACAAACAACACACAACTAAGGTCAGCCCATACTAAGAGCTCCCACAAACATTCTATGCCAATCTACTCACTTTCTTCAACACTCCCACTTTGTTTGTTGCCAAACAATGTCAAACCCATCTCCTTGCGAAGAACTTCATGTCGGGGCTTGCCAAGTGCCTTTGTAAGCACATCGGCCACCATGCGCTCCGTGGAAATGTACTTCATCTCAATCACATCTTCTTCAACCTTCTCACGAATGAAATGGTGTTGTATGTCAATGTGTTTGCTCCGAGAGTGATGGATGGGATTCTTCACCAAGGCAATGGCACCTTGATTGTCACACATGATGCGTGTGCTCTTCCCTTGCTCCAATCCCACATCACTCATGAGTTGCCTTAGCCATATGGCCTCTTTTGTGCATTGGCTAATGGCCATGTACTCCGCCTCGGTGGTAGACAATGCAATGGTGGGTTGTTTCTTGGAATTCCATGAAATGGCACCACCTCCAAGTATAAACACATAGCCTGTGGTCGACCTCCTATCCGTTGCATCTTCGGCCCAATCTGCATCACAAAAACCCACTAATGCTAGGCTCTGGCCGCCAAGTACCAACTTGGCATCCAAAGTTCCTTGGAGGTATCGCATGACCCTCTTCACTGTTGTCCAATGCCTTGGGCCGCTTTTGGCCATGTGTTGACTCACCACACTCATGGCAAATGCAAGGTCAGGTCTTGTGGCCACCATAGCATACATCAAGCTCCCCACCGCAGCTTTGTAAGGCACATCTTGCATTTCAGCCTTTACACCTTCATACTCTTCATCCGTGAGCTTGGGCATCTTCTCCTTTACATCAAGAGGTGTACCAACGGATTTGCATCCCTCCATATTGAATCGCTTCAACACGCCCTCAATGTACTTGCCTTGGCTCATGGTGATGGTGCGGGCCGCCCGGTTCCTTATGAACTCCACTCCAAGACAATAGTGTAACTCACCAAGGTCGCTCATGTCATATTGACTCTTCAACATGGCCTTCACTTCCACCATCTTGCTCATTGTGTTGGTCATGATGATCAAGTCATCTACATACACAATCACAATCACCAAATACGTACTTGTTTGCTTGATGTAGAGAGAGTGGTCTGCATGACTCCTTTTGTAGCCCTCCCTTGCAAACAATGCATCCACATCCATGTACCATGCTCTTCCGGATTGCCTCAACCCATAGATGGCCTTCTTGAGCTTGCACTTGAGGTACTCACGGCCTTCTTGGACAAAGCCCTTAGGCTGGTCCATGTAGATCACTTCTTCAAGCCCAGGATTGAGAAACGCTGTGATGACATCCATTTGGTGCATTTCCAAATCCATGGTAGCCCCAATACTCGCCATGCATCGAATGGTGCAAAACTTGGCCACGGGAGCAAAAGTCTCATTAAAGTCCACCCCTTCAACTTGTGAATACCCCTTGGCTACCAATCTTGCCTTATAACGCACAATGTTGCCGGATGCATCTCTCTTGGTGCAAAACACCCACTTGCATCCCACACTTGTACGATCACGAGGAAGAGGAGAAAGTTCCCATGTACCTTTGGCCATAAGTGAAGTATACTCCTCTTTCATAGCTTGCTCCCACTTGCTTGCATCCAAGCTCTTCATGGCTTCACCCATGTTGCGTGGATCTTCTACACACGCCACATTGGCATGCTCCACTTGCTCTTGAGGGAAGATGTGGTTCTTCCACCATTCTCCAAGCGGCCTCCTCTCCCTCGTAGGATATCTTGGCTCCTTGGAGGCATCTTCCTCCTCGTCTTCAATTGGTGGAGAGCTCGGAGATGGACAACTCTTCTCCTTAGGTGTCGGTGGTGTCTCATCATGGTCCTCATCATCCTTGGGCATGCTTGGAGATTTGTCCACCTCAATCTTTGGTTCCTCTTTGCTCCCACTTGGACATATCTCCAAAGCATTGGTGTCCCCTTGCTTGTCTTCTACAAATGAGACATCGCGACTCTTGATGATCTTCTTGGTCTCCAAGCACATGAGTCTATACGCCTTGGAGCCCTCACAATATCCCATAAGTAAACACTTGATGCCCTTGACATCAAGCTTGGAGCGTTTGGGACTCAAATCCAAGGCATATGCAACGCATCCAAAGATGCGCATGTGCCCAATGTTGGGCCTCTTTCCACTCCATGCTTCTTGTGGTGTCATCGAAGCTATTGCATTTGTAGGGCACCTATTGCGTGTGTATGCCGCATTTGATACCGCCTCCGCCCAAAGATCATACGTGAGGCCTTGGGCATGGACCATGGACCGAGCCATCTCCATTAGTGTGCGATTAGCACGCTCCGCCACACCATTTTGTTGCGGAGTGTAAGGGGCTGAAGTTTGGTGTTGAATACCATGCTCTCTCATAAAAGCCTCCAAGGCCTTGGACATGTATTCCCCACCATTATCCGACCTCAACACCTTCACCTTATGCCCCGACTCATTTTCCACAAGTGCCTTCCATGCTTTGAACTTCTCAAACACCTCACTCTTGCACTTGAGCATGAACACCCATATCTTCCTTGAAAAATCATCAATGAAGGTCAAAAAATACCTTGCACCACCCATAGAGGTGGTCTTCATGGGGCCGCACACATCGGAGTGCACAATCTCCAACACCTTGGTTGCTCTTGTCCCTCCATCGCTTGGAAATGGTTGCCTTGCTTGCTTGCCTTCAATGCAAGCTTCACACTTCAAATCGCAAGAGCCCTTCTCCACTTGCATGCCTCCCACCATGCTTTGAAGGCTCTTGACACTCTTCTCATTGAGGTGGCCCAATCTCTTGTGCCATAGCTCCAATGAGTGTTGGTGGAGTGCACCTTGCGCCAAACATGCCTTGCTTGTGCCATTCACGCTCTTGAACCTCAAATGATACAAATTGCCCTCTTTTGATGCTGTCACAATCATCTCTCCATTGGGTGCACCCAAAACGCACCCCTTGTTGTTGAATTGCACCTTCAAATCTTGTGACACCAACTTGCTCACCGAGAGCAAGTTGGCATGCAACTTGGGCACATGCAACGCATCTTGAATGCGAATGGTCCTCACTTGACCCTTCACCTCTACCTCCACCACGATACACCCCATGCCAATTGCATCCACCATGTTGTTGTCCCCCAAGTACACCTTGCGATTGCTTATGGGAGCATAAGTGAGAAATGCTTGCCTATGTGAAGTCATGTGTTGTGTTGCGCCCGAGTCAACAATCCATGTGAACATGTCGGTGTTGTCAAATCCTTCATTGGCCGCAAATGCAAAGTCCTCCTCCACTTCCTTCACACTTGCCTTGTTTACACTCTCCTTCTTGGGCAACCTACAAAACCGTGCAAGGTGGCCGGGCTTACCACAATTGTAGCATGTGCGTGTCTCCTTGCGTGGTTGTGAGCTCCCCCCTTGGCCATACCGCGAGTAGAGTGCTGCCCCTCCTTCTTGGGGCTCATTCTCCTTCCTCTTGGACACCTCATGCATCAACCTTGCCGTGATGAAGTCAAGAGTGAGCTCCTCCATAGGTCTTGTCTCCAACGCCGTGATGAGATACTCATAAGAAGGTGGCAAGCTATCAAGCAAAGTCATAACAATGTCACCATCCGTGACAGGAACCTCCAAACAAGCAAGTTGGTCTGCCAACGCCTTCACCTTGTTGATGTGGTCCAACATGTCCTCGTTCTCTTGCATCTTGCACGTGAAGAATTTGCGTCGAATGAAGAGCATGTTGGACAAGCTCTTGGTCTCATGGATGTTACAAAGCACCTTCCATGCTTCCGCGGGTCCCTTGCATGCTCGCACATGTGCAAGTTGCCTATCCACAAGATTGCAAGCAATCATGGAGAAGGCCTTCTTGACCCTTCTCTCATAGGACTTCTTGACTTTCACATCCGCATCAGATGTAGGTACCTCCTCCGTGCCTTCTACAATCTCCCACAAGTCCTTTTCGGCCAAGATCATCTCCATTTTGAACTTCCATAGTCCAAAGTTGTCTCCATTGAACTTGTCGATGACCCTCACGCCATCTCCATCACTAGTGGCCATGGTTTAGGTCTCCCACTCCAATGGAAGCCTAAGTGACTCAAATCACTCCAATCAGATCCTTAATGGCCCAATATTCTCACTTTAGACCCCAAATGGCCGAAATCTCTCCAATGCACACTTAAGTGCTCCAAAACACTCAAATCAGACCCCAAGTGGTCCAAGTCTCTCCAATGCACACTCAAGTGCTCCAAATCTCACCAATGCACACTCTAGTGCTCCAAAACACTCAATTCAGGCCCCAAGTGGTCCAAGTCACTCCAATGAACACTCCAGGGCTCCAAATTATTCAATTCAGAGCCTAATAAGTCAAAAACTCTCCAAGGTGCACTCAAATGCTCCAATATTCTCAAATCAGACCCTAATGAGTCCAAAACTCTCCTACGTGCACTCAAATGCTCCAATACACTCGAATCAGACCCTAATGAGTCCAAACCTCTCCAATGCACACTCAAATGCTCCAAATCACTCCATTGATGTACCAAATGCACAAATCACCCCCTTTGGAGAAAGGGCCAAACCCTACCTCCCAATAAGGCTATGAAACACCAAATTAACCCTCTTGAGTGCTCAACAAGTACAATCAACCCTCAAGTAGCACAAATGGACTCAAAAACAAGAAAATACCTCACCAAAATGGTGAAGAGAAATGCTCCAAACGACCCCAAACTCCACTTGCTCCAAGCTCCAATAGTGCTCCACCAACACACCTTCTAATGAGATCTCACCTCCAATAGCAACTCACATGAGTGGGCCCATAACCTATTGAGAGAAAGAAAACCAAGCCAATATATTCCAATGAAGGGGAACACAAACATGTGTGAGAAAGGGGTTTCAAGCCCATGCTAGGGGCTGCCCTCTTATACCACTCTTCTACTAAGTGCCATGACTAACCATATGGGACAAAGGTCCTCTAGGAGGGCTGCCCCTCTCTATAGGCACCACTAGGAGGGCTGCCCCTCTCTAATAGCCCATTGCTTTGGCTACAAACAACACACAACTAAGGTCAGCCCATACTAAGAGCTCCCACAAACATTCTATGCCAATCTACTCACTTTCTTCAACAGCTTTGTCCTCCCGTCCACTAGGTGGACTTGGGCGGCCGGGCCGGCCGGCCGCTTTGGCGGCGGAAGGGGCAGCTCCGTCCGCCCATCCGCCGGCTCGAGCCACATCCGCGTGGTCTAGGATAGGTCCGGTCCCGGGCTTCTTTTAGGTCTGGGAGCGGACGGATATATTGGCGGACGGCCAACACACATTTCCTCACTTTCACTCTTCCATTTGGGAATCATTGCCATGTCGGATGTGCTACTATTGCTTCACGCGCTAGTTGCTCCTATGTGGTGAAGAGTGGGGGTCATATTTTGATCATACTACATTGGATTTTGGTCCTTGGTTACTTACATACGTTTGGAGACAGTGAAGCACATTATATATTTTCAGAGAACGGGGATTATATATTGGAAATTTCCATTCTAAAATTGCAAGTGAGTACTCGACACTCAAGAAGTCATAGCGGGGGCAAGTAGTGCTGCAACTGAAGGCAAGAAGAAGTCGAAGCCGAAGGGCGTTGGTCATGAGCTACGGTTTGACATTTTGGATGACGTCAACATCAAGGCTGAGACGGGTTGGGAGAAAGAGGATGTGGAGTATTGGACCTCTTAATTGTGCCACAAATACGTGAAAATGTATCACATTGGGAAGTTGTCACCCTCTTCACACTCGTGAATATTGTTTTAAACCATTGAATTGCCTCAATGATCATTTTGTGCACCATTCGATGGAGGTGTGGAAGGCCCTATTTCCGGAGAAGGCTATGAGCAAGGCCAAAATTAACTACAACTTGGCAGGCATGGTTTACGTTGAACTCATACTAGGCCGTCAAGTGGATTGTATTGAGAGAAAGAAAACCAAGCCAATATATTCCAATGAAGGGGAACACAAACATGTGTGAGAAAGGGGTTTCAAGCCCATGCTAGGGGCTGCCCTCTTATACCACTCTTCTACTAAGTGCCATGACTAACCATATGGGACAAAGGTCCTCTAGGAGGGCTGCCCCTCTCTATAGGCACCACTAGGAGGTCTGCCCCTCTCTAATAGCCCATTGCTTTGGCTACAAACAACACACAACTAAGGTCAGCCCATACTAAGAGCTCCCACAAACATTCTATGCCAATCTACTCACTTTCTTCAACACTCCCACTTTGTTTGTTGCCAAACAATGTCAAACCCATCTCCTTGCGAAGAACTTCATGTCGGGGCTTGCCAAGTGCCTTTGTAAGCACATCGGCCACCATGCGCTCCGTGGAAATGTACTTCATCTCAATCACATCTTCTTCAACCTTCTCACGAATGAAATGGTGTTGTATGTCAATGTGTTTGCTCCGAGAGTGATGGATGGGATTCTTCACCAAGGCAATGGCACCTTGATTGTCACACATGATGCGTGTGCTCTTCCCTTGCTCCAATCCCACATCACTCATGAGTTGCCTTAGCCATATGGCCTCTTTTGTGCATTGGCTAATGGCCATGTACTCCGCCTCGGTGGTAGACAATGCAATGGTGGGTTGTTTCTTGGAATTCCATGAAATGGCACCACCTCCAAGTATAAACACATAGCCTGTGGTCGACCTCCTATCCGTTGCATCTTCGGCCCAATCTGCATCACAAAAACCCACTAATGCTAGGCTCTGGCCGCCAAGTACCAACTTGGCATCCAAAGTTCCTTGGAGGTATCGCATGACCCTCTTCACTGTTGTCCAATGCCTTGGGCCGCTTTTGGCCATGTGTTGACTCACCACACTCATGGCAAATGCAAGGTCAGGTCTTGTGGCCACCATAGCATACATCAAGCTCCCCACCGCAGCTTTGTAAGGCACATCTTGCATTTCAGCCTTTACACCTTCATACTCTTCATCCGTGAGCTTGGGCATCTTCTCCTTTACATCAAGAGGTGTACCAACGGATTTGCATCCCTCCATATTGAATCGCTTCAACACGCCCTCAATGTACTTGCCTTGGCTCATGGTGATGGTGCGGGCCGCCCGGTTCCTTATGAACTCCACTCCAAGACAATAGTGTAACTCACCAAGGTCGCTCATGTCATATTGACTCTTCAACATGGCCTTCACTTCCACCATCTTGCTCATTGTGTTGGTCATGATGATCAAGTCATCTACATACACAATCACAATCACCAAATACGTACTTGTTTGCTTGATGTAGAGAGAGTGGTCTGCATGACTCCTTTTGTAGCCCTCCCTTGCAAACAATGCATCCACATCCATGTACCATGCTCTTCCGGATTGCCTCAACCCATAGATGGCCTTCTTGAGCTTGCACTTGAGGTACTCACGGCCTTCTTGGACAAAGCCCTTAGGCTGGTCCATGTAGATCACTTCTTCAAGCCCAGGATTGAGAAACGCTGTGATGACATCCATTTGGTGCATTTCCAAATCCATGGTAGCCCCAATACTCGCCATGCATCGAATGGTGCAAAACTTGGCCACGGGAGCAAAAGTCTCATTAAAGTCCACCCCTTCAACTTGTGAATACCCCTTGGCTACCAATCTTGCCTTATAACGCACAATGTTGCCGGATGCATCTCTCTTGGTGCAAAACACCCACTTGCATCCCACACTTGTACGATCACGAGGAAGAGGAGAAAGTTCCCATGTACCTTTGGCCATAAGTGAAGTATACTCCTCTTTCATAGCTTGCTCCCACTTGCTTGCATCCAAGCTCTTCATGGCTTCACCCATGTTGCGTGGATCTTCTACACACGCCACATTGGCATGCTCCACTTGCTCTTGAGGGAAGATGTGGTTCTTCCACCATTCTCCAAGCGGCCTCCTCTCCCTCGTAGGATATCTTGGCTCCTTGGAGGCATCTTCCTCCTCGTCTTCAATTGGTGGAGAGCTCGGAGATGGACAACTCTTCTCCTTAGGTGTCGGTGGTGTCTCATCATGGTCCTCATCATCCTTGGGCATGCTTGGAGATTTGTCCACCTCAATCTTTGGTTCCTCTTTGCTCCCACTTGGACATATCTCCAAAGCATTGGTGTCCCCTTGCTTGTCTTCTACAAATGAGACATCGCGACTCTTGATGATCTTCTTGGTCTCCAAGCACATGAGTCTATACGCCTTGGAGCCCTCACAATATCCCATAAGTAAACACTTGATGCCCTTGACATCAAGCTTGGAGCGTTTGGGACTCAAATCCAAGGCATATGCAACGCATCCAAAGATGCGCATGTGCCCAATGTTGGGCCTCTTTCCACTCCATGCTTCTTGTGGTGTCATCGAAGCTATTGCATTTGTAGGGCACCTATTGCGTGTGTATGCCGCATTTGATACCGCCTCCGCCCAAAGATCATACGTGAGGCCTTGGGCATGGACCATGGACCGAGCCATCTCCATTAGTGTGCGATTAGCACGCTCCGCCACACCATTTTGTTGCGGAGTGTAAGGGGCTGAAGTTTGGTGTTGAATACCATGCTCTCTCATAAAAGCCTCCAAGGCCTTGGACATGTATTCCCCACCATTATCCGACCTCAACACCTTCACCTTATGCCCCGACTCATTTTCCACAAGTGCCTTCCATGCTTTGAACTTCTCAAACACCTCACTCTTGCACTTGAGCATGAACACCCATATCTTCCTTGAAAAATCATCAATGAAGGTCAAAAAATACCTTGCACCACCCATAGAGGTGGTCTTCATGGGGCCGCACACATCGGAGTGCACAATCTCCAACACCTTGGTTGCTCTTGTCCCTCCATCGCTTGGAAATGGTTGCCTTGCTTGCTTGCCTTCAATGCAAGCTTCACACTTCAAATCGCAAGAGCCCTTCTCCACTTGCATGCCTCCCACCATGCTTTGAAGGCTCTTGACACTCTTCTCATTGAGGTGGCCCAATCTCTTGTGCCATAGCTCCAATGAGTGTTGGTGGAGTGCACCTTGCGCCAAACATGCCTTGCTTGTGCCATTCACGCTCTTGAACCTCAAATGATACAAATTGCCCTCTTTTGATGCTGTCACAATCATCTCTCCATTGGGTGCACCCAAAACGCACCCCTTGTTGTTGAATTGCACCTTCAAATCTTGTGACACCAACTTGCTCACCGAGAGCAAGTTGGCATGCAACTTGGGCACATGCAACGCATCTTGAATGCGAATGGTCCTCACTTGACCCTTCACCTCTACCTCCACCACGATACACCCCATGCCAATTGCATCCACCATGTTGTTGTCCCCCAAGTACACCTTGCGATTGCTTATGGGAGCATAAGTGAGAAATGCTTGCCTATGTGAAGTCATGTGTTGTGTTGCGCCCGAGTCAACAATCCATGTGAACATGTCGGTGTTGTCAAATCCTTCATTGGCCGCAAATGCAAAGTCCTCCTCCACTTCCTTCACACTTGCCTTGTTTACACTCTCCTTCTTGGGCAACCTACAAAACCGTGCAAGGTGGCCGGGCTTACCACAATTGTAGCATGTGCGTGTCTCCTTGCGTGGTTGTGAGCTCCCCCCTTGGCCATACCGCGAGTAGAGTGCTGCCCCTCCTTCTTGGGGCTCATTCTCCTTCCTCTTGGACACCTCATGCATCAACCTTGCCGTGATGAAGTCAAGAGTGAGCTCCTCCATAGGTCTTGTCTCCAACGCCGTGATGAGATACTCATAAGAAGGTGGCAAGCTATCAAGCAAAGTCATAACAATGTCACCATCCGTGACAGGAACCTCCAAACAAGCAAGTTGGTCTGCCAACGCCTTCACCTTGTTGATGTGGTCCAACATGTCCTCGTTCTCTTGCATCTTGCACGTGAAGAATTTGCGTCGAATGAAGAGCATGTTGGACAAGCTCTTGGTCTCATGGATGTTACAAAGCACCTTCCATGCTTCCGCGGGTCCCTTGCATGCTCGCACATGTGCAAGTTGCCTATCCACAAGATTGCAAGCAATCATGGAGAAGGCCTTCTTGACCCTTCTCTCATAGGACTTCTTGACTTTCACATCCGCATCAGATGTAGGTACCTCCTCTGTGCCTTCTACAATCTCCCACAAGTCCTTTTCGGCCAAGATCATCTCCATTTTGAACTTCCATAGTCCAAAGTTGTCTCCATTGAACTTGTCGATGACCCTCACGCCATCTCCATCACTAGTGGCCATGGTTTAGGTCTCCCACTCCAATGGAAGCCTAAGTGACTCAAATCACTCCAATCAGATCCTTAATGGCCCAATATTCTCACTTTAGACCCCAAATGGCCGAAATCTCTCCAATGCACACTTAAGTGCTCCAAAAACACTCAAATCAGACCCCAAGTGGTCCAAGTCTCTCCAATGCACACTCAAGTGCTCCAAATCTCACCAATGCACACTCTAGTGCTCCAAAACACTCAATTCAGGCCCCAAGTGGTCCACGTCACTCCAATGAACACTCCAGGGCTCCAAATTATTCAATTCAGAGCCTAATAAGTCAAAAACTCTCCAAGGTGCACTCAAATGCTCCAATATTCTCAAATCAGACCCTAATGAGTCCAAAACTCTCCAACGTGCACTCAAATGCTCCAATACACTCGAATCAGACCCTAATGAGTCCAAACCTCTCCAATGCACACTCAAATGCTCCAAATCATTCCATTGATGTACCAAATGCACAAATCACCCTCTTTGGAGAAAGGGCCAAACCCTACCTCCCAATAAGGCTATGAAACACCAAATCAACCCTCTTGAGTGCTCAACAAGTACAATCAACCCTCAAGTAGCACAAATGGACTCAAAAACAAGAAAATACCTCACCAAAATGGTGAAGAGAAATGCTCCAAACGACCCCAAACTCCACTTGCTCCAAGCTCCAATAGTGCTCCACCAACACACCTTCCAATGAGATCTCACCTCCAATAGCAACTCACATGAGTGGGCCCATAACCTATTGAGAGAAAGAAAACCAAGCCAATATATTCCAATGAAGGGGAACACAAACATGTGTGAGAAAGGGGTATCAAGCCCATGCTAGGGGCTGCCCTCTTATACCACTCTTCTACTAAGTGCCATGACTAACCATATGGGACAAAGGTCCTCTAGGAGGGCTGCCCCTCTCTATAGGCACCACTAGGAGGTCTGCCCCTCTCTAATAGCCCATTGCTTTGGCTACAAACAACACACAACTAAGGTCAGCCCATACTAAGAGCTCCCACAAACATTCTATGCCAATCTACTCACTTTCTTCAACAGATTGGAGTACGTATCCTACGGTAGCGACATTGCCACTTGCGATTGGCAAACATCAAAAATATATCCTTGATATGTTTGTTCCAAAGGTGCAACTTTCTAAAGCAAGTGAAAAGAAGAAAGCATTAGAGGATGTTGTGGAATCAAGTCAGATCCCTCTTGAAATCCAAGTGCGTCGTACGGAAGTGCTGAATGGAAAGAAATTGGCAGTAGAACTGGCTTGTATGGGAGACCCCACAAAAGGAAGCACTTCTTTTGTGGACGGTGTGGAGGGAGAGGTCTTTTTGACTCCACTAACGGATTTGAACCCTACACAAAACGTGTTAGAAGGGGTGCCAGAAAGCAACGTTGCAATGAAGCTCCCTCGGCCAACAGAACATGGATCTACATCGATGTCACAGAAGCACCAAGAAGAGGATCCTATAAAAGACATTGAAGATACAGAAGACATTCAAGACGTTGTTGAAGATCAAGTACATATTGTTGACTAACATGTACATATTAGTGTTGACCATGTACATTCAGCCCTAGGTGTAGCATTAGACACTAGGTTAGTCTTAGAGTCCATTGGGTATTGCTCATAGTCAAAGGCAGCCCATGAAAGGTAGTTATCCCACATGGTTTGTGGATAACTAGTGAAAGGCTTTTAGCTTAAGTTCAGCCCACTCATGTGGCTTGGTATCTTCCTACCATCTAAGTAAAGCCTTTCTTCATTCATTACTTTGTAATCTCAATAGGTTATGGGCCCACGCACTTGGAGTTGCGTTTGAAGGAGAAGTTCAAATCATTTGGAGGAGATCTTCGAGCTTGGAGGAGCAATCAGCCTTGTGTGTATTTTTCACCTACAAACCATATGGTGTGAGTAATTTGTCAAAAACTTGGAGTGCATTTTTAAAAAAAAAAAGGAGTTTTGTTTCTTTTCTCATTGGCTGGTTTGTGTGGATTTGAGTACATTTTGGTGGAGACAATGCTTATGGTAGTAATCAGACCTAGTAAGGGCTGGTTGCATACTCTTAGTTTGAGTTTGCACTTAGAAGTGTGCATTGAGAGCCATTTGAGGCTAATTGTGCACTTGGGTGCATTGTGGAGTGAGATTGTGCCAATTGCACTTTAGTGAGAGTCATTTAAGGCTGATTGTGCACTTGGATGCATTGTGGTGTAAGATTGTGCCAATTGCACTTTAGTGGGAGTCCTTTGTGGCTGATTTTGCATTTTGGTGCATAGTTGAGTGTGATTGTGCTTATTGCAATCTAGTGAGAGTCCATTGTCAGTCTTGGAAGCATCATTCGGTTGCTTGAGGTGTTTGCCATCCGTTGAGGGCTGATTGGTACCCTTGTAAGAGAGAGAAGCAAATTGGTGGTCATTGTGAACCCAAGAGGGCTGATTTGTGCCCTAGTGAGTGAGAGAGGCAAATTGGTGGTCATTGTGAACCCAAGAGGGCTGATTTGTGCCCTTGAGAGTGAGTGAGGCAAATTGGTGGACATGGTGAATCCAAGAGGGCTGATTTGTGCCCTTGTGAGTCAGTGAGTATATTTATTGGATTTTGTGAACCTAAGAGGGCTGATTTGTGCCCTTGTGAGTGAGTGAGGCCATTTGGTGGACTTTGTGAATCCAAGAGGGCTGATTTGGGCCCTTGTGAGTGAGTGAGCCATTTGGTGGACTTTGTGAGCCCAAGAGGGCTGATTTGTGTGCTTGTGAGCCATTGAGAGCCAATTGGAGTTCCTAGGTGGCTTGGTGATCGAACTAGGGATGTTGGAGGTTATTGTTGTCCTTAGGTACTAATTGTGAGTAGTAGCTTCCATCTAGGGCTGATTGGAAGTCTTGAGCACCTTGGAGAGTGGAGTACCCTATTTGTGTGGGGAATTGTGAGTTTTCTTATTGGTTTCAAGTAGAACCAGCCCATGAAGTCCATGTGGTGGCTTTGAGCTTCATTAGGGTCTGAATTGGTATGGAGAGGAGGTGATGCACTTGGAGGAGTGTTTGGGTCGTTCTTAGGGTGTGAAGGATCTTTGGAGGTGCTTGGGAGGGCTGATTGGTGCCATTTCAGCCCAATTGGCTTCCAAGGGATTGTTTGGAGGCTGAATTGAGTTTGTCAACTCTTGGAGACACTTGGGGGGCTGCCAACAAGTGGGAGGTGCTTCATCATGGCATCAAGTGGAGGAGAAGGCGTGTGCATCATTGACAGGTTCAATGGGGAGAACTTTGGCATGTGGAAGTTCAAGATGGAGATGATTCTTGTGGATAAGGAATTGTGGGAGGTGGTGGATGGGAGTGAGGAGCCTCCAAGTGAAGATGCTGATCCAAAGACCAAGAAGGCGTTTGAGAGGAAGGAGAAGAAGGCCTTTGCTCTCATTGCCATCAACCTTGTGGACCAGCAAATTGCACACATTCGCCATTGCAAGGGACCAGCCCAAGCATGGACCACCCTTTGCAACATCCATGAGACCAAGAGCCTCTCCAACATTCTTTTTGTCTAGCGCAAGTTCTTCACTAGCAAGATGCAAGAGGAGGATGACTTGTTGGATCATGTAAACAAGATCAAGGCTCTTGCGGATGAGTTGGCTTGTTTGGAGGCGCCCGTGACAGATGGAGATGTGGTGATGACCTTGTTGGAGAGCTTGCCATCGTCGTATGAGTTCCTCATCACCGCATTGGAGACAAGGCATATGAAGGAGCTGACCATGGAGTTTGTGACGGCCCGCTTGATGCATGAGGTGACCAAGTGCAAGGAGAATGAGTCCCAAGGAGAGGGATCAGCCCTTGTTTCAAGACATGGCAAAGAAGGCAACACCAAGGCCTTCAAGGAGACAAGGACATGCTTCAAGTGTGGCAAATCAGGCCACATTGCTAGGCATTGCAAGATCAGCCAAGGCAAAGACAAGGAGAGTGCACACTAAGCCTCCAAAGAGGAGGAGGAGGAGGACTTCGCCTTTGCCACTCATGGAGGAGGGGAGAAGGCCAATATGTTTACTTGGATAGTGGATTCGGGGGCCACTCAACATATGACCAGCCATCGAGATGCCTTCCACACCTATCAGCCCATTTCGGGGAAGAAGATTTATTTGGGAGACAATGGTGTGGTGGAGGCCCTTGGCATGGGGCTGATCCTTGTGGAGGTGCAAGTGAAGGGGGAGACCAAAAGGATTCAGATCCATGAGGCACTCCATGTGCCCAAGTTGCATGCAAACTTGCTTTCCGTGAGCAAATTGTGCTTGGGAGGTTTGAAAGTGCATTTCAACATGGTGGGGTGTGTTGTGAGGGCACCAAGTGGAGTTTTGATTGCATCAGCCCCTCGTGAGGGCAATTTGTACCGCCTCCACTTCACCAAGGTGAATGGCTCTTCTTTGGCATGTGTTGCCCAAGGATCAGCTCATGAAGACCTTGTGGAGCTTTGGCATAGGAGGCTTGGACACTTGAATGTGAAGAGCATGAAGAGCCTCCAACACATTGTGAAGGGGCTGAACCTCTCTTCTTGCAAGCATGATTGGAGTTCTAGGGTGTGCAAGGGGTGCATTGAGGGCAAACAAGCAAGGCAGACCTTCCCTAAGGATGGGGCAACAAGGGCCAGCAAGCCATTGGAGCTTGTGCATTCCGATGTGTGTCGGCCAATGAAGACCACCACCATACGAGGAGCAAGGTATTTTTTGACATTTATTGATGATTTCTCTTGCAAGGTGTGGGTGTATATGCTGAAGTGCAAGAGTGAGGTGTTTGGGTGTTTTGAGACTTGGAAGGCCCTTGTAGAGGCCCAATCTGATTGCAAGGTGAAGGTGCTGCGGTCGGATAATGGTGGGGAGTATGTGTCCAAGGCCTTTGAGGAGTACTTGAAGGCCCATGGCATTGAGCACCATACATCAGCACCTTACACTCCTCAACAAAATGGCGTAGCGGAGTGTGCAAATCGCACCATTGTGGAGATGGCAAGGTCCATGATTCATGCCCAAGGGCTGAAGTTTGAGCTTTGGGGTGAGGCGGTGTCTACAGCGGTTTATACAAGGAACCGGTGCCCCACCCGAGCCTTGACAAGCATGACACCCCAAGAAGCTTGGAGTGGGATTAGGCCCCATGTATCTCACATGCGCACCTTTGGGTGCATTGCCTATGCCTTGGTTCCAAGTGCCAAGAGGACCAAGTTGGATGCCAAGGGCATCAAGTGTCTTTTCCTTGGTTATTTTGAGGGAATCAAGGCTTATAGGCTGATGTGTGTGGAGAACAAGGCCATCATCAAGTGTCAAGATGTGACGTTCATGGAGGATGAAGGTGCTGATCCCAAGTTCTTGGAGATGAGCCCAAGTGGGAGAAGTGGAGGACCAGCCCAAAAGGTGGGCACAACTCCAAGAGTGCACATAGAAGATGAAGGAGATGAAGATGAAGAGCAAGGAGGGGAAGATGAAGACTTGGTGGAGCCGAAGAAGAAGGTCACCACACCCCAAGTGAAGAGATCAGCAATTCCTTCTCCAAGCACTTCACCAAGGGAGCAAGAGCATGATCAGCCCTTGGGAGAACAAGACCAGCCCTCGGGAGAGCAAGATCAGCCCATGGAGGAGCCACGCTATCCAACTAGGACCCACAAGCCCCTTGGAGATTGGTGGCTGAATCACATTCTCCCCCCACAACATGAAGATCAAGCCAATGTGGCTTTCGTTGGAGATCCATCTTCACTTCGAAAGGTGATGTGTTGGGGAGATTCAAGCAAGTGGGAGTTGGCCATGCAAGAGGAGGTACAAGGTAGCGATGGGTTGGTTGATGTATGCCATGGTGGCAAGAGGGGCTGATTTGACATTTGTGGATAGGACATCCACCAGCGGCTACATGTTTATGCTTGGAATGGATACCATTTCATGGAGTTCAAAGTGGTAGCCCACCATAGTAGAGGAAGTGGTGATTGAGCTCAAGTATGTGCCTACCCAAGCTATGGTGGCTGATGTGTTCACCAAGGCCCTTGAGAAGCCACAACACCAAAAACTTGATTGAGAAGATGGGCCATGGAGCCTTTGACCACTCTCAAAGTGGGAGTGTTGAAGATCAAGTACATATTGTTGACTAACATGTACATATTAGTGTTGACCATGTACATTCAGCCCTAGGTGTAGCATTAGACACTAGGTTAGTCTTAGAGTCCATTGGGTATTGCTCCTAGTCAAAGGCAGCCCATGAAAGGTAGTTATCCCACATGGTTTGTGGATAACTAGTGAAAGGCTTCTAGCTTAAGTTCAGCCCACTCATGTGGCTTGGTATCTTCCTACCATCTAAGTAAAGCCTTTCTTCATTCATTACTTTGTAATCTCAATAGACGTGAAGGAGGCTCACGCTTGTATTGACTGGTTTTTAGCAGACACAGCACAAGACATCATGTTCTATGTCCCTCCGTCTCCTAAATCAAGGAAAAACCAAGCCTACTGTCCAGACCTGAAAATGCAATTCGGACTTCACCAAACCAAAATGAAAAGCACCCAACTCAACCGACAGATGTAAGGATGGACTCTCAAGACGAGGCTGTTGTAAACAACGACAAAGAGACCCCGATTATCCAAGATCATCCGTTGCTAGCTTTGTTGAGCCTAGAGGATCTCAAGACTCTACAAAAGATGCCTCCACTAGAAGAGATGGAGAACTTGTTGCAGTGTTCCCTCCGATGGAATCAATTTAAAATTCACCGAGAAGCAACAAATGGCGGAAATGAAGGGAGCACTATAAACGAAGGTGGCCCTACAAATGTAGGAGGAAATCCTAATGAAGGTGGCACTACAAATGAAGGACGCAGCTCCACTTCAGGCAATTCAACATCAAGATTTGGCGAGATATTTAGAACGGCGTATTCTCTATCATGTACAACTAGAGTTGTGGCTGTATTGACGCCTGCTCTTGCACAAATAACTGATACATTTACGAAAATGACACCATCCGTTCTTCATGGTGCTTTGGCTTTTAGAAAATTTGTCAAGTTTTCGGACAAACTACAAGACAAGAAGTTGAAGAACCTTAAGCATAAAAAAATTTTGGAACAACAGAATTTAGAGTTGAAGGAGGTGCGTTACTCCAAAGATCATAATGACCTCAAGGCAAAGTATGAGATATTGGAGAGCAAATACAACACGTTGTATTGGAGGCCGACCCCAAACTCGAAGCCCTTGAGTAATGACTATGAGAGTGTCAAGAAAGATAACAAGACTTTGAAGTGAACGAATGACAATTTGAAGGCCACGAATGAGAATCTCAAGGCTATCTATGAATGAGAAGTTGGTGTTGGAGTTGAAGACATGCAAAGAGATATTAGAAGAGCATCGCAAAACATTGTGGACATTACAGAATAAGAAGGCAGGTCAACAATCGCCTAGCGGAATAGGGCTATTAGAGGCAAGTGAACCAACACAAGAGAGCGATCAACTATCTCTTCCTCTTGACGAGGGCAAAGTTGAGGATGGGACCGTAGAACTCCGACAGCACATTCCGAGTCCAAAATCCATAGTTTTCCCTTCATTTGAAGATGCTTCCATGCAGTTACAAAATCCGGAAGTTGAAGAGTTAAGGCATCAATTGGACTTGGCAGTTCGAGGAAAGAATGAGGCCGAATCAACAACAAAACGAATGATGCATGTAGGGGTACTAAGTGAAATCCTTCCAAAGGAAAATGCGGATTTACGGTGGATGGTGTGGGCGCGACAACTACAAGATCATTCCTCTGTATCATCCGGACTCATGAATGGGCTCTTGAGGTATGCATTGCAATCAGACACAGCATATGAGAATGTGAAGAGTTCTTATGAGCGTTTTGTGGAGAAGTTGGAGGAGGAAAGAAAGGACCCTAATTTAAAACTTACAGTTTGGGGGAACATGGATAGGATGTATGAGCGGCTAAACCACGGAAAGACCTATGATACAAAGAACATTGATCGGACTTTAGAAGTGGAGGAAGTATGGGTCCCTTATGGCACGTTGTCAGCTCACTTCCAGCAACATGAGAAGGAGCTTGTGCTAGGAAGTTTTCCAAATACTCCCATCTTGGAGGGTCATTGTTCTCTTTGCCAAGGTTGTTTTGGGCCCAAAGGAGCTATAACATTGGGACAGTGTTGCCATACATTCCATGTGTTTTGCATTCAAAGATCGACGGAATTTCAACACCGTTGTCTCGAATGCCGTATTCCTCTAAGTCCAAGGCTATATGAAATGCTAGGGATTTTGTACCGTATGCCTACGGGGCACGAATACAATCGATGGAACCTTCCACTTGACCAAGAGCCATACAAATGTCAGAACTATTTGCATTGGAGGAAACCAATGAAGTGGGATGCTCGATCACAAATATATGAGCTATGCGATTGCCCATTTCCCACCAAAGATAAATTCTTTTGGATGACATCTGACGTGGAGGTTGAGTTGCGTGCCTTCGAGATTAAGAACAGCGAGGCTCAAGAGTTGTTCTGTCGCAGCATGGGCGAACATTGGAGCACACAGCACCAAAAATTCTTTCGAATTCCCGAGAAGGAATGGAAGAGAGAGGGTTCAAATGACCTCTTGGTGGAGGTTGAGCGTGATCCAAAAGTAATAAAGCAATTTGAGGGATACAATACGGATTTGATAGGGTAGACCCTCATTTTGTCGAAGTTGGAAGAAGCAGCAAGAGTTCGTTACGTGGTGGACCTAAACGATAAATCATCTACAGAGCATAAGATGGAAGATGTTGCAAGGGCATTTGACATGAACATGAAGGACATTATAACCAAGTGGAGGAAGTATCTAGGAGAGGGAGGCGAACAAGCTTGGATGAAATGATAAAACAATTGATGGATGACATAGATTGTGCTGTGAGGGCTTTGAGGGCCCATGAAGTGGAGCTGTCTCCGAAGAAGAAGAATAAACGGAAGATTGAAGAGGAAGATGACCACTCTCCGGAAACTAAACGACAATTTGAGAGGGTTGACATGCATGTACAAGCTAGCCGCGAAGGGAGGAGCCATGGAAATAGTCCGCAACCGGTGCCTCGTCGAACAAGTAGAAGACTCATGGCGAGGGAGGGGACATCTTGTGATGCCGAAGAAGATAATAGTGTGTTGAAGTAATTGTGAAATGTTTAATTTCCTATGTAGTCGTATTTTAATGGCATTCAGGATATAATTATGTAGTGTGGGCTTCATTTTTTTTTATGACTAGTAGTATTGTACATGGCCCACCATGTCCATCATGATTTTTTTGTATTGCATATACATGTAGTCAAGAAAAACATGTTGCAAGTAATTATTTGTTTTTTTGAATATATATATATATATATATATATATATATATATATATATATATATATATTATGTTTTTATCATAAAATTCATTTTCTTGGACTAAGTTTTATTGAAATGTACATGTTATGCCCAATTTTTAGTGAATTGTGTCTTTGATTGAGTATTTTGTAAAGAAGTAACTAAGTAAAGAAGTAAAGAAGTAACTAAGTAAAATTAGCCACCCTAAAAGGCTAAAACTGCCCTGTCCACCCGACCACCCCGCCCGCCCATCCGACCGGCCGTCCGCCTTGACCGACCCGACCGACCATCCATCCGCCCCGTCCGCCCACCCCGTGCGCCGGGTTTTATGACCGTTGGCACTAATATTCAACGGTTACTTCTAAGGCATAGAACATTCAATGAGTTAGGAGTATAATAGCAAGGAAGAAGGCATTTACAAGCACTTCTGAGAAACTGAACGCTAAGATTTCCAAGGGCTAGGAGTTGCAATGTTTGTGTCCCTTGCTTGGTAATGCATAGTTCAGTGGACAGGGGGGTTTTGGTTTCCAAGGCTTTGCTTACATATTATATTTGATACATGTGACATGGTGATTTGAACCTAAACATTTGGAACTGAAGACAAGATTGGAACTTGAACTTGGACTTGAACTTGAACAGAGCTTTCCACAATGAGTAAAGATTTTTCCGTTTGGTATGTTGTTCCATCAAGCGGTAAAGTGTAGTGCAAGGCATGTGACTTGGTGTTTGCAAATCGGAAGTGTCGCATGTTGAGCCACCTTGGATATGAAGGCAAAGACGGTGTTCGCAACAAGGGGGTAAGCATATGTCCAAAATTGACTTTGTTAATTCGAACTCTTTTTGCCGGTTGTAATGGGTTATTTCCACGAAGATCAGCCCTTGACAATGTAGATGGTGAATACATAGAGAGGGTTGCAAGCAATGCCTCAAATGGAAGGGATTTTTCACGTTCAACACAAGAGGACTCGCGTGCAACGCCGTCTGAAATTCATCGTGCGTCTTGAAGGGTACATCAAAGTGTGGAAACATCAGGTGAATAATGTCCAACTCCACCCTCTTCTATTAATCGGCCCCGAAGACAAAGTTGGCTAGTAGATGGGTTTGAACAAGCTGATAGACGCAATTTGAATGCACTGTGGGCCAATTTCTTCTATTCATCCAACATACCATTTGCGGTAGCTCGAAGTGAGGCCTTCAAAGAAGCAGTGAAGAAAACAGTTGAGTTTGGTAAGCCATACAGCCTACCATCGTACGACGCTCTACGAACCAAATTACTAGAAGAAGCGAAAGAAGATGTCAAGCTAAAGTTGTAGAAGAGGACCGAGGATAGTATCAGAAAGTTTGGAGCAACCTTGTCTATTGATGGATGGAGTTCAGTTACAAATCGGCCATTCGTGAATTGCATGCTTGTATCTTCTACAGGGGAGCAATTTTTGGGATCGGTGGACACAAGTGGGTTTGTAAAAAACATAGAGTACTTGGCCTCTATTTTGGACAAATTCATGCAGGAGGTGGGTCCGCATAATGTGGTGCAAATAACAACGGACAATGCTTCTGTAAATCCTTGAGCATGTAAAATCATAAAAGACAAATATCCTCACATTTCTTTTCAAGGTTGTGTGGTGCACGCCTTGAATTTGTTGCTAAAAGATTGGGGGAAGGAAGCATGGGTGTGTTGAAGAACATGTACATATTAGTGTAGACTATGTACATTCAGCCCTAGGAGTAGCATTAGACTCTTAGTTAGACTTAGAGTTTCTTGGGTATTGCTTGTAGTCAAAGGCAGCCCATTGAGGTTAGTTATCCCATGATGTATGTGGATAACTATGAAAGGCTTCTACCTTATGTTCAACCCACTCATGGGGTTTGGTATCCTCCTACCATCTAAGTAAAGCCTTTCTTCATTCATTACTTTGTAATCTCAATAGGGTGGCGGATGTCGTGGCTAAAGCTCGTATGGTTCTTACGTTTTATAGAAAGCGGCACATGCCGCTTGCAATATTTCGTTCATACGAAAAAGAGCACAACTTATTGATGCTAGGCGAAACAAGATTTGCTTCAAATTTCATTGCGCTTGAACGCTTGTTGAAAGTGAAGGGAGCACTTCAACAGAGTGTGACAGATCCATGTTGGGAACAATATGTGAGGACGTTGGACGACAAGAAAATGAAGAACCGCACAAAATCTCGGTATACAAAGAAGATAATAAACAATGAGCATTTCTGGAGGCATTGCACGAATTTTGTGCAGTTGATGGGTGTTGTTGTGTATGGCCTTCGTGATTTAGATGCAAAGACGCCATGTTCAGGGAAAGTTTTGCGCATTATGAGGAAGATATGGTCGCATGTGGGGGGGTTAGAAAATCCGCCTTTTCTATTGAGCCCCGAACTTGCCAAACCATTGAAGGAGGCGTTCAACGCTAGATGGGAAATGGTAGAGACCGATCTCCAATATGCAGGAGCTCTTTTGAATCCCTATCTTTTGCACGATAAAGAACTAGTGGACGATTCAGAGGCCACCGAGGCATGCAAGCGTGTTCTCATGCGAATATGTAAACCTACGGACTACGCGGACGTCGTAAAGGAATTCATGGCGTTTCGACATAAGGAGCCTCCCTTCCACAACATGTTGGATCCAAGTGAACAAAAATTATCGGCACACGCTTGGTGGGATTTTGAAGGCGCATGTGGGAAGCTCATTGCTCCAATTGCAAGGAGAATATTGGGCCAACCAGTATCTTCATCTTCATGTGAACGGAATTGGAGTAGCTATTCTTTTGTTCACAACAAATCTCGGAACAAGTTAAGAACAAAGAGAGCTGCGGATTTGGTGTATGTGTACACTAATTCAAGAGTGATGGCCGCATCCAAGGAGAGGGATGAGAAAAGTGGTACCTTGAAAATGTAGATTCAAAAGAGTCGGAGGGGCCAAACGAAGATGATGAGAGCAACGAAGATGAAGAAGAAGGTGTTCGTGTGGATAGAAATGAAACACATGGACAAGAAGCAAATTGGGACGACCCAATATTCAATGAAGAAGAAGATTTGGATGGCAACACATACAATTTTTGTTGAAGAACATATACATATTAGTGTAGACTATGTACATTCAGCCCTAGGAGTAGCATTAGACTCTTAGTTAGGACTTAGAGTCTCTTGGGTATTGCTTGTAGTCAAAGGCAGCCCATTGAGGTTAGTTATCCCATGATGTATGTGGATAACTATGAAAGGCTTCTACCTTATGTTCAACCCACTCATGGGGTTTGGTATCCTCCTACCATCTAAGTAAAGCCTTTCTTCATTCATTACTTTGTAATCTCAATAGGTTATGGGCCCACGCACTTGGAGTTGCGTTTGAAGGAGAAGTTCAAATCATTTGGAGGAGATCTTGGAGCTTGGAGGAGCAATCAGCCTTGTGTGTATTTTTCACCTACAAACCATATGGTGTGAGTAAATTGTCAAAAACTTGGAGTGCATTTTAAAAAAAAAAAAAGAAGAGTTTTGTTTCTTTTTCTCATTGGCTGGTTTGTAAGTTTTTGAGTACATTTTGGTGGAGACATTGCTTATGGTAGTAATCAGACCTAGTAAGGGCTGGTTGCATGCTCCTAGTTTGAGTTTGCACTTAGAAGTGTGCATTGAGAGCCATTTGAGGCTGATTGTGCACTTGGGTGCATTGTGGAGTGAGATTGTGCCAATTGCACTTTAGTGGGAGTCCTTTGTGGCTGATTTTGCATTTTGGTGCATAGTTGAGTGTGATTGTGCTTATTGCAATCTAGTGAGAGTCCATTGTAAGTCTTGGAAGCATGTTTGGGATGCTTGAGGCGTTTGCCATCCATTGAGGGCTGAATTGTGCCCTTGTGAGCGAGTAGGCGAATTAGTGGACTTGGTGATCCCAAGAGGGCTGATTAGAGCCCTTGTGAGTGAGTGAAGCCAATTAGTGGGTTTTTTTGTGAACCCTAGAGGGCTGATTTGTGTGCTTGTGAGCATTGTGGAGCCAATTGGGGTTCTTTGTTGGCTTGGTGATCCAACTAGGGTTGTTGGAGGCCATTGTTGTTTTTTGAGGTGCTCATTGTGAGTAGTAGTTTCCATCTAGGGTTGATTGGAGGTCTTGAGCTCCTTGGAGTGTGGAGAACCCTATTTGTGAGGACCATTGTGTGTTTGCTTGCTACTTTGAAGTAGCACTTGCCCATGATGTCCATGTGGTGATTTTGAGCTTCATTAGGGTCTGAATTGGTGTGGAGAGGAGGTGAGGCACTTGTGAGGAGTCTTGGGTCTTTCTTAGGGTGTGAGGGATCTTTGGAGGTGCTTGGAAGGGCTGATTGGTGCCATTTCAGCCCAATTGGCTTCCAAGGGATTGTTTGGAGGCTGAATTGAGTTTGTCAACTCTAGGAGACACTTGGGGGGCTGCCAACAAGTGGGAGGTGCTCCATCATGGCATCAAGTGGAGGAGAAGGTGTGCGCATCATTGACAAGTTCAATGGGGAGAACTTTGGCATGTGGAAGTTCAAGATGGAGATGATTCTTGCGGAGAAGGACTTGTGGGAGGTGGTGGATGGGAGTGAGGAGCCTCCAAGTGAAGATGCTGATCCAAAGACCAAGAAGGCATTTGAGAGGAAGGAGAAGAAGGCCTTTGCTCTCATTGCCATCAACCTTGTGGACCGGCAAATTGCTCACATTCGCCATTGCAAGGGACCAGCCCAAGCATGGACCACCCTTTGCAACATCCATGAGACCAAGAGCCTCTCCAACATCCTTTTTCTCCGGCGCAAGTTCTTGTTGAAGATCAAGTACATATTGTTGACTAACATGTACATATTAGTGAAAGGCTTCTAGCTTAAGTTCAGCCCACTCATGTGGCTTGGTATCTTCCTACCATCTAAGTAAAGCCTTTCTTCATTCATTACTTTGTAATCTCAATAGTTCTTCACTAGCAAGATGCAAGAGGAGGATGACTTGTTGGATCATGTGAACAAGATCAAGGCCCTTGCGGATGAGTTGGCTTGTTTGGAGGCACCCGTGACGGATGGAGATGTGGTGATGACCTTGTTGGAGAGCTTGCCACCGTCTTATGAGTTCCTCATCACCGCATTGGAGACAAGGCCTATGAAGGAGCTAACCATGGAGTTTGTGACGGCCCGCTTAATGCATGAGGTGACCAAGCGCAAGGAGAATGAGGCCCAAGGAGATGGATCAGCCCTTGTCTCTAGACATGGCAAAGGGGTCAACACCAAGGTCTTCAAGGAGACAAGGACATGCTTCAAGTGTGGCAAATCAGGCCACATTGCTAAGCATTGTAAGGGCAGCCAAGCCAAAGGCAAGGAGAGTGCACACCAAGCCTCCAAAGAGGAGGAAGAGGAGGAATTTGCTTTTGCCACCCATGGAGGAGGGGAGAAGGCCAACATGTTTACTTGGATAGTGGACTCGGGGGCCACTCAACACATGACCAGCCATAGAGATGCCTTCCACACCTATCAGCCCATTTCGGGGAAGAAGATTTATTTGGGAGACAATGGTGTGGTGGAGGCCCTTGGCATGGGGCTGATCCTTGTGGAGGTGCAAGTGAAGGGGGAGACCAAGAGGATCAGAATTCAAGAGGCACTCCATGTGCCCAAGTTGCATGCCAACTTGCTTTCTATGAGCAAATTGTGTTTGGGAGGTTTGAAAGTGCATTTGAACAATGTGGTGTGTGTTGTGAGGGCACCAAGTGGAGTTTTGATTGCATGAGCCCCTCGTGAGGGCAACTTGTACCTCCTCCACTTCACCAAGGTGAATGGCACCTCCCTAGCATGTGTTGCCCAAGGATCAGCTCATGGAGACCTTGTGGAGCTTTGGCATAGGAGGCTTGGGCACTTGAATGTGAAGAGCATGAAGAGCCTCCAACACATTGTGAAGGGGCTAAACCTCTCTTCTTGCAAGCATGATTGGAGTTCTAGGGTGTGCAAGGGGTGCATTGAGGGCAAACAAGCAAGGCAGACCTTCCCCAAGGATGGGGCAACAAGGGCCAGCAAGCCATTGGAGCTTGTGCATTCCGATGTGTGCGGACCAATGAAGACCACCACCATAGGAGGAGCAAGGTATTTTTTGACATTTATTGATGATTTCTCCCGCAAGGTGTGGGTGTATATGCTGAAGTGCAAGAGTGAGGTGTTTGGACGTTTTGAGACTTGGAAGGCCCTTGTAGAGGCCCAATCTAATTGCAAGGTGAAGGTGCTGCGGTCGGATAATGGAGGGGAGTATGTGTCCAAGGCCTTTGAGGAGTACTTGAAGGCCCATGGCATTGAGCACCATACATCAGCACCTTACACTCCTCAACAAAACGGCGTAGCGGAGCGTGCCAACCGCACCATTGTGGAGATGGCAAGGTCCATGATTCTGTTGAAGAAAGTGAGTAGATTGGCATAGAATGTTTGTGGGAGCTCTTAGTGTTGAAGAAAGTGAGTAGATTGGCATAGAATGTTTGTGGGAGCTCTTAGTATGGGCTGACCTTAGTTGTGTGTTGTTTGTAGCCAAAGCAATGGGCTATTAGAGAGGGGCAGCCCTCCTAGTGGTGCCTATAGAGAGGGGCAGCCCTCCTAGAGGACCTTTGTCCCATATGGTTAGTCATGGCACTTAGTAGAAGAGTGGTATAAGAGGGCAGCCCCTAGCATGGGCTTGACACCCCTTTCTCACACATGTTTGTGTTCCCCTTCATTGGAATATATTGGCTTGGTTTTCTTTCTCTCAAAAGGTTATGGGCCCACTCATGTGAGTTGCTATTGGAGGTGAGATCTCATTGGAAGGTGTGTTGGTGGAGCACTATTAGAGCTTGGAGCAAGTGGAGTTTGGGGTCGTTTGGAGCATTTCTCTTCACCATTTTGGTGAGGTATTTTCTTGTTTTTGAGTCCATTTGTGCTACTTGAGGGTTGATTGTACTTGTTGAGCACTCAAGAGGGTTGATTTGGTGTTTCATAGCCTTATTGGGAGGTAGGGTTTGGCCCTTTCTCCAAAGGGGGTGATTTGTGCATTTGGTACATCAATGGAGTGATTTGGAGCATTTGAGTGTGCATTGGAGAGGTTTGGACTCATTAGGGTCTGATTCAAGTGTATTGGAGCATTTGAGTGCACGTAGGAGAGTTTTGGACTCATTAGGGTCTGATTTGAGAATATTGGAGCATTTGAGTGCACCTTGGAGAGTTTTTGACTTATTAGGCTCTGAATTGAATAATTTGGAGCCCTGGAGTGTTCATTGGAGTGACTTGGACCACTTGGGGCCTAAATTGAGTGTTTTGGAGCACTAGAGTGTGCATTGGTGAGATTTGGAGCACTTGAGTGTGCATTGGAGAGACTTGGACCACTTGGGGTCTGATTTGAGTTTTTTGGAGCACTTAAGTGTGCATTGGAGAGATTTCGGCCATTTGGGGTCTAAAGTGAGAATATTGGGCCATTAAGGATCTGATTGGAGTGATTTGAGTCACTTAGGCTTCCATTGGAGTGGGAGACCTAAACCATGGCCACTAGTGATGGAGATGGCGTGAGGGTCATCGACAAGTTCAATGGAGACAACTTTGGACTATGGAAGTTCAAAATGGAGATGATCTTGGCCGAAAAGGACTTGTGGGAGATTGTAGAAGGCACGGAGGAGGTACCTACATCTGATGCGGATGTGAAAGTCAAGAAGTCCTATGAGAGAAGGGTCAAGAAGGCCTTCTCCATGATTGCTTGCAATCTTGTGGATAGGCAACTTGCACATGTGCGAGCATGCAAGGGACCCGCGGAAGCATGGAAGGTGCTTTGCAACATCCATGAGACCAAGAGCTTGTCCAACATGCTCTTCATTCGACGCAAATTCTTCACGTGCAAGATGCAAGAGAACGAGGACATGTTGGACCACATCAACAAGGTGAAGGCGTTGGCAGACCAACTTGCTTGTTTGGAGGTTCCTGTCACGGATGGTGACATTGTTATGACTTTGCTTGATAGCTTGCCACCTTCTTATGAGTATCTCATCACGGCGTTGGAGACAAGACCTATGGAGGAGCTCACTCTTGACTTCATCACGGCAAGGTTGATGCATGAGGTGTCCAAGAGGAAGGAGAATGAGCCCCAAGAAGGAGGGGCAGCACTCTACTCGCGGTATGGCCAAGGGGGGAGCTCACAACCACGCAAGGAGACACGCACATGCTACAATTGTGGTAAGCCCGGCCACCTTGCACGGTTTTGTAGGTTGCCCAAGAAGGAGAGTGTAAACAAGGCAAGTGTGAAGGAAGTGGAGGAGGACTTTGCATTTGCGGCCAATGAAGGATTTGACAACACCGACATGTTCACATGGATTGTTGACTCGGGCGCAACACAACACATGACTTCACATAGGCAAGCATTTCTCACTTATGCTCCTATAAGCAATCGCAAGGTGTACTTGGGGGACAACAACCTGGTGGATGCAATTGGCATGGGGTGTATCGTGGTGGAGGTAGAGGTGAAGGGTCAAGTGAGGACCATTCGCATTCAAGATGCGTTGCATGTGCCCAAGTTGCATGCCAACTTGCTCTCGGTGAGCAAGTTGGTGTCACAAGATTTGAAGGTGCAATTCAACAACAAGGGGTGCGTTTTGGGTGCACCCAATGGAGAGATGATTGTGACAGCATCAAAAAAGGGCAATTTGTATCATTTGAGGTTCAAGAGCGTGAATGGCACAAGCAAGGCATGTTTGGCGCAAGGTGCACTCCACCAACACTCATTGGAGCTATGGCACAAGAGATTGGGCCACCTCAATGAGAAGAGTGTCAAGAGCCTTCAAAGCATGGTGGGAGGCATGCAAGTGGAGAAGGGCTCTTGCGATTTGAAGTGTGAAGCTTGCATTGAAGGCAAGCAAGCAAGGCAACCATTTCCAAGCAATGGAGGGACAAGAGCAACCAAGGTGTTGGAGATTGTGCACTCCGATGTGTGTGGCCCCATGAAGACCACCTCTATGGGTGGTGCAAGGTATTTTTTGACCTTCATTGATGATTTTTCAAGGAAGATATGGGTGTTCATGCTCAAGTGCAAGAGTGAGGTGTTTGAGAAGTTCAAAGCATGGAAGGCACTTGTGGAAAATGAGTCGGGGCATAAGATGAAGGTGTTGAGGTCGGATAATGGTGGGGAATACATGTCCAAGGCCTTTGAGGCTTTTATGAGAGAGCATGGTATTCAACACCAAACTTCAGCCCCTTACACTCCGCAACAAAATGGTGTGGCGGAGCGTGCTAATCGCACACTAATGGAGATGGCTCGGTCCATGGTCCATGCCCAAGGCCTCACATATGATCTTTGGGCGGAGGCGGTATCAAATGCAGCATACATACGCAATAGGTGCCCTACAAATGCAGTAGCTTCGATGACACCACAAGAAGCATGGAGTGGAAAGAGGCCCAACATTGGGCACATGCGCATCTTTGGATGCGTTGCATATGCCTTGGATTTGAGTCCCAAACGCTCCAAGCTTGATGTCAAGGGCATCAAGTGTTTGCTTATGGGATATTGTGAGGGCTCCAAGGCGTATAGACTCATGTGTTTGGAGACCAAGAAGATCATCAAGAGTCGCGATGTCTCATTTGTAGAAGACAAGCAAGGGGACACCAATGCTTTGGAGATATGTCCAAGTGGGAGCAAAGAGGAACCAAAGATTGAGGTGGACAAATCTCCAAGCATGCCCAAGGATGATGAGGACCATGATGAGACACCACCGACACCTAAGGAGAAGAGTTGTCCATCTCCGAGCTCTCCACCAATTGAAGACGAGGAGGAAGATGCCTCCAAGGAGCCAAGATATCCTACGAGGGAGAGGAGGCCGCTTGGAGAATGGTGGAAGAACCACATCTTCCCTCAAGAGCAAGTGGAGCATGCCAATGTGGCGTGTGTAGAAGATCCACGCAACATGGGTGAAGCCATGAAGAGCTTGGATGCAAGCAAGTGGGAGCAAGCTATGAAAGAGGAGTATACTTCACTTATGGCCAAAGGTACATAGGAACTTTCTCCTCTTCCTCGTGATCGTACAAGTGTAGGATGCAAGTGGGTGTTTTGCACCAAGAGAGATGCATCCGGCAACATTGTGCGTTATAAGGCAAGATTGGTAGCCAAGGGGTATTCACAAGTTGAAGGGGTGGACTTTAATGAGACTTTTGCTCCCGTGGCCAAGTTTTGCACCATTCGATGCATGGCGAGTATTGGGGCTACCATGGATTTGGAAATGCACCAAATGGATGTCATCACAGCGTTTCTCAATCCTGGGCTTGAAGAAGTGATCTACATGGACCAGCCTAAGGGCTTTGTCCAAGAAGGCCGTGAGTACCTCAAGTGCAAGCTCAAGAAGGCCATCTATGGGTTGAGGCAATCCGGAAGAGCATGGTACATGGATGTGGATGCATTGTTTGCAAGGGAGGGCTACAAAAGGAGTCATGCAGACCACTCTCTCTACATCAAGCAAACAAATACGTATTTGGTGATTGTGATTGTGTATGTAGATGACTTGATCATCATGACCAACACAATGAGCAAGATGGTGGAAGTGAAGGCCATGTTGAAGAGTCAATATGACATGAGCGACCTTGGTGAGTTACACTATTGTCTTGGAGTGGAGTTCATAAGGAACCGGGCGGCCCGCACCATCACCATGAGCCAAGGCAAGTATATTGAGGGCGTGTTGAAGCGATTCAATATGGAGGGATGCAAATCCGTTGGTACACCTCTTGATGTAAAGGAGAAGATGCCCAAGCTCACGGATGAAGAGTATGAAGGTGTAAAGGCTGAAATGCAAGATGTGCCTTACAAAGCTGCGGTGGGGAGCTTGATGTATGCTATGGTGGCCACAAGACCTGACCTTGCATTTGCCATGAGTGTGGTGAGTCAACACATGGCCAAAAGCGGCCCAAGGCATTGGACAACAGTGAAGAGGGTCATGCGATACCTCCAAGGAACTTTGGATGCCAAGTTGGTACTTGGCGGCCAGAGCCTAGCATTAGTGGGTTTTTGTGATGCAGATTGGGCCGGAGATGCAACGGATAGGAGGTCGACCACAGGCTATGTGTTTATACTTGGAGGTGGTGCCATTTCATGGAATTCCAAGAAACAACCCACCATTGCATTGTCTACCACCGAGGCGGAGTACATGGCCATTAGCCAATGCACAAGAGAGGCCATATGGCTAAGGCAACTCATGAGTGATGTGGGATTGGAGCAAGGGAAGAGCACATGCATCATGTGTGACAATCAAGGCGCCATTGCCTTGGTGAAGAATCCCATCCATCACTCTCGGAGCAAACACATTGACATACAACACCATTTCATTCGTGAGAAGGTTGAAGAAGATGTGATTGAGATGAAGTACATTTCCACGGAGCGCATGGTGGCCGATGTGCTTACAAAGGCACTTGGCAAGCCCCGACATGAAGTTCTTCGCAAGGAGATGGGTTTGACATTGTTTGGCAACAAACAAAGTGGGAGTGTTGAAGAAAGTGAGTAGATTGGCATAGAATGTTTGTGGGAGCTCTTAGTGTTGAAGAAAGTGAGTAGATTGGCATAGAATGTTTGTGGGAGCTCTTAGTATGGGCTGACCTTAGTTGTGTGTTGTTTGTAGCCAAAGCAATGGGCTATTAGAGAGGGGCAGCCCTCCTAGTGGTGCCTATAGAGAGGGGCAGCCCTCCTAGAGGACCTTTGTCCCATATGGTTAGTCATGGCACTTAGTAGAAGAGTGGTATAAGAGGGCAGCCCCTAGCATGGGCTTGACACCCCTTTCTCACACATGTTTGTGTTCCCCTTCATTGGAATATATTGGCTTGGTTTTCTTTCTCTCAAAAGATTCATGCCCAAGGGCTGAAGTTTGAGCTTTGGGGTGAGGCGATGTCTACAGCGGTTTATACAAGGAACCGGTGCCCCACCCAAGCCTTGACAAGCATGACACCCCAAGAAGCTTGGAGTGGGATTAGGCCTCATGTGTCTCACATGCGCATCTTTGGGTGCATTGCCTATGCCTTGGTTCCAAGTGCCAAGAGGACCAAGTTGGATGCTAAGGGCATCAAGTGTCTTTTCCTTGGTTATTGTGAGGGAACCAAGGCTTATAGGCTGATGTGTGTGGAGAGCAAGGCCATCATCAAGAGTCGAGATGTGACGTTCATGGAGGATGGAGGTGGTGATCCTAAGCTCTTGGAGGTGAGCCCAAGTGGGAGCAATGGAGGACCAGCCCAAAAGGTGGGCACAACTCCAAGAGTGCACATAGAAGATGAAGGAGATGAAGATGAAGAGCAAGGAGGGAAGATGAAGACTTGGTGGAGCCCAAGAAGAAGGTGGCCACACCCCAAGTGAAGAGATCAGTAATTCCTTCTCCAAGCACTTCACCAAGGGAGCAAGAGCATGATCAGCCCTTGGTAGAGCAAGATCAGCCCTTGGAAGAGCAAGATCAGCCCATGGAGGAGCCCCGTTATCCCACAAGGACCCGCAAGCCCCTTGGAGATTGGTGGTTGAATCACATTCTTCCCCCACAACATGAAGATCAAGCCAATGTGGCTTTCCTTGGAGATCCATCTACACTTGGAGAGGTGTTGCATTGTGAAGATGCAAGCAAGTGGGAGTTGGCCATGCAAGAGGAGTATAATGCCCTCATTGCCAAGGAGACATGGGAACTTGCTGCCCTCCCTTCCAAGAGATCAAGTGTGGGTTGTAAGTGGGTTTTCTCCACTAAAAGGGATGCTTTGGGACACATTGTGAGGTACAAGGCAAGGTTGGTTGCTAGGGGGTTTTCTCAAGTGGAAGGGGTGGACTTCAATGAGACCTTTGCCCCCGTTGCTAAGTTTAGCACCATTAGGTGCATTGTGAGTATTGGGGCAGCCATGGACTTGGAGATGCACCAAATGGATGTGAAGACGGCTTTTCTCAACCCCAAGCTTGAGGAGGTCATCTACATGGATCAACCCCAAGGCTTTGTGCAAGAAGGCCAAGGGCATCTCAAGTGCAAGTTGAAGAAGGCACTTCCCGAGTTGAAGCAATCGGGGAGAGCTTGGTATAGGGATATTGATGCCATGTTTGCAAGGAAGGGCTTCCAAAGAGGCTATGCTGATCACTCTTTGTACACCATGCAAAGTTGTGAGCATTTGGTGATTGTCATCCTCTATGTGGACGATCTGATCCTCCTTGCAAGTAGCATGACCAAGATGCTTGAAGTGAAGGATATGCTCAAGAAGGAGTATGAGATGACGGATCTTGGAGAGTTGAAGTATTGCCTTGGAGTGGAGTTCAAGAGGGATAGGGTTGCCCGCACCATCACCATGAGCCAACGCAAGTACCTTGAAGAAATTCTCAAGCGCTTCAACATGGAGGAGTGCAAAGCCATAGGTACACCACTTGACACTCATGGGAAGTTGCCCAAGCTCACGGATGCTGAATTTGAAGACGTGAGGGCTGAAATGCAAGGTGTGCCTTACAAGGCAGCGGTGGGTTGCCTCATGTATGCCATGGTAGCCACAAGGCCTGATTGGGCCTTTCCGGTGAGTGTGGTGAGTCAACACACATCCAAGTATGGCCCCAAGCATTGGGCTGCGGTCAAGAGGGTGATGAGGTACCTTCAAGGCACACTTGGGCTGAAGTTGCAACTTGGGGGTGCCAATGTGAGTTTGCATGGCTTTTGTGATGCGGATTGGGCAGGCGATGAGGCGGATAGGAGATCCACCACCGGTTACGTGTTTATGCTTGGATTGGGTGCCATTACTTGGAATTCCAAGAGGCAGCCCACCATAGCTCTTTCTACAACGGAGGCAGAGTACATGGCCATGAGCCAATGCACCAAGGAGGCCATTTGGCTAAGGCAACTCTTGGCTGATGTTGGCCTTATCCAAGAGGGCAGCACACCAATTTGGTGTGACAATCAAGGAGCCATTGCTTTGGCCACGAATCCCACCCACCACTCTCGGACGAAGCACATTGATGTGCAACACCATTTCATTCGTGAACGAGTGGAGGCTGAAGTGATTGAGCTTAAGTATGTGCCTACCCAAGCTATGGTTGCTGATGTGCTGACCAAGGCCCTTGGGAAGCCACAACACCAAAACTTGATTGGGAAGATGGGCCTTAGAGCCTTTGACCACTCTCAAAGTGGGAGTGTTGAAGAACATGTACATATTAGTGTAGACTATGTACATTCAGCCCTAGGAGTAGCATTAGACTCTTAGTTAGTCTTAGAGTCTCTTGGGTATTGCTTGTAGTCAAAGGCAGCCCATTGAGGTTAGTTATCCCATGATGTATGTGGATAACTATGAAAGGCTTCTACCTTATGTTCAACCCACTCATGGGGTTTGGTATCCTCCTACCATCTAAGTAAAGCCTTTCTTCATTCATTACTTTGTAATCTCAATAGGGTGGCGGATGTCGTGGCTAAAGCTCGTATGGTTCTTACGTTTTATAGAAAGCGGCACATGCCGCTTGCAATATTTCGTTCATACGAAAAAGAGCACAACTTATTGATGCTAGGCGAAACAAGATTTGCTTCAAATTTCATTGCGCTTGAACGCTTGTTGAAAGTGAAGGGAGCACTTCAACAGAGTGTGACAGATCCATGTTGGGAACAATATGTGAGGACGTTGGACGACAAGAAAATGAAGAACCGCACAAAATCTCGGTATACAAAGAAGATAATAAACAATGAGCATTTCTGGAGGCATTGCACGAATTTTGTGCAGTTGATGGGTGTTGTTGTGTATGGCCTTCGTGATTTAGATGCAAAGACGCCATGTTCAGGGAAAGTTTTGCGCATTATGAGGAAGATATGGTCGCATGTGGGGGGGTTAGAAAATCCGCCTTTTCTATTGAGCCCCGAACTTGCCAAACCATTGAAGGAGGCGTTCAACGCTAGATGGGAAATGGTAGAGACCGATCTCCAATATGCAGGAGCTCTTTTGAATCCCTATCTTTTGCACGATAAAGAACTAGTGGACGATTCAGAGGCCACCGAGGCATGCAAGCGTGTTCTCATGCGAATATGTAAACCTACGGACTACGCGGACGTCGTAAAGGAATTCATGGCGTTTCGACATAAGGAGCCTCCCTTCCACAACATGTTGGATCCAAGTGAACAAAAATTATCGGCACACGCTTGGTGGGATTTTGAAGGCGCATGTGGGAAGCTCATTGCTCCAATTGCAAGGAGAATATTGGGCCAACCAGTATCTTCATCTTCATGTGAACGGAATTGGAGTAGCTATTCTTTTGTTCACAACAAATCTCGGAACAAGTTAAGAACAAAGAGAGCTGCGGATTTGGTGTATGTGTACACTAATTCAAGAGTGATGGCCGCATCCAAGGAGAGGGATGAGAAAAGTGGTACCTTGAAAATGTAGATTCAAAAGAGTCGGAGGGGCCAAACGAAGATGATGAGAGCAACGAAGATGAAGAAGAAGGTGTTCGTGTGGATAGAAATGAAACACATGGACAAGAAGCAAATTGGGACGACCCAATATTCAATGAAGAAGAAGATTTGGATGGCAACACATACAATTTTTGTTGAAGAACATATACATATTAGTGTAGACTATGTACATTCAGCCCTAGGAGTAGCATTAGACTCTTAGTTAGGACTTAGAGTCTCTTGGGTATTGCTTGTAGTCAAAGGCAGCCCATTGAGGTTAGTTATCCCATGATGTATGTGGATAACTATGAAAGGCTTCTACCTTATGTTCAACCCACTCATGGGGTTTGGTATCCTCCTACCATCTAAGTAAAGCCTTTCTTCATTCATTACTTTGTAATCTCAATAGGTTATGGGCCCACGCACTTGGAGTTGCGTTTGAAGGAGAAGTTCAAATCATTTGGAGGAGATCTTGGAGCTTGGAGGAGCAATCAGCCTTGTGTGTATTTTTCACCTACAAACCATATGGTGTGAGTAAATTGTCAAAAACTTGGAGTGCATTTTAAAAAAAAAAAAAGAAGAGTTTTGTTTCTTTTTCTCATTGGCTGGTTTGTAAGTTTTTGAGTACATTTTGGTGGAGACATTGCTTATGGTAGTAATCAGACCTAGTAAGGGCTGGTTGCATGCTCCTAGTTTGAGTTTGCACTTAGAAGTGTGCATTGAGAGCCATTTGAGGCTGATTGTGCACTTGGGTGCATTGTGGAGTGAGATTGTGCCAATTGCACTTTAGTGGGAGTCCTTTGTGGCTGATTTTGCATTTTGGTGCATAGTTGAGTGTGATTGTGCTTATTGCAATCTAGTGAGAGTCCATTGTAAGTCTTGGAAGCATGTTTGGGATGCTTGAGGCGTTTGCCATCCATTGAGGGCTGAATTGTGCCCTTGTGAGCGAGTAGGCGAATTAGTGGACTTGGTGATCCCAAGAGGGCTGATTAGAGCCCTTGTGAGTGAGTGAAGCCAATTAGTGGGTTTTTTTGTGAACCCTAGAGGGCTGATTTGTGTGCTTGTGAGCATTGTGGAGCCAATTGGGGTTCTTTGTTGGCTTGGTGATCCAACTAGGGTTGTTGGAGGCCATTGTTGTTTTTTGAGGTGCTCATTGTGAGTAGTAGTTTCCATCTAGGGTTGATTGGAGGTCTTGAGCTCCTTGGAGTGTGGAGAACCCTATTTGTGAGGACCATTGTGTGTTTGCTTGCTACTTTGAAGTAGCACTTGCCCATGATGTCCATGTGGTGATTTTGAGCTTCATTAGGGTCTGAATTGGTGTGGAGAGGAGGTGAGGCACTTGTGAGGAGTCTTGGGTCTTTCTTAGGGTGTGAGGGATCTTTGGAGGTGCTTGGAAGGGCTGATTGGTGCCATTTCAGCCCAATTGGCTTCCAAGGGATTGTTTGGAGGCTGAATTGAGTTTGTCAACTCTAGGAGACACTTGGGGGGCTGCCAACAAGTGGGAGGTGCTCCATCATGGCATCAAGTGGAGGAGAAGGTGTGCGCATCATTGACAAGTTCAATGGGGAGAACTTTGGCATGTGGAAGTTCAAGATGGAGATGATTCTTGCGGAGAAGGACTTGTGGGAGGTGGTGGATGGGAGTGAGGAGCCTCCAAGTGAAGATGCTGATCCAAAGACCAAGAAGGCATTTGAGAGGAAGGAGAAGAAGGCCTTTGCTCTCATTGCCATCAACCTTGTGGACCGGCAAATTGCTCACATTCGCCATTGCAAGGGACCAGCCCAAGCATGGACCACCCTTTGCAACATCCATGAGACCAAGAGCCTCTCCAACATCCTTTTTCTCCGGCGCAAGTTCTTGTTGAAGATCAAGTACATATTGTTGACTAACATGTACATATTAGTGAAAGGCTTCTAGCTTAAGTTCAGCCCACTCATGTGGCTTGGTATCTTCCTACCATCTAAGTAAAGCCTTTCTTCATTCATTACTTTGTAATCTCAATAGTTCTTCACTAGCAAGATGCAAGAGGAGGATGACTTGTTAGATCATGTGAACAAGATCAAGGCCCTTGCGGATGAGTTGGCTTGTTTGGAGGCACCCGTGACGGATGGAGATGTGGTGATGACCTTGTTGGAGAGCTTGCCACCGTCTTATGAATTCCTCATCACCGCATTGGAGACAAGGCCTATGAAGGAGCTGACCATGGAGTTTGTGACGGCCCGCTTAATGCATGAGGTGACCAAGCGCAAGGAGAATGAGGCCCAAGGAGATGGATCAGCCTTGTCTCTAGACATGGCAAAGGGGTCAACACCAAGGTCTTCAAGGAGACAAGGACATGCTTCAAGTGTGGCAAATCAGGCCACATTGCTAAGCATTGCAAGGGCAGCCAAGCCAAAGGCAAGGAGAGTGCACACCAAGCCTCCAAAGAGGAGGAAGAGGAGGAATTTGCTTTTGCCACCCATGGAGGAGGGGAGAAGGCCAACATGTTTACTTGGATAGTGGACTCGGGGGCCACTCAACACATGACCAGCCATAGAGATGCCTTCCACACCTATCAGCCCATTTCGGGGAAGAAGATTTATTTGGGAGACAATGGTGTGGTGGAGGCCCTTGGCATGGGGCTGATCCTTGTGGAGGTGCAAGTGAAGGGGGAGACCAAGAGGATCAGAATTCAAGAGGCACTCCATGTGCCCAAGTTGCATGCCAACTTGCTTTCTATGAGCAAATTGTGTTTGGGAGGTTTGAAAGTACATTTGAACAATGTGGTGTGTGTTGTGAGGGCACCAAGTGGAGTTTTGATTGCATGAGCCCCTCGTGAGGGCAACTTGTACCTCCTCCACTTCACCAAGGTGAATGGCACCTCCCTAGCATGTGTTGCCCAAGGATCAGCTCATGGAGACCTTGTGGAGCTTTGGCATAGGAGGCTTGGGCACTTGAATGTGAAGAGCATGAAGAGCCTCCAACACATTGTGAAGGGGCTGAACCTCTCTTCTTGCAAGCATGATTGGAGTTCTAGGGTGTGCAAGGGGTGCATTGAGGGCAAACAAGCAAGGCAGACCTTCCCCAAGGATGGGGCAACAAGGGCCAGCAAGCCATTGGAGCTTGTGCATTCCGATGTGTGCGGACCAATGAAGACCACCACCATAGGAGGAGCAAGGTATTTTTTGACATTTATTGATGATTTCTCCCGCAAGGTGTGGGTGTATATGCTGAAGTGCAAGAGTGAGGTGTTTGGACGTTTTGAGACTTGGAAGGCCCTTGTAGAGGCCCAATCTAATTGCAAGGTGAAGGTGCTGCGGTCGGATAATGGAGGGGAGTATGTGTCCAAGGCCTTTGAGGAGTACTTGAAGGCCCATGGCATTGAGCACCATACATCAGCACCTTACACTCCTCAACAAAACGGCGTAGCGGAGCGTGCCAACCGCACCATTGTGGAGATGGCAAGGTCCATGATTCATGCCCAAGGGCTGAAGTTTGAGCTTTGGGGTGAGGCGGTGTCTACAGCGGTTTATACAAGGAACCGGTGCCCCACCCAAGCCTTGACAAGCATGACACCCCAAGAAGCTTGGAGTGGGATTAGGCCTCATGTGTCTCACATGCGCATCTTTGGGTGCATTGCCTATGCCTTGGTTCCAAGTGCCAAGAGGACCAAGTTGGATGCTAAGGGCATCAAGTGTCTTTTCCTTGGTTATTGTGAGGGAACCAAGGCTTATAGGCTGATGTGTGTGGAGAGCAAGGCCATCATCAAGAGTCGAGATGTGACGTTCATGGAGGATGGAGGTGGTGATCCTAAGCTCTTGGAGGTGAGCCCAAGTGGGAGCAATGGAGGACCAGCCCAAAAGGTGGGCACAACTCCAAGAGTGCACATAGAAGATGAAGGAGATGAAGATGAAGAGCAAGGAGGGAAGATGAAGACTTGGTGGAGCCCAAGAAGAAGGTGGCCACACCCCAAGTGAAGAGATCAGCAATTCCTTCTCCAAGCACTTCACCAAGGGAGCAAGAGCATGATCAGCCCTTGGTAGAGCAAGATCAGCCCTTGGAAGAGCAAGATCAGCCCATGGAGGAGCCCCGTTATCCCACAAGGACCCGCAAGCCCCTTGGAGATTGGTGGTTGAATCACATTCTTCCCCCACAACATGAAGATCAAGCCAATGTGGCTTTCCTTGGAGATCCATCTACACTTGGAGAGGTGTTGCATTGTGAAGATGCAAGCAAGTGGGAGTTGGCCATGCAAGAGGAGTATAATGCCCTCATTGCCAAGGAGACATGGGAACTTGCTGCCCTCCCTTCCAAGAGATCAAGTGTGGGTTGTAAGTGGGTTTTCTCCACTAAAAGGGATGCTTTGGGACACATTGTGAGGTACAAGGCAAGGTTGGTTGCTAGGGGGTTTTCTCAAGTGGAAGGGGTGGACTTCAATGAGACCTTTGCCCCCGTTGCTAAGTTTAGCACCATTAGGTGCATTGTGAGTATTGGGGCAGCCATGGACTTGGAGATGCACCAAATGGATGTGAAGACGGCTTTTCTCAACCCCAAGCTTGAGGAGGTCATCTACATGGATCAACCCCAAGGCTTTGTGCAAGAAGGCCAAGGGCATCTCAAGTGCAAGTTGAAGAAGGCACTTCCCGGGTTGAAGCAATCGGGGAGAGCTTGGTATAGGGATATTGATGCCATGTTTGCAAGGAAGGGCTTCCAAAGAGGCTATGCTGATCACTCTTTGTACACCATGCAAAGTTGTGAGCATTTGGTGATTGTCATCCTCTATGTGGACGATCTGATCCTCCTTGCAAGTAGCATGACCAAGATGCTTGAAGTGAAGGATATGCTCAAGAAGGAGTATGAGATGACGGATCTTGGAGAGTTGAAGTATTGCCTTGGAGTGGAGTTCAAGAGGGATAGGGTTGCCCGCACCATCACCATGAGCCAACGCAAGTACCTTGAAGAAATTCTCAAGCGCTTCAACATGGAGGAGTGCAAAGCCATAGGTACACCACTTGACACTCATGGGAAGTTGCCCAAGCTCACGGATGCTGAATTTGAAGACGTGAGGGCTGAAATGCAAGGTGTGCCTTACAAGGCAGCGGTGGGTTGCCTCATGTATGCCATGGTAGCCACAAGGCCTGATTGGGCCTTTCCGGTGAGTGTGGTGAGTCAACACACATCCAAGTATGGCCCCAAGCATTGGGCTGCGGTCAAGAGGGTGATGAGGTACCTTCAAGGCACACTTGGGCTGAAGTTGCAACTTGGGGGTGCCAATGTGAGTTTGCATGGCTTTTGTGATGCGGATTGGGCAGGCGATGAGGCGGATAGGAGATCCACCACCGGTTACGTGTTTATGCTTGGATTGGGTGCCATTACTTGGAATTCCAAGAGGCAGCCCACCATAGCTCTTTCTACAACGGAGGCAGAGTACATGGCCATGAGCCAATGCACCAAGGAGGCCATTTGGCTAAGGCAACTCTTGGCTGATGTTGGCCTTATCCAAGAGGGCAGCACACCAATTTGGTGTGACAATCAAGGAGCCATTGCTTTGGCCACGAATCCCACCCACCACTCTCGGACGAAGCACATTGATGTGCAACACCATTTCATTCGTGAACGAGTGGAGGCTGAGGTGATTGAGCTTAAGTATGTGCCTACCCAAGCTATGGTTGCTGATGTGCTGACCAAGGCCCTTGGGAAGCCACAACACCAAAACTTGATTGGGAAGATGGGCCTTAGAGCCTTTGACCACTCTCAAAGTGGGAGTGTTGAAGAACATGTACATATTAGTGTAGACTATGTACATTCAGCCCTAGGAGTAGCATTAGACTCTTAGTTAGTCTTAGAGTCTCTTGGGTATTGCTTGTAGTCAAAGGCAGCCCATTGAGGTTAGTTATCCCATGATGTATGTGGATAACTATGAAAGGCTTCTACCTTATGTTCAACCCACTCATGGGGTTTGGTATCCTCCTACCATCTAAGTAAAGCCTTTCTTCATTCATTACTTTGTAATCTCAATAAGCTGACAACGTGCCATAAGGGACCCATCCTTCCTCTGCTTCCAAAGTCCAATCAATGTTTTCCATATCATAGGTCTTTCCGTGGTTTAGCCGCTCATACATCCTATCCATGTTCCCCCAAACTGTAAGTTTTAAATCAGGGTCCTTTCTTTCCTCCTCCAACTTCTCCACAAAACGCTCATAAGAACTCTTGAAATTCTCGTATGCTGTGTTCGATTGCAATGCATACCTCAAGAGCTCGTTCATGAGTCCAAATGATACAGAGGAATGATCTTGTAGTTGCCGCGCCCACACCATCCACCATAAATCTGCATTTCTCATTGGAAGGATTTCACTTAGTACCCCTACATGCATCATTCATTTTGTTGTTGATTCGGCCTCATTCTTTCCTCGAACTACCAAATCCAATTGATGCCTTAACTCTTCAACTTCCGGATTTTGTAATTGCATGGAAGCATCTTCAAATGAGGGGCAAACTATGGATTTTGGACTCGGAATGCGCTATCGGAGTTCTATGGTCCCATCCTCAGCTTTGCCCTCGTCAAGAGGAAGAGATAGTTGATCGCTCTCTTGTGTTGGTTCACTTGCCTCTAATAGCCCTATTCCGCCAAGCGATTGTTGACCTGCCTTCTTATTTTGTAATGTCCACAATGTTTTGCGATGCTCTTCTAACATCTCTTTGCATGTCTTCAACTCCAACACCAACTTCTCATTCATAGATAGCCTTGAGATTCTCATTCGTGGCCTTCAAATTGTCATTCGTTCACTTCAAAGTCTTGTTATCTTTCTTGACACTCTCATAGTCATTACTCAAGGGCTTCGAGTTTGGGGTCGGCCTCCAATACAACGTGTTGTATTTGCTCTCCAATATCTCATACTTTGCCTTGAGGTCATTATGATCTTTGGAGTAACGCACCTCCTTCAACTCTAAATTCTGTTGTTCCAAAATTTTTTTATGCTTAAGGTTCTTCAACTTCTTGTCTTGTAGTTTGTCCGAAAACTTGACAAATTTTCTAAAAGCCAAAGCACCATGAAGAACGGATGGTGTCATTTTCGTAAATGTATCAGTTATTTGCGCAAGAGCAGGCGTCAATACAGCCACAACTCTAGTTGTACATGATAGAGAATACGCCGTTCTAAATATCTCGCCAAATCTTGATGTTGAATTGCCTGAAGTGGAGCTACGTCCTTCATTTGTAGTGCCACCTTCATTAGGATTTCCTCCTACATTTGTAGGGCCACCTTCGTTTATAATGCGCCCTTCATTTCTACCATTTGTTGCTTCTCGGTGAATTTTAAATTGATTCCATCGGAGGGAACACTACAACAAGTTCTCCATCTCTTCTAGTGGAGGCATCTTTTGTAGAGTCTTGAGATCCTCTAGGCTCAACAAAGCTAGCAACGGATGATCTTGGATAATCGGGGTCTCTTCGCCGTTGTTCACAACAGCCTTGTCCTGAGAGTCCATCCTTACATCTGTTGATTGAGTTGGATGCTCTTCATTTTGGTTTGGTGAAGTCCGAATTGCATTTTCAGGTCTATACAGTAGGCTTGGTCTTCTCCTAGATTTAGGAGACGGAGGGACATAGAACATGATGTCTTGTGCTGTGTCTGCTAAAAACTGGTCAATACAAACGTGAGCCTCCTTCACGTCTTGAATGTCTTCTGTATCTTCAATGTCTTTTATAGGATCCTCTTCTTGGTGCTTCTATGACATCGATGTAGATCTATGTTCTGTTGGCCGAGGGAGCTTCATTGCAACGTTGCTTTCTAGCACCCCTTCTAACACGTTTTGTGTAGGGTTCAAATCTGTCAGTGGAGTCAAAAAGACCTCTTCCCTCCACACCGTCCACAAAAGAAGTGCTTCCTTTTGTGGGGTCTCCCATACAAGCCGGTTCTACCGCCATTTTCTTTCCATTCACCACTTCCGTACGACACACTTGGATTTCAAGAGGGATCTGAATTGATTCCACAGCGTCCTCTAATGCTTTCTTTTTTTCACTTGTTTCAGGAAGTTGCACCTTCGGAACAAACATATCAGGGATATGTTTTTGATGTTTGCTAATCGCAAGTAGCAATGTCGCTACCGTAGGATACGTACTCCAATCCACCTGACGGCCTAGTATGAATTCAGCATAAACCATGCCTGCCAAGCTGTAGTTAATTTTGCCCTTGCTCATAGCCTTCTCCGGAAATAGGGCCTTCCGCACCTCCATCGAACAGTGCACAAAATGTTCATTGAGGCAATTCAATGGTTTTAAACAATATTCACAAGTGTGAAGAAGGTGACACTCTCGAGGCCACAACTTCCCAATGTGATACATTTTCACGTATTTGCGACACAATTTAGAGGTCCAATACTCCACATCCTCTTTCTCCCAACCCGTCTCAGCCTTGATGTTGATGTCATCCAAAATGTCAAACCGTAGCTCATGACCAACGCCCTTCGGCTTTGACTTCTTCTTGCCTTTAGTTGCAGCACTACTTGCCCCCGCCATGACTTCTTGAGTGTCGAGTACTCACTTGCAATTTTAGAATGGAAATTTCCAATATATAATCCCCGTTCTCTCAATATATAATGTGCTTCAATGTCTCCAAACGTATGTAAGTAACCAAGGAACAAAATCCAATGTAGTATGATCAAAATATGACCCCCACTCTTTACCACATAGAAGCAACTAGCGCGTGAAGCAATAGTAGCACATCCGACATGGCAATGATTCCCAAATGAAAGAGTGAAAGTGAGGAAATCTAAGTTGGCCGTCCGCCAATATATCCGTCCACTCCCAGACCTAAAAGAGGCCCGGGATCGGACCTGTCCCGGACCACGCGGACGTGGCCAGAGCCGACGGACGAAGCTACCCTATCCGCCGCCAAAGCGGCTGGCCGGCCGAGCCGACCGCGTCCGCCCGGCGAACAGGCGGACGAACCTGCCCCGTCCGCCACCAAAGCGAACAGGCGGACGGCGGACGACTCAACTGCGTCCAACCGCCCCGTCTGCCTAGTCTGTCGCCTAGTATTTCGAGGCGTCCAAATTTTTTCCAATTTGGCATGAGATCTAGGATTCTTCTCGTCCGCCTTTACTTACTGTCAGATTTTTTGGGTCAATTAAAGTTTCAGCGTCCTATGCTTTTGTCATTAATCCAGAAAATAAAAAATAGACAAGTTATAATCAGATTTTAAATAATCATTTAGAATTCTTTGAAGTTTACAGTGAGACCCTAAACCCTAAACCCTAAAACCCTAAAACCCTCAACTCTTAGTCTCCTACATTTCAGATTATGCCATTGTTTTGAGCAAATTGTAAATTTGTAATATTCATTTGAAATTGTATGCATACAAATTTTAACTAGACATAAAGGATATTATTTTTTTTTTTTTTTTTTCATCATGTAGGATATTTCAAAGGGAAAGAAAGAAACAAGAACATGATCAATATTAGCGATGAAGTGAAACGTTATAATTTACAATTGACCGAATTGAGATGGTACTACAATCACAACAATTACTTGAAGGGGTTTGGGTTTGGTTTTGGTTTTGAACCTCATGGACAATTTCCATTGACTTCAAGGTGTTTTGTACATATGGACTTATGGAGAAGCCAAAAATGTATATAACTTATGCATGTCACAAACTTCAATGCCATGTTTATACTGTATTTTGTAATGCCCTTTTTTGATTAGGATTGTTTTAAAAGTAAGGGTATACAAAGAGTGTAAGACTTCACAACATTTCTGGAATTAGTAGAATTCTAAAACCCTGTCGTAATGAGAAAAACATTATAATCTTCTAATCCATAAAAGATATGTTTTTGGGTGTGTTTTTTGTTTTTTGTTTTGTTTTGTTTTCTTTCCTGGAGAATTTGAAACATGAAGCAATAAAACATATTTAGTTTCTATTTGTATAAGTTCTTCTTTTATCTAAGGCTGGGTTTATACTATGCCTAAGGCCGGATGGAAGGCCGACTGGATTTGCCTTCAATCCGTTCTTTAATCCGGCCCCAGTTTTTCCATCCAGCCCTACTTAATCTAAACCCCTTGGGCCGGATTCTAGAATTTTCTCAAGGCTCAATTAAAAAAATATATAAAAATATGCATGTTTATCTTTTATTTCTTTTTTAATTAAAAACAAAGATTTTTTTCTTTTTTTTCATTTTTCTTTTTATTTCTATATATTTTATTTTTAAAATACAAAAAGAAGTTTATTTATTTATTACTTAAAAATAAAAAAGAAATTTAATATTTTAGTTTTCCTCTTATATAGAATATGCATTTGTAATCAACATGTTTAATGCTAAAACATAGGTACTTTATTGTAGTCATTTAGATGATTTTCCTTTAAAATTAAATAAAGTAAATCCATAAGGGAGTTGCTCTAAAAACACCCGTGCTCTAAAAGTGATCATGACAGAGAGGTACATTTTGCTTTAGTGAATGTACTAGCACATTTTACGACATGGTCACTTTTAATGACCATTGCCTTTCAACTTAAAAAATTCATAACTAATTATAGAAAGATCTAAAAAATATGAAAGAAATCAAGTCACCAAAAAAATATGAGGATAAAGGGCCTAACATGCATTTCAAAATCTACTCTACAATTCTTTAAATGAATCTTTAATGAGGTTTTTTCTCCAAGATTTAGTGTATTTGAGGCTCATTTCCAAAAGCCCTCAACACTATGAAAGTCAAGTTTGTGATGGACACTCTTGTAGAAAATCTTGAATAAAAAAATCATAATCAATCATTTTGAAAATTGGATTTTTGATGCTAAAATTAGATTTAAAATAGACTTATATATATATATATATATATATACTACTAAGAATAACAACTTGGTTAAGTATTATTAGACTTCAAAGTATAGTTCACACCAAAATTTTGTGCCTTGGATATTTAAAAATTTAGAAAGATTTGGAAATGCCAAATAAAAAAGAAATTGAATCTCTATTCTCATAGATAATTTTCTTTCTTATTTAGTATTTAGGAAGCTTTAATTCATTTAATTAGGATTTGTTATGAGATTTCAATTTTTTTTCATCAATTTTTTTTGAGATTTCAACTTATGTCCTGTTATAAATTCTGAAAATTTTACTACATGCCATATTTATTTTATTTTTTAATTAATTTTTAACCAATCTGACTCGAGCATAGGGTATTCTAAGTGATGAATTTCAATGTGCTAGAAAAATGGCCCGTCCGCCGTCCGCCCGTCCGCTTGTCTGCCGTCCGTCTATCTGCCCGTCCGCCCGTCCGCCCGTCCGTCGTGCGTCGTCCGCTCACCCGTCCGACCGTCCGCCGCCCGCTATCTGTCCGCCGCCCAATCGGAGCGTTCGTCCGCGGGCTCCGTCCGATGCAGTCGTCCGCAGTACGTCGAGGTCGTACGATTGGACGTGCCGGGGTATATTGCTCGTCCGATCTGGCGGTCGGCCCGTCCACCCGTCAGATTTGGGCAGTGATGTCAACATCGGCGAACAGTATAAAGAGGGGCGTGGACGGCCCATTCCGCACAGTTGTTTCCCTTGTGGAGTGGACAGATCCAGCGCCAATTGGTATCTGTGAGCCCCTTTCGACTTGGAGCGTGAACAACTGTGAATGAATTAACTTAATTTTTATAATCTCTTCATCACCTTCTCAATTATAGAAATTGTAAACTTCTCACTCAAACATTGCATTCGGTGCGGAAAAGAAGGATTACCATGGCTCCAAAAGGATTTCCCAATTTGCTCAAGAAGAGTACAAAGGGAAAATCACAAGACATGGATTGGGACACCTACTTCAATTACTTTTGTGTGGCTGAAGAGGGATGGCAATACGAGCCCAAAGCAGTATGGACTTGCACAACGTGCCGAGAGTATGTGAAAATGTCACACATTGCGAAACTCTGGCCAGCAGATAACACGGCTGTGTTAGAGAGACAAGTGAGACGGTAGGAAGGTCCTATGAACACTTGCAAGAGTGAACATTTCAAGCAGAGATACGAGGAGATTTGGGCATCTTGCGGTCTAGGTGCTTCCAAACCAAATATCATGAACTATTCCACCATGACAATGATTTGGGCGGAGATTGTACTCCAGAAAGACGTGGATTGGCGTACGGTGCCTGCAAAGGACAAAAAGACTAAATTGAGTTGTGACAAAGCGGTGATAGACACCAATTGGGTTGGCCCAAGCGATTGCATGTCGGAGTGGTCTAATCGTGGTCAATTTGGATTTCCTCCGGAACCATTGCCAGATGCAGAGGACAATGATAATGATGACGAAGAAGACTTACCACCTCCACTTCCACAAAGGCACGAACGTCGAGAAGAGCGCGAAGACTTGGACTTCCAAAATCAATTGCGAGAGGCAACAAGAAATAGTATTTGGGATCAAGGTCGCCCGTGTCAACAACGGTCACCACCTCGTCATGATCGTGATGTGCGTTGCCCACAATATGGAGGAGGAAGTTCACATTTTAGCCTTGACCCCCACAATGACTTCCAAAACATACGAGGAAGCCATGGAAGCACAAGGTTCATGGACTACGGTGGATCTCAATATGGTGGGTCGCAATTCTATCCGGGGACAGGAGGGCTGGACTCATATGGGCCTCGCGGAAGCTCATACTACACCGGCTCAAATGAACGAGGGACAAGAGGGTCCGAGGCAAATGCATCATCCATACTTAGATTACGGACAAGGAGGAGGGTCTGGCGGATATGGGCGATCTGGTGGCTTTGGTTCCACACCCTAAGGTCGAAATGACAATAATAGTTCGGATTCAGAATAGAGTATAATGTAGTTTAACTATTTAAGGATAGAGTAGAAGATGTCTTTTGACTTATTCAGAGGTTATGGATGTACTATTATTGTTAAATGTATTTTGTGACCACTTTTGTGACCATCAGTGGTCAATGATGTCATTATTTAAAAATTTGAACATGCACATCTATTGAACATGTTTAGTTGTAATACCAAAAATCTCATCTTGGAAATGCTTGACAGTGTTTTTTCTTTTTGAGATTTAGTGCAAGGGTACCGAATGCAATGTTGACTTTCTGTATTCTTTACCTGCTCTTGGAAGTTGGAAATGAGATTGAAATGCAATTAGTTCTGGAGAATAAATTAGAATCCAAATTCATTTGGAAGAATTGTATAATAGTATTGTGGATTTTGATTAGCCCTAATGTAATTGGGCTTATACACATTAAGCCTTCCAATTTTTTGTGTCACGAAGTTCATAGGTTGGACTTGCAAAAAATATTTGAACTCTTTTTTGCAATTTGAACACCCTCATAGGTAAACATTATAATTTTTAACTCTATAAGGGATATTGTTGTGTTTTCTTTTTTTCCATAATGTCTAGCATGTCTAGTTTGAATTTGTACGGTTCAAAACTCGAAATTTCAAGAAAATGATAAATGTAATGAAAATATTGACATTTCTTTCGAAGTAAAAATTTCAAGAAATTGAAGGAAGTTGAGAAGAAGCCTTGGGTCTATTTTTTTAATTATTAGGCATTGAAATGCCCAAATGCCCAATTCCTCCCAAACAAGAAGACCTACATGAAGCTTATTGAATGAAAAGGGGGAAAAATCACCCTAAAAATGAGACGGTAGAAATGAAGCGGACGATCTAAAAATCGCCCCCTCTGGACCGTCCGATCACGCAGACTGTCCGTCCGCCCGATCGGATGGGCCAGAGGGGGGGCACGGCCACCTCGTCCGCCCAATCAGACGGGCCAGAGGGGGCGGACGGCCACCCCGTCCGCCTGATCGGACGGCCTCTGTTCGACCATGCGGACTGGACGAGGCGTCCGCCAACCCTAGAGCGTTCGATCGGACGGCCAGGAAGAAGCGGACGGCCAGTCCGTCCACCCGATCGGACGGCCTCCGTCCGCTGTAGGACTGGAATGAGGCCGTCCGCCTCATATAAGACAAGCGGACGGACCGTTCGCTCTCACTTTTGCCTTCCCCCTTGCATGCAAGAGAGAGCGGAGAGCTGGTGGTTTGACCTCCAATGGTTCCTTTCTTTAGGTAGGTAAGAGTCTAATATTTGGGGTAACTCTTGCCAAATTTTTTATAAAACTTTGACGTTCATCATTCTACCGGGTTATCAACATGCCGAGGGCGAAGAAGGCTTCCAAGGAGCCGAAGGGAAAAGAAGAAGCCCCCTCTATTTAGTGGACAAGGGAGAATCCCTCGAAGAATTGCAAAGCATTCTTAATCGAATTGATTGTCAAGTTTTATGAGACAGAGACTACAGTGTCTCTTGACACTAAATATGTGCGATATGAAGAGGACTACATCGAGAAATTCTTCGTGGATATGAGGCAAAGGATGTTGGACGCCTTGTATGTACCGTAGTGGATTGATGAAACGGAGAAGAAGAATTTTCCCAAATTTCTTGACAGTAAGGTGCATGATGCATTATGGAATGCTTCGGTCATTTTGGATAAATATTGGAGGAAGAAACGCAAAAATGATGAAGCCTTCGAGCATGTCATTATGAAAGCGGATTATTCATCAAAAGGTGCCAACCATTTAAGAGGAGGCAGAATAGAGCAGGGTCAATTGGTTGGTGGACGAGCAAGCCTAGAATAGACCAAGCACAAAATACACGTCGCCTTCTAATAGCCCTTCCTGAAGCGGCCATGGTGATTCCCGTAAATAACAAAATCATGCGGGGTGGCTATGCTACAATTCGGAGAGTGCGGAATAGAAGGATGTGCGGAGATTCATCCATCATGGGAGTTTGCAGCAAAGATGTCTCTCCAAGAAGGTGAACGACCTGCTTTTGCAAAGATGGAACACAATACTGAGACTATGGCAGTAAGGATTCCGCATGTTGGAGTGATACGTTTTTTTGCAGTGCATTCCAAAAAGAATGAAGGATACTCATTCTGGTGGAACGACGATACATTGCGTGAAATGATGCGTCGGGATGACGACTATTTAGACAACATAGCCCTTCGAGTGCTGTATGAGCCACGTATAACAGAAGAAGAAATCATTGCTGCTAAAAATCTGAAGCGATTTAGAGCCAAACGCGTGAAGCTTGCATGGGCATTACTGCACATCATGAATGCGGTGCACACCGCTAGACATCTCCACAACGACATTTCTCCGGACAACATCATGTTTCATTTTCCTGAAGATGAGTCCCGGGTTTACATTGGAGTTTGTGATTGGGGGATGTCTACAGTGTTGAGCGAGCCCATGAAGTCGTTGTATACATTTACATCAACAGCTGAAAAGGACGAAGCTATAAAGAGGAGGTGGTGGGTGGATCCCAGTATTACTTATGTACACGGAAGAGATGCAGATGTGCAAAACATCCCTTCTCTTTCCATGCAATCCAAGCAATATGTTGTTGCTAAATTAGCTGAACGGATCAGTAGGCAGTGCATGTCGAAGGCGTATCACAAGTTGCAGCGTGAATCAAGTAGCTCACATGTCAAGTACCTCCATCCACAATTTGCACAGGTGTTTGATACTTACTTGAAGCGCGTTCAGAACAAAGAGAGTACTTTGGCACAAGTCATCTTCCGTTTTAGTACTTCATTCAACTGGCCTATTCCGGATGAACACTTCTGTGGTTCATATTGAAGTTCAAGAATAGTTCATATAAGTATATAAGCTGGTAGTATGCATAGATGCCAAGTAGTATGTATGCGAATTACATAGTTGCATAGCATATGTGCATCATTTTGATTTTTTAAGACCAATGAATGCCAATGTAGTTGGACTTTTATGTGCCTTTGTAATTGACGAGGATATTTTAATTGATAATGATTTTTAAAGTATGTGAATTGTCCCTATCTTTTGTCATTGTTGGTTTGCAATTTTGCATAGAAAAGTCTAAAACCCTGCAATTATGGAAATTGTGATTTTTTAAGTTGGTATTTGCAAGATTGGGAAGTTTTTGTTTTAAATTGTATGGTCTTCCAATTCTTCAATTTGCCATGTATGGTTGAAGATATTCAATTGGACAATGTATTATGTATAATTGTAAATTGTCTTCTAGATTCTAGAAGCATGGTTTTTTGTTTGGTATCAATGGTGTGTTGTTAATTTTTTGAATGCAACGGGTTTGTCGGCTTCATTAAATGTTAAAAAAAAATAGTAATTACCCCCTAAATGCTTGAAGTACCAAAATATTAAATATGGTGTTTGCAAAACTTAGAAGTTCAGTAAAACCTAACTATTTTTCATCATTTTAGTGAGGTAATAATTTTGGGAAATTCTTTTTGAAGTCTACTTTTGGCTCCAGAAGTCTGATCTTACAATTAAAGGACAATGATTTTTCTGAAAGAGATATTATGCAAGGGTACCTTGTGCAATCTTGACTTTTCTTTTGTGTTAAGAGCTTTTGGAAATGAGCCTCAAATACAGTAGATCTTGGAGGAAAATTCATATTGAAAATTCATATTAAAAAATTATAGAGTAAATTTTGCAAAGCTGTAAATTGATTGGGTGTAATATCATACTACTAAAATCACAAGGCCTTTTGTAATATCACATTTTTACACTGTGTGATATTATAAAGTTCCAATGGCCATTTAACCACTATAATATCACGCAGTGTAAAAATGTGATATTACAAAAGGCCTTGTGATATTATGGAGGTTTCATATTTCTTGGCTTTACACTTCATTTTACTTCCACAATTCTATGATTTTCTTTTCTTACTACCAAATGATTTGAAGCTTTGTTAGATTAAAACAATTTTGGATTCTACAACAAAGTATTTGCAAAGTCTTTGCAATTTGACAAATTTGCATTTCAATTCTTCAATTTTGGTCACCATTGTTTGTAAGTGAAAAAATTTATCAAGTGGTGGTGTCCTTGCAATGTTTTCATATTTGCAAATTTTTTTTAAATTATAAATTTTTTCTTTAATTACTTTCTATTGTACAACATATGTATTTCTAAAAAATATTGTATGAGAATGTCAATATTTTCATTTAAAGATTATACATACATTATTAATCTACATTCTATCACATAAGAAATTGATGAAAGTAATATAATTATTGCGTAGCAAAGCAAATGCCAAACGCTAGTTAATATGCTGAAATTTTAAATTATTTAAAATTTCAGCATATTTCGGTTGTATAACATCTACATAAAAAATATGTGCATCCGGCAACTGATCATCTAAAGGTTGTAAAGCACTCTCTTTCTTGGTAATCTACAAAAACTTGCAAGGTGGCCAAACTTACCACAATTGTAACACGTGTGTGTCTCCTTGTGTGGTTGTGAGCTCCGTCCTTGGCCATATCGTGAATAGAGTGGTGCCCCTCCATCTTGGGGCTCATTCTTCTTCCTCTTGGACACTTCATGCATCAATCTTGTTGTGATGAAGTCAGGAGTGAGCTCCGCCATCGGTCTTGTCTCCAACGCCGTGATGAGATACTCATATGAAGGTGGCAAACTCTTAAGCAAAGTGATGACAATGTCTCCATTTGTGACGGGCACCTCCAAAAATGAAAAAAAAATTCCATAAAATAGCTTTCTACTGAAAGTTTATTTTGGATACAATAGTCATCTTCATGTGATCTCTATAAATATTTTAGTTGAAAAACATGCCATTTTAGTTTATTTTTCAATCCTTTCTAGACAATATATTACATGTTATTTAGGATTGAAATTATTGGCAATAGAAACTTGTAGACATTGTTAAACAAAGCTCAAAATTGTAGGTTGAAATTATAGTTTATTAAAAAGTAATTAGGAAAAGTAGAAATGGGTAGTTAGGGTTTGGTCGCTCCTCACCCATGAACTTCCTTTGTAGTGCACCCCTTGGAGTTTCACCTTGATAACGAGAAGGGTACTTGCTCAATTTTACTTTATTACGACCATGTTCTATAGTTTAAAAACTCCTACCCCAATCATCTTTGGCATGGGCATGGTACAACCAAGGTCGTCCTAACAATAGAGGATAAGACACATTTGGTATTTTTGGTTGAAAAACTAGAAAATATATAGGATAAACAAGGCTTGATATTACAAAAGAAACTTTAGGTAATATTCCCAATGGCTTTACCTTGCTTTGGTTGACTATGTGCAATATTAATTTAGTTTACAATGTCAATTGTAAACTTGACATTGTATCAACATTCATTAAATTCACACGTGATCCACCATCTACTTGTACTCCATGTCTAATTATTCCATCAATTTGAACATCTATTGTTGGGGCACCAGGATCAGGGCTTGAAGAAACTTCATTAAATATAAGTCTCATTCTTTTCCTAATCAATGATGATTGAAGAAGAGAACGACATTGGGGTGCCACTCCCAACAATTGTTGGATTGAAATGTTAGTTTTTAATTTACCCAAGTCTTCTAATAGATCATAGGGCTCTATTCCACTCATTATACTTATTGGTTTTAATTTCCTTCCTTTCCGACCTTTTACAAGTTTCATTGGTAATTCTATAGGTGAATGAACCAATGGGAACCTCTAGCACTATTTGAAGTTTCCAAATAGTATCCCCTTTATCCGATTGTTGTGGAAGTCCATTTCTAATAGGAAATTTTCTAGCATGCTCTATTGGTGTTTTAAATATAATAAAAAAATTGGAATTATAACCCAAATTAATTCTATTGGGAACGATATCTATGGATGGATTTCAAAATTCTAATTATACCATCTATGGATGAATTTTGAGATCCATCCATAGATGGTACAATTGGCCATAATGCCTTAGGCATACCAATAGATGGATTATTTATCCCTTCTTCATCTATAGTTGTTGGATTGAAAGTCCACTCAATAGATTTCCTACTATTCTCAATAGACCCATACAAAGGGAGATGGTCATCATCTTTATTAATAACAATTGGGGTCTGTTCTATAGTTACGGTTTTCTTCTTCTTAATTGCTAGCTTCTCACTCATATTTAGGGAATTACTATTGTTTGTACTTGTGAGGTGCGAGTCATGTAAATCTTGCTTGGCTCGCATCCCACGTGTACAAACTCTATGGACATTTTTCAAATTAAAATTACAATTAGACTTATCATCCTCCTGTTCCTTAACTACATTAATCCAACCAACATTTCTATTTTGATTCAAATTTTTAGACTTATTATCTATTAGATAATCATCAAGTAGTAATACTAATTTAGCACTATTTTTTTTGGGATTATTGTTATAATTACCTCTATTGAGAGAAAGAACACCAGGGTTGTTGTGGACGTGCGTCTGCGGCGAAATTGCGTCCAAAATCAGATGTCTTGACGTCCGCACGTCCGGACCCTGCAGACGCAGACGGACAATCCTCGGTCGCCGTCCTGCGGACGGGCCGGTCAGACTAGCAGACGGGCGTTTTTATTGGCGGACGGGCGGATGGGCAGGCGGGCGAACGGGCGGGCGGACGGGTGGTTTTATTGGCGGACGAGCGAGCAGACGGATTGGCGGACGGGCGAACAGGCGAACGGTTCAAGGGATTTAGGGAGTGACCGAGTGAGTGAGTGAGGGTTTGTAACTTTGCATTTTGCAATTTTGCATGGTTTTCATTTTGTTTTAGGGTTCTTTTTACATATTTGTGAGTTTTGGTGCTTCAGAAATTTTTACGTGCTATACACTTGAAATTGAGAATAAAAAATAACACAATGAAGATTTCTTCAATATCACTTGGGACACACACCCCCAAATGATAGTTTGATTAATTTTTTCAAGATAATTTGGCAACCTTGTACTACTAAAAAATGCTCCGAGGACTAATAAATCTTAGCTATTCATCTCTCTAAATCGTAAGCATTTGAGCACCAAGTTTTGTAAATGTTCTTGATTCAAACCCTTTCTAAATTTGAATGCCTAGGGGTGGTAATCACTATCTCCTTTCACCTCTGCCCCGCTACTGTACTCTCTTGATTGGAATCCATCATCTTCATCACTCATGGTATTCTCTTCATCATCTGATGAAAGTGTTTGATTTCCCCCTCTTTTCTCTTGTACTGTTGAAGATACACGAGCTTTCTTAGGCTTGCCCATCATTTGCTCCTTCTTTGATTTCATCAAGGTTTTCCCTACACGTTTGTCGCAACCTAACTTTTTGATTTTTCTCTCTATCGTGTTCTATAACACGGAATTTGGATTGAGTAGACCCGGATTAGCATGAAAAAGGAAAGAAAGCCAAGGGTTAGAAAGACTAGAAACATAAGCCCTGAATGAACCAGATTAAGGAGCAGAACGGATATCGGAAACGTATCCGATCTAATCCCCTAATCGGAGGAACGGATCCAGAATTCACGTTCGAAAAATCGGAAAAAAGTAATGATGAGGTTTTCGGGGTATAAAAGGGACTGTTTTAGGGTTTGTCTGTCATTTGCACCTGGGAGCACCAGCGTACTTGGCGCGCTCTCAGTGCTTTGAGTTGTGTCCGCAAATTGAGTGTGTTTTTGTGTGAATTGTGCAAAGTTTGAGAGTTGTGAGTTAGCACGATTGTTTTCTTTACACGGGCGCAGAGATTAGACTAGAATCGAGTGCATGAGCAAGGCGGAAATTGAGAAAGAGAAAGAGAGAGAGAGAGAGGAAGGGAGTACCGCAGCACTTGTGCATTGAGTAATTCAGCCAAGGTCGAGGGGAGTGTGTGAGGAAACGGGGCGTGCGGCTAGGAGAGAAGAGAGGAAGTGAGCTAAAAGAGAGATGGATGCCACAGTTAAAGCGTAGTCGAAATCAAGAACCAGCGAGCGCTCAAAGGATAGAAATTAGAGTAAGGAGACTCTGATTCTATTTCAAAATATCCATCATCAATCTCTGAAAGGTTCCTGGTGCATTGCATAATCTGAATGGCATCCGTGTGAAAGCATACGTGCCCCATTCTGTTGTGAACGTGGTTTTCAGCTGATCACACCATCGGATGAAAACCTGATTATACCCAGAGAATCCATCCAAGAAACTGTAACATTCATGATCGGAAACATGGTCTAGAATAACATCTGTAAATGGAAGAGGAAAATAATCCTTCTTGGTGGCGGTGTTTAGTTTCCGAAAGTCTTGACAGATTCGGATTTTCACCTTTCCATCTGCTCCTATCTTCTTTGGTACTACCACAATAGGAGATACCCATTCGGAATTGATAACCGGATAGATAAATCCTGCTTCCAATAATTGATCGATCTCCTCTTTGACCATCAATGAATACCTGGGGTTGAGCCGATATTGTCATTGGCGGACAGGGCTCAATCCTTCCGTCAAGTCTATATGGTGTTCTCCCAAGTGAGATGGAATTCCAATCAAGTCAGACGGTTTCTATGCGAATACATCCAGATACTTTTTCAAAAGTTCGGCGTATTCGGATTTCTCTGATTCTCCTAAAAGCTTGCTCAAGAAAAAGCTTTTATCCGGCTTGACTTCCACCTTCTGATAATCTGTAGGTGAAACTACAGATGTGATCTTCTCCGGATGGGTTTCCTCAGATTCAGCGAATAACTCGCTCCATCCTACCTTACCAGCTTCAGTCCAGTTTGGTGGGAGGTTTCCTTCCCTGATCTGGCAATCTACCCATTCCGCTGTGAGTGGAACATTTGACTCTCCTAAAGATCTATCATCCGGGACTACAGAACGTGTTGTTGTTGGAGTAAGTTCTTGAACTGCATTGGGGAATCCAAAATTCTCTTCGAATTCTTGCTCAAAGGCATCTATAAAATAACTTGGGGGGGAATCGGATTCTTATGTAACTATTGATACATCCGGATGGTGTCTCGGAGCAATCTTATGGCAGCCGGATCCAGAAGGACGTGAAAGACCTATTTACTACGCCAGTCGACAGATGAGTCCAGTGGAACAGAATTACACCACAACGGAACGAAAAGCATTGGCCGTTGTATATTCCTGTAAGAAGTTCCGACATTACTTACTCGGGTACAAGGTAATCTTTCATACAGATCATGACTCTTTGAAGTACTTAGTGAACAAACCCGATCTATCAAGACGTATAGCTAGATGGATCTTGCTGTTACAGGAATGTCACTATGAAATTGTAGTAAAATTCGGTAAAGCAAACTCCAATGCAGATTATCTCTCCAGGCAAAGAGGAAAGAATCTGTAGCGGATCTATCTGCTGAATTTCCGGATGAATTTTTTTGGGCAGATACCCCAGTTTCGACAGATGAGTCGAAAGCTCTATTGTTAGATGTCTTTCAACTCAATGAAGGGACTATTTCTGAGTATCAAGATATCATAGACTATTTGAGAGAATCTAGATATCCTGAACCTATGACCCGAGAGGAGAAAGAGATTTTTCAAAGAAAGGTCGCACCCTATACACTTATAAGGGGAGTACTTTTTAAGTTAGAGGTAGATGACGTTCTAAGGAGATGTTTAGAGGGTGCAGAACGGAAGAAAGTCATCCGGGCGTTGCATGCTGGAAATTTAGGTGGACACTTTGCTTTGGTAAGTACAGTTAACCGTATTCGTACTGCCGGATACTGGTGGTCACGCTTACATAAAGATGTTCGAAATTTTGTTAAGAGTTGTGATTAATGTCAGCGAACCGGAGTTCCATCTTTCCGAAATCACTGGCCGCTAACTCCTATCATTCCGTTAGCTCCTTTTGAGAAATGGGGGATCGATTTTATTGGATCCATCTTATTGGATCCATCTTTCCGGTTAGTGCAAGACGGAAGAGGTACATTATATTGGCCACGGACTATGCGACCAAATGGGTAGAGGCTCGGGCCACACGAAGAAATGACGCTGAGACTTCCGCTAACTTTCTTTTTGAAGAAATTCTTATGAGGTTTCGCCATCCGCTCGAATTGGTTAGCGACCGGGGAACCCATTTCCTAAACGATGTCATCATCGACCTAACGATGAAGTATTTTATCAAGCACCGGAAGACCACTCCTTATAATCCGAAAGCGAACGGACTAACCGAGCGAGCGAACGGGATTATTGGTAAGATTCTCAACAAGATGGTTTCCACGCACAAAATAGATTGGGATCAGAAACTACCTTTGGCAGTCCATGCGTACAACACCACGGAGAAAACAACCACAGGACAAATGCCGTATTTCTTAGTTTTTGGACAAGAAATAGTCCATGGGATCGAGTTAGAAGTGGAAACATTCTGAGTCATGGCAGCACGACATGGAAAGTCAAGACCGGATATTCATCCAAGACTGATTGCAATTGAAGAACTAGAAGAGATTCGAGAACTAGCCTTGGACCGGACAAGGGAAGTTCAGGTGAGGAGAAAGATGACACATGACCGGAAGAGCCCGACTGACCACGAAATAAGGAAAGGAGAGCTGGTACTACTTTATGACAATAGACATAAAGATTTTCCAAGTAAATTGCACACACGATGGATGGGACCTTATAGGGTCAATGAAGTCTTCCTGAATGGATCTCTGCAACTAGAAGATCTTCAAGGATACTGGCTTGATACCCGTGTGAATGGATCAAGGGTGAAGAAGTACACGAAAGCCATTTCTTCCAGAGAATCCTCTACTTAATGTTCGCGGGGACGCTCACAGATGAGGAAAGGGTAATGTCGCAACCTAACTTTTTGATTTTTCTCTCTATCGTGTTCTGTAACACGGAATCCGGATTAAGTAGACCCGAATTAGTATGGAAGAGGAAAGAAAAGCCAAGGGTTAGAAAGACTAGAAACATAAGCTTTGAATGAACCAGATTAGGGAGCGGAACGGATATCGGAAACGCATCCGGTCTAGTTCCCTAATCGGAAGAACGGATCCAGGATTCACGTCCGGAAAATCGGAAAAAAGTAATGATGAGGTTTTCGGGGTATAAAAGAGACTGTTTTAGGGTTTGTCTGTCATTTGCACTTGGGAGCACCAGCGTACTTGGCGCACTCTTAGTGCTTTGAGTTTGTGTCTGCAACATTAGGAAAATTCTCAACCCTCCAGAAGACCGCTCCACAGCAGCTAAAAGGACCCCATGATTACTTTTAACTTTGCTTGATGATTAATTTTTCCCCTATACTCGCCCACCTGAAGTCGCAACGTCCGATGACTGTCAAGGTTCAGCACCCAAGTATAAGTAATTAAGTAATCAAAGGTTCAACTATCATAATCCAGCTTAATATTGATTATTGCATACCTTGTTAAAAATCGAGTTATGAAAAAGAAGCAAATGTCAAAAATAGTTCAATGACATCTACCATCAAGCAATTTTTTGATGACATCATGAAAGAGACTAATCATTAACATTTGGTTAGAAGGATGGTGAAGAGTTTTTTTTTATAGAAAATCAATTGTCCATGGTGAATCGTCAAAGGATATGGGATATTTAGAAGATAGATCACTCATTGTCAAATGCAAGAATTATGTTCAAAGTCAAATTTCAAACCCCATTTAAGCATAAAACAATGATTTTTTTCAAAAAACTTTGAACTAAATAAAGTTGTAGAATCAAGATAGTTTTCATCTCCAAAAATCTGTTTGAGTTTTACATTCTTCAATTCAAAGTTATAGACAAAATTCTAAAAGAGGTTGAAAGAAAAATTTTCTTTGAAATTTTCAAACACCTTCTCCAAATTTTGTCTATAACTTTTTATTGAAGACTCTAAACTTCAAATGGATTTTTGGAGATGAATTCTAGTTTTATTTTTTAAATTTATTCAGTTTAAATTTTTTTGAAAAAAATCATTCTATTATGCCTAAATGGGGTCTGAAATTCAACTTTGAATACAATTTCAGCTTTTGACTCAACTATGGGTGGTTGTGCTCATCTTAATCCTAATTTACATATCCCACATGCATTGTTTTACCTACTACTATACCACTTGTATAAATAACTTCTCTCCTCATTCACTAATATCCTCATCTATTTGACAATTGGAGCTAATTGGAATATCTGAATGTTCTCTTATTACTTTGACATCAAGCTTCAAAGTTCACTTCTCTTTGCTTATGTTTAGTAAAATTGATTAATTCGTCAATTAATGGGATTAACTAAAATTGAAGTACTTGATTATTATAGAGGTTTCCACTACACTCTCATTACTTGAGTCCTGACATCTTTGGCGAAGTTCACACACTCTGACCATGCACTGTACCTATATGCCCCTACTAATTCTAGGACAGTTAATAGACTGGTTTGGTCACTGTGGAGCGGGCTTCCGGAGGGCTCAGAATTTCTCTAATGATTGAGTGTGTTTTTGTGTGAATTGTGCAAAGTCTGAGAGCTCTGAGTGAGCGCGTTTGTTTTCTTTACACGGGCGCAAAGATTAGAATAGAATTGAGTGCGTAAGCAAGGTGGAAATTCAGAAAGAGAGAGAGAGAGGGAAAGGGAGCACTGCAGCACTTGTGCATTGAGCGATTCGGCCAAGGTCGAGGGAAGTGTTTGAGGAAACGAGACATGCGGCTAGGAGAGAAGGGAGGTAGTGATCTAAAAGAGAGACGGATGCCGCAGCTAAAGCGCACTCGAAATCAGGGACCAGCGAGCGCTCAAAGGATAGAAATTAGAGTAAGGAAAGTGGCTCCTTTAGAGCCCAATAGTGAGCGGGAGAGAGTCGAATTAATGGAGGACCTCTCCGCCATGGATTACGCGGGGTTTCTAGGAAAACCCTAGGGGTTTCGGAACGAGGCAATAGTGAGGGAGCTCATCGAAGGAGCCCCCAACCAGTTCGACAACACTATTCGGCCGGTTCCGCCCATGTGGACCAGGGAGATCTAGAGGAAAGTTTACGAGCTGGAGGAAGGCGGCGTGGAACAGGCCAGCCGGAAGGGAGACTTCGTGCGTGGGAAGTTCCGGGGAGCAACTAACCCCAAGGACGGGTACGCAAACGAAGACTGCGTCAATGCGCGGTACAGGCGACTACTGGAGTTCTTGGTCCCGATTTTACATCTAGAAAAACCTACCCGGGTGACTTCCACGCTCGGAAACGCGATCTTTGGAGCCCTGAGCGGAGAGAAGCGAATGGATTGGGCGGCATTCATTCAAACGATGGTGAATGTCTTAGTCTCAAATGTGGGAAAGAGTAGGACTACTCCGGTAAGTATTGAGAGAAAGAATACCAAGCCAATGTATTCCAATGAAGGGGAACACAAACATGTGTGAGAAAGGGGTGTCAAGCCCATGCTAGGGGCTGACCTCTTATACCACTCTTCTACTAAGTGCCATGACTAACCATATGGGACAAAGGTCCTCTAGGAGGGCTGCCCCTCTCTATAGGCACCACTAGCAGGGCTGCCCCTCTCTAATAGCCCATTGCTTTGGCTACAAACAACACACAACAAAGGTCAGCCCATACTAAGAGCTCCCACAAACATTCTATGCCAATCTACTCACTTTCTTCAACACTCCCACTTTGTTTGTTGCCAAACAATGTCAAACCCATCTCCTTGCGAAGAACTTCATGTCGGGGCTTGCCAAGTGCCTTTGTAAGCACATCGGCCACCATGCGCTCCGTGGAAATGTACTTCATCTCAATCACATCTTCTTCAACCTTCTCACGAATGAAATGGTGTTGTATGTCAATGTGTTTGCTCCGAGAGTGATGGATGGGATTCTTCACCAAGGCAATGGCGCCTTGATTGTCACACATGATGCATGTGCTCTTCCCTTGCTCCAATCCCACATCACTCATGAGTTGCCTTAGCCATATGGCCTCTCTTGTGCATTGGCTAATGGCCATGTACTCCGCCTCGGTGGTAGACAATGCAATGGTGGGTTGTTTCTTGGAATTCCATGAAATGGCACCACCTCCAAGTATAAACACATAGCCTGTGGTCGACCTCCTATTCGTTGCATCTCCGGCCCAATCTGCATCACAAAAACCCACTAATGCTAGGCTCTGGCCGCCAAGTACCAACTTGGCATCCAAAGTTCCTTGGAGGTATCGCATGACCCTCTTCACTGTTGTCCAATGCCTTGGGCCGCTTTTGGCCATGTGTTGACTCACCACACTCATGGCAAATGCAAGGTCGGGTCTTGTGGCCACCATAGCATACATCAAGCTCCCCACCGCAGCTTTGTAAGGCACATCTTGCATTTCAGCCTTTACACCTTCATACTCTTCATCCGTGAGCTTGGGCATCTTCTCCTTTACATCAAGAGGTGTACCAACGGATTTGCATCCCTCCATATTGAATCGCTTCAACACGCCCTCAATGTACTTGCCTTGGCTCATGGTGATGGTGCGGGCCGCCCGGTTCCTTATGAACTCCACTCCAAGACAATAGTGTAACTCACCAAGGTCGCTCATGTCATATTGACTCTTCAACATGGCCTTCACTTCCACCATCTTGCTCATGGTGTTGGTCATGATGATCAAGTCATCTACATACACAATTACAATCACCAAATACGTACTTGTTTGCTTGATGTAGAGAGAGTGGTCTGCATGACTCCTTTTGTAGCCCTCCCTTGCGAACAATGCATCCACATCCATGTACCATGCTCTTCCGGATTGCCTCAACCCATAGATGGCCTTCTTGAGCTTGCACTTGAGGTACTCACGGCCTTCTTGGACAAAGCCCTTAGGCTGGTCCATGTAGATCACTTCTTCAAGCCCAGGATTGAGAAACGCTGTGATGACATCCATTTGGTGCATTTCCAAATCCATGGTAGCCCCAATACTCGCCATGCATCGAATGGTGCAAAACTTGGCCACGGGAGCAAAAGTCTCATTAAAGTCCACCCCTTCAACTTGTGAATACCCCTTGGCTACCAATCTTGCCTTATAACGCACAATGTTGCCGGATGCATCTCTCTTGGTGCAAAACACCCACTTGCATCCTACACTTGTACGATCACGAGGAAGAGGAGAAAGTTCCTATGTACCTTTGGCCATAAGTGAAGTATACTCCTCTTTCATAGCTTGCTCCCACTTGCTTGCATCCAAGCTCTTCATGGCTTCACCCATGTTGCGTGGATCTTCTACACACGCCACATTGGCATGCTCCACTTGCTCTTGAGGGAAGATGTGGTTCTTCCACCATTCTCCAAGCGGCCTCCTCTCCCTCGTAGGATATCTTGGCTCCTTGGAGGCATCTTCCTCCTCGTCTTCAATTGGTGGAGAGCTCGGAGATGGACAACTCTTCTCCTTAGGTGTCGGTGGTGTCTCATCATGGTCCTCATCATCCTTGGGCATGCTTGGAGATTTGTCCACCTCAATCTTTGGTTCCTCTTTGCTCCCACTTGGACATATCTCCAAAGCATTGGTGTCCCCTTGCTTGTCTTCTACAAATGAGACATCGCGACTCTTGATGATCTTCTTGGTCTCCAAACACATGAGTCTATACGCCTTGGAGCCCTCACAATATCCCATAAGCAAACACTTGATGCCCTTGACATCAAGCTTGGAGCGTTTGGGACTCAAATCCAAGGCATATGCTATTGAGAGAAAGAAAACCAAGCCAATATATTCCAATGAAGGGGAACACAAACATGTGTGAGAAAGGGGTGTCAAGCCCATGCTAGGGGCTGCCCTCTTATACCACTCTTCTACTAAGTGCCATGACTAACCATATGGGACAAAGGTCCTCTAGGAGGGCTGCCCCTCTCTATAGGCACCACTAGGAGGGCTGCCCCTCTCTAATAGCCCATTGCTTTGGCTACAAACAACACACAACTAAGGTCAGCCCATACTAAGAGCTCCCACAAACATTCTATGCCAATCTACTCACTTTCTTCAACACTCCCACTTTGTTTGTTGCCAAACAATGTCAAACCCATCTCCTTGCGAAGAACTTCATGTCGGGGCTTGCCAAGTGCCTTTGTAAGCACATCGGCCACCATGCGCTCCGTGGAAATGTACTTCATCTCAATCACATCTTCTTCAACCTTCTCACGAATGAAATGGTGTTGTATGTCAATGTGTTTGCTCCGAGAGTGATGGATGGGATTCTTCACCAAGGCAATGGCGCCTTGATTGTCACACATGATGCATGTGCTCTTCCCTTGCTCCAATCCCACATCACTCATGAGTTGCCTTAGCCATATGGCCTCTCTTGTGCATTGGCTAATGGCCATGTACTCCGCCTCGGTGGTAGACAATGCAATGGTGGGTTGTTTCTTGGAATTCCATGAAATGGCACCACCTCCAAGTATAAACACATAGCCTGTGGTCGACCTCCTATTCGTTGCATCTCCGGCCCAATCTGCATCACAAAAACCCACTAATGCTAGGCTCTGGCCGCCAAGTACCAACTTAGCATCCAAAGTTCCTTGGAGGTATCGCATGACCCTCTTCACTGTTGTCCAATGCCTTGGGCCGCTTTTGGCCATGTGTTGACTCACCACACTCATGGCAAATGCAAGGTCAGGTCTTGTGGCCACCATAGCATACATCAAGCTCCCCACCGCAGCTTTGTAAGGCACATCTTGCATTTCAGCCTTTACACCTTCATACTCTTCATCCGTGAGCTTGGGCATCTTCTCCTTTACATCAAGAGGTGTACCAACGGATTTGCATCCCTCCATATTGAATCGCTTCAACACGCCCTCAATGTACTTGCCTTGGCTCATGGTGATGGTGCGGGCCGCCCGGTTCCTTATGAACTCCACTCCAAGACAATAGTGTAACTCACCAAGGTCGCTCATGTCATATTGACTCTTCAACATGGCCTTCACTTCCACCATCTTGCTCATGGTGTTGGTCATGATGATCAAGTCATCTACATACACAATTACAATCACCAAATACGTACTTGTTTGCTTGATGTAGAGAGAGTGGTCTGCATGACTCCTTTTGTAGCCCTCCCTTGCAAACAATGCATCCACATCCATGTACCATGCTCTTCCGGATTGCCTCAACCCATAGATGGCCTTCTTGAGCTTGCACTTGAGGTACTCACGGCCTTCTTGGACAAAGCCCTTAGGCTGGTCCATGTAGATCACTTCTTCAAGCCCAGGATTGAGAAACGCTGTGATGACATCCATTTGGTGCATTTCCAAATCCATGGTAGCCCCAATACTCGCCATGCATCGAATGGTGCAAAACTTGGCCACGGGAGCAAAAGTCTCATTAAAGTCCACCCCTTCAACTTGTGAATACCCCTTGGCTACCAATCTTGCCTTATAACGCACAATGTTGCCGGATGCATCTCTCTTGGTGCAAAACACCCACTTGCATCCCACACTTGTACGATCACGAGGAAGAGGAGAAAGTTCCCATGTACCTTTGGCCATAAGTGAAGTATACTCCTCTTTCATAGCTTGCTCCCACTTGCTTGCATCCAAGCTCTTCATGGCTTCACCCATGTTGCGTGGATCTTCTACACACGCCACATTGGCATGCTCCACTTGCTCTTGAGGGAAGATGTGGTTCTTCCACCATTCTCCAAGCGGCCTCCTCTCCCTCGTAGGATATCTTGGCTCCTTGGAGGCATCTTCCTCCTCGTCTTCAATTGGTGGAGAGCTCGGAGATAGACAACTCTTCTCCTTAGGTGTCGGTGGTGTCTCATCATGGTCCTCATCATCCTTGGGCATGCTTGGAGATTTGTCCACCTCAATCTTTGGTTCCTCTTTGCTCCCACTTGGACATATCTCCAAAGCATTGGTGTCCCCTTGCTTGTCTTCTACAAATGAGACATCGCGACTCTTGATGATCTTCTTGGTCTCCAAACACATGAGTCTATACGCCTTGGAGCCCTCACAATATCCCATAAGTAAACACTTGATGCCCTTGACATCAAGCTTGGAGCGTTTGGGACTCAAATCCAAGGCATATGCAACGCATCCAAAGATGCGCATGTGCCCAATGTTGGGCCTCTTTCCACTCCATGCTTCTTGTGGTGTCATCGAAGCTATTGCATTTGTAGGGCACCTATTGCGTGTGTATGCCGCATTTGATACTGCCTCCGCCCAAAGATCATACGTGAGGCCTTGGGCATGGACCATGGACCGAGCCATCTCCATTAGTGTGCGATTAGCACGCTCCGCCACACCATTTTGTTGCGGAGTGTAAGGGGCTGAAGTTTGGTGTTGAATACCATGCTCTCTCATAAAAGCCTCCAAGGCCTTGGACATGTATTCCCCACCATTATCCGACCTCAACACCTTCACCTTATGCCCCGACTCATTTTCCACAAGTGCCTTCCATGCTTTGAACTTCTCAAACACCTCACTCTTGCACTTGAGCATGAACACCCATATCTTCCTTGAAAAATCATCAATGAAGGTCAAAAAATACCTTGCACCACCCATAGAGGTGGTCTTCATGGGGCCGCACACATCGGAGTGCACAATCTCCAACACCTTGGTTGCTCTTGTCCCTCCATCGCTTGGAAATGGTTGCCTTGCTTGCTTGCCTTCAATGCAAGCTTCACACTTCAAATCGCAAGAGCCCTTCTCCACTTGCATGCCTCCCACCATGCTTTGAAGGCTCTTGACACTCTTCTCATTGAGGTGGCCCAATCTCTTGTGCCATAGCTCCAATGAGTGTTGGTGGAGTGCACCTTGCGCCAAACATGCCTTGCTTGTGCCATTCACGCTCTTGAACCTCAAATGATACAAATTGCCCTCTTTTGATGCTGTCACAATCATCTCTCCATTGGGTGCACCCAAAACGCACCCCTTGTTGTTGAATTGCACCTTCAAATCTTGTGACACCAACTTGCTCACCGAGAGCAAGTTGGCATGCAACTTGGGCACATGCAACGCATCTTGAATGCGAATGGTCCTCACTTGACCCTTCACCTCTACCTCCACCACGATACACCCCATGCCAATTGCATCCACCAGGTTGTTGTCCCCCAAGTACACCTTGCGATTGCTTATGGGAGCATAAGTGAGAAATGCTTGCCTATGTGAAGTCATGTGTTGTGTTGCGCCCGAGTCAACAATCCATGTGAACATGTCGGTGTTGTCAAATCCTTCATTGGCCGCAAATGCAAAGTCCTCCTCCACTTCCTTCACACTTGCCTTGTTTACACTCTCCTTCTTGGGCAACCTACAAAACCGTGCAAGGTGGCCGGGCTTACCACAATTGTAGCATGTGCGTGTCTCCTTGCGTGGTTGTGAGCTCCCCCCTTGGCCATACCGCGAGTAGAGTGCTGCCCCTCCTTCTTGGGGCTCATTCTCCTTCCTCTTGGACACCTCATGCATCAACCTTGCCGTGATGAAGTCAAGAGTGAGCTCCTCCATAGGTCTTGTCTCCAACGCCGTGATGAGATACTCATAAGAAGGTGGCAAGCTATCAAGCAAAGTCATAACAATGTCACCATCCGTGACAGGAACCTCCAAACAAGCAAGTTGGTCTGCCAATGCCTTCACCTTGTTGATGTGGTCCAACATGTCCTCGTTCTCTTGCATCTTGCACGTGAAGAATTTGCGTCGAATGAAGAGCATGTTGGACAAGCTCTTGGTCTCATGGATGTTGCAAAGCACCTTCCATGCTTCCGCGGGTCCCTTGCATGCTCGCACATGTGCAAGTTGCCTATCCACAAGATTGCAAGCAATCATGGAGAAGGCCTTCTTGACCCTTCTCTCATAGGACTTCTTGACTTTCACATCCGCATCAGATGTAGGTACCTCCTCCGTGCCTTCTACAATCTCCCACAAGTCCTTTTCGGCCAAGATCATCTCCATTTTGAACTTCCATAGTCCAAAGTTGTCTCCATTGAACTTGTCGATGACCCTCACGCCATCTCCATCACTAGTGGCCATGGTTTAGGTCTCCCACTCCAATGGAAGCCTAAGTGACTCAAATCACTCCAATCAGATCCTTAATGGCCCAATATTCTCACTTTAGACCCCAAATGGCCGAAATCTCTCCAATGCACACTTAAGTGCTCCAAAAAACTCAAATCAGACCCCAAGTGGTCCAAGTCTCTCCAATGCACACTCAAGTGCTCCAAATCTCACCAATGCACACTCTAGTGCTCCAAAACACTCAATTCAGGCCCCAAGTGGTCCAAGTCACTCCAATGAACACTCCAGGGCTCCAAATTATTCAATTCAGAGCCTAATAAGTCAAAAACTCTCCAAGGTGCACTCAAATGCTCCAATATTCTCAAATCAGACCCTAATGAGTCCAAAACTCTCCTACGTGCACTCAAATGCTCCAATACACTCGAATCAGACCCTAATGAGTCCAAACCTCTCCAATGCACACTCAAATGCTCCAAATCACTCCATTGATGTACCAAATGCACAAATCACCCCCTTTGGAGAAAGGGCCAAACCCTACCTCTCAATAAGGCTATGAAACACCAAATCAACCCTCTTGAGTGCTCAACAAGTACAATCAACCCTCAAGTAGCACAAATGGACTCAAAAAGAAGAAAGTACCTCACCAAAATGGTGAAGAGAAATGCTCCAAACGACCCCAAACTCCACTTGCTCCAAGCTCCAATAGTGCTCCACCAACACACCTTCCAATGAGATCTCACCTCCAATAGCAACTCACATGAGTGGGCCCATAACCTATTGAGAGAAAGAATACCAAGCCAATGTATTCCAATGAAGGGGAACACAAACATGTGTGAGAAAGGGGTGTCAAGCCCATGCTAGGGGCTGCCCTCTTATACCACTCTTCTACTAAGTGCCATGACTAACCATATGGGACAAAGGTCCTCTAGGAGGGCTGCCCCTCTCTATAGGCACCACTAGGAGGGCTGCCCCTCTCTAATAGCCCATTGCTTTGGCTACAAACAACACACAACAAAGGTCAGCCCATACTAAGAGCTCCCACAAACATTCTATGCCAATCTACTCACTTTCTTCAACAGTAAGCCCCTACCTTTTCCACCTATACCAGAATCAGAGTCTCCTGACATCGGAGAAGAACAAGGAGTGGAGGGCGCAGATGGCTCTCCGGACGTGTAGAGGATCGGATGAGGAATCCGAGACGGAACCGGATAGCCCGGAACCGAAGGAGAAGGGTGAGAACCTTAAGAAGAGGAATTAGGAAGAAGAAGAAGAGGAGGAAGATGACATTTCTCTCAACCGAAGGATGAAGAGGACGCCCAATCTGAGGGGGGCTCCTTCGAGGCTTTGGAAGGATAAGGGACCGGAAGTAGTGGAATCAGTCATCTCGAAGAAGCAGGAGCCGGTGGAAGCGGTCAGACCGAAACCCGTTCCATCGTCCCAGTTGATGGACCTGACGGGTCCATATAACGACCTAATCCGGATTCTCAGTACAGTGAGAGCGGACTGGGAAGTGAAGACCACGACGTTGCGTGAGGTGGCAGATTTGGTAGGAAGCACTCCGACCAGTTCCCTGCCAGAAGCCGTGGCGAACTGCATCAGCAATCCGGATGAAGTGAAGGAGTTGGAGGATAGGTTGCTGAAGCAGAATATCAACCAGCGGGAGATAGACGAGTAGGTGGTTCGGTTGCGAGGAGAAATCCAAAGCTACCGGAAGGACTTGGATGCTAGTCTCGACCAAGTGAAGGCCGCAATGTCCCTGCAAGAGGAGACCAGGACTGCAATCAACTGGATGACAACAATAGTAGGGGCATCCAGTGAGGTAATGGCAAAGGCCAAATTGTTTAATGAGGGGATACATAAGGATCCGAAACCTTCGGGTACCCATATCGCTCGCATCTTGGCTGACTTCGCCGGGGAATTAGAAGAGGCGATGAAGGAATTCTGGAAGGACGTAAAGGGATTAGAGGCAGGATTACATGGACGTCCGGACGTTCGGACGTCCAGCGTCTACGTCCACCGATTCCCGAACGTCCGCCGACATAGGACGTTCTGACCGTCCAACGGACGGGGCGGACGGGGAGGTGGACGGGAGGCGGACAGGAGGGCGGACGGGGAGAGTGGACAGGGAGCTGGACGGGAGGGCGGACAGGGAGGGCGGACGGGGAGGCGGACGAGAGGCGGACGGGAGGGCGGACCGAGAGGCAGACGGGGAGGCGGACGGGGCAGACGGGTCGGTGTGGAAATCTCAATGAAACCATGGGTTTTTTTCCAATTTTGAGAGAATTGCTAAAGTGGCAATATATGACAAAATAATGTTACTAAATTTTTTAGTATTCATTTATATTTTGGATAGAATTATCTTTTCATCCACATATTTAGATGAGTTACATTTGATGTGTGCAATTCCATCCAATTTTTTTTTCTTTCAAATTCGAGCAATTTGGCATTATCATCCAATTTTTCTTCAAATTTAACCTATAGATTTGGTGCAGTTCATTTTTTTTTAGGCATTTGGGCCTTCAATTGGCCCAAGAAAACAATGGTTGATGGTTCAAACAAATTCAATCATCCAAATAACCATAGGATGTTGTAACTCCTACATGCCGAAGCCTTATTTTCAAATTTAAACTTCCTTTAATTTGCTCTAAATTGAACAAAGAGCCCACATTTTGGTAAGATGTATCAATTTTTTTGGAATTGTAACCATACAAATTCAAACTAGACTTGTTAGAGATTGCATAGGAAAAGAAAGCACAACAATATCACTTGTAGAGTGAAAGATTATAACATTTGACAATGATGCTGTTAAAATCACAAAAAAAAATTGAAGCCTTTTTGGCAAGGCAAATCTAAAATGTTGGGGACCCAAAGAATATGAGGTTAATGGGCCAAACTTGCACTACACCTCATGGGTTAAGTCCCTTACAATTGAAAGCTTTTGTTTATAAATGTGGACCTTATACGTTATAGGGAGATGTATTATATAAAAAAAGGAAAGATGGGTTATTAAGGAGATGTCTTTATACTAATGAGATACCACTCATGTTAGAGGGATGTCATGTAGATGCATGTAGAGACCATTTTGTAGAAGATGTTACTGCTAGAAAGGCCTTGACATCCGGGGTATTGGTGGCCCAAGATGTTCCATGACGCCCACCAATAAGCTAGTATATGCGACCCATGTCAACGAGTGGGGTGGCCCACTCCAACCACTGCAATGCCATTGGCATCCATTTTAACCTTGGCCCCCTTTGAGAAGTGGGGGATCGATTTTGTGGGCCCTATAACACCTCCTACTAGGGGGGTCGTAAACGGTACATCTTAGTGGCCACTGACTATGCCACTAAGTGGGCTGAGGCAGCGGCTACTAGAAATGATGATGCTCATACTGTTGCTAGGTTTTTATATGAGAATATTATCTCTCATTTTGGTTGCCCATGAGAGCTAATTAGTGACCATGGTACCCATTTTCTTAATGAAACAATAGAACATTTAACAAATACATTTTTCATTAAACATAGAAAAACATCTCCCTACCATCTTAGGGCTAATGGACAGACTAAGAAGACCAATGGCATACTATGTAAGATTTTGACTAAAACTATAGCTTAATCGGCCACAGAATGGGATGATCAGTAATGGGGGGCATTCTAGGCCTATAGAGTTGCATATAAAGTGACCACTCAACTTACCTTTTTTCAATTGGTCTATGGTCAGGAAGCTATTTTGCCTATAGAATATGAAATTCCCTCCTTGAAAATTGCTATAGAAAATAGATTGGATGAAGACAATAGTTTAAAAATTCAGTTGGCTCACTTAGAAGAATTAGATGAAAGGAGAAGGGATTCTTATTTACATACACATGCTATGCAAAAACATTGTAAGTCTTTCTATGATAGTAAGTTGGGTATTAAAACTTTTAAGGTTGGAGACTTTAGTTAATTCTATTGTATGATAGTAGATTTTTTAATTACAAATGCATTGGTTAGGACCTTATGAAGTAATGGATATTAATTCCAATGGGTTTGCAAAATTGAAGGATTTTGAAGAAAAATTCCTTCCTACCCAAATCAATGGATATCGTCTTAAACTTTATTATATTTTAAATCAGGATCAGCTTATCTTAGAGAGGGGAGAAGGAATGATTAATATTTTAAAATATGTCTTAGGTTGGTTGGTAATTTAAAATTTAATTTTTTTTGAATTTAAGGGTTAAGGGAGTCAATTTGGTATTATTAGTCATTTTTGGGCAAATGGAAGAAGATTAATTTTAAAATAAATAATTAATTAAATAATTAAAAATAACAATAATAATACATGTAGGACGAATATAGTCATAATTTCTATAGTGCAAAGAATAAATTAATTAAGAGTGGCGAGAAAAAGAAGTATGGAAGGGATTAATAAGAAAGAAAATAAAGAGTGTGAAATAGTGAAAGGCTTATAAAAAAAATAAAAATATATGTATATATGTAAATAAAGAAATAAAAATAAAATCAATAGTTCAACAAGTGATTGAGACAATACCCTTAGCTATAATAAGGCACAATAGATTGTGACCATAGTTCGGTGTTTATGGGTACTATAGATAGTAAACAGAGAAACAAAAACAAAAACAAAAACAAAATAATAATAATAAAATTAAAATTTATATTAAGAAAAATAATAATAACAACAATAACTATAGTAATTAGGATTCAATTTTTTGTTTTAAAAATATAAAAATTAAGAAGAAGAAGAATATATATATTTGAAAAAAAAACATGATAATAATAGAATAAAATAAGGTATAAGTGAATAAGGAAAATTTAATTAGGGATTATTTATGAGAGAAATCTATGGTATAGGTATTAAATGCGAGTATAAATTACAAAATCTATAGATGGGAGTGGATGAGCATCATAAGAGGTGATTGGAATTTGGAAATCAATAGAGTCATGAAAAGAAGCCGCTATAGAGAAACAATAGTGACTAATAGTTGAGTGCTATTATAACTTGTAAATTGGAGGGAGAGTCTTCATCTTGGGAAGAGGGCTAAAGCTATAGTACAAGGCATAATTGGAGAAATCATAGTGCAAGTGTAGGAGAAAATCTGTGTAAGGCGAGTGTTGTGAGATCTATAGTTGTCTAGGGATTGGAAAGAGTGAGCATTACGGAATAGTGCAATTGTAAGTGAATTGTTGAAAATGCAAGATTTTGGGGCGAATTGTTAGTTGAACGATTAGGGTTGCAATAGAGGGAGCATCAAGTTTGCTGATACATGAATCTAAGGATCGATTGCAGACTGCACCAGAAGTCACGATGGATAATGTAGAGGAGGAAGACGATTGTTTGCTAACTAGTATACACGAAGTCTCGATTGTATGGAGTCAAGTGAAAAAGGTCAAATTGGAAAAAGGGGCTACACTAACTGCAGCTTCTCCATCAACTATGGTGAGCCTAGGAGGTCAATCGCGCATGTTGACAGAGGAGGGCAAGAGGAATCCAATAGCAACGTAGGGTGTGAAGGTGAAAGAAGAGCCTGATTGGATGCCTATACCATGAAGGAAGCTGACCAAGACAGAGCTATTGGCTAACAAATTGAAGATGTAGGAAGAGTTAGAATTATTGGATAGGAAAATGTAGCAACAGTCGGAGGAAGAGCGTCGCATTACTGAATTAGAGGAACAACTAAAGATGGTGGAGGCAACTGTGGCAAGTAGGACCAATTGTTCAAGAAACAATTGGAGGAGGTTAGAGCAAGCCATCTACGAGAGAACACTAAGTTAGAAATGCAAAGACAAACAACTTACAATTCATCGTAGAGTCGACAAGGCACAATAGTGCAATTCAAAGAAGGGATTCGCTAAGCACGGGAGCACATTGTCCTATTAGCAAATGGAAAATTCCTACTAGACGATGAGGTAAAACAATTGTGGGAGCTAATCAAGGGCGATAGTAGCCTACGACAAGACGAGCTTCAGAGGGAATTTATAGATGAAGGTGTGTTTGTTGAAGATACTAACTAATAGTTTTAGAAAACTCTTGTAGGAGCTCTATGTATGGGCTGACCTTAGTTAGGAGTTGTTTGTAGCCAACCAAAGTGCTATTAGAGAAGGGTATGTTGAAGATCAAGTACATATTGTTGACTAACATGTACATATTAGTGTTGACCATGTACATTCAGCCCTAGGTGTAGCATTAGACACTAGGTTAGCCTTAGAGTTCATTGGGTATTGCTCCTAGTCAAAGGCAGCCCATGAAAGGTAGTTATCCCACATGGTTTGTGGATAACTAGTGAAAGGCTTCTAGCTTAAGTTCAGCCCACTCAAGTGGCTTGGTATCTTCCTACCATCTAAGTAAAGCCTTTCTTCATTCATTACTTTATAATCTCAATAGGTTATGGGCCCACGCACTTGGAGTTGCATTTGAAGGAGAAGTTCAAATCATTTGGAGGAGATCTTGGAGCTTGGAGGAGCAATCAGCCTTGTGTGTATTTTTCACCTACAAACCATATGGTGTGAGTAATTGTCAAAAACTTGGAGTGCATTTTTAAAAAAAGGGAGTTTTTGTTTCTTTTCTCATTGGCTGGTTTGTGAGGTTTTGAGTACATTTTGGTGGAGACATTGCTTATGGTAGTAATCAGACCTAGTAAGGGCTGGTTGCATGCTCCTAGTTTGAGTTTGCACTTAGAAGTGTGCATTGAGAGCCATTTGAGGCTAATTGTGCACTTGGGTGCATTGTGGAGTGAGATTGTGCCAATTGCACTTTAGTGAGAGTCTTTTAAGGTTGATTGTGCACTTGGGTGCATTGTGGTGTAAGATTGTGCCAATTGCACTTTAGTGGGAGTCCTTTGTGGCTGATTTTGCATTTTGGTGCATAGTTGAGTGTGATTGTGCTTATTGCAATCTAGGGAGAGTCTATTGTAAGTCTTGGAAGCATCATTGGGTTGCTTGAGGTGTTTGCCATCCGTTGAGGGCTGATTGGTACCCTTGTGAGAGAGAGGCAAATTGGTGGTCATTGTGAACCCAAGAGGGCTGATTTGTGCCCAAGTGAGTGAGAGAGGCAAATTGGTGGACATTGTGAACCCAAGAGGGCTGATTTGTGCCCTTGAGAGTGAGTGAGGCAAATTGATGGACATTGTGAATCCAAGAGGGCTGATTTGTGCCCTTGTGAGTGAGTGAGGCCATTTATTGGATTTTGTGAACCTAAGAGGGCTGATTTGGGCCCTTGTGAGTGAGTGAGCCATTTGGTGGACTTTGTGAACCCAAGAGGGCTGATTTGTGTGCTTGTGAGCCATTGAGAGCCAATTGGAGTTCCTCGGTGGCTTGGTGATCCAACTAGGGATGTTGGAGGTCATTGTTGTCCTTAGGTACTAATTGTGAGTAGTAGCTTCCATCTAGGGCTGATTGGAAGTCTTGAGCACCTTGGAGAGTGGAGTACCCTATTTGTGTGCGGAATTGTGAGTTTTCTTGTTGATTTCAAGTAGAACCAGCCCATGAAGTCCATGTGGTGGCTTTGAGCTCCATTAGGGTCTGAATTGGTGTGGAGAGGAGGTGATGCACTTGGAGGAGTGTTTTGGTCGTCCATACAGTGTGAAGGATTTTTGGAGGTGCTTGGGAGGGCTGATTGGTGCCATTTCAGCCCAATTGGCTTCCAAGGGATTGTTTGGAGGCTGAATTGAGTTTGTCAACTCTTGGAGACACTTGGGGGGGCTGCCAACAAGTGGGAGGTGGTCCATCATGGCATCAAGTGGAGGAGAAGGCGTGCGCATCATTGACAAGTTCAATGGGGAGAACTTTGGCATGTGGAAGTTCAAGATGGAGATGATTCTTGCGGAGAAGGACTTGTGGGAGGTGGTGGATGGGAGTGAGGAGCCTCCAAGTGAAGAGGCTGATCCAAAGACCAAGAAGGCATTTGAGAGGAAGGAAAAGAAGGCCTTTGCTCTCATTGCCATCAACCTTGTGGACCGGCAAATTGCACACATTCGCCATTGCAAGGGACCAGCCCAAGCATGGACCACCCTTTGCAACATCCATGAGACCAAGAGCCTCTCCAACATCCTTTTTCTCCGGCGCAAGTTCTTCACTAGCAAGATGCAAGAGGAGGATGACTTGTTGGATCATGTCAACAAGATCAAGGCCCTTGCGGATGAGTTGGCTTGCTTGGAGGCGCCCGTGACGGATGGAGATGTGGTGATGACCTTGTTGGAGAGCTTGCCACCTTCTTATGAGTTCCTCATCACCGCATTGGAGACAAGGCCTATGAAGGAGCTGACCATGGAGTTTGTGACGGCCCGCTTGATGCATGAGGTGACCAAGCGCAAGGAGAATGAGTCCCAAGGAGAGGGATTAGCCCTTGTTTCAAGACATGGCAAAGAAGGGAACACCAAGGACTTCAAGGAGACAAGGACATGCTTCAAGTGTGGCAAATCAGGCCACATTGCTAGGCATTGCAAGATCAGTCAAGGCAAAGACAAGGAGAATGCACACCAAGCCTCCAAAGAGGAGGAGGAGGAGGACTTCGCCTTTGCTACTCATGGAGGAGGGGAGAAGGCCAACATGTTTACTTGGATAGTGGACTCGGGGGCCACTCAACATATGACCAGCCATAGAGATGCCTTCCACACCTATCAACCCATTTCGGGGAAGAAGATTTATTTGGGAGACAATGGTGTGGTGGAGGCCCTTGGCATGGGGCTGATCCTTGTGGAGGTGCAAGTGAAGGGGGAGACCAAGAGGATTCAGATCCATGAGGCACTCCATGTGCCCAAGTTGCATGCCAACTTGCTTTCCGTGAGCAAATTGTGTTTGGGAGGTTTGAAAGTGCATTTCAACATGGTGGGGTGTGTTGTGAGGGCACCAAGTGGAGTTTTGATTGCATGAGCCCCTTGTGAGGGCAATTTGTACCGCCTCCACTTCACCAAGGTGAATGGCTCTTCTTTGGCATGTGTTGGCCAAGGATCAGCTCATGGAGACCTTGTGGAGCTTTGGCATAGGAGGCTTGGACACTTGAATGTGAAGAGCATGAAGAGCCTCCAACACATTGTGAAGGGGCTGAACCTCTCTTCTTGCAAGCATGATTGGAGTTCTAGGGTGTGCAAGGGGTGCATTGAGGGCAAACAAGCAAGGCAGCCCTTCCCCAAGGATGGGGCAACAAGGGCCAGCAAGCCATTGGAGCTTGTGCATTCCGATGTGTGCGGACCAATGAAGACCACCACCATGGAGGAGCAAGGTATTTTTTGACATTTATTGATGATTTCTCTCGCAAGGTGTGGGTGTATATGCTGAAGTGCAAGAGTGAGGTGTTTGGGCGTTTTGAGACTTGGAAGGCCCTTGTGGAGGCCCAATCTGATTGCAAGGTGAAGGTGCTGCGGTCGGATAATGGTGGGGAGTATGTGTCCAAGGTCTTTGAGGAGTACTTGAAGGCCCATGGCATTGAGTACCATACATCAGCACCTTACACTCCTCAACAAAACGGCGTAGCGGAGCGTGCAAATCGCACCATTGTGGAGATGGCAAGGTCCATGATTCATGCCCAAGGGCTAAATCCTGAGCTTTCGGGTGAGGCGGTGTCTTCAACGGTTTGTACAAGGAACCGGTGCCCCACCCAAGCCTTGACAAGCATGACACCCCAAGAAGCTTGGAGTGGGATTAGGCCCCATGTATCTCACATGCGCACCTTTGGGTGCATTGCCTATGCCAAGGCTTATAGGCTGATGTGTGTGGAGAACAAGGCCATCATCAAGTGTCGAGATGTGACGTTCATGGAGGATGGAGGTGCTGATCCCAAGTTCTTGGAGATGAGCCCAAGTGGGAGAAGTGGAGGACCAGCCCAAAAGGTGGACACAACTCCAAGAGTGCACATAGAAGATGAAGGAGATGAAGATGAAGAGCAAGGAGGGGAAGATGAAGACTTCGTGGAGCCCAAGAAGAAGGTGGCCACACCCCAAGTGAAGAGATCAGCAATTCCTTCTCCAAGCACTTCACCAAGGGAGCAAGACCATGATCAGCCCTTGGGAGAACAAGACCAACCCTTGGAAGAGCAAGATCAGCCCATGGAGGAGCCACGCTATCCAACAAGGACCTGCAAGCCCCTTGGAGATTGGTGGTTGAATCACATTCTCCCCCCACAACATGAAGAACAAGCCAATGTGGCTTTTGTTGGAGATCCATCTTCACTTCGAAAGGTGATGTGTTGGAGAGATTCAAGCAAGTGGGAGTTGGCCATGCAAGAGGAGGTACAAGGTAGCGATGGGTTGGTTGATGTATGCCATGGTGGCAAGAGGGGCTGATTTGACATTTGTGGATAGGAGATCCACCAGCGGCTACATGTTTATGCTTGGAATGGATACCATTTCATGGAGTTCAAAGTGGTAGCCCACCATAGTAGAGGAAGTGGTGATTGAGCTCAAGTATGTGTCTACCCAAGCTATGGTGGCTGATGTGTTCACCAAGGCCCTTGGGAAGCCACAACACCAAAAACTTGATTGAGAAGATGGGCCATGGAGCCTTTGACCACTCTCAAAGTGGGAGTGTTGAAGATCAAGTACATATTGTTGACTAACATGTACATATTAGTGTTGACCATGTACATTTAGCCCTAGGTGTAGCATTAGACACTAGGTTAGCCTTAGAGTCCATTGGGTATTGCTCCTAGTCAAAGGCAGCCCATGAAAGGTAGTTATCCCACATGGTTTGTGGATAACTAGTGAAAGGCTTCTAGCTTAAGTTCAGCCCACTCAAGTGGCTTGGTATGTTCCTACCATCTAAGTAAAGCCTTTCTTCCATTCATTACTTTATAATCTCAATAGGGTAGCCCTCTAGTGTTCGGGTTCTTTACCCCTTTCTCATGCTTGTTTTGTAATCCTCTTCATTGGAATACATTACCTTAGTGTTCTTTTCTCAATAGGTTATGGGCCCACTCATGTGAGTTGCTATTGGAAGTTTGATCTCTTGGCAAGGTGTGTTGGAGGAGCATTCGTGGAGTTTGAAGTTTGGGGTCATTTTGGAGCATTTTGAATCAAGATCTTCACCACTCTTAAGGTATTTTCTTGTTTGGAGTTCACTTTTGCTCTTGGAAGGTTATCTTGAGTTCAGTGAGACCCTAGAGGTCTGATTTGGAGCCTTTGAGAGCTTGTTGGAGTGATTTGGAGCACTTGGGGGTTCATTTGAGAAATTTGGAGCCTTTAAGAGCTTGTTGGAGTGATTTGGAGAACTTAGGGTTTCATTTGAGAGATTTGGAGCCTTTGAGAGTTTAATGGAGTGATTTAGAGCAGTTAGGGTTTCATTTGAAAGATTTGGAGCCTTTGAGAGCTTGCTAGAGTGATTTGAAGCAATTAAGGTTTCATTTGAGAGATTTAAAGCCTTTGAGAGCTTAATGGAGTGATTTAGAGCACTTAGGGTTTCATTTGAGAGATTTAAAGCCTTTGAGAGCTTAATGGAGTGATTTAGAGCACTCAGGGTTTCATTCGAGAGATTTAGAGCCTTTGAGAGCTTGTTGGAGTGATATGGACCACTTGGGGTCTGATTTGAGTGATTTGGACCATTTGAGTGTGCATTGGAGAGATTTGGACCATTTGGGATCTCACTTGAGTGATTTAGGGTATTTGAGTGTGCATTAGAGAGATTTGGACCATTTGAGTGTGCATTGGAGAGATTTGAACAACTTGGGATATGATTGGAGTGATTTGGAAGACTTGAGTGTGTTTTGGAGAGGTTTGGATCACTTAGGGTCTCAATGGAGTAGGAAGGATCCACCATGGCCACTAGTGATGGAGATGGGGTGAAGGTCATTGACACGTTCAATGGAAATGTTCAAATGGAGACAACTATTGAGATTACAAAGTAATGAATGGAAGAAAGGCTTTACTTAGATGGTAGGAAGATACCAAGCCACATGAGTGGGCTGAACTTAAGCTAGAAGCCTTTCACTAGTTATCCACAAACCATGTGGGATAACTACCTTTCATGGGCTGCCTTTGACTAGGAGCAATACCCAATGGACTCTAAGACTAACCTAGTGTCTAATGCTACACCTAGGGCTGAATGTACATGGTCAACACTAATATGTACATGTTAGTCAACAATATGTACTTGATCTTCAACACTCCCACTTTGAGAGTGGTCAAAGGCTCCATGGCCCATCTTCTCAATCAAGTTTCTTGGTGTTGTGGCTTCCCAAGGGCCTTGGTGAACACATCAGCCACCATAGCTTGGGTAGGCACATACTTGAGCTCAATCACCACTTCCTCTACTATGGTGGGCTACCACTTTGAACTCCATGAAATGGTATCCATTCCAAGCATAAACATGTAGCCGCTGGTGGATCTCCTATCCACAAATGTCAAATCAGACCTTGTAGCCACCATGGCATACATCAACCAACCCATCGCTACCTTGTACCTCCTCTTGCATGGCCAACTCCCACATGCTTGAATCTCTCCAACACATCACCTTTCGAAGTGAAGATGGATCTCCAAGGAAAGCCACATTGGCTTGTTCTTCATGTTGTGGGGGGGGGAATGTGATTCAACCACCAATCTCCAAGGGGCTTGCGGGTCCTTGTTGGATAGCGTGGCTCCTCCATGGGCTGATCTTGCTCTTCCAAGGGTTGGTCTTGTTCTCCCAAGGGCTGATCATGCTCTTGCTCCCTTGGTGAAGTGCTTAGAGAAGGATTTGCTGATCTCTTCACTTGGGGTGTGGCCACCTTCTTCTTGGGCTCCACGAAGTCTTCATCTTCCCCTCCTTGCTCTTCATCTTCATCTCCTTCATCTTCTATGTGCACTCTTGGAGTTGTGCCCACCTTTTGGGCTGGTCCTCCACTTCTCCCACTTGGGCTCATCTCCAAGAACTTGGGATCAACACCTTCATCCTCCATGAACGTCACATCTTGACACTTGATGATGGCCTTGTTCTCCACACACATCAACCTATAAGCCTTGATTCCCTCACAATAACCAAGGAAAAGACACTTGATGCCCTTGGCATCCAACTTGTTCCTCTTGGCACTTGGAACCAAGGCATAGGCAATGCATCCAAAGGTGCGCATGTGAGATACATGGGGCCTAATCCCACTCCAAGCTTCTTGGGGTGTCATGCTTGTCAAGGCTCGGGTGGGGCACCGGTTCCTTGTATAAACCGCTATATGTTGAAGAAAGTGAGTAGATTGGCATAGAATGTTTGTGGGAGCTCTTAGTATGGGCTGACCTTAGTTGTGTGTTGTTTGTAGCCAAAGCAATGGGCTATTAGAGAGGGGCAGCCCTCCTAGTGGTGCCTATAGAGAGGGGCAGCCCTCCTAGAGGACCTTTGTCCCATATGGTTAGTCATGGCACTTAGTAGAAGAGTGGTATAAGAGGTCAGCCCCTAGCATGGGCTTGACACCCCTTTCTCACACATGTTTGTGTTCCCCTTCATTGGAATATATTGGCTTGGTTTTCTTTCTCTCAATAGGTTATGGGCCCACTCATGTGAGTTGCTATTGGAGGTGAGATCTCATTGGAAGGTGTGTTGGTGGAGCACTATTGGAGCTTGGAGCAAGTGGAGTTTGGGGTCGTTTGGAGCATTTCTCTTCACCATTTTGGTGAGGTATTTTCTTGTTTTTGAGTCCATTTGTGCTACTTGAGGGTTGATTGTACTTGTTGAGCACTCAAGAGGGTTGATTTGGTGTTTCATAGCCTTATTGGGAGGTAGGGTTTGGCCCTTTCTCCAAAGGGGGTGATTTGTGCATTTGGTACATCAATGGAGTGATTTGGAGCATTTGAGTGTGCATTGGAGAGGTTTGGACTCATTAGGGTCTGATTCGAGTGTATTGGAGCATTTGAGTGCACGTAGGAGAGTTTTGGACTCATTAGGGTCTGATTTGAGAATATTGGAGCATTTGAGTGCACCTTGGAGAGTTTTTGACTTATTAGGCTCTGAATTGAATAATTTGGAGCCCTGGAGTGTTCATTGGAGTGACTTGGACCACTTGGGGCCTGAATTGAGTGTTTTGGAGCACTAGAGTGTGCATTGGTGAGATTTGGAGCACTTGAGTGTGCATTGGAGAGACTTGGACCACTTGGGGTCTGATTTGAGTTTTTTGGAGCACTTAAGTGTGCATTGGAGAGATTTCGGCCATTTGGGGTCTAAAGTGAGAATATTGGGCCATTAAGGATCTGATTGGAGTGATTTGAGTCACTTAGGCTTCCATTGGAGTGGGAGACCTAAACCATGGCCACTAGTGATGGAGATGGCGTGAGGGTCATCGACAAGTTCAATGGAGACAACTTTGGACTATGGAAGTTCAAAATGGAGATGATCTTGGCCGAAAAGGACTTGTGGGAGATTGTAGAAGGCACGGAGGAGGTACCTACATCTGATGCGGATGTGAAAGTCAAGAAGTCCTATGAGAGAAGGGTCAAGAAGGCCTTCTCCATGATTGCTTGCAATCTTGTGGATAGGCAACTTGCACATGTGCGAGCATGCAAGGGACCCGCGGAAGCATGGAAGGTGCTTTGCAACATCCATGAGACCAAGAGCTTGTCCAACATGCTCTTCATTCGACGCAAATTCTTCACGTGCAAGATGCAAGAGAACGAGGACATGTTGGACCACATCAACAAGGTGAAGGCATTGGCAGACCAACTTGCTTGTTTGGAGGTTCCTGTCACGGATGGTGACATTGTTATGACTTTGCTTGATAGCTTGCCACCTTCTTATGAGTATCTCATCACGGCGTTGGAGACAAGACCTATGGAGGAGCTCACTCTTGACTTCATCACGGCAAGGTTGATGCATGAGGTGTCCAAGAGGAAGGAGAATGAGCCCCAAGAAGGAGGGGCAGCACTCTACTCGCGGTATGGCCAAGGGGGGAGCTCACAACCACGCAAGGAGACACGCACATGCTACAATTGTGGTAAGCCCGGCCACCTTGCACGGTTTTGTAGGTTGCCCAAGAAGGAGAGTGTAAACAAGGCAAGTGTGAAGGAAGTGGAGGAGGACTTTGCATTTGCGGCCAATGAAGGATTTGACAACACCGACATGTTCACATGGATTGTTGACTCGGGCGCAACACAACACATGACTTCACATAGGCAAGCATTTCTCACTTATGCTCCCATAAGCAATCGCAAGGTGTACTTGGGGGACAACAACATGGTGGATGCAATTGGCATGGGGTGTATCGTGGTGGAGGTAGAGGTGAAGGGTCAAGTGAGGACCATTCGCATTCAAGATGCGTTGCATGTGCCCAAGTTGCATGCCAACTTGCTCTCGGTGAGCAAGTTGGTGTCACAAGATTTGAAGGTGCAATTCAACAACAAGGGGTGCGTTTTGGGTGCACCCAATGGAGAGATGATTGTGACAGCATCAAAAGAGGGCAATTTGTATCATTTGAGGTTCAAGAGCGTGAATGGCACAAGCAAGGCATGTTTGGCGCAAGGTGCACTCCACCAACACTCATTGGAGCTATGGCACAAGAGATTGGGCCACCTCAATGAGAAGAGTGTCAAGAGCCTTCAAAGCATGGTGGGAGGCATGCAAGTGGAGAAGGACTCTTGCGATTTGAAGTGTGAAGCTTGCATTGAAGGCAAGCAAGCAAGGCAACCATTTCCAAGCGATGGAGGGACAAGAGCAACCAAGGTGTTGGAGATTGTGCACTCCGATGTGTGTGGCCCCATGAAGACCACCTCTATGGGTGGTGCAAGGTATTTTTTGACCTTCATTGATGATTTTTCAAGGAAGATATGGGTGTTCATGCTCAAGTGCAAGAGTGAGGTGTTTGAGAAGTTCAAAGCATGGAAGGCACTTGTGGAAAATGAGTCGGGGCATAAGGTGAAGGTGTTGAGGTCGGATAATGGTGGGGAATACATGTCCAAGGCCTTGGAGGCTTTTATGAGAGAGCATGGTATTCAACACCAAACTTCAGCCCCTTACACTCCGCAACAAAATGGTGTGGCGGAGCGTGCTAATCGCACACTAATGGAGATGGCTCGGTCCATGGTCCATGCCCAAGGCCTCACGTATGATCTTTGGGCGGAGGCGGTATCAAATGCGGCATACACACGCAATAGGTGCCCTACAAATGCAATAGCTTTGATGACACCACAAGAAGCATGGAGTGGAAAGAGGCCCAACATTGGGCACATGCGCATCTTTGGATGCGTTGCATATGCCTTGGATTTGAGTCCCAAACGCTCCAAGCTTGATGTCAAGGGCATCAAGTGTTTACTTATGGGATATTGTGAGGGCTCCAAGGCGTATAGACTCATGTGTTTGGAGACCAAGAAGATCATCAAGAGTCGCGATGTCTCATTTGTAGAAGACAAGCAAGGGGACACCAATGCTTTGGAGATATGTCCAAGTGGGAGCAAAGAGGAACCAAAGATTGAGGTGGACAAATCTCCAAGCATGCCCAAGGATGATGAGGACCATGATGAGACACCACCGACACCTAAGGAGAAGAGTTGTCCATCTCCGAGCTCTCCACCAATTGAAGACGAGGAGGAAGATGCCTCCAAGGAGCCAAGATATCCTACGAGGGAGAGGAGGCCGCTTGGAGAATGGTGGAAGAACCACATCTTCCCTCAAGAGCAAGTGGAGCATGCCAATGTGGCGTGTGTAGAAGATCCACGCAACATGGGTGAAGCCATGAAGAGCTTGGATGCAAGCAAGTGGGAGCAAGCTATGAAAGAGGAGTATACTTCACTTATGGCCAAAGGTACATGGGAACTTTCTCCTCTTCCTCGTGATCGTACAAGTGTGGGATGCAAGTGGGTGTTTTGCACCAAGAGAGATGCATCCGGCAACATTGTGCGTTATAAGGCAAGATTGGTAGCCAAGGGGTATTCACAAGTTGAAGGGGTGGACTTTAATGAGACTTTTGCTCCCGTGGCCAAGTTTTGCACCATTCGATGCATGGCGAGTATTGGGGCTACCATGGATTTGGAAATGCACCAAATGGATGTCATCACAGCGTTTCTCAATCCTAGGCTTGAAGAAGTGATCTACATGGACCAGCCTAAGGGCTTTGTCCAAGAAGGCCGTGAGTACCTCAAATGTAAGCTCAAGAAGGCCATCTATGGGTTGAGGCAATCCGGAAGAGCATGGTACATGGATGTGGATGCATTGTTTGCAAGGGAGGGCTACAAAAGGAGTCATGCAGACCACTCTCTCTACATCAAGCAAACAAGTACGTATTTGGTGATTGTGATTGTGTATGTAGATGACTTGATCATCATGACCAACACAATCAGCAAGATGGTGGAAGTGAAGGCCATGTTGAAGAGTCAATATGACATGAGCGACCTTGGTGAGTTACACTATTGTCTTGGAGTGGAGTTCATAAGGAACCGGGCGGCCCGCACCATCACCATGAGCCAAGGCAAGTACATTGAGGGCGTGTTGAAGCAATTCAATATGGAGGGATGCAAATCCGTTGGTACACCTCTTGATGTAAAGGAGAAGATGCCCAAGCTCACGGATGAAGAGTATGAAGGTGTAAAGGCTGAAATGCAAGATGTGCCTTACAAAGCTGCGGTGGGGAGCTTGATGTATGCTATGGTGGCCACAAGACCTGACCTTGCATTTGCCATGAGTGTGGTGAGTCAACACATGGCCAAAAGCGGCCCAAGGCATTGGACAACAGTGAAGAGGGTCATGCGATACCTCCAAGGAACTTTGGATGCCAAGTTGGTACTTGGCGGCCAGAGCCTAGCATTAGTGGGTTTTTGTGATGCAGATTGGGCCGGAGATGCAACGGATAGGAGGTCGACCACAGGCTATGTGTTTATACTTGGAGGTGGTGCCATTTCATGGAATTCAAAGAAACAACCCACCATTGCATTGTCTACCACCGAGGCGGAGTACATGGCCATTAGCCAATGCACAAGAGAGGCCATATGGCTAAGGCAACTCATGAGTGATGTGGGATTGGAGCAAGGGAAGAGCACATGCATCATGTGTGACAATCAAGGCGCCATTGCCTTGGTGAAGAATCCCATCCATCACTCTCGGAGCAAACACATTGACATACAACACCATTTCATTCGTGAGAAGGTTGAAGAAGATGTGATTGAGATGAAGTACATTTCCACGGAGCGCATGGTGGCCGATGTGCTTACAAAGGCACTTGGCAAGCCCCGACATGAAGTTCTTCGCAAGGAGATGGGTTTGACATTGTTTGGCAACAAACAAAGTGGGAGTGTTGAAGAAAGTGAGTAGATTGGCATAGAATGTTTGTGGGAGCTCTTAGTATGGGCTGACCTTAGTTGTGTGTTGTTTGTAGCCAAAGCAATGGGCTATTAGAGAGGGGCAGCCCTCCTAGTGGTGCCTATAGAGAGGGGCAGCCCTCCTAGAGGACCTTTGTCCCATATGGTTAGTCATGGCACTTAGTAGAAGAGTGGTATAAGAGGTCAGCCCCTAGCATGGGCTTGACACCCCTTTCTCACACATGTTTGTGTTCCCCTTCATTGGAATATATTGGCTTGGTTTTCTTTCTCTCAATACTATAGACACCGCCTCACCCCAAAGCTCAAACTTCAGCCCTTGGGCATGAATCATGGACCTTGCCATCTCCACAATGGTGCGGTTGGCACGCTCCGCTACGCCGTTTTGTTGAGGAGTGTAAGGTGCTGATGTATGGTGCTCAATGCCATGGGCCTTCAAGTACTCCTCAAAGGCCTTGGACACATAGTCCCCACCATTATCCGACCGCAGCACCTTCACCTTGCAATCAGATTGGGCCTCCACAAGGGCCTTCCAAGTCTCAAAACGCCCAAACACCTCACTCTTGCACTCCAGCATATACACCCACACCTTGCGAGAGAAATCATCAATAAATGTCAAAAAATACCTTGCTCCTCCTATGGTGGTGGTCTTCATTGGTCCGCATACATCGGAATGCACAAGCTCCAATGGCTTGCTGGCCCTTGTTGCCCCATCCTTGGGGAAGGGCTGCCTTGCTTGTTTGCCCTCAATGTACCCCTTACGTTGCACCTCCACAAGGATCAGCCCCATGCCAAGGGCCTCTACCACACCATTGTCTCCCAAATAAATCTTCTTCCCCGAAATGGGCTGATGGGTGTGGAAGGCATCACGATGGCTGGTCATATGTTGAGTGGCCCTCGAATCCACTATCCAAGTAAACATGTTGGCCTTCTCCCCTCCTCCATGAGTGGCAAAGGCGAACTCCTCCTCTTCCTCTTTGGAGGCTTGGTGTGCACTCTCCTTGTCTTTGCCTTCGCTGATCTTGCAATGTCCACCAATTTGCCTCACTCACTCTCAAGGGCACAAATCAGCCCTCTTGGGTTCACAATGTCCACCAATTTGCCTCTCTCACTCACTAGGGCACAAATCAGCCCTCTTGGGTTCACAATGACCACCAATTTGCCTCTCTCTCTCACAAGGGTACCAATCAGCCCTCAACGGATGGCAAACACCTCAAGCAACCCAATGATGCTTCCAAGACTCACAATGGACTCTCACTAGATTGCAATAAGCACAATCACACTCAACTATGCACCAAAATGCAAAATCAGCCACAAAGGACTCCCACTAAAGTGCAATTGGCACAATCTTACACCACAATGCACCCAAGTGCACAATCAGCCTTAAAAGACTCTCACTAAAGTGCAATTAGCACAATCTCACTCCACAATGCACCCAAGTGCACAATTAGCCTCAAATGGCTCTCAATGCACACTTCTAAGTGCAAACTCAAACTAGGAGCATGCAACCAGCCCTTACTAGGTCTGATTACTACCATAAGCAATGTCTCCACCAAAATGTACTCAAAACCACACAAACCAGCCAATGAGAAAAGAAACAAAACTCCTTTTTTTTTTTAAAATGCACTCCAGGTTTTTGACAATTACTCACACCATATGGTTTGTAGGTGAAAAATACACACAAGGTTGATTGCTCCACCAAGCTCCAAGATCTCCTCCAAATGATTTGAACTTCTCCTTCAAACGCAACTCCAAGTGCGTGGGCCCATAACTGTTGAAGAACATGTACATATTAGTGTAGACTATGTACATTCAGCCCTAGGAGTAGCATTAGACTCTTAGTTAGACTTAGAGTCTCTTGGGTATTGCTTGTAGTCAAAGGCAGCCCATTGAGGTTAGTTATCCCATGATGTATGTGGATAACTATGAAAGGCTTCTACCTTATGTTCAACCCACTCATGGGGTTTGGTATCCTCCTACCATATAAGTAAAGCCTTTCTTCATTCATTACTTTGTAATCTCAATAGGTTATGGGCCCACGCACTTGGAGTTGCGTTTGAAGGAGAAGTTCAAATCATTTGGAGGAGATCTTGGAGCTTGGAGGAGCAATCAGCCTTGTGTGTAGTCTTTCACCTACAAACCATATGGTGTGAGTAAATTGTCAAAAACTTGGAGTGCATTTTTTAAAAAAAAAAAAATGGGGGTTTTGTTTCTTTTCTCATTGGCTGGTTTGTGAGGTTTTGAGTACATTTTGGTGGAGACATTGCTGATGGTAGTAATCAGACCTAGTAAGGGCTGGTTGCATGCTCCTAGTTTGAGTTTGCACTTAGAAGTGTGCATTGAGAGCCATTTGAGGCAAATTGTGCACTTGGGTGCATTGTGGAGTGAGATTGTGTCAATTGCACTTTAGTGAGAGTCTTTTAAGGCTGATTGTGCACTTGGGTGCATTGTGGAGTGAGATTGTGCCAATTGCACTTTAGTGGGAGTCCTTTGTGGCTGATTTTGCATTTTGGTGCATAGTTGAGTGTGATTGTGCTTATTGCAATCTAGTGAGAGTCCATTGTGAGTCTTGGAAGCATGTTTGGGATGCTTGAGGCGTTTGCCATCCATTGAGGGCTGAATTGTGCCCTTGTGAGTGAGTGAGGCGAATTAGTGGACTTGGTGATCCCAAGAGGGCTGATTAGAGCCCTTGTGAGTGAGTGAAGCCAATTAGTGGGTTTTCTTTTTGTGAACCCTAGAGGGCTGATTTGTGCCCTTGTGAGCATTGTGGAGTCAATTTGGGTTCTTTGTTGGCTTGGTGATCCAACTAGGGTTGTTGGAGGCCATTGTTGTTTTTGAGGTGCTCATTGTGAGTAGTAGCTTCCATCTAGGGCTGATTGGAGGTCTTGAGCTCCTTGGAGTGTGGAGAACCCTATTTGTGAGGACCATTGTGTGTTTGCTTGCTAGTTTGAAGTAGCACTTGCCCATGATGTCCATGTGGTGATTTTGAGCTTCATTAGGGTCTGAATTGGTGTGGAGAGGAGGTGAGGCACTTGTGAGGAGTCTTGGGTCTTTCTTAGGGTGTGAGGCATCTTTGGAGGTGCTTGCAAGGGCTGATTGGTGCCATTTCAGCCCAATTGGCTTCCAAGGGATTGTTTGGAGGCTGAATTGAGTTTGTCAACTCTAGGAGACACTTGGGGGGCTGCCAACAAGTGGGAGGTGCTCCATCATGGCATCAAGTGGAGGAGAAGGTGTGTGCATCATTGACAAGTTCAATGGGGAGAACTTTGGCATGTGGAAGTTCAAGATGGAGATGATTCTTGCGAAGAAGGACTTGTGGGAGGTGGTGGATGGGAGTGAGGAGCCTCCAAGTGAAGATGCTGATCCAAAGACCAAGAAGGCATTTGAGAGGAAGGAGAAGAAGGCCTTTGCTCTCATTGCCATCAACCTTGTGGACCGGCAAATTGCTCACATTCGCCATTGCAAGGGACCAGCCCAAGCATGGACCACCCTTTGCAACATCCATGAGACCAAGAGCCTCTCCAACATCCTTTTTCTTCGGCGCAAGTTCTTCACTAGCAAGATGCAAGAGGAGGATGACTTGTTGGATCATGTCAACAAGATCAAGGCCCTTGCGGATGAGTTGGCTTGTTTGGAGGCACCCGTGACGGATAGAGATGTGGTGATGACCTTGTTGGAGAGCTTGCCACCGTCTTATGAGTTCCTCATCACCGCATTGGAGACAAGGCCTATGAAGGAGTTGACCATGGAGTTTGTCACGGCCGCTTGATGCATGAGGTGACCAAGCGCAAGGAGAATGAGTCCCAAGGAGATGGATCAGCCCTTGTCTCTAGACATGGCAAAGGGGTCAACACCAAGGTCTTCAAGGAGACAAGGACATGCTTCAAGTGTGGCAAATCAGGCCACATTGCTAAGCATTGCAAGGGCAGCCAAGCCAAAGGCAAGGAGAGTGCACACCAAGCCTCCAAAGAGGAGGAGGAGGAGGAATTTGCTTTTGCCACCCATGGAGGAGGGGAGAAGGCCAACATGTTTACTTGGATAGTGGACTCGGGGGCCACTCAACACATGACCAGCCATAGAGATGCCTTCCACACCTATCAGCCCATTTCGGGGAAGAAGATTTATTTGGGAGACAATGGTGTGGTGGAGGCCCTTGGCATGGGGCTGATCCTTGTGGAGGTGCAAGTGAAGGGGGAGACCAAGAGGATCAAAATTCAAGAGGCCCTCCATGTGCCCAAGTTGCATGCCAACTTGCTTTCGGTGAGCAAATTGTGTTTGGGAGGTTTGAAAGTGCATTTGAACAATGTGGGGTGTGTTGTTAAGGCACCAAGTGGAGTTTTGATTGCATGAGCCCCTCGTGAGGGCAACTTGTACCTCCTCCACTTCACCAAGGTGAATGGCACCTCCCTAGCATGTGTTGCCCAAGGATCAGCTCATGGAGACCTTGTGGAGCTTTGACATAGGAGGCTTGGGCACTTGAATGTGAAGAGCATGAAGAGCCTCCAACACATTGTGAAGGGGCTGAACCTCTCTTCTTGCAAGCATGATTGGAGTTCTAGGGTGTGCAAGGGGTGCATTGAGGGCAAACAAGCAAGGCATCCCTTCCCCAAGGATGGGGCAACAAGGGCCAGCAAGCCATTGGAGCTTGTGCATTCCGATGTGTGCGGACCAATGAAGACCACCACCATAGGAGGAGCAAGGTATTTTTTGACATTTATTGATGATTTCTCCCGCAAGGTGTGGGTGTACATGCTGAAGTGCAAGAGTGAGGTGTTTGGGCGTTTTGAGACTTGGAAGGCCCTTGTGGAGGCCTAATCTGATTGCAAGGTGAAGGTGCTGCGGTCGGATAATGGAGGGGAGTATGTGTCCAAGGCCTTTGAGGAGTACTTGAAGGCCCATGGCATTGAGCACCATACATCAGCACCTTACACTCCTCAACAAAACGGCGTAGCGGAGCGTGCCAACCGCACCATTGTGGAGATGGCAAGGTCCATGATTCATGCCCAAGGGCTGAAGTTTGAGCTTTGGGGTGAGGCGGTGTCTACAGCGGTTTATACAAGGAACCGGTGCCCCACCCAAGCCTTGACAAGCATGACACCCCAAGAAGCTTGGAGTGGGATTAGGCCTCATGTGTCTCACATGCGCATCTTTGGGTGCATTGCCTATGCCTTGGTTCCAAGTGCCAAGAGGACCAAGTTGGATGCTAAGGGCATCAAGTGCCTTTTCCTTGGTTATTGTGAGGGAACCAAGGCTTATAGGCTAATGTGTGTGGAGAGCAAGGCCATCATCAAGAGTCGAGATGTGACGTTCATGGAGGATGGAGGTGGTGATCCTAAGCTCTTGGAGGTGAGCCCAAGTGGGAGCAATGGAGGACCAGCCCAAAAGGTGGGCACAACTCCAAGAGTGCACATAGAAGATGAAGGAGATGAAGATGAAGAGCAAGGAGAAGAAGATGAAGACTTGGTGGAGCCCAAGAAGAAGGTGGACACACCCCAAGTGAAGAGATCAGCAATTCCTTCTCCAAGCACTTCACCAAGGGAGCAAGGGCATGATCAACCCTTGGTAGAGCAAGATCAGCCCTTGGAAGAGCAAGATCAGCCCATGGAGGAGCCCCGTTATCCCACAAGGACCCACAAGCCCCTTGGAGATTGGTGGTTGAATCACATTCTTCCCCCACAACATGAAGATCAAGCCAATGTGGCTTTCCTTGGAGATCCATCTACACTTGGAGAGGTGTTGCATTGTGAAGATGCAAGCAAGTGGGAGTTGGCCATGCAAGAGGAGTATAATGCCCTCATTGCCAAGGAGACATGGGAACTTGCTGCCCTCCCTTCCAAGAGATCAAGTGTGGGTTGTAAGTGGGTTTTCTCCACTAAAAGGGATGCTTTGGGCCACATTGTGAGGTACAAGGCAAGGTTGGTTGCTAGGGGGTTTTCTCAAGTGGAAGGGGTGGACTTCAATGAGACCTTTGCCCCCGTTGCTAAGTTTAGCACCATTAGGTGCATTGTGAGTATTGGGGCAGCCATGGACTTGGAGATGCACCAAATGGATGTGAAGACGGCTTTTCTCAACCCCAAGCTTGAGGAGGTCATCTACATGGATCAACCCCAAGGCTTTGTGCAAGAAGGCCAAGGGCATCTCAAGTGCAAGTTGAAGAAGGCACTTCCCGGGTTGAAGCAATCGGGGAGAGCTTGGTATAGGGATATTGATGCCATGTTTGCAAGGAAGGGCTTCCAAAGAGGCTATGCTGATCACTCTTTGTACACCATGCAAAGTTGTGAGCATTTGGTGATTGTGATCCTCTATGTGGACGATCTGATCCTCCTTGCAAGTAGCATGACCAAGATGCTTGAAGTGAAGGATATGCTCAAGAAGGAGTATGAGATGACGGATCTTGGAGAGTTGAAGTATTGCCTTGGAGTGGAGTTCAAGAGGGATAGGGCTGCCCGCACCATCACCATGAGCCAACGCAAGTTATTGAGAGAAAGAAAACCAAGCCAATATATTCCAATGAAGGGGAACACAAACATGTGTGAGAAAGGGGTGTCAAGCCCATGCTAGGGGCTGCCCTCTTATACCACTCTTCTACTAAGTGCCATGACTAACCATATGGGACAAAGGTCCTCTAGGAGGGCTGCCCCTCTCTATAGGCACCACTAGGAGGTCTGCCCCTCTCTAATAGCCCATTGCTTTGGCTACAAACAACACACAACTAAGGTCAGCCCATACTAAGAGCTCCCACAAACATTCTATGCCAATCTACTCACTTTCTTCAACACTAAGAGCTCCCACAAACATTCTATGCCAATCTACTCACTTTCTTCAACACTCCCACTTTGTTTGTTGCCAAACAATGTCAAACCCATCTCCTTGCGAAGAACTTCATGTCGGGGCTTGCCAAGTGCCTTTGTAAGCACATCGGCCACCATGCGCTCCGTGGAAATGTACTTCATCTCAATCACATCTTCTTCAACCTTCTCACGAATGAAATGGTGTTGTATGTCAATGTGTTTGCTCCGAGAGTGATGGATGGGATTCTTCACCAAGGCAATGGCACCTTGATTGTCACACATGATGCGTGTGCTCTTCCCTTGCTCCAATCCCACATCACTCATGAGTTGCCTTAGCCATATGGCCTCTCTTGTGCATTGGCTAATGGCCATGTACTCCGCCTCGGTGGTAGACAATGCAATGGTGGGTTGTTTCTTGGAATTCCATGAAATGGCACCACCTCCAAGTATAAACACATAGCCTATGGTCGACCTCCTATCCGTTGCATCTCCAGCCCAATCTGCATCACAAAAACCCACTAATGCTAGGCTCTGGCCGCCAAGTACCAACTTGGCATCCAAAGTTCCTTGGAGGTATCGCATGACCCTCTTCACTGTTGTCCAATGCCTTGGGCCGCTTTTGGCCATGTGTTGACTCACCACACTCATGGCAAATGCAAGGTCAGGTCTTGTGGCCACCATAGCATACATCAAGCTCCCCACCGCAGCTTTGTAAGGCACATCTTGCATTTCAGCCTTTACACCTTCATACTCTTCATCCGTGAGCTTGGGCATCTTCTCCTTTACATCAAGAGGTGTACCAACGGATTTGCATCCCTCCATATTGAATCGCTTCAACAAGCCCTCAATGTACTTGCCTTGGCTCATGGTGATGGTGCGGGCCGCCCGGTTCCTTATGAACTCCACTCCAAGACAATAGTGTAACTCACCAAGGTCGCTCATGTCATATTGACTCTTCAACATGGCCTTCACTTCCACCATCTTGCTCATTGTGTTGGTCATGATGATCAAGTCATCTACATACACAATCACAATCACCAAATACGTACTTGTTTGCTTGATGTAGAGAGAGTGGTCTGCATGACTCCTTTTGTAGCCCTCCCTTGCGAACAATGCATCCACATCCATGTACCATGCTCTTCCGGATTGCCTCAACCCATAGATGGCCTTCTTGAGCTTGCACTTGAGGTACTCACGGCCTTCTTGGACAAAGCCCTTAGGCTGGTCCATGTAGATCACTTCTTCAAGCCCAGGATTGAGAAACGCTGTGATGACATCCATTTGGTGCATTTCCAAATCCATGGTAGCCCCAATACTCGCCATGCATCGAATGGTGCAAAACTTGGCCACGGGAGCAAAAGTCTCATTAAAGTCCACCCCTTCAACTTGTGAATACCCCTTGGCTACCAATCTTGCCTTATAACGCACAATGTTGCCGGATGCATCTCTCTTGGTGCAAAACACCCACTTGCATCCCACACTTGTACGATCACGAGGAAGAGGAGAAAGTTCCCATGTACCTTTGGCCATAAGTGAAGTATACTCCTCTTTCATAGCTTGCTCCCACTTGCTTGCATCCAAGCTCTTCATGGCTTCACCCATGTTGCGTGGATCTTCTACACACGCCACATTGGCATGCTCCACTTGCTCTTGAGGGAAGATGTGGTTCTTCCACCATTCTCCAAGCGGCCTCCTCTCCCTCGTAGGATATCTTGGCTCCTTGGAGGCATCTTCCTCCTCGTCTTCAATTGGTGGAGAGCTCGGAGATGGACAACTCTTCTCCTTAGGTGTCGGTGGTGTCTCATCATGGTCCTCATCATCCTTGGGCATGCTTGGAGATTTGTCCACCTCAATCTTTGGTTCCTCTTTGCTCCCACTTGGACATATCTCCAAAGCATTGGTGTCCCCTTGCTTGTCTTCTACAAATGAGACATCGCGACTCTTGATGATCTTCTTGGTCTCCAAGCACATGAGTCTATACGCCTTGGAGCCCTCACAATATCCCATAAGTAAACACTTGATGCCCTTGACATCAAGCTTGGAGCGTTTGGGACTCAAATCCAAGGCATATGCAACGCATCCAAAGATGCGCATGTGCCCAATGTTGGGCCTCTTTCCACTCCATGCTTCTTGTGGTGTCATCGAAGCTATTGCATTTGTAGGGCACCTATTGCGTGTGTATGCCGCATTTGATACCGCCTCCGCCCAAAGATCATACGTGAGGCCTTGGGCATGGACCATGGACCGAGCCATCTCCATTAGTGTGCGATTAGCACGCTCCGCCACACCATTTTGTTGCGGAGTGTAAGGGGCTGAAGTTTGGTGTTGAATACCATGCTCTCTCATAAAAGCCTCCAAGGCCTTGGACATGTATTCCCCACCATTATCCGACCTCAACACCTTCACCTTATGCCCCGACTCATTTTCCACAAGTGCCTTCCATGCTTTGAACTTCTCAAACACCTCACTCTTGCACTTGAGCATGAACACCCATATCTTCCTTGAAAAATCATCAATGAAGGTCAAAAAATACCTTGCACCACCCATAGAGGTGGTCTTCATGGGGCCACACACATCGGAGTGCACAATCTCCAACACCTTGGTTGCTCTTGTCCCTCCATCGCTTGGAAATGGTTGCCTTGCTTGCTTGCCTTCAATGCAAGCTTCACACTTCAAATCGCAAGAGTCCTTCTCCACTTGCATGCCTCCCACCATGCTTTGAAGGCTCTTGACACTCTTCTCATTGAGGTGGCCCAATCTCTTGTGCCATAGCTCCAATGAGTGTTGGTGGAGTGCACCTTGCGCCAAACATGCCTTGCTTGTGCCATTCACGCTCTTGAACCTCAAATGATACAAATTGCCCTCTTTTGATGCTGTCACAATCATCTCTCCATTGGGTGCACCCAAAACGCACCCCTTGTTGTTGAATTGCACCTTCAAATCTTGTGACACCAACTTGCTCACCGAGAGCAAGTTGGCATGCAACTTGGGCACATGCAACGCATCTTGAATGCGAATGGTCCTCACTTGACCCTTCACCTCTACCTCCACCACGATACACCCCATGCCAATTGCATCCACCAGGTTGTTGTCCCCCAAGTACACCTTGCGATTGCTTATGGGAGCATAAGTGAGAAATGCTTGCCTATGTGAAGTCATGTGTTGTGTTGCGCCCGAGTCAACAATCCATGTGAACATGTCGGTGTTGTCAAATCCTTCATTGGCCGCAAATGCAAAGTCCTCCTCCACTTCCTTCACACTTGCCTTGTTTACACTCTCCTTCTTGGGCAACCTACAAAACCGTGCAAGGTGGCCGGGCTTACCACAATTGTAGCATGTGCGTGTCTCCTTGCGTGGTTGTGAGCTCCCCCCTTGGCCATACCGCGAGTAGAGTGCTGCCCCTCCTTCTTGGGGCTCATTCTCCTTCCTCTTGGACACCTCATGCATCAACCTTGCCGTGATGAAGTCAAGAGTGAGCTCCTCCATAGGTCTTGTCTCCAACGCCGTGATGAGATACTCATAAGAAGGTGGCAAGCTATCAAGCAAAGTCATAACAATGTCACCATCCGTGACAGGAACCTCCAAACAAGCAAGTTGGTCTGCCAACGCCTTCACCTTGTTGATGTGGTCCAACATGTCCTCGTTCTCTTGCATCTTGCACGTGAAGAATTTGCGTCGAATGAAGAGCATGTTGGACAAGCTCTTGGTCTCATGGATGTTACAAAGCACCTTCCATGCTTCCGCGGGTCCCTTGCATGCTCGCACATGTGCAAGTTGCCTATCCACAAGATTGCAAGCAATCATGGAGAAGGCCTTCTTGACCCTTCTCTCATAGGACTTCTTGACTTTCACATCCGCATCAGATGTAGGTACCTCCTCCGTGCCTTCTACAATCTCCCACAAGTCCTTTTCGGCCAAGATCATCTCCATTTTGAACTTCCATAGTCCAAAGTTGTCTCCATTGAACTTGTCGATGACCCTCACGCCATCTCCATCACTAGTGGCCATGGTTTAGGTCTCCCACTCCAATGGAAGCCTAAGTGACTCAAATCACTCCAATCAGATCCTTAATGGCCCAATATTCTCACTTTAGACCCCAAATGGCCGAAATCTCTCCAATGCACACTTAAGTGCTCCAAAAACACTCAAATCAGACCCCAAGTGGTCCAAGTCTCTCCAATGCACACTCAAGTGCTCCAAATCTCACCAATGCACACTCTAGTGCTCCAAAACACTCAATTCAGGCCCCAAGTGGTCCACGTCACTCCAATGAACACTCCAGGGCTCCAAATTATTCAATTCAGAGCCTAATAAGTCAAAAACTCTCCAAGGTGCACTCAAATGCTCCAATATTCTCAAATCAGACCCTAATGAGTCCAAAACTCTCCTACGTGCACTCAAATGCTCCAATACACTCGAATCAGACCCTAATGAGTCCAAACCTCTCCAATGCACACTCAAATGCTCCAAATCATTCCATTGATGTACCAAATGCACAAATCACCCTCTTTGGAGAAAGGGCCAAACCCTACCTCCCAATAAGGCTATGAAACACCAAATCAACCCTCTTGAGTGCTCAACAAGTACAATCAACCCTCAAGTAGCACAAATGGACTCAAAAACAAGAAAATACCTCACCAAAATGGTGAAGAGAAATGCTCCAAACGACCCCAAACTCCACTTGCTCCAAGCTCCAATAGTGCTCCACCAACACACCTTCCAATGAGATCTCACCTCCAATAGCAACTCACATGAGTGGGCCCATAACCTATTGAGAGAAAGAAAACCAAGCCAATATATTCCAATGAAGGGGAACACAAACATGTGTGAGAAAGGGGTGTCAAGCCCATGCTAGGGGCTGACCTCTTATACCACTCTTCTACTAAGTGCCATGACTAACCATATGGGACAAAGGTCCTCTAGGAGGGCTGCCCCTCTCTATAGGCACCACTAGGAGGTCTGCCCCTCTCTAATAGCCCATTGCTTTGGCTACAAACAACACACAACTAAGGTCAGCCCATACTAAGAGCTCCCACAAACATTCTATGCCAATCTACTCACTTTCTTCAACACAAGTACCTTGAAGAAATTCTCAAGCGCTTCAACATGGAGGAGTGCAAAGCCATATGTACACCACTTGACACTCATGGGAAGTTGCCCAAGAAGAAGGTGGCCACACCCCAAGTGAAGAGATCAGCAATTCCTTCTCCAAGCACTTCCCAAGGGAGCAAGAGCATGATCAGCCCTTGGTAGAGCAAGATCAGCCCTTGGAAGAGTAAGATCAGCCCTTGGAAGAGTAAGATCAGCCCATGGAGGTATTGAGATTACAAAGTAATGAATGAAGAAAGGCTTTACTTAGATGGTAGGAAGATACCAAGCCACATGAGTGGGCTGAACTTAAGCTAGAAGCCTTTCACTAGTTATCCACAAACCATGTGGGATAACTACCTTTCATGGGCTGCCTTTGACTAGGAGCAATACCCAATGGACTCTAAGACTAACCTAGTGTCTAATGCTACACCTAGGGCTGAATGTACATGGTCAACAATAATATGTACATGTTAGTCAACAATATGTACTTGATCTTCAACATGGAGGACCAGCCCAAAAGGTGGGCACAACTCCAAGAGTGCACATAGAAGATGAAGGAGATGAAGATGAAGGAGATGAAGATGAAGAGCAAGGAGGGGAAGATGAAGACTTCGTGGAGCCCAAGAAGAAGGTGGCTAGACCCCAAGTCAAGAGATCAGCAATTCCTTCTCCAAGCACTTCACCAAGGGAGCAAGAGCATGATCAGCCCTTGGTAGAGCAAGATCAACCCTTGGAAGAGCAAGATCAGCCCATGGAGGTATTGAGATTACAAAGTAATGAATGAAGAAAGGCTTTACTTAGATGGTAGGAAGATACCAAGCCACATGAGTGGGCAAAACTTAAGCTAGAAGCCTTTCACTAGTTATCCACAAACCATGTGGGATAACTACCTTTCATGGGCTGCCTTTGACTAGGAGCAATACCCAATGGACTCTAAGACTAACCTAGTGTCTAATGCTACACCTAGGGCTGAATGTACATGGTCAACACTAATATGTACATGTTAGTCAACAATATGTACTTGATCTTCAACACTCCCACTTTGAGAGTGGTCAAAGGCTCCATGGCCCATCTTCTCAGTCAAGTTTTTGGTGTTGTGGCTTCCCAAGGGCCTTGGTGAACACATCAGCCACCATAGCTTGGGTACGCACATACTTGAGCTCAATCACCACTTCCTCTACTATGATGGGCTGCCACTTTGAACTCCATGAAATGGTATCCATTCCAAGCATAAACATGTAGCCGCTGGTGGATCTCCTATCCACAAATGTCAAATCAGCCCTTGTTGCCACCATGGCATACATCAACCAACCCATCGCTACCTTGTACCTCCTCTTGCATGGCCAACTCCCACATGCTTGAATCTCTCCAACACATCACCTTTCGAAGTGAAGATGGATCTCCAACGAAAGCCACATTCGCTTGTTCTTCATGTTGTGGGGGGAGAATGTGATTCAGCCACCAATCTCCAAGGGGCTTGCGGGTCCTAGTTGGATAGCGTGGCTCCTCCATGGGCTGATCTTGCTCTTCCAAGGGCTGGTCTTGTTCTCCCAAGGGCTGATCATGCTCTTGCTCCCTTGGTGAAGTGCTTGGAGAAGGAATTGCTGATCTCTTCACTTGGGGTGTGGCGACCTTCTTCTTGGGCTCCACCAAGTCTTCATCTTCCCCTCCTTGCTCTTCATCTTCATCTCCTTCATCTTCTATGTGCACTCTTGGAGTTGTGCCCACCTTTTGGGCTGGTCCTCCACTTCTCCCACTTGGGCTCATCTCCAAGAACTTGGGATCAACACCTCCATCCTCCATGAACGTCACATCTCGACACTTGATGATGGCCTTGCTCTCCACACACATCAGCCTATAAGCCTTGGTTCCCTCACAATAACCAAGGAAAAGACACTTGATGCCCTTGGCATCCAACTTGGTCCTCTTGGCACTTGGAACCAATGCATAGGCAATGCACCCAAAGGTGCGCATGTGAGACACATGGGGCCTAATCCCACTCCAAGCTTCTTGGGGTGTCATGCTTGTCAAGGCTTGGGTGGGGCACCGGTTCCTTGTATAAACCGCTGTAGACACCGCCTCACCCCAAAGCTCAAACTTCAACCCTTGGGCATGAATCATGGACCTTGCCATCTCCACAATGGTGCGATTTGCACGCTCCGCTACGCCGTTTTGTTGAGGAGTGTAAGGTGCTGATGTATGGTGCTCAATGCCATGGGCCTTCAAGTACTCGTCAAAGGCCTTGAACACATACTCCCCACCATTATCCGACCGCAGCACCTTCACCTTGCAATCAGATTGGGCCTCCACAATGGCCTTCCAAGTCTCAAAACGCCCAAACACCTCACTCTTGCACTTCAACATGTACACCCACACCTTGCAAGAGAAATCATCAATGAATGTCAAAAAATACCTTGCTCCTCCTATGGTGGTGGTCTTCATTGGTCCGCACACATCGGAATGCACAAGCTCCAATGGCTTGCTGGCCCTTGTTGCCCCATCCTTAGGGAAGGGCTGCCTTGCTTGTTTGCCCTCAATGCACCCCTTGCACACCCTAGAACTCCAATCATGCTTGCAAGAAGAGAGGTTCAGCCCCTTCACAATGTGTTGGAGTCTCTTCATGCTCTTCACATTCAAGTGCCCAAGCCTCCTATGCCAAAGCTCCACAAGGTCTCCATGAGCTGATCCTTGGCCAACACATGCCAAAGAAGAGCCATTCACCTTGGTGAAGTGGAGGCGGTACAAATTGCCCTCACGAGGGGCTGATGCAATCAAAACTCCACTTGGTGCCCTCACAACACCCCCCACCATGTTGAAATGCACTTTCAAACCTCCCAAACACAATTTGCTCACCGAAAGCAAGTTGGCATGCAACTTGGGCACATGGAGTGCCTCATGGATCTGAATCCTTTTGGTCTCTCCCTTCACTTGCACCTCCACAAGGATCAGCCCCATGCCAAGGGCCTCCACCACACCATTGTCTCCCAAATAAATCTTCTTCCCCGAAATGGGCTGATAGGTGTGGAAGGCATCACGATGGCTGGTCATATGTTGAGTGGCCCCCGAATCCACTATCCAAGTAAACATATTTGCCTTCTCCCCTCCTCCATGAGTGGCAAAGGCGAAGTCCTCCTCCTCCTCCTCTTTGGAGGCTTGGTGTGCACTCTCCTTGTCTTTGCCTTGGCTGATCTTGCAATGCCTAGCAATGTGGCCTGATTTGCCACACTTGAAGCATGTCCTTGTCTCCTTGAAGTCTTTGGTGTTGCCTTCTTTGCCATGTCTTGAAACAAGGGCTGATCCCTCTCCTTGGGCCTCATTCTCCTTGCGCTTGGTCACCTCATGCATCAAGCGGGCCGTCACAAACTCCATGGTCAGCTCCTTCATAGGCCTTGTCTCCAATGCGGTGATGAGGAACTCATAAGACGGTGGCAAGCTCTCCAACAAGGTCATCACCACATCTCCATCTGTCACGGGCGCCTCCAAGCAAGCCAACGCATCCGCAAGAGCCTTGATCTTGTTGACATGATCCAACAAGTCATCCTCCTCTTGCATCTTGCTAGTGAAGAACTTGCATCGGAGAAAAAGGATGTTGGAGAGGCTCTTGGTCTCATGGATGTTGCAAAGGGTGGTCCATGCTTGGGCTGGTCCCTTGCAATGGCGAATGTGAGCAATTTGCCGGTCCACAAGGTTGATGGCAATGAGAGCAAAGGCCTTCTTCTCCTTCCTCTCAAATGCCTTCTTGGTCTTTGGATCAGCATCTTCACTTGGAGGCTCCTCACTCCCATCCACCAACTCCCACAAGTCCTTCTCCGCAAGAATCATCTCCATCTTGAACTTCCACATGCCAAAGTTCTCCCCATTGGACTTGTCAATGATGCACACGCCTTCTCCTCCACTTGATGCCATGATGAAGCACCTCCCACTTGTTGGCAGCCCCCCCAATTGTCTCCAAGAGTTGACAAACTCAATTCAGCCTCCAAACAATCCCTTGGAAGCCAATTGGGCTGAAATGGCTTCAATCAGCCCTTGCAAGCACCTCCAAAGATCCTTCACACCCTATGGACAACAAAAAACACTCCTCCAAGTGCATCACCTCCTCTCCACACCAATTCAGACCCTAATGAAGCTCAAAGCCACCACATGGACTTCATGGGCTGGTTCTACTTGAAACCCACAAGAAAACACACAATTCCCCACACAAATAGGGTACTCCACTCTCTAAGGTGCTCAAGACTTCCAATCAGCCCTAGATGGAAGCTACTACTTACAATTAGTACCTAAGGACAACAATAACCTCCAACATCCCCAGTTGGATTACCAAGCCACCTAGGAACTCCAATTGGCTCTCAATGGCTCACAAGCACACAAATCAGCCCTCTTGGGTTCACAAAGTCCACCAAATGGCTCACTCACTCACAAGGGCCCAAATCAGCCCTCTTGGATTCACAAAGTCCACCAAATGGCCTCACTCACTCACAAGGGCACAAATCAGCCCTCCTAGGTTCACAAAATCCAATAAATGGCCTCACTCACTCACAAGGGCACAAATAAGCCCTCTTGGATTCACAATGTCCACCAATTTGCCTCACTCACTCTCAAGGGCACCAATCAGCCCTCAACGGATAGCAAACACCTCAAGCAACCCAATGATGCTTCCAAGACTGACAATGGACTCTCCCTAGGTTGCAATAAGTACAATCACACTCAACTATGCACCAAAATGCAAAATCAGCCACAAAGGACTCCCACTAAAGTGCAATTGGCACAATCCTACACCACAATGCACCCAAGTGCACAATCAGCCTTAAAAGACTCTCACTAAAGTGCAATTGGCACAATCTCACTCCACAATGCACCCAAGAGCACAATTAGCCTCAAATGGCTCTCAATGCACACTTCTAAGTGCAAACTCAAACTAGGAGCATGCAACCAGCCCTAACTAGGTCTGATTACTACCATAAGCAATGTCTCCACCAAAATGTACTCAAAACCACACAAACCAGCCAATGTGAAAAGAAACAAAACTCCTTTTTTTTTTTTAAAAATGCACTCGAAGTTTTTGACAATTTACTCACACCATATGGTTTGTAGGTGAAAAAATACACACAAGGCTGATTGCTCCTCCAAGCTCCAAGATCTCCTCCAAATGATTTGAACTTCTCCTTCAAACGCAACTCCAAGTGCGTGGGCCCATAACCTATTGAGATTACAAAGTAATGAATGAAGAAAGGCTTTACTTAGATGGTAGGAAGATACCAAGCCACATGAGTGGGCTGAACTTAAGTTAGAAGCCTTTCACTAGTTATCCACAAACCATGTGGGATAACTACCTTTCATGGGCTGCCTTTGACTATGAGCAATACCCAATGGATTCTAAGACTAACCTAGTGTCTAATGCTACACCTAGGGCTGAATGTACATGGTCAACACTAATATGTACATGTTAGTCAACAATATGTACTTGATCTTCAACAGGAGGAGCCACGCTATCCAACAAGGACCCGCAAGCCCCTTGGAGATTGGTGGTTGAATCACATTCTCCCCCTACAACATGAAGAACAAGCCAATGTGGCTTTCGTTGGAGATCCATCTTCACTTCGAAAGGTGATGTGTTGGAGAGATTCAAGCAAGTGGGAGTTGGCCATGCAAGAGGAGGTACAAGGTAGCGATGGGTTGGTTGATGTATGCCATGGTGGCAACAAGGGCTGATTTGACATTTGTGGATAGGAGATCCACCAGCGGCTACATGTTTATGCTTGGAATGGATACCATTTCATGGAGTTCAAAGTGGCAGCCCACCATAGTAGAGGAAGTGGTGATTGAGCTCAAGTATGTTGCCTACCCAAGCTATGGTGGCTGATGTGTTCACCAAGGCCCTTGGGAAGCCACAACACCAAAAAACTTGATTGAGAAGATGGGCCATGGAGCCTTTGACCACTCTCAAAGTGGGAGTGTTGAAGATCAAGTACATATTGTTGACTATCGTATACATATTAGTGTTGACCATGTACATTCAGCCCTAGGTGTAGCATTAGACACTAGGTTAGTCTTAGAGTCCATTGGGTATTGCTCCTAGTCAAAGGCAGCCCATGAAAGGTAGTTATCCCACATGGTTTGTGGATAACTAGTAAAAGGCTTCTAGCTTAAGTTCAGCCCACTCATGTGGCTTGGTATCTTCCTACCATCTAAGTAAAGCCTTTCTTCCATTCATTACTTTGTAATCTCAATATCCATGAGCTGATCCTTGGGCAACACATGCTAGGGAGGTGCCATTCACCTTGGTGAAGTGGAGGAGGTACAAGTTGCCCTCACGAGGGGCTGATGCAATCAAAACTCCACTTGGTGCCCTCACAACACAATCGACTTTGTTGAAATGCACTTTCAAACCACCCAAACACAATTTGCTCACAGAAAGCAAGTTCGCATGCAACTTGGGCACATGGAGTGCCTCTTGAATTCTGATCCTCTTGGTCTCCCCCTTCACTTGCACCTCCACAAGGATCAGCCCCATGCCAAGGGCCTCCACCATAACATTGTCTCCCAAATAAATCTTCTTCCCCAAAATGGGCTGATAGGTGTGGAAGGCATCTCTATGGCTAGTCATGTATTGAGTGGCCCTCGAGTCCACTATCCAAGTAAACATGTTGGCCTTCTCCCCTCCTCCATGGGTGGCAAAAGCGAAGTCCTCCTCTTCCTCCTCTTTGGAGGCTTGGTGTGCACTCTCCTTGTCTTTGCCTTGGCTGCCTTTGCAATGCTTAGCAATGTGGCCTGATTTGCCACACTTGAAGCATGTCCTTGTCTCCTTGAAGGCCTTGGTGTTGACCCCTTTGCCATGTCTCGGGACAAGGGCTGATCCCTCCCCTTGGGCCTCATTCTCCTTGCGCTTGGTCACCTCATGCATCAAGCGGGCCATCACAAACTCCATGGTCAGCTCCTTCATAGGCCTTGTCTCCAATGTAGTGATGAGGAACTCATAAGACGGTGGCAAGCTCTCTAACAAGGTCATCACCACATCTCCATCCGTCACGGGTGCCTCCAAACAAGCCAACTCATCCGCAAGAGCCTTGATCTTGTTGACATGATCCAACAAGTCATCCTCCTCTTGCATCTTGCTAGTGAAGAACTTGCATTGGAGAAAAAGGATGTTGGAGAGGCTCTTGGTCTCATGGATGTTGCAAAGGGTGGTCCATGCTTGGGCTGGTCCCTTGCAATGGCGAATGTGTGCAATTTGCCGGTCCACAAGGTTGATGGCAATGAGAGCAAAGGCCTTCTTCTCCTTCCTCTCAAATGCCTTCTTGGTCTTTGGATCAGCATCTTCACTTGGAGGCTCCTCACTCCCCTCCACCAACTCCCACAAGTCCTTCTCCGCAAGAATCATCTCCATCTTGAACTTCCACATGCCAAAGTTCTCCCCATTGAACTTGTCAATGATGCGCATGCCTTCTCCTCCACTTGATGCCATGATGAAGCACCTCCCACTTGTTGGCAGCCCCCCAAGTGTCTCCAAGAGTTGACAAACTCAATTCAGCCTCCAAACAATCCCTTGGAAGCCAATTGGGCTGAAATGGCACCAATCAGCCCTTCCAAGCACCTCCAAAGATCCTTCACACCCTAAGAACGACCCAGACACTCCTACAAGAGCATCACCTCCTCTCCATACCAATTCAGACCCCAATGAAGCTCAAAGCCACCACATGGACTTCATGGGCTGAATCTACCTCAAACCAACAAGAAAACTCACAATTCCCCACACAAATAGGGTACTCCACTCTCCAAGGTGCTCAAGACCTCCAATCAGCCCTAGATGGAAGCTACTACTCACAATGAGTACCTCAAAAACAACAATGACCTCCAACAACCCTAGTTGGATCACCAAGCCAACAAAGAATCCCAATTGGCTCCACAATGCTCACAAGGGCACAAATCAGCCCTCTAGGGTTTACAAAACCCACTAATTGGCTTCACTCACTCACAAGGGCACATCCATTTGATGCATCTCCAAGTCCATGGCTATCCCTATTGCCGCCATGCATCGAATAGTAGAAAACTTGGCCATGGGAGCAAAGGTCTCATTGAAGTCCACTACTTCGACTTGTGAATATCCCTTGGCCACCAATCTTGCCTTGTGGCGCACAATGTTGCCCAATGCATCTCTCTTGGTGCAAAACACCCACTTGCATCCAACACTTGTGCGATCGGAGGGAATGGGAGCAAGTTCCCATGTCCCTTTGCTCATAAGCGATGCATACTCCGTTTGCATGGCTTGCTCCCACTTGCTTGCATCCACGCTCCTCAATGCCTCCTCCAAGGTGCTTGGATCCCTCACAAATGCCACATTTGCCCGCTCCATGGGCTCTTGAGGCAAAATGTGGTTCATCCACCATTCTCCAAGTGGTCTACGCTCCCTTGTAGAATATCTTGGCTCATTTGAAGTGTCCCCCTCTTCATTGTCACTTGGTGTCGAAGTAGAGGATGAAGCTCCTTCTTTGGGTGATGATGGTGTCTTGTCTTGGTGTCTCTCTTCCTTTGGTGAACTTGGAGATTTGTCCACCTCAAAATACATAGGCTTCTCCTCAATACTCCCACTTGGACCCATCTCCAAAGCTTCACTAGCCCCCTTCTTCTCTTCGATGAAGGTGACATCTCGAGACTTGATGAACTTCTTTGTCTCCACACATAAGAGTCTATAGGCCTTGGTGCCTTCACAATAGCCCACTAACAAGCACTTGGTGCCCTTGGCATCAAGTTTGGAGCGCTTTGGGTTCAAATCCAAAACATATGCAACACACCCAAAAACACATATGTGGCCAAGGTTGGGCCGCTTGCCACTCCAAGCCTCTTGTGGTGTCATCAAAGGCACCGCACTAGTGGGACACCTATTGCGTGTATATGCCGCAGTAGCCACCGCTTCCGTCCAATACTCAAATGAGAGGCTTTGGGCATGCAACATAGCCCTCGCCATCTCTATAAGTGTACGATTAGCACGCTCAGCCACACCGTTTTGTTGTGGAGTGTGAGGGGCTGAAGTTTGGTGTTGAATGCCATGCTCCCTTATAAAAGCCTCAAATGCCCTAGACATGTATTCTCCACCATTGTCCGATCTCAACACTTTCACCTTTTGCCCCAATTCATTCTCCACAAGGGCCTTCCAGGCCTTGAACCTCTCCAATACATCACTCTTGTTCTTTAGTATAAACACCCATATCTTCCTTGAAAAGTCATCAATGAAAGTAAGAAAATATCGTGCACCGCCCATAGAAGTGGTCCTCACGGGGCCACAAACATCCGAGTGCACAATCTCCAACACCTTGGAAGCCCTCGTAGCTCCATCACTAGGAAACGGTCGTCTTGCTTGCTTTCCTTCAATGCAAGCTTCACACGCAAGATCACTTAAGTTCTTCGTCACTTGCATGCCACCCACCATGCTTTGAAGAGTCTTGACACTCTTCACATTGAGGTGGCCCAAGCGCTTGTGCCAAAGCTCCAAAGAGTGTTGTTGCAACGCCCCTTGTGCCAAACACGCCACACTTGAGCCATTGACCGTTTTGAACTCCACTTGATACAAATTGCCTTGCTTCGGTGCCATGGTGATCATTTCGCCATTTGCCGCTCTCAAAATGCACCCTTTGTTGTTGAATTGCACCCTCACATCTTGAGAGACCAATTTACTAACCGAGAGCAAATTGGCATGCAACTTGGGCACATGGAGAGCGTCTTGAATGCGAACTCTCTTGGTTTGGCCACCCACATTGACCTCCACTATAATGCACCCCATGCCAATAGCATCCACTGCGCCATTGTCTCTCAAATACACCTTGCGATTGCTAATAGGTGTGTAAGTGGCAAATGCTTGCCTATGTGAAGTCATATGTTGTGTGGCACCCGAATCAATGATCCACATGAACATGTTGGTGTGGTCACACCCTTCATTAGCCGCAAATGCAAAGTCTTCATCTCCCTCCTTGACACTTGCCTTGTTTGCACTCTCCTTCTTGACTTTGTAACAAAATCTTGCAAGGTGACCGGGCTTGCCACAATTGAAGCAAGTACGAGTTTCCTTGCGTGGTTGTGAGCTCCCCTCTTTGCCATGTTGAGAGAGTAGGGCTGCCCCTTCTTCATGGGGCTCATTCTCCTTCCTCTTCGACACCTCGTGCATCAATCTCGCCGTAATGAAGTCAAGAGTGAGCCCCTTCATGGGTCTTGTCTCCAATGCCGTGATGAAGAAGGCAAGCTCTCAAGAAGGGTCATGACAATGTCTCCATCCGTCAAGGGCGCCTCCAAGACAACAAGTTGATCCGCAAGGGTTGATGTGGTCGAGTATGTCATCTCCCTCTTGCATCTTACATGTGAAGAACTTGCGGCGAGTGAAGAGAATGTTGGATAAGCTCTTGGTCTCGTGGATGTTACAAAGGACTTTCCATGCCTCCGCGGGTTACAAGTGATTTATATGGATCAACTTAAGGGCTTTGAACAAGAAGGTGGCCAATACCTCAAGTGTAAGCTCAAGAAGGCCATCTATGGGTTGAAGCAATCCGGAAGAGCATGGTACATGGATGTGGATGCATTATTTGCAAGGGAGGGCTAGACGAGGAGTCATGCGGACCACTCTCTCTACATCAACCAAACAAGTGCGTATTTGGTGATTGTCATTGTGGATGTGGATGATTTGATCATCATGACCAAGATGGTGGAAGTGAAGGCCATGTTGAAGAGCCAATATGATATGAGCGATCTTGGGGAGCTACACTATTGCCTTGGAGTGGAGTTTACTAGGCAAAGGGCTTCTCGCACCATCACCATGAGTCAAAGCAAGTACATCGAGGGTGTCTTAAAGCACTTCAACATGAAGGGGTGCAAATCCGTTGGCACACCTCTTGATGTGAAGGAGAGAATGCTCAAGCTCACAAATGAAGTGTATGAAGGTGTATGCCATGATGTATACCATGGTGGCCATAAAGCCTAATCTTGCATTTGCAATGAGTGTAGTGAGCCAACCCATGGCCAAGAGTGTCCCAAAGCATTGGGCAACAGTCAAAAGGGTCATGGGATACCTCCAAGGTACTTTGGATGCCAAGTTGGAACTTGGAGGCCAAAGCCTTGCATTGGTGGGTTACTGTGATGTAGATTGGTTGGTGATGTAACGGATCGGAGGTCTACAACGGGCTATGTGTTTGTACTTAAAGGTGGTGTGAATTCTTGGAATTCCAAGAAACAACCCACCATTGCATTGTCTACCGCGGTGGCAGAGTACATAGCCATTAGCCAATGCACAAGAGAAGCCATATGGCTAAGACAACTTATGAGTGATGTTGGATTGGTGCAAGAGAAGAGCACACGCATCATGTGACAATCAAGGCGCCATTGCCTTGGTGAAGAATCCCATCCATCACTCTCGGAGCAAACACATTGACATACAACACCATTTCATTCGTGAGAAGGTTGAAGAAGACATGATTGAGATGAACTACATTTCTACGGAGTTTATGGTGGCGGATGTACTTACCAAGGTACTTGGCAAGCCATGACATGAAATTCTTCGCAAAGAGATGGGATTGAAATTATTTGGCAACAAACAAAGTGGGAGTGTTGAAGTTAGTGAGTAGTAGACTTAGGGAACTCTTGTAGGAGCTCTATGTATGGGGTGACCTTAATTAGGAGTTGTTAGTAGCCAAGCAAAGTGCTATTAGAGAGGGGCAGCCCCCTAATGTTCGTATATCCCATAAGGTTAGTCATAACACTTGGTAGTACAATAGTATAAGAGGGCAACCCCTTGCATAGGTTCTTTACCTTTATCTCATGCTTATTTTGTAATTCTCTTCATAGGAATACATTATTTTGGTGTTTCTTTTTCAATAGTTCTTTTGCCATTGGAGGGTTCATTTGAGTGATTGCAACTACAAGAGGGTTAGTTGCACAATTTGAGTGGTTTGGACCATTATGGGTCTTATATTGAATAGATTGCAATCGCAAGAGAGTTGGTTGAGGGTTGATTTAATGAAAGGGGCTTCCATTGGAGTAGGAGACATTGTATAATGGCCACAAGTGAAGGAGAAAGCATGAATTTAAAAAATAAAAGAACAAAAGTAGAAATGAGAATTAAAATTATGAGAAATTTGGAGGAAGTTGCAAATTGGCTATCAAATTCTATTGTTTGTTGCAATATTGGCTAAAATCTAATTTTTTTTCAAGGATTTCTCCAATGTAACTTTAGCTACTAAAAATTTTGTAAGTAGCAATGGAACAAATTTTGAACAGTTCCTTCCTGAAATCCTAATATAGAAACCCTAAACCACTTTGAATTGTTGTTGATTTAAAATTTTAAACCACTTTGAATTGTTACACAACTAACACTTACATAGGAAATCACACAACTAACACACTTGCAAAATAAATCACGATCATCAAAACTTGAACAATTTGCATAATTGGAGTGTTTGAGGTGAAGGAACATACAATCTTGAAAACAGCCAAACATTTGAAAACTTTAAGACTACTTGAATCTCTAAGAAGATTAAATATAAGAAGTTGTGAAAGTACAATAGTCAAAGACAAAACTCTAGAGCAGAAGATATATTTCTTCAAGAAAATCTTGTTTCTTCAACCATGGAGGAGAAGGAATGGTATACTTTCAACCTCAAAGATTAGGTGAATCTAAAAACATAGGAGATCAATGGAGGTATGCCACATGTCCAACCTCTGAGAATCATTAGCTTCTCAGAAGGGTTGTGACTACCTCTAATATCAAGTCAAAGGTTCTATTGCTACAAATCAATAGGACAATAGAGAAGAAAGAACACCTCTCGAATGATAGAGCATCCAAGATCTTTGTCATATAATCTCACACTTCAACAACAACAACCACATGATTATTACAAAAGTTCCTTGACATTCCTAGTGGTGCCAAAAGTTCCCATTAAAAGAGCAAAAGTGTCTCCTAAAAGGACCCTTGACAATAAGCACAACATTATTGTAAAAGCATGGCATTTGTTCCTTGGTGTTCTCTAACAACACAAAAATTCCCTTCAAAAGAGTGTAAGCATCTCTTAAAGGGGCCCTTAAAAAAATTGCACTTATCCATTTGCTTTGAAAATGGTCCCAATAGATAGAATAAAAGTGTTGTCGTGATTTTCATCGTTGAAAATTTAAATATGCACATATTGATTTAGAATTATTTGCAATTTCTACTTACAAAAATAACTATATTTCAACAATTAAAAGGTGCATCGTATAATGAGTTTAATAGTTTTTCATTTGAACTTCAAGATTTTGAAAATAAAAATGCTCACATAGTTTTCAATTGTTCATGCCACCTCTAATCCCCAAAACTCATATGAAAAATTTTCAAACATTGTAGAGAGAGACAACATATTAAAAATAAGATACATACATTTTTCTTCACAAGCTACTCCCAACTATATTAGGGAGCTATATGAAAGGTCTTTTTTCATGTAGAATCTTTTCCTTTTTTTTTTCAAACGTGAACAAATCCATTTGCAATTTCAATTGCCAACTTAGCATTGGATTGATTTTTTTTTTAAAAGTTGCCTCATATTGTTCTAACAACTTTTGAAGTACAAAATCTCCATATTGTGCTTGTTCCCATCTCCATATTGGAGATGACCTTATAATCTCACAACTCTCCAATTTCACACTTAAAATTGGCATGCACTACTAAGCAACAAAGCAAGCTCTTCAAACATCTATATGGTTAGATTTTGACCAAAAACAACAATTTGCTTCATCTATATTGGGGATAACTATAAACCCATGCTCTTTTTTCTTATAAAAAACACCCTTGGAAACATAATCCAGATGGTGTAACCTCATGAAAGAAATTTCTGAACAAAAACAGTGCCAAAGTGCATTTTTTGTAAAAATCATTCACTTCATCACTTTCCTACACAAACCAACAAGGTATAAGTGATACTCAATTAGCTCAATCCAAGCAGCTTGTGAAGAAAAATGTATGTATCTTATTTTTAATATGTTGTATTCCCTAGTGCCACAAAGAATGAAAATGTCTGAAACTTTGACTCTCACTGTCACCCCAAGGCTCAAATTGAAAGAGCAAAGAGCAAAATCAAATTTGATGTGGAGACATGACGACAATGCACTTCACGGTATTCTGTTTTATACATTTTGGTCTCCATCAAAAATTTTAAAAAACTACCCAAATAACTTGAGATTTGGTCACATGTACATATGGAGGGGCTATCGGCAAGCATCAGCAAGAATTTACATCCAAGTATTCTTACTCAGGAAAGGTTCACGTACGAAATTACAGGAGAACTTTCACAAAAGCCACTTCAAAGGTGGCAAAATATCGAATCCCAAACTGAGCGGCAACTGTAGCCTTCAGTCGCATACCCGGTTGAAGCTCCCAAGCTACGTCCACACATGCAATGCGAGGTTTACATAACACCCATCTACAAATGGCATGTGCCCAAACATACATGGTTTGCAGGTCGAGAGCTGTGATTTCTGTTGCTTCAAATTGTGAGGCCAAAGCTTAGCTCCAGTCAGCGCCTGAGAAAGCACATCTATCGAACGCCAGAGTTAGCATTCGTTTCACCGTATAATTCCACACTACTAGTCACGAGTAATTAACTCACGAAACCAAAAAAGTCACCAACAAATAGCAAAAAGCAAGGTCACCTGGAAATGATGCAACTAAGGGCCTCTATAACACTTCTAGTGTCTACCCCAAGGGGAGGGTTGTAAACACATGGTTTGAAATGTACAAAGTTTTGGTATGAAATGAAATGAGAGATGTTAAAAGCAATAGTAGCATGTTACGGTCCATCATCCCGAAGGCTAATTTCTAATGTCTAATCCTTCAAGGTTGCATAATAACATAAAATCTGCCCTGTAAGAGCCCCCGTCTATTTCATAGAATTGTGACATGGTTTTAGTAATAGTAGCATTCTGAGATTATTGAATAGAGATTTTCAAGACGTCGGTCAGTGAGGATGATACCGAATATTGCACTAAGGGTTTTATAGCTGAAGGAAGCACATGTCTAATTAGTGTAGAAACACTTACGATTAGCCGCTCCTAACCTAAACTTTTGAGCCTCTCATTAAGGATAAGAGAACCGGCTTTCTTCAAAAGCAGATATATCATGTGGGTGAACTGGGTATCTACAAGTTGGTGAACTCACCTTTTCAAGTCAGTTACAGCTCAAGCTTGATTTTAATTAGTGGAGCAATTTTCTGGAATGATTCTTCTACACGAACCTCAGCATCTTAACCTTCGTCAAATTGGGCGAGGAAGAGTTGCTCCGAGGTCTCCTCACTGCTGCATTTGGTGAATTTAGATACTGTCCTGGAGACCCTGCACAGGTCAAAGGTAAACAAACTAATGAATCACTGGTAAAAGCTTTTTGAGGTCCAAGTCGACCGGACAATGTACACCAAGTCCAGAGTTCATGGACCTTCACATTTAAGAATCTGTAGTCAAGTTCTCATGCTCATTCAACAACATACTAGAGTATTATCATTCAACAACATACTGAGTATTATAGAGTAGCCCTTGCAGTTCTGGAAATTTCCTATAAAGTTCAATACGCCTAATAAACAAATCATGGCCTTCTGTGAGAATACCTTCTGAAGGACGTCTACATTTTCTGCTTTGAGATGGTGATGAGAGCCTGTTTGGACTCCCTCCAGTAATAGCTGCAACCGCACCTTCTTCAAGAATGGCGCTCAACCTTGCCTCTGGTTTCAGCCGTGGTTGGGGGTTCCAATCTTCATCAAGCAAAACAGAATACTCGTCTAGATATTCACCTACACCACCCAACTCTCGCCCTTGACAGTCCAGACCGTAGGTTTCAGCCGTCATCTGTGTTGACTGAAAAATCTCTTTAATGAATTGGGAATAATCTAGGGCCTCATCAGTAAGGCCATGGGTTTTCACTAGTGGCTCGTCATGCTCAGCGGCCAGCCCTTCAGGCAATGACGACGAGGGTGGATCTACACGGCAGAGTTTAGAGGTTTGAGTAATTTTCAAGGGCTGCAAGTGGCGACATCCAGAGCTTGCAGGTTTGTCGGTGGTGGATAGCATTTGTGAGATTCCTACCCTGTCCTCCTGCTGGAAATCCTGGGTTTCATTGAGATCCATGCACGGCATCCAAGCAATCGGGAAATCCGTTAAAGACAAGCTGGGCGCACCCTCAGAAAACACTCTTTCAGGGGATATATTCGTATGCTTCTGAGAATGAATCTCCTCTACAAACTGTGTCTCTAAAAGAACATCAGTTTCGCTACCAAGTTCAGAACGGTTCGTTACTGAAGCCTTGGGTGACGACCTGAAAGCTAGCTCCTCAAAACGAGACAATCCACCGTTCGGCTCCAAGACACCGACTATCTTAATACTCTCCGTCTGAACCATTGTGTGCTGAGCAGCATTTCCATAACTAGACACTCTCCTCGGCACCTCGGTAGGTAACGTACGAGGAATCTCCTCGTCATTCCACCTATTCTCCAAGCTCGTCAGATCGATTGGCTGAGAGTTCTCAACCATATCTGATTGTTCTACTGTCTGCACTGGCTCATGCGCAGCACTCACATGCCCAAGTAAGTCACCTTCTGCGCTCATAGAGGATAAAATTTGAGAAGCCTGTGCAGAGGCATTAGGTTTTGAGCAATCTCCTGAACTACCTGGTTTTTCCGATCTGGAACCGTGTTTTGACATTCGCCTGTTTTCCCTAGATGGAACAAGCATGTTGGTGTTGATCAACGTCCCAATGTTGGATTCGTGAATAGTGGGTACAAGTACCGGATGGCAGTCGTCCTCTTGAATGATTTGAGTTTCCAGTTGCGCATCAAGACTCAAAGGATTTACCAGTCCTGCGGAGCCTAGTCTCTCCAATCCTGGACGTCTGCTGTTTCTTGCTGTTGAATCTTCATTGCAACATCCACCAACACACAACACTAGAGAATGAACGAAGGCCTAGACTGTAAAAATTGTGGCAGCAAACTATATATTTTCCCCACAAGCAAAGGAAAACATCACAACGACATGACTACGTTGTTCCTTGAACTAGAAAAAAGAGGAATCCGATAACTTATGTATTCCGGCCAGATACAGGAGATTAGCAACTCGGGGCTGCCTAAAGACTCAGCAATTTTACCCATAACTTGAAGAATTCCTTCCGAAGTCATGAACCAAAGAAATGATGTCCGAGGGACATACCACTCTTTTTATGCTTGCCTTGATCTTCTCTACAAATCCTTTCCGTCAAATCTGTGCAGTCAAAAGTCGCTGGTCGTGAATACTTCAAAATGTCCGCCGGCAGCTCCCTTCTCCCTCCAGGGTCTGACAACCTCTGTTCTTGGGCAGACTGAGATACATTCATGGAGCTTGATTTTCCAGGACAATCGTTAGGGGCAAGGCTCTCCACATCAAGTTGACCTTGTTTGGCAGGCTGAAGCATGACATGGTCTTCTGCAATAGCCTTCATTACATCTAATGATATTCGTGGCAAACCTCTGCCTAGAGGCTTCTTTTCTTTGAACAGTGCCTGACGTCGCCTTCTCATTGTGGGTATGTGCTTGGAAACTCTTGCCGGCGTCCCGAATCCAAATGCTGGCGGCAAAACGCTTGTACAGACAGAGTCAACCTCGTTGTCCTCGTGCACAACTTTTGGGGATTCAGCGCTTACATTCTGGCGTTCGAACCTAGGAGTCTCCAGTACAATATTACTTTCTTTCTTCTGAAATTTCTCAATCGTGGGACTACTAACCTTTGAAGGTTTAGGTGACTGATGATGACTTTTAATTTTCTTCAGTCTATGAAGAGAGTCTGGACCCCCAAAATGGGCAAGCCTGCTGGCCAATTTCCTTTTCTCGCTAGCCCGAGTGAATGCGTCTATGGGAACAGATCGCTTCCGTCTCGTTTTCCTCGGTCCTGAATCAGTAGAAAAAACCTCAAAGTCATGACAGGACAGGCTACACGCTGTATCCAGATTCCCTACCCTCAAGAACGACATATAAAGCACATAAGAACTATATGCTAATCAGTCACTGTTAACTAATTGGACCCCCTCAAATAATAAGTACAACACGAACCTTTCTTTGACATGAGGATAGCACCGTTTTCGCCGGTCTCTTCCATGGGTTGTACAAAAGGGGCAAGTGACCCGACGACTGCTTCCATCGCAGTAAACTTTTCTGAAAGCTCTTCTCTCTCGGTTTCCTTCTGAACCTGTATTATGGGCCACAAATCTTTCGACTTAAGAACACAAAGAAAAACTTTCTAAAAAGTCTCTAACAGAATGCTCTGCGATCAGCACTTTTGAGAGTTAGTTCAGCCAATTAGTTATCAACTATAAGACCAATGGCTAGGAGGTTGCAATATACGAGAAATGAAGACTTACTCAGCCTTGAGACTTACCAAGTCTGCATGCGTCGAATCTGGAGCAGATTGAACCTCAGACACTCCCTTCACATACCCGTTAAACTCCATTCTCTCAAATATGTCAGCTACAGTTTGAGAAAGACGGTCCTTGTAACTGATGGACGAAAAAAATTACAGAAATTAGCGAAAATGAAACCAGTCAAGAACTAACAAAAGTCACAACTCATACAGAAGCACCGGTTCTCTTTGGCGTATGATATGTCACTTGGAATGTTCTACAGTCGAACCAACGAACAGTCCATTGTTAAGTTTCGAAATTCACTGCTCTAAAGACACAACCATATAGCCTTGAGAACAAGAACGACAAAAACCTTCAGTATCTGGTCTTCCATGAGTAGAGAAACCAAGAATTCTGTTACCTGTTGCGGATCACTCGAATGCTGTAATCAAGCAGGTTCTCACCACCGAAGATTCCACCTTCTAAATCAAACTGAATATCATCCAAAAGCCTGCAAATATCTCTCAAAATTTTCGACTTTTCTTTCTCAAGAGGCCCACCACAGTCCCGTTCAATTAACTCCATTCGGAAAAGGATCTGTAATTCATAAGCCCTCAGTTTCTCCTGACGTATATGTACAAAATCTGAAGTGGCAGGCTCGCAATTAGTGTACTGTCTAGCAAGTTTCTTTGGCTTCACCAGGAGCTTATCCATCAGCTGGCCAGCAACCATCTCCGATAGAATGGCTTCATTCGTCTGGCTACAAGAATCAGCACCATCAGACGACCCTCCGTATTCTATGCTGTTGCCGTCGAACATGACCGAATTCCCCACCCCAGAGATTGAACCCAGCGTTTCCTGCTTCATGGCTAGCGTGAGTTCTTTCTTCCGACCAAATCTCTCAGCTTTCGATAGGTTACTTGCGGAGCTTGAATCAGAGTTGCATGATTTCAAGGTGTCCCTTGTCTGAATATTTTTCTGGGCACTGCTGTGCACTTGCGTGGAATCATCAGAAGGGCGTACCAAGTCCAAAGCTAGTTTCCTCTTCAATACAATCCGCTGAGCCCTGGTTGCATTAGACATGATTCCCTTGACAAACATCTGTAGATCTCCAGCATCACTCTGAAGGCAGTCTTGCAATATTTGCTCAATCGACGACAAGTAAGATTCTGCTTGTTCCTCAGTATCCAATATCGCTGAAAAGAGACACTTGCCTTGTTCAACACTCTCGGCGGATCCAAGATCACGAAATCCATCCTCCAATAATAATACTCCTGCGCCTGGTTCAGCAGGTCCTGTTCCAAAAAATACATTACGTAAGAAGCGCTAAATACTTCCAGATCAAGAATAAAAACTTGTGCATAATAATAGAGCTTGACCAAGTAGCTCTCCATAAAGAAAACCAGCATATAATCACACCAGCGTTCGAAATTATCAAATAAAGCATATTCATACTGAAACCGGACCAGGTGACTCGTCACTGCACTTGATCGCGCTGAAGATAGACGCAATTGCAGAACTCGTAGCTCATGACATTAATTGTGCTAGGACTACGATGAATTCGTTCTCGCAAGTCTACAGACTCCTTACATCAGCCGTAGGCAGAGAACAAAAATGAATCTGAAGTTATCGAAAGGACTGTGAGGGTCAATAGTACCTGGCTTCGCTTGGGAAAGAGGGACAATTTGTAGATTTGTCATTGGCTTAGGTTTAGACACGAGATCGAGCCAGCATTTGATGATCGTGATGGCTTTTGATGGCTTCTTTCCCGATCCAGGTCGCATGTATCTATTCTCTATTTGGACTCTTCCGGTACCTAAAGTTTTCCTGTGCAGTATATGCCGCCAATGCTGAATCCAACTGTATGCCTCTCTTTCGGTGTCCTTAATCTTCTCAGCACAGGTAGGCTTCTGTTTACACCCATGTTCGGTTCTCTGTCTCTTCACAACGGGGGTATCTACTATTGAAATGGAAGAAGCACGCCGTTTTTTCGGCCACATTCCCTGCTTGCTCAGGGCACATTCGCTGTTTTCAAAGCGTACATCTTCATCACTCTTTACAACGGGATGCAATAGAGGTGGTAACACCAGCAATGGTCCACTCTCATGTACCCGGAACTGCTTGTTGCAGTCAGAGCCCAACGGTTGAGGTGACTGGTACTTTTGCAACAAGGCAGCGTATTTCAGACTAATAGGCTCAAGGATAGCTGAGCTGCAATCCCCGTCTATATATAAATCAACCTCAGCAACACTGTTCTTACGTGCAATAGCAAGAAGCAATATCTGCCATGCACGATCTCCTGGTTCAAAGCTCTTAGGTTCTTGCTGCAGCTGCTGAAGTATATCATGGCCATCGACATCATGCTCCAGGGGGTCGAATTTCAATTCTTCATTTTCAGCAGAAGTCATGCTACTCCTCTTCTTAGACTTCGCTTCACATGCTGCACGATGATATAAAAGATAACGGAGCGAACACTTGAAAGACACATCCTGCTTTCGTATAAGGGACTTCACCACAATTTTGACGATTGGAGGTTGCAAGGATGGGAAGCTCACTAGGGATAATCTTTCTGCTTTAGAAGACACCGAACCCAAATTCAACATTGCTGAGACGCTTTCTTTCATCAAAGCGCTTTCCACAACATTAGAGCCAAGTGAAACTGCCTCAAGCCTGCAAACCGGAGGCTGAAGCTGTGCCCCATCCCTGGCCTGAACATTGATTCGAAGCTTACATTGCATTCTCCGAGCATTGGGGTGAACTTGAAAATCAGGGTGAACAACTGAAAACCAGAGCAAAGGTGCCGGGATGCAATCAGAAGCGATTGCAAGCGCATCCATAGTCGAGTATTTCCATTTCGTTTGGGCAAAAACTGCCTGAAACTCCGGCCTCTGGGGTTCTCGATAAGTTTCAGTGTACGCAGTCGGTCTCCAAGCATGACGTGCCAATGATGTAGGTACATGAGGCATATCAATCCAGCAAGCGCGAATGCCCCGCAACCGGAAGGGCTCTTGTAATCTTTTCATCTCTGATGTAAAAGCTTTGAAGAGCTCTGCGTCCCTGCCAGGGGTGGGCATATTCATAAAGCTTGCAAATTGCTCCATATTGTCAGGCAAATGGGAAAACACGATGACCAGATTTTGCTGGGAATTGAAAGGATTGCCACTGGCCCTGGCCTGGTCCTCGTCCGACGAAGATCCATCGCTTATAATTACAGAACTCCAGTTGAAATCTGAGAGCAGCTCTTGCAGAGCCCTAACTACATAATTGACTTTGCTCCGAGTGGCCTGAGATGGATCGCATTTACTGTTGACATGAGTAGCAACTGTAAAAAGCGTTTGCTGGAAAAGACCAAGGCTTGAATCGACCAGTTTGTCCTCAACAGACTTGAAACGACCAATCTGCCCTCCTGAACGATCCTTTAACAACTTCTGTAACGTGGAACTGGACGCTGAAGGTGATAATGAAGAATCAAAGAGCTTGTAACTCCAACTGGTGCTCCTCTTGTGACCAGTCTTGTGCTCGTTGCACACAGCTAAAATACGCTCGATACTGCTATGAATCAGACCTGCATAGGCCTGTGAAGCATTTACATTTCCCTGACCAACACCAAGATACCCTAATTAGGCCTTCACCAAAGCCACAGGACCACAGCACCTAAAGCAGTTTGGTACACTTAAATACCCTAAACATCAAACCATTGACCTATCAGCTGGACTAGACTAGGCTGCACTTCCGCCAGTCTATTAGTTCATATGGAAACACAGTCGGAGGGGCAGTTATGATCCGGAGGTACTAACCTGAGCAAATACTTGTACATCTACAAGAACTACAAGGCGCTCCAGCCGTTGCCAACCCTGGGCTAAAGAACTCGTCCTCATATCTCAAGCTCGGTTCTGAAATCCGAAAAAATTGAAGAACTTAGAAGTACAACGTTTCAGACGGTCGATTCGAGCACTGTAAGTGCTCGAATTGGATCACCTTCAGTGAAAATCCATGGAGCTCTTTGGCTCACCGGTCAAACATCTCCACTCGCAAGAAAAGAAAAACTAACTTCTGCGAGTAAGGAACATACAAGAATGTAAGTGACCGGCAGCGCAATTTCAGGAAGCAAGTAAACTACCGGCAGAATGAAAAGACATTAGGGTAAGATTCTGCACAGGAGAATGATAGCAGTCAAACCGACGAGAAAGCCACAACAATTTGAGTATCTTCTGTAAATTGACTCGGTCCGTTTAGAAACAACGGCATTCGATGAACCCAAAGGATTGCGTAAAACGACTATAATATTCTCGTCTTCCGGTTGCTCAATCAGAAATGATTTGAACGTTTTCAAGTTTATTCAATCTTTGAATATGTAGTTACAGCTCAAGAACAGGTGTGTGATAATAAAATCGCATGAAAAGCAGGCTAAGGCAATCAAAACGCAATTGGAAAATTGTGAGAATAGTCCCTTTCCGGTAACACTATCAGAAACAAAACCCGTTCGGAAACGCCAAGAATCCTTTCATCTATCACCACTAAACAAAGCAACAATTCTGCCCAAGACCAGTGAGGAAACCTGAACAAGAAACCCTTTGCAACGTAAACTGTGCAGAAGAGACTCCCCGGAGCAGATACCATCGACGCGAGAAGTTGAGAACCTACCCAGCACGCAAACTGAGCGAGTCATGTCACAGGAAATCGTCCGTTTTCTTCGAAGAAAGCTCCTGCCCTTCATCCCCCATTACAGCTGGCGCACTAAAGCGAGATATGGAGCTCCTCTGTTGCTTAGATCCATCCACTGCGCTCGCAATTCAACGAAGCTCAAGGGTTAGGGCAAAATAGCAATGCGCACGGGCCGTGTCCAGCAGCTTGAGAGATCGGAGACGGTGCTTGGCATAGAGCTGGAGCTGGCGGGAACGGTTTGAAAGCGACGTCTTTTCCGGAAGTTGGTGCTTTCCCGCCACAACGGCACGATGATCTGGCGCCAACCGGAAAGAGAGCTGGGTCGAGGGCAGGGAACGTTGAGGGAACTTGCGGGAACTTCAGCCTCCCTCGGCAGTCGGCACTACGGTAAACCAGACTACAACAGGCAGATTGAGTGGTTAGTTCTGTTGCCATTAGAATTCAAAATTCAAAATTCAGATTTTTTTTCCCGTACAGAGACAAATGCGAGAAATGAAGGAAGCAATTGAAAAAAATTTTGGACAAAGTATGGATTTGTTGTGAATATCTGAAGTGTGCTACTCATTTGGTTCAAAAGAGTTGCAGACTACCTCAAATCAACAAAAAGTGTTTCCATGATGGTCATCTTACCACCTGAAGCAGTCACAACATTTTTTTAACATGACTACAAAATTTCCTAACATGGCCATGGCATGAAGGAACAAAAAAATAACTTTCTATGATGACTTTACACTGGAAAGGTGTAAGTGTCTTATAGCCCTCATTGACACCCATTAGAAAAGAACAATGTAGCTAATTTTGACCATCACCTCCCAGCATTCATGCTACTATGGAAAAAACAGAATTGCAAACCTTAGAATTCCAATACGACAAATGATGCAAATTTCTAAAGACAATGCAACAGCTTCAAGTCACTAACCTTAACCCCTAGAACAGGTGGGAAAAGAATGCAATTTGCGTTGCAACTCCTACAAGCCCTACACTGAAGTTTGTCATTGCTTGTTTTGAGAAGCTTAAAAAATAATACTAGTAGCACTTGGTATACATACCCCCTTACCATAACATTCAATAGCAGTGAGAAGGACTGCCTTCCCTTATACAAAATGATGTGGAATATTTCATACCATTTCATCCCCTAGATGATATGGTGTGGAATATTCCACACCCATTAGTAGCTAATAATCCAAGCATCGCAAATTGTCAGAAAATTGAAGCTCGCTCACCTAGGTACCTAGGACAAAATTGCAATTAAGTTTAATAGTAAAATCATACTACTAAAATCATAACTCCCTTTGTAATATCACAAATCCTACCATTAATACTAGGGGCTCATGTTTGCTATGCTATGCATTCATTGTATCACATATTAGTAAAATTTTGATATATTTGAATAGAATGCATGATAATGATTTCAATAAGTCTTTAAAATAATCATTTTTAAATATTTTATAAAAATATTTTCAATCATGCATACATAGAAATCGTATTTTCACACAATGTGATATTATAGAAATAGAGTAGCAACTTGCAATCACTTCTATAATATCACTTTTTACAAAAGGTGATATTATAGAAATAATATAGTTGTTGCAATTAAGGTGATATTAAAGAGGATCCATAGGATGATATTATAGAGGTAGCAAATCCATTGCTTCTTTTGGCTTTACACTTCTTTGCACTTCTATGATTTTGTGCTTTTGTGAACTTTGAGCTTTCATGATTTCAATTTTCTATTGCTACTACCAAATGATTTTGAGAAATTTATTCAATTGAAGCAATTTTGGATTCCACAACAATTAAGTTGTTCACAAAGTTTTTGAGATTTATAAGATTTTTTTTCAATTCTTCAATTTGGGTTGTCATTTTTTATAACAATGGAGTCAAATTTTTAATGCATTCTAATGTATGTGTATCTTTTATAGTATTTATCATTGCATATGTTTCATTCATCGTTCAATAAATTTCTATTGTATATTTCAATATATGCTTACTTATAAAAAAAATTATACAAAGATTTTAGTCATTTTTATTTGAAGATTTATTGAAATTTTTGTTCTACATTCTATCTAATACATAAAAATTCTTATAAAATTTTAATGATGAATGCGTAGCATAGCAAGCACCAACCACTAGTTATACTATTATACTACTAAAATCATAAGTCTCTCTTTAATATCACAAATGCTACCATTAATACTAGGGGCTCATGCTTGCTATGCTACGCATTCATTGTATCACATATTATTAAAATTTTGATATATTTGCATAGAATGCATGATAATGATTTTGATAAGTTTTTAAAATAATTATTTTAATTATTCTATAAAAATATTCTCAATGATGCATACATAGAAATCATATTTCTACATAATGTGATATTACTGAAATAGAATAGTAGTTCACAATCACCTTTGTAATATTACTTTTTACAAAGGGTGATATTATAGAAATAATATAGTTGTTGCAATCGAGGTGATATTAAAGAGGATCAATATAGTGATATTATAAAGGTAGCAATTCCAATGCTTTTCTTGGCTTTATACTTCTTTTGCATTTCTATAATTTTGTACTTTTGTGAGCTTTGAGCTTTTGATTTCAATTTTCTATTGCTATTACCAAAATGATTTGAAAAATTTATTAGATTGAACCAATTTTGGATTTCACAACAATTAAATTGTTCACGAAGATTTTGAGATTCACAAGGTTTTCCTTGAAATTCTTCTATTTGGGTTGCTATTGTTTATAACAATTGAGTCAAATTTCTAATGCATTCTAATGTTTGTGTATCTTTTACCGTATTCATCATTGTAGGTATTTCATTCATCATTCATTAAATTTCTGTTGTTTATTTTAGTATATGCTTATTTATAAACAAAATTATATGAAGATTTTAGTAATTTTTATCTGAAGATTTATTGAAATTCTTTCTTGGCATTCTATCTAATACATAAAAATTCTTATAAAATTCTTATGATGAATGCATAGCATAGCAAGTGCCAACCGCTAGTGGGTTATTAAAAAAACAATGCATTCAATTGGATTAAAAACAAAATCAATCTTTAAAATTAAAAATTTCATGAAATTAGCATTCTACTCATTCAAACTAAGGTAAACCAATCTATCGTATAAACAAAGATCGTTCTACACAATAGATCGAGTGCCACAATCAACATCTAAAATACCATAGCAAAACAAAGCTAGAATGTGCAACAAACACACCCTCAAAGAGAAACTAAGAATCTACACACACAAAGTCAAGCGGCTCTCACTCCACAAAGGAAGAATCAAAGAGTGCAAACATAAGAGAAGAATTGAAGTTTTACTAAATGATAGAACCATCATCTCCAAGCAAAGCAAAAACACACAACTCTCTCTCAAAAATGCTCACAAAACTTGACTTGACAAGAATGCCAAGTCAAGGAACTCTCTCCACCTTAAGCTTCAAACCCTAAGGTGGATGAACTATAACAAGTGGATGAAATCCATCCCTACTAAGGTGAACTTTCCAAAAAGTCCACCCAACACTACATCTAGATGCCATGTGGCTACGATGTCACCTCACGTGACAGCTGTCGTGTAAACAAAGATCGTTCTACACAATAGATCGAGTGCCACAATCAACATCTAAAATACCATAGCAAAACAAAGCTAGAATGTGCAACAAACACACCCTCAAATGCCCCCCCTAGCGGATAAAGAGTCCCTCTATCCAGCTAGGAACAAACACACACGTAGTTGGAGAAGACCTTCGGTGATGTAGCTACTACAACTATATACCTTCAAGTCAATGTAGAGGTACAAAGATAGGCCAATCAAGTCGGTATAGAAGTGACTAAAGGATTGTAGGCTGGGTGCAATGTGAGCCCCATCCTTAATCGCCTTCAACAATTGTTTGAGTCGAATCCAATGGTCAATCTCACATAACTTGATGTCGTGAATCCATAAATAATACCCATTAACTGAATGGCAACATGATCACTAAAATGAATGTCAACTCCAGAAAAGTCTTCAAACGTTGGTAGAAGACTGTCTACAACGAGGACAAATCCAATTTCCAATAGGAAGTGTGGAAAGAGGAGGAGTCAAGCATGCCATATGCCATCCCCGTTGGCATTGGTCGCACAATAACATAGTAGCTACCCCTTTCTTCTCACCACACACATAACACAAAAGACCAACTGGTACAACAGCTAGTTCTGGATGTACAGACCCTTCAATAGGAAGATGACATGGAGCACAATTTTTGGAATGCTCTCGACATTCCCGTCCATCTTTGCCTTCAAGTAACAAAATACCACTAGGCAATATCGCCTTGACATGAAGAATGGTGCGTCCAGCTTTCACATCAAGGGTAGTAGGTGCCTCACATTGGAGATAAACATAATTTCCCTTTGAAAATCTCCTCAATTGTGGCCGATAAGCTCCACTACGAATACGAGCATACCGTAAAGTATCACGATGTTGAGCAATGGATAAGTTCTCCATAGCCATAGGCATGGCCTTTTTGAAAAACTCTGCTCGATCATTTAGACATTGTGCCCACATATCAGGGTCATCCAAATTGACAACTGGAGCTAACTTCTCTCGTATTGAGCTGGGTAAAACCGGCTCCCGTCCATATAATAATTGGTAAGGGCTATAAGATGCCAATGATACTTGCCTGCTAAAACGATAGCCCATAGCAATCCATGGCAACATCAAGTCCCAATCACGATGATTGCCACGAAGCAATCCATACTTCCGTAAACCACGCTTAACTGTCTGAACAACCTGCTCAGCTAAGCCATCCGCCTCTGGATGATCCCTAGAGGTAGTACGGTGATCTATTAGGGCCTTAGTACATAATTCCTCAAATGAACCAAGGAATTCTCACCCTTGATCGGTCAACACCTCAGCGGGAGCTCCAAAATGTGATAAAACACGATCAAGAAAAGCCATAGCCGCTAATTCTGAAGAGTTTTGTGGTAGAGCAACAAGTTTAATCCACTTGCTAAAATGTTCTACCATTACCAACACATATTTAGCTCCACGTGAGGTAACAACCAGCGGCCCAGCAAAATCCAATGACCAACGATAGCCCAAGCCCATAATAGGTAAAGGCCTCAACTGTGGTGATAAGGTGTTAAAACTTGATCTAACTCGATCACACACCTCACACCGAGAAACATAATTGGCAACTTATTGATGTATACCAGTCCACTAATATTGGCTGCATAATATAGAATGTGTTCTACGCACCCCAAAATGTCCAAGGTCTTCATGTACATGACGTATCAAAGATGCTCTTTGATCTGGTCTTGGAACTATACGCCTAGATCCATCCGACCACACACGAAACAACAAACCGTTCTCCCAACGGAACCTTGCTGCACAATGACCAACTCTATCCCGCTCTAAGGCAAAGATAGGTATAGAAAATGTCCCTTGTTGAAGTTTGTACAAGACTGCTTGGTCTTCCCACACATCACTAACAACTTAGGCTCTATCAGATTCTTCATCTGACCCTGGTCCGGGCATCACAGATGCAAAACCTAATAACATAGTAAGGTATACCGCGGCATGCCATCCAAGAACTGCCTCTCTGTCACATTCTCTATGCCATCTAGCTCCCGTCAAGTCCTCTTCTGAAAGGCTTGGATTACGAGAAAGTCCATGGACAACGTCAAAATCCATCGTCAAAATCATATTTTTGAAGCAACAATGCCCATCTAGCAAGTTTGCCAGTAAGTTTATCTGATTCCATGAGCCACTTCAAAGGTTGGTGATCTGTCACCAAAGTAAAACGTTGACCATATAAATAAGGACGAAAATGAGCGATGGCCCAAACTGCAGCCAAAGCTTCTCCTTCATAAGATGAATAGTTGGACTCTGCGCTATTATTGCTTCTAGAAGCAAATGCAATGACATATTCTCGTCCTTCATCATCCTTTTGTGTTAAAACCGCTCCTAATCCCACTGCACTCCAATCAGTGTGTAATTGAAAGGATCTGGTAGCATCTGGCCTTCGCAACACTAGAATTGAGCTCAACTTTTGCTTTAATGTATCAAAAGCTTGCTGTTGCTCACGACCCCAAGTCCATGGTTGGTCTTTTCCCGTAAGTATCGTCAATGGCTTAGCAATCAAGCTAAAGTTCTTGACAAATCGGTGATAGTAATTCGCCAAGCCAAGAAATGCTCGAAGCCGTGGCACATCAATAGGTGCAGGGATCTTTTGCAATGCATCTACTTTTGCTTGTTGCACTCCAAGACCTCCTGACACAATCATATGGCCTAAATATGGCAACCGATCATGGAAGAATCTACACTTGCCATGATGCAAGCGTAATCCCCATTGTTGTAATCGTTCAAATATTGCTTGTAAATGTTTGACATGCTCCTGAGGATTGCTACTAAAGATGATGACATCATCAATGTAGCATCTAGCAAATGGTAGTCCAGCCAAAACTCGGTCCATTACCCTTTGAAACTCAGCTGGTGCATTCTTTAGACCAAATGGAAGAAACTTCCAATGATAAAGTTGATCTTTTCCATCTTGATCAACTCCCCAGAATGCTGTCTTAACTCGATCTCCCACAAGCAATGGCAATTGGTGATAACTAGATCGCAAGTCCAAAGTACTAAAAACCCGTGAGAATCCCATTGCATCAAATATCTCTTCTGGCATGGGCATTGGATACCGGTCTGACTTGGTCTTACGATTCACTGGGCGGTAATCTCCACACATTCGTTTTTCCGTCCAATTACCAAATATATCCTTCTTAGAAGGCATAACCGTAGCACAAGCGTACTCGCCATTAGAAAGTTCAATCAAGCCCGCAGCGAATAACTCTCGACAACGAGTTTGAACACCTTCTCTTTCTAATACACTCAGTCTGTAAGGGCGCCTAAAGATTGGATGATCATCCTCCAATTGAATATGAATAGGCTTGCCTTTATAACCCTCAAGCTCTTCCAATTTAAATGCAAAACAACTACGATACGAGCGAATAAAAGCTCGCACCTTCCGTGCTTCGGCACCAGTAAGATTTGGCCCCAATTCCAATGGCCAATCATCAAACTCAGTGGTCACCTTTTCAATTGATGGAATACCACTGTATGCCGGCACAGCCCTTGATTGCTAATCTATAAGAGGCGCAATTTTTGTGCCCCCAACTTCCTCGCTTGAAGTTAAATGAAGAGCTTCAACTTGACAATTTGTATGAGACTTGGTAGTATCCAGAGGAAGTAGAGTATCATGCATAAACACCCGTGAAAACATCTCTTGGGCATTTACTTTTCCAAACTCTTGAGCCAAAGTAGCAAAAACACGTTGAGCACGAAGTTCTTCTGCTGCTTGTTGCTTCAAATAAAAAAATAGTTTAGACTCCTCAATCTCAATAGGTTTTGGCTCTACTGCCCCCTGACCATTGCTTTCTTGCCTTTGAGTAAGCAAATGGCCATCATAATGACGTTGAATAGCCAGACATGTGCCAATAACCCATACAAGGGTATTGAGATCCATAGCTTGGCCTAAAAGAAAACGTCGTTGACCTTCTGTAAGGTCGGTAGCAACAGTGGTACCAGTCAAAAAACCCATAGCACGTTCACGCTCATCTGCATTAGGTTCTTCATGGATGTGGGAGATGCCACTCCAAATCATACCAAGACCACGTACTTGAAATGCGAAAGAACTTGGATAAATCACAAAGATAGGGAAGGCAACTCGTGGTGCCCCCATCTTGTTCACACAAGCCAAAGGAGACTCATCGTCTTTAGAAACATCCAAAGGAACACGATGATCATCCAAAATATCAACCACCTTGCGTCCAATAGGCCTCTTGATTCTTGAAAGAGATGTTGTAAGCACATTAGATGCAGCTAGGTTGGTCCAAATCCAACGTGGACGATGAACATAGGAACTTAAAGCTGCAGCATCTACAAAAGTTGGAGGGCCTAAAATTTGGTGAATATAATGCCCATCCTCGAGAACCTGTGACCTTGTATCACCCAATGGAGGCACATTTTCGAAAATATATGCCGGTGGAGAAGATTGGTGGGTGTACCACCACTGTGTGAGTCGAAGCAAATCTGCGAAAAGACTAGATCGTGGATCGTTAAGACCTCTACCCGCTCCAGCTCGTGAATGACCTTGGCAAGGCCACCCAGCAATAAGTAAATCAATATGGCCCAACCTCCTCAAATCTTCATCACTAATGAGAGTGACATCTTGAGGAAGTTTGTTAAAACAACCATGAATAGCAGAAGGTGAAAGTTGCTCTGGATATAGAGCCAACAATCGCTAAATATGATGACGAGCAGCTCGATTGGGTGTTATCCCATTATCCACATGAATGTAGCGTTTAACTTTAAGTCCAGCTGCTAAAATAACTGCCAAACCAGTTCCGATGCCCGCAAATAGCTCCACGAGGGTAATGCCTTCTAATGATGGCTGCCAATGAATAGGTTGGGCAAAAAGAGATGTAAAAGAACTAGAAGGCTCCTCTATAGCATCCAATGAAGTTATAATGTCTCGACATTGTTGAAACAAGTGAGTACTTGTACCCCATGGAGGAGTAAGATCCTTGCAATGTTGGCTAGGAATTTCAAAAGTAGGTGGATCAGATAATGCCATGGAACTAGACATAAATGCCATAGTCTCTTTTAGAAGCACTGAACCACATGGTAAATCTGATGCCAACGCACTACAACCAAATAAGACCTCTGCTGACATTGTCATTGCAGCTACTGCAAAAGCTACGGGAATAAATTCCTTTCTCCCGTCACCAGTAGACCATCCCGGTCTAATCCATGCCTCTTCAGTCCAATTATCAAGACTAAATCCAAGAGGATATAATGCTTGCTGACCAACCAATATGTCATAGTTGGTAGCATTGGTGACAGCACATTGTAGTGATAAATGAGAATAAAGTGGTCCAGATCCAATGCAAAAAATCAATTGCAATGGTAGTTTAGTATAACCAATGGCACGCTCTGTACCACCAATAGAAGTAACAATGGTAAATGGACAAGGCTCAAGGTCTATAGCAGTGAGACCTAAATCATCAGCAAGTCGCTTGCCAATCATGACTGGTTGAGCACCAGAGTCCATCATCACTCGTAATGGTCTAGCACGAGTGATATTGCCATTTGTACGGCTAACGACAAGAACATCATTGTCATTAACAAGTCGCATCATACCTGGTCGTAAACTGCGACGTTCTCGAGCTGACCTAGCAGCAACATCAACCAGGTAAGCCACTCCCGTAGTTGAAGATGCATCATCAGCAAGTCGTCATCGGTAGAAGGCGCGGTAATAGCTTGAGCCACATCTAGAGATGGCAAAGATACCTTACCCTCCAACATCTTGCCCGCTAAGTGAAATACTTGAGCTGGTGCAAAACCTGGAGCTAACATCTCTATAGAAGAAAAAATTGGCGTTTGTAATACTTTATAAACCAAAGTATGTGCCAAGTCTTTTGAAGTAGTTGCTTCTTGAGATTTTGCCAACGGAATGTAAAGATGGGTTGCAGAAGTAGCATTTGCAAGGCCGAATGATAATGGCAAACGTGCTTGACCAATATGATTTGGCAAACCACCATGGTGCATACGCTCATCATCTTTAGAAACATTTAAAGATGGTGCAAGTGATTCGGCTGCCGTTTGAGCACGTGTAGCAGCAGCTGATACCATGATTTCTCCAGCGGCGCCAAATACGTATAAGTCAGAACTAGAACCACTAGCTCTAGTTTGAGAAGTGAGCTTAGCATCTGTAACTTGACCAAGTGAGGCCACTGTATTAAACCGCTTTTCAAGCTCAGCAATTTTGGCTTCTAGAGCCTTTTCTTTGTCTGAAGCAGGTCTCTTTTTCGGATGTAGAATAAAACAGTGATCTATATTATGATTGAGTCTACCACAATGGATACACTTCAAATCCTTTTTCTTGGATTTTTCCCCTGCCTTGGCCACTTTTGTCTTTTGTTTGAGCTTCTCAGAAGACTGAGCCTTTTTCTTCTTTGGGCAATTGGGATCATTTTTGGCATGGCCCGATTCTCCACATCCCCAACAATGTAGAGTCTTTGGGGTCTTTTCAGGCTGAGTTTCTGCCAAACTACTTGTAGCAGTAGCAGTAGCAGCCTTCTTAGGCTTATTACTATTTGTCATCCAAGAAACCATGTCGGTAGCATCATGCTGACATAGAGCTCTATCACACCTCTCAACTTCAGCAAACGCTTGTGCTAGCGTTGCTCAACCTTCGTAGTTGATAATAATCCTTGGTGTGGCTAAATCAAGAAGTCTTTTGTCAATTTTAGACAAAAAGATCTTCACCAGCTGGCTCTCAGCAAATACACCTCCAGATTCCACTGCAAATCGTGCCAATCTCGTATACATCGTGCGTGGAGTATCCTCCTTTTCATGACGAAAATCTTGAATGCGTTGCATTTGGTCACGTCGAAAACCTCCATACTCAACTTCAAGATGAGCAATGAAGAGGTGCAACGGTTCAAATACTGGTGGCTCGCCAACTGCTGCTAACGCCGCTTGCGTGGCTTGTGCCATCCGAGATAAGGTAACAGAAGTTTGGACTGGTGCCAAAGTCTTCCCTTTAGTGTCGTTGGGAGATGAACCACCTTCTGGTATTGCCACACCTGTGTTTTGTGGAAAAATCAAACTAGCAGCTGCACCCTCTTTAAGTGCAGAAACAAGTTCCATACGAGCATCCCAATAGCGCTCTACCCGACGCAAATCATCAGTATGCTCTACGGTCCATCACTCGTATGATTGAAGTGCTTCATACTCCAAATGTTGCGGTAACAACTCAAAGGCGTACCAATCATTGAAATTTGGAGATCGCTGACACTTCTCCTTCATCCAAGTCTGGAATCGAAGCTTCCAGTCGGGTAGGGAAATACCTCTAGCCCTCCCGAAGAATCGATCTCTCACCATGTTGCGAGGATCGTCGTCCATATCGTAAATCGTACTCACACTCCAAACCCGAAGCCTACTAGTGGTATCCAACGTTGAAATAGGCTCAAAAGCCTCGTTGGTTTCCACCACTGGCTCAAAGTTATCGATGTGAGTATCCTCTAAGTAGTCAGGTGACGGAGATCGATAATATCGACTCCGAGTCTGCACCATACAGTGACTACTTAGGTACCTGCAACTATCTAAAGGTTTAGGGCAACCTACACCTGGAAAAGCACCAAACTATGTAGTGCACCGGTCATCACCTCCGGATTACTACAGGTCCAACAGCCCACAACAAAAGAGTCATGTCGGTCATCAATCCGACCTCACTCCTACAGTTCTGGGACAAAATCGGAAACCGCCAGCAACAATGTCCGCCACGAGGGAAGGTACCAAGACAAAATCCAAGAAATCCAAATTGGATCCTCTTCCCCAAACAACGAATTGCAAAAACACAAGAAAATGTGAATCAGAGCCACTGACACATGCCTATGGTGGATGATCACGAGTCGCCAATCCTGTGTCAATGAAAACAATACAAGACACTAGCAAGTGTCTCTTTTAGGTTCCAAAACCTAATATCCCCGGAAATCTTGAAAATTAGTGTTTAAAAACACCATTCAGCCCATGATAATTGCTCCTACAGGCTGAAAATCAAGTCCAAATGCCAATCCAACTACACCATTGGAATCCTTGGCAAATTTCACATAAAATAGGCACAAATTTCACTCAAATCCGAGCTAAAATGCTTCTAAAAATGAATTTCGAAGTTTGTACCTTTTTCTTTTTTTTCTTTTTTTTTTTTTTTAAGAGAAAATTCTAAGTCTACAAGATGAAAGACTCTGAATTTTGCAAAATGTATCCAGTTGGAACATTTCAGATATCTTCCAAAATACTAGATTTCAGAATCTTCAAATTTCCTAGATTTCATAAATCTCTCAAAACCTAGATTCTATAAGAAAATCTTCAAAATTCCTAGATTTAAAAAAACTTGAAAATACCTATATTTTGAAAAATCTTCAAAATTTGTAGATGTCACAATCCGCCGCACACTCCAGGGACTCATTGCCAAAACCTCCACAAACTTCAAAACCCCATATCTTCTTCAAAAATCACTCAAATCTTGTGTTTTTCGAAGCGTTGGAATCGTATGGAGCTCCTCTACTACCACCACAAGTACTAGAAACAATCTAGAAGTTGAAATTTTGTCTTTCCTCTCAAGATAAGTCCTACAAGAAAGAAAGAAGGAAATTCTTGTCAAGTGAGAAACTAAGAATCTACACATACAAAGTCAAGCGGCTCTCACTCCACAAAGGAAGAATCAAAGAGTGCAAACATAAGAGAAGAATTGAAGTTTTACTAAATGATAGAACCATCATCTCCAAGCAAAGCAAAAACACACAACTCTCTCTCAAAAATGCTCACAAAACTTGACTTGACAAGAATGCCAAGTCAAGGAACTCTCTCCACCTTAAGCTTCAAACCCTAAGGTGGATGAACTATAACAAGTGGATGAAATCCATCCCTACTAAGGTGAACTTTCTAAAAAGTCCACCCAACACTACATCTAGATGCCATGTGGCTACGATGTCACCTCACGTGACAAATCCATTGTGGTCAAAATGAGGAGTTTGGCATCCTCTTGTTGTTGAAATTTTTCAATTTTTTTTCTACATTAGTACAAGTGTGAGAAATAGCAAGCGCAATTGAAATTAAAAATTTTGGACAAAGTATGAATTTGCTAGGAATTTCTGAAGCATTGAGCCCAAAAGAGTCTGTAGACTTAAGACCAACAAAATTTGAATTCGTAATGCTCATCTCACTACACTAAAATTAGTAAATAGTATTGGCTACACTAATTGTCAACAATAACACTAATTGTGATTTGCAAGGTTAGTGTTAAAACATTATTTATCCATTCTAACACTATTTTAGCTTTAAGTATAATAAAATTTGGTCATTTCAACATTTCTACAAGAATGCATTAGTGTTAGATGGGAACAAAATATAGAAGTTGGAATGGTAATATAATAAATTAAGGCTATGATCCAATTCACTACAACACTAATTATCACCCAACACTATTTACCAAGTTTAGTGTACCTAATGCAGTCAAAATATTTTCTATTATAGAAGGCCAAAAAAATCATTTTTTATAATGGACTTCACACTGAAAACTCAGAAATTCCTAATGAGGTCAGTGTTCACTCCATTGTTGTCATGTAAGACATGCATTGTTGCCCACATCCCACATCCTGAAAAAAAACCACAATGGGTCATTTCTTAGGCAACCACAATGGGTCATTTCTTAGGCAACCACAATGGGTCATTTGACCACAATGGGCTATCTTACCTTAATGCTTTAGTTTCCTTACTGCGATTTGAACACCTTTCATGATTTGTATATCAAGAATAAGAAGATAAATATTTATATACATATGGGTTGGTAAGAGGTAAAGTAAACAATGTGGAATAAATATATTAAAGTTAGTAGGAGCTCAACATTCATAGTTAAGTCAAATTAAAGCAAAAATTCTATTTGGAGTAAAATTTCAAGCCTCATTTAGTCATAGTAAAATAAAAAATTTCAAAAAACTGTAGACTAAAAAAAGTTGAAAAATCTGTTTAAATTTCATTTCCAAAAATTTGTTTGATATTTTAAGCCTCCAATCAAAAGTTATGGACAAATTTCAAAGTGGAGTTGGAAAGGACATTTTACATCTTGAAACATCCTCTTTAAATTTTGTCCATAGCTTTTGATTGGAGGCTTGAAATATAAAACAGATTTTTGGAAATGAAATTCAAATAGAATTTTCAATTTTCTTAGTCCAAAGTATTTTGAAAAAGATTATTCTATTATGACTAAATGAGGTCTAAAATTCTACATAAACATAATTTTGACATTTTGACAATAAACGATTTAGTGCTCATTTTCAAATTATCCCATATCTTTTGAGGATTTAGGGTGAAAAAATCAATTTTTATATAAAAATGACATCTCCAACCTTCACTCCCTCAAATGTTTCCTACTCAATTCCTCCATAGGGTTACCCAAATTATTTTTTGGATGGTGGAGGGTTAAATGACATTGGGATTTTGATTCCAAGGATTCTCAAGGTGTTTGGCAAATCATCTTAATGTTTCTTTGAATATTTGTTTGGCTGGTTCAAGATTAAGAAGGAAAAAAAATGCATAAACTATAAGTCTACTGCCACAGTCATGGCCCCAATATTGGAGCTTACTTTAATTCTCCATGTAGAAGTTTTTCGTAGATGATGCCTCCGAGGAAGGAAAGGCAGCCTCTCTAAATGCTACTGAATGTTATGACATGAACCACCCTCTCTATTATAGTAATTCATGTTGATAGTGAAAAATTATAAAACATTAAAAATATCAATTGGCAATATTGAAGAAACTAAATTAAAGGCCTTGAGTTTCTTGGGACTTTGGGTTCTGTAATGAAGTGTCCAACAAGTGGGTTTCTACTACAACAATCATGTTCTACAATTAATCTCGTTGTTAAAAAGTATTAGGGTCTGTTTACACTAAGTTGTAGATAGGAATGTTTTGATTAGATAATGGGCCTTCTCGAACGAAGACAAGGACTGTTAATAGATGAGTCGGAGTCACTTTAGTATCCATAGAGAACAATGTCGGGTATTGTAATATGGGAACTATTGTGTCCTTGTGAATTTTTTGTTTTTTTATGTTAACTTTCTCGATTTTCAATAGTACTATAACATTTTGAGATTAATTCTCTATAGTTACTAGTTAGTATGGATTTTACTTGGGTTTCATCAATAGTGTTGGTCAATGGGATGAAAAGGTGGTGCAGCCAGTAGTGTTTCCGTGAGCGATTGATAGTTTTTTAGTACGTTAGTGTGTCTGTAGAGTGATCTATAGTGTGTCTGTGCAACAGTGTGTGTGATGAATAACGAGGATTCTATGGTTCAGATGTTAAGTTTTGATCATACTAAATCGATAGTTTTTTTCCATATGGAGCAAAACTGAGTGATGGAGTAGTGAGAAACAATTGTAAATTTTACATGGAAATATCATGTGGAGATTATTCAATTGTGTGTTGTGATGAATGGAGATCAATCTATGTGTGCTGAGCCTTGTAATTTTCTATGGTGTTGTAATTGGGATTGGGAGTGATTGAATGTATTGGAATCATGCTTATCGATTGTATGTGTGTTGCTATGCCAAGAATTGATTCTATAGCTTTTATTCAGTGTAGAATTTCTATGGCAGAGATGGAATGTGAATGCCTATCTATGTGGGGATGTTAATTGTTTTATCAATTGTGTATAGGCTGGATTGAAGTATGCAATCTATAGTGAACTTGTGAATAATTGTATGTGTTAAAGCTATAGATTCCACTATTTGAATAAGTTAGTTTAATGAGAGCAAGTGTATTGAATGAATGAATGCTATAGTTGAACGGGAAATCCATAGCAATATGTTGATCCAATGAGTTCATTTCTATAGTGGCTGTGGGATTATCTGAGAGATCAATCATTTTAATAGAGGAATCAATAGTGTGGAATGCCTACATGGCTAAATCAATAATTGAATGATACCGCTATAGCATTTTGAGAGTCACATTCACGGATTGATCTGTTGTCAATAGAAGTCAGCTAGAGCAATTAATAACAAACAAAGGCTTCAATTGAAGACTGATGGAGAAGCAGATCAATTGGCAGTCGGAATCAATCTAAAGCGAGCCTATATTGGAGCTATTGGAGGGTTGGCTGCAAAGTGGAGCATGAGATTAAGCTATGGATTTAAAAGATCAATTGATAAGTTCTGACTATTAAATTAATTATAATACAAGTAATAATTTTATCTATTGTATTTGGTATGATCAGGAATTATTTAGAATTATCAATTGTGCACAACCTGGGTTAGATTAATGTCTACATTCCCATAGGAATTACCATTGGTTCCTACTACTCCCTAAGAACGAACTTAAACTATAGGAATTTCTCAATAGTTTAATCTATAGTAAATTCCAAACTATAGGTACCTACAGGACTAATAAAGTACCAAATGGTGAGAGCGAATATCCATGTGTCAACACTGGTATATTGAAATTGCTATGTACAAAACTGTGAAACTAGTGAAAATCAGATTTCATCCTACTAATTACCTCTTCTGTACTTTAACTTTTACATTACAACGGCCTCCCGACATTACTACTACACTCGCAGTTTATGTCTCGGGTACTTTGAAGAGTAGCCTAGGACGGCCTATCGACATTACTAGTGAATTCGCTATGAGTTCTCTTCTTCGTCAAGTTCTCGACGACATGAATTATAACAAACACACATACAAGGACGTTGAATTTCGGAAGCTATCAAGAATGAAAAAATGAACAGAGTCATTGTTGATGCATAAACTGTATCGGACGAACGTGAAATCGATGGGTGCCTCTATCTTTTGTATAGTGCTACCAGCTTGTCAATTGACAGACATTTTTTACAGAAGAAGAGGACAAAAAATAAGCTCATGAGAACATCCCCATCCTAATACTTTACCTGATAGAGCAGTTTTGATCGTGTAGTCATGATCTAAAGTCTAATAAGCTTCCTGTTTTAACTATTGCACATTCAAATGCTACTCCAAGTTTAGCAATAATCATCAATCCAGCATCCTCTGCTACAGCTCAAATGTCGCCTCACTCTTGTATTTCCCACATTTGTTGTCCTCTTCATGATTGCCACTTTCCAAAATACCAAACTAGTGGCTAGACCACGACCATTTCATAAGCGGTTCTTTTTACTAACAAGTAAATGAAAATGATGGCACACGTCTTTATAGAATCACTACTACCCCCTTACGTGAAATTGACAACACATGCTGGAGATCAGTATTTTTGGTAGATGCCAAAGTACTTACTCCATATAATAATAACTGTCAAAAGTGCTTGCTATACTTACTGTACAACACTTTATATAATAATCACAGCCATAAGTGCTCGGAACAGCAACCTGCACAGCGCACTAGTTGAACACCTTGATAGCCTTCTATTCCTATAGGTTGAGAAGTACGTCCTCCAAAAAATTGTATAGAATAATGTGCACCAGAAGTACTTGTCATAGCGACCTTACCTGAGTACCTACTCAACACCCAGGTTCGACAAATTTGCTAATGCTCTAGTGGGAACTCCCCCTCCACTATTACCTGCTCCTAGTATATTAGTATATTGCTAACATAATGACTGGTGTAAACAGACCCTTACTTTGGTAGCATATGTGGCACTAAGTTACCAAAATCACACTATTTTTAATTAGTGCAGGTTGAAACATTACTGCATTATACCCATTTCCACAAAAATAAAATTTTATGCAAGACTAGTTTTCTAGATGAGGCTAACTTGTGTCACTTTAAGAACAAATCAGTGTAGTGCACTGCAAGTGAACTGTTGTCCCTCAATTTAATTGCAGCACCTGAGTCCAAGTAATTTTCGTCTGATTACTTGGTGCGCTCAGTATTCGGTTGGAACCCCACCGAGACGGCCAGGGAGAACTGACCCTCATTGCCCCGGTTGTGAAAAAAAGCCCCCTATTTTTTGCCATGATTTTTTATATTTCTACACTACCACTAGCTAATTTGGGGCCTCTGATTGCAAATCTGAATTCAGAATTTGAAAAAAAATTCATCTGATTGCAAATAAAAAATTCCACAGCATTTTCCCCAGGGGCAATGAGGGGGTCAGTTCACCCTGGCCCCACCGAGACCCCTCCAGGTTCCACAGAAGTTACTCGTTCATCTGAAGCCACAAGAACCTTCTTAAACCCAGACCACTTTAGCTTAACGTGACATCCTAGGCAAACTCCAGATGTGATCATCCAGAGTCCCATGAAATATTGACAACATCAGAGATGAGTGGGCACAGGCGTCGAGAGACAGGCGGAAACCCCTTCTCGAACTTGCCAACTTTTAATCGTCACACATTCTGAGTGCACATTGGGTGGGGTATTGGAGAAGATGGTAAGATTAAAAACGTCTTGGTGTATTGATCTTATTTCGCACCCCTTGTATCAACGATTGTGATTGGTCCTGTTCCGAACCGGTTCAGCTCAACTCGACAGCCTCACGACACATTCGCGACGGAATTTGGTATTCGCTCGGGGAGTACATTTGCACGCTTTTGGAAAGAAATGAACCTCCTGACTTTGCCCTTAACTTGCAAAAGTGGTCAGTGACTTGCATAGACCTTCGAGATCTTTGCAATTCACAAGGCAACATGATTGCGCTATACCATACCCTCCACTAAAAGAATGGGCCTACAAACGACCACAAATCTGCAGGTTTGTAATCTGGCTTCCATTATCACCATCCAAACCTTCTCTGCTCAAGCCACACATACAGTAGGATGTCAGTAAAAAAGTCGTGTCACCGCGTCACTGACTTCGCCCTGCACTCACTAAGAGTGTTAATGAGCCTTGAACAGACATGCACTCTTATGCTCAATAAGCTGGATGCGCATTGTTCAGAGATTTATGGAACTCCAAATTCCTAAAGCATACGGTAATCGATAAGAATTCCGTTCATCACAAAGAAGAATGATCAACCCAGCAGCCCACTGCGCTCACAATCACTTCAGAAATTAGTGCCAGGGATCGGACATCCAAAACGCGACACCAGGTTGACAGCAGACAAGACTTAGATATTAATCTTTTTAAGGAATACTATAAACGTTATGGAAATCACATGTTCAAAAACATTTGTGGCAAAAACATTTATATTTGTGGCAAAACGCAAGGGATTTTAGGGATTAAGAGTTAAGCAATCAATACTCGACTAAAGTTCATTCAAGGGGCGGATGACCAGGCACCAGCAGTTCAGAATTCTCTACATCAAACTGGCCTCCCAGGACAGAATACGAACTAAAATCTATGCCGTAATTGCAATTCTCCTCCCTCCTTCGCTCAGACTGTCTGCAGCTCCTGTCCATAGCAATCAACCAGGTAAGGTGATAGAGTAAGTCATGCTAATCATAAATTCTAACTCGATCTTTCTCCTCGTAATCACATAACGCTCTTGAGTAGTAGTGGCATGGCACCTTTTGAGAAAAGTGCCGAGAGACATTTAGAACAAATTAAGAGAAATTAAAGCTCTTACATTCTCACATGTGAAGGCAATGGCAAATTGGCTTGACCCCTATATATCCTTGAGGCATCATATTTTGGTATCGAAAACTTTGAAGCTAAATAAATTTTAAAGTAGTATTTTTAGTATTTTCTTTTAAGTTGAAAGTTCCTTGGGATCCAACATTATAATCTTTCAATCCATAACTGATATTGTTGTGTTTTGTTTTCCTTAAGTGATCCACAACATGTCTAGTTTAAGATTGCAGTTACAATTCAAAATATATTGATAAAAATTAACAATACTTCGGCCTTTTGTTCAGTTAAGAGCAAACTCCAAGAAGATCAGAAAATGCCTCCGGCATTTAGGGGTTAATCAAGCTCCACTATGCAAAACAAGGTGTCACGGAATTCTTTTCATGCCAACTCACAAGGTGTCAAGGTTCTCAAGAATATTGTGCTTTTAAGGACCTTCGAGGCTGTCAATCAATATTACGGTTAAATGAGTCAAAAACCCATACTAATACTTGCGATTGAATCGAGGCAATTATTTTAAAAAGCAAGCCCCTGTCTTTTAAAGTAGATATGGCAAAGGCCTACCTTTTCTTTCTGCTTGAAAAGGGTCTCAATCTTCTTAATATACTCGTCAGTCATTTTCTGCATAATATCAGCAACAACATGAGAGCTCACGTGGAGGTCTCTGTCAAGAAAGTTCAATCCAAGAAGCGTAAGCATTTTCTAAAAGTGGAAATTTCAAAATACAAATAGTGAATCACCTGAATATCCCCAGACAAATCCTTAACATTGTCCTCCGAGAGCTTTCTCTCCTGTAATAAGAACACACATTTAGCACTCTCCAGGTAATCTCCTAACTCATGAAAAAAGCTTTTACTCTTTGCAAAGAAAATAAAGATCCCACTCCCGGGGCGTTTTAAGCGGGTTTAAGCGGGTTTTTTTTATTGGAATGGATTTCTGAATTTGATTTGATTTGTATCCAGGGGTCGTGTCCCCATTCTCCAGATGCTTGCACTAAAAATATGTATTATTTGGTTATTGCATGAGCAAGTTATAGACTGCTGAAGTTTGAAATAGCGGGGTCGAATTAAAGACTAGAATACATTTCAACCATGAGTGCTGCAGATCTATTGGAAACATCGATCATTACAATAGAACCTAGAAGTATCGAATCTCGTACGAGTCCCATGTTTGGATGAGACTTGCATTAGAAATGGGCGACTATTTCAAACAACGGGAAACGAAACCCCACGCAAATGGGGACCCATACGGTGCTCATACGGTGCTTTGTAATCAGTCTCAAGTTCAAACTATCATTCAAGTTTGAGTAATGATTTGGAATTGTTTTCATAACTCAAATGACTAGCTCAGACACGCAATGGAAATTGGTAGATAGAGACAGTGGTGACCTTTTCCAGTTTTTCGTACGACTTGATGGCATCTCTCCTCACATTCCGGATGCCAACCTGCGACAGAAGGATTTCAAACAAGGTCAGGGTATAGGCAACAGATAAGAAACAACCGCTCAGTGACCAGTTAAAAATAGAAACCCCGGTTTTGGAGGATAGGACTCAAGCATAACCTTCCAAGAGATGTATGCATCATTGCAAAAATGAAAGGGTAAAATTTCGTCTATGAAGTCCCTATTGGTACATTTCATCACCTTCCATGAAGTTTCTTGAGAGATGAAATCCAACTCTAATATACAAAGAAGGGGTCAATCTTGATCACTTGGGAACTAAAGGGTATAGGGAGTTTCTAAATAGAGCCAAGCTTCCATCATTAAAAGCTCTCAGTCGCCTCAAAATATGAGTCGTTCTGGTCCACTATCTTCAAGTATCTGGGAGCTTCTAATCGTATCAAGACAAGCAGATTTCAAATAATCGATTCTACAATTGTAGCCGTGAACATAAGTCCACCCTGGAAGGACACTGATGCCAAAAAGTGGATCGAATTCGGCAAAGTACGTTGCTGATAGGTCTCGTCCTTCCAGGTTTAATACTATCCGCAACCTACATATACTGGATAGTTTACATGCTAACAAACAAGAAATAGTATAGACAGGATCAGTAAAGTTCAATACCTTCCCGTCTTCAGTGAGCTTGGAAACCAACTTCAGAAGTTCCTGGCATGTAAAACAAGGTCGGATATCACTTCAGGCAGTACACTACTCAAAACAAAGTTGCACGTTCTAAATATCGTTCAAAACGTAACAGATAGGCACCATCACACTTGTCCCGCAGATCCACAAAACATATGTCACGGCCCTCGAGCAGAAAGAAATTAAAAATCCAACACAAGAACACTACATCTAGGTGCAAAAGTTCAAAAATCGATGATATGTCGGGTACCTTCCTTCTGTCTGCCGTAAGTTGAGGAACGTTAAGTCGAATCACATTGCCGTCATTGTTTGGTGTAATACCAACATCCGACTTAACAAGAGCTTTCTCTATCGAAGTTAAACTGTATCAAGCCAACGCCCACGAAACATCAGCACGCTATATCCGAAACAAACGGAATTGCCGGAGCACAGTGAATAAAAAGCAGGCAAAATATCACCTGGACTTGTCAAAAGGCGTGACGAGGATCGTACTACCATCTGGAGTGCTAACTTGTGCAATACTCTTGAGGATAACATTGGTTCCGTAGTACTCCACCTTGCATTAAATGGCATACATAAGATGAGGAGAGGCGCGCGAAAGGCTCGGTATTCCAAGAGCGAATGCAATTCAATTGAATTGTCAAGTCTTGGACCTGAAGTTTGGAGTTGACAGTTTCGTAAAGGATGTTCACAATAAAACACCACAAACGGCTTGATTCATGAAACCATATTTCTAATAAAAATCGATCATTTACGTAATCATAATATATATCCGAACATTTAATCGACGTATGATTGACCACAACGCTTTGCAAATGATGCATCTCGAGACGTAGTGAAGATAGGTGGACAGACTTACCTGAACACGATCTAACAAATTAGGGCTAGCTCGGCCAGTCCGGACGGTGTTAAAGGTGGACTTGGTAGCCTCTAATGTTTTCTCCATCCTCTCCATCTGCCACAACAACTCAAGATAGACCAACGTCAGTAACAGGGACAGATTCAGAACATTAGTAGCATACATAACTACTGAATGTTGTAGATCTATGCGGGAATGTCTACTCCAGTGATCAGCTGTCAGCATGCACGGCATTTGTAATCAAGGCTGATATCCCACACTATAATACTCAAAACTTTCCAAACTAGAATTCTGCCAGCCAAAGACCATATTCATTATAAGGACTGAAACTACTCACGGCATCCAACTCAATCATCTCCTTCTCTGCTTCCACATCTTCAGCAGTAGCTCCCCTGATAACAAGTGACCTGCTTGACGAAACCTCTCCAGGCCAGTATCAATACTGTAGGTCTCACCAAAAGCAAGAACCTTCCCTCCCCTGATACAACTGGTCTGGTGTATAATCATGGAAACCATAGGGACTAGGGAAACCATAAAGAGGCATTCATGCGATCATCGAGAGCATAAAGAGATCTTTTCATGAATTATAGGGCACACTATCTTTGTGATGGTGTGTAAAAGTTCCGCAAACAATCTCCGTCCACTCCTCTCTAATCGTAAAACCCTAGGGGACCCAACTTGTTTCACATAGTTTGAATGTGTGACAAGTGTAGGATAGTGTGCAGATATCCTAGAATGTCATTCAAGGATCCTCGTAATAAAGAGGTGAAAGCGTATGTTTTCTGAAAATCCGTTCAAAAGTGCTTGAAAAAATGCTTACCTCGTAGGCCTTCTCAAGATGCTGATAGAAGAAACGCCGCTTGACTTCCGCAGTGCAACTGTGGCAAGGCTCCACTGACGTGACAACACGACACCTCCAACAGCCTTGACCTTACACAGATCTAGAACAACGTGACTGGGGCATAAGCACTAAAACCATCGAACGGCGTACGGAATGTTAAGCAGGTCACTGAATTATTCATTAAAGCCTTGCATTGCAAACGCCGCCCACTGCAATTGCACCCCGCCGGAAGGCCGAATTTCAGCTCAGAATTCAAAAGACAGGAATGTCCGGCCCATTCTTACATGTTGGCGAAGAAGAACTGCATTGCACGGAAGACATGGTGGCTTCTTTCATCTTCACAATGCTACATGGCGCAACAGAAACTGTCGCACAAAGCGACGACATTGTTGGAAACGAATCCCCACTCCCTTCTCTCCCCCCTCCTGGACGAATCTACCTCTGCAAAAGCAACACCAACCCCACCAAATTCCCAATTTCGGACACTATCCAGAGAGAACAATTCGAACGTGGCAAATTTCGATCAGAGGTGAGGGATTAGGGTTCTTGGGATAAAGTGCCGTTTCATGTCAATTCGCTGCGAGATTTTGTGCAAACCCAGAAACGAGACGAAGAAGCCTCTGCGACGTGCAAAACCTACGCCTACGCATGAGAAGAGTAGGAGGGGATCACGAGGCGGGCGGGGCGGATACAAGAACAAAACACCGGAAAGAGGGACCGACAAGCTGGAAGCCCATTGCCAGAAAGATAACGAAGCGAACTGACCTTGATTGGGGATCAAATCCGACGAAACTTGGCTCCACGGGAGCAGTGCAGTAGCAAGCAGGCAGTGTCGGCGAGTGAGTGCAACCCGCAATCCGGAAAGGCGGAATTGCGCCGCAGAGAGGGTTGAATCCCACTGCAGTCCAAGGACAAGCCGAAGACTGAAGTGTGCATCACTGGACTGAAGGCTATCCACCAGGGGAAGGACCGGTTCGCGTGATTCCGAACGCGTTCCCTTTCTCAATCCTCAGCCACGCACGTTGCATGGAGAGAAATCTCCTCGTTCGACAGAAGGTAGATAAGCCTATTACCACCCTGATTTGGAATCCGAATGTCTTGGGGTCAAATTTAAGAGGGGCACATGTTTTCCAGAGGTCTGCAATTGTTTCACGGATCAAACCCAAGTGCAATTATAATTTTCCAATTAAAATTGTAATTTCTGTAAATTTTTGAGGAAGTGTGCCCTGAAATTACAAAACCACCCACAGAGTGAAGTCATAAACGTCCAATAAACATCCCATAACCACCTTTCTGTGTATCTATTAGCACTTAAGTTCTCACCAATAAAGGATTGACACATTATTCATTTTGTCAAGAATCTTGAAGGTATTTGGATATTTTTCTTATCAAATTTGGATATTTGAAGGGATGGAATTGGGGCCAAAAGTAGGGGCCAAATTTGTGCAACAAAAGGCATTGATTGGTCTACCTTAAGTCTCATAGCTTAAGCTTAATAACACCTCTGTAACTTTGAGATAACTAGGATATCCCCACTAAGTCAAAGTACATTAGTAATGAAATTTAGTCTTAACCACACTAATTGATTTTAATATGCTAGAAGTTTATATTCTTGATGAATATTTTTACCAACTATGTTATTAGAGATCCCCCTTCCCATTTTTGGTTCCCAACCTTCGTTGTTATATGGTGTAAAATCTTGATGCCACTAATAAGATAATATATCTTAACCTTGAAGCATTGGAGGCCCAAAGTCTAGAAAACTTAGTTTTGGAAACTAAAATCTTGTAGAATAACAAGTTGACATACTTGCTGCATTTTCTAATTTTCAAAATTTCAATGTGAGAAGTATTTGAAAATTTATTTAGAAAATATAGTTTAACTAAAAAAGGAAGCAAACATAATGTTTTTCTAATGAAAGGATACTTTGTAGGGATTGGAAAAAAAACATTTTCTTGAACATTTCTAGTCTTACTTTACATAAAAAAAAAAGTAGGTTTGGAGATGTTTTCAAATTTGTAATTTTAGCAAATTTAAAATTAAAAGGTCCAATCTAGTATGATTCCAAATACAAAGTAATTAAAATGATTCTAAATTATTTATAGGATCTAAATTGGTCACTTTGGGCTTTCTACTTCTTTTGTTTGAAAATATGTACAAATTTGAAAGAATGTTTTGTTTATCAAAATTTTAGATTAAAAAATACTAAATTTGACTCAAATTCCAATATAAATTTTTGAGATTTAAAAAATCATTATTCATCTTCTCATAATTTTTCTTCCTTCAAAATAACGTTTTTGGCCTATAAAGTTAATCATCCAAAATTGTTATAATTTTAAAACCCAAGAGTCAAAAAAATTCACAATTAATTCTATGCATATAAGACGAAGTTTTCTTTACTTTTGTACAATTAAAATTAAAAATTTCAAACATATACATGTGCAAAAAATATCAAAGTAGGACAATTCATTCCACTATAAGAAAATGGCAGTTTTTTGGATGTTTAAAAAAACATGAAGTGATGTCTAGTACAATGAGGACTGTGTTTGAGTCAATGTGACCAAAAATCCCTCTATCTCAATGTGGCAAAATACATGTCTTGTTTTCCCAAAAATGTACAAAATCACAGATTATTTTTTGAAAATGTCACCTACAATAGGTTTTTGAAAGCAGCTATGAGTACACCACATGGAGAGCAAAAATGCGCAAGAAATGCCATGGAGGCAATTTTTTCATCCAAAAGCATTTTGATGTGGAAGGTGACATGGTGACATGGAACACAAAAAATCATGACGTGGACAACTAGTAGGATGATGTGGACCCAACAAAAAAGTGACATGGCACTTGATGTCAATTTAGTTTTCAAAAATTTTAATGCTATTTTTTGAGACATCAAATTAGATGTCTTTTGAGACATCAATTAGTGCATACCATATCTTTAAGAAATTATCAATAAAAATTAATCAATTAAAATGAACTAAAAACTAAAAACATTAAATTCAAGAAGAATTGAAAAAAAATCACCATCTACCATTTCCTTAAATTTTTGATGGTGAAATGAAGGAATTCCTTCATTAAAAGTGAGTGAGAGTTAGGGAAAGAAAGATCATACTTACACCTATAGTTCGTCCATGATGAGACAAAAGATATGGGATAAATGAATATAAGAACTTGTTGTTGTTCATCTTGACATCATTTTAGACATGTAGGTGTTGTTTTTAACATCTAGACGTTGCTTTGGACATCTACATGTTGTTTTAAACATTAGGAAAAACATCACATGCATTTTATATTGAACTCAAATTTTTTTAGATGTCCCACATAGATGTTTCACTTCCCACCACCTCACTTGTATAAAGACCAATTCTTTTCATCTATAGTAGCATATGCACATCTATTCATTTTTTTTACTTTTTGCAAAATATGCCACGTGGTTGCCTTTTCCTTCAATTTTTTACATATCATCAACATTTTACCATTGATCATAGTAATTTTTATAAATTTATCCATAGTCAAAATGAATCTACTTGCTAACATGGCATTTTTGTGTTTTTTGTGGTGTCTAAAAAAACACAGACGTGTTTTTGTAGATGTCGCTTTTAACAAGCTTGTCTATGTTGACATGACATCCTTTTTCACATTTTCTGTATATGTTTTTGTCAACATCACTTTGAATTCTCACCCTATAGGCTCGGAATCCACCAACGTAGTGATGTCTAACACAGTATGGCCTATTTCACCAAAACAACCCCCAAAATGTTGGTTTTTTATAGTTTTGAAAACCCCTATTGTTAAAAAGTTGTTGGGCCTTGAGAGGTTAAATTCAGATTCAAAGAAATGAGCACAAGTTACCAAATATACACTTCACAATGATTCATATTTGGGGAATCAACATTTCTCAAAAAAATATTGCTATCATTGTTCATTGCATTTGGGTGCCCACACCTACATCCCACTCCTCCTAGTGAGTCCACAAAAATTTGGATGAAAATAGTTGTTCTTCATCTCCTACACAACTTTCCATTCATCCAAAGGAGATCTTTTGTCCCTATAAATGCTCCTACATTCATATTCTAGATGATGAAAAGTTTACTTGTAGCCAATATTTTGTCCAATACAAGTTTTCATTTATTCAAAGCAATTCTTGAATCTTGAAAAGACTTAACCTTTCCTTATAACTGATTTGAGATCATTGAGATGAATAATACATTCATACATAAATATCAAGTCCCATTTTCAGCACAATATTGTAAAATATCCAGAAACTGATGTGCAGGAAGCACCCAATCTCTTCACAACTAGTACTCCCTACATTATAAACAATACACAAATGCATATCACCATATCACCATACTCTCAAATTGAGCTGTAATGAGTCTAACTTAACTTCTGCAGTATGAGTTACTCTAAAATTCTAATAATCCAAAACTTTAAAAAATGCAAAAATGCATTAAGGATAGCCTTTGATATTGTTTTGTGAAGTCAATTTTGCAAATGCTTGTGATTTCAGACCAATTGTAATTTTGACCAAATTGTCAAAAACCACGTTGTCATCAATAAAGAGCATCTTGTAATTGCCTAAAACAACCTCATTTTCACATTTTTTTCCTATTATTTAGTAATTGGATTATTGTATGCCAGTAGCCTTAAATCAGAATCATGTATTGAGCTTCACTAAATTTCTTATTTAACACATTTCAAAGTTTTGGATTTTCTACATATTGGATTTCTTCAATTTAATTTGTTTAAAAATTACTCTTGTATCATTTTGACTTTCAGTATTTGGATATAAGATAGGAGATCCTATTTGTGCTACTATTTTGAAGCCACCCTATTTGCGCCACTATATATTAGTAGTTTATATTTGAAACTTTTAAATTTAATTTACTTATACATAGTAGCCATCAAATGGCACAAAAGCAAAGAGTTTAACACAAAAGCAAGTAGCACAGGGGTCCCTACCCTACATGTCATGGAGTTTTCAATTGCACAAAAGCAAAGAGTTAACTTAACCCCTAAATGCCCAAGCCTTTTAATCCCTAAAGTCCCAAAGTCCCTATGGGGGACTCTTGGGATTTTAGGTAGGCTCGTGTAATTTCAATTTTTGACATAATGTTTTGAATTTTTTTGAAGATAGGAAATTAGATTAGCTTTCTAGGAATATAATTTCTTATTTCAATCAATGCCTAAAAACAAAAGTTATGCCACCATGAGTCCAAAAAGCAACTCAAGGGGCAACCCAAAAAAATCACAAAAAAATTATTTTTTTTATTTTTTATTTTTTTCTCAAAGATTATATTTTATTCATTCCATTTGGACCAGTGATGAGAAAGTTACGGACTATCTTAGTTTGGGGGCAATCTAAGAATCTTCTTAAAATAATCTTGAATTTGTTACTTTAAATGCAAATATCTTGCAACCTAGAAGGTTAAAGTTCTTGAAATTTTTTCCACGCATTCTTATACTAGTATAATACAAGATCTTACAATTAGATGTATAAAAAAAAAGATAATTTTAAAAGTTTTTTTGCTCTTTGCAATAGAAATGACAGTTTTCAGTGGATTTGATGGAAAAAAAGCCTTAGGACTTTAGGGGTTAAAGTGTGTTTTTCTTATGAAAAAAGAACATGGGCTTATAATTATCCATAATGAAGCAAATTATTTTTTCTTTTCAAAATCTAGTCGTATAGATGTTTAAAGAGCTTGCTTATTAGTGTATATTTTACTTTTGAGTGTGAAATTGCATAGGAGTTGTGTGATTATAACAAGAGAAATGCAATTATCCTATTTTTAGTATATTGCTCCTCCCCACAATGTTTGAGAAATTTGCGTAAAAGAGTTTTTGGGGATTGGAGGTGACATAGACAACTAAAAATTGTGTTAGCACACTAAAACGCACTTTCAAAAAACTTAAGTTCAAATGAAGAGCTATCAAACTCATTACACAATCCACCTTGCATTGGTTAAAATGCAATTTCTTTTATAAGTAGAATTTACAAATAACTCCAAATCAACACTTGCATGTTCAATTTTCACCAATGAAAATCATGAAAACACTTTACTCTTTCTATTGGGACCATTTTCAAAGCAAATGGATGCATACACTTTTTTAGATTTCAAATCAAGTGAATTGGCAAACTTTGCTCAAAGCTAGAAAGTGAAGTAAAATTGGCAAGCTTTATTATTCACTAATGTTATATATATGCATTTGAGGACTTTTCAAAAATCAAATATTTATCTTGTTAAGTAAAAGATGAAAGCTTCCAATACTTAACCTTCATAATTACCCATAAAAAATTTAAAATGGTCAAAGTGTTAGGATGAAATTAGTATTTCATCATTACATTAAATAGTTATATATGAAAGGTCATTTGATATTAGATTGAAGCATCATGTCCTTACATGAAAGTCTAGAGGGTGACCTAAATATGTAGGAAGAATAATGTATTGATTATTATTATTAATATGATTTTGTCTTTGATTTTTAAGATGGTATTAGAGCAAATTAGAAGAATAAGGTTTAGGAGAGATTCAAACTTTTGTATTTTTATAAGATCGTGAAATAAATTTTGGGATACTTAATTTTTTTATTAAATGTGTGTTTTCCTCTTCCTTCTAATGCAAATGCACATGATTTGCTTATAGGTGATTTAAATCGAATTAATATTGAGAATGACCCTCAAATTACAAATGCATTGTTTCAATTCCAACTCAAACTTCTACCATTTAACACTATATCATTGACTAAACGACAAACTGCACTTGTAGAAATTTCATATGGTATTGAACAAGTTCCTATGTCTTGGATTGAAGAATTATATGATTTTAACGAGGTAAATCCATATTTTTTTTTTGAGAATACGGATGAAATTATTTTCACAATGCCTCTAGTAAATTAAGTAAATCCAAATCATGATGTCTCACTAATAAATATAAAAATTATTATATTGTCAACAACCATTGCCCTTTTGAGCAACAAGGATGTTTTTATCACATTAATGAGGAGCATGCCTCTTAGCTTTCAAAACTTTTTAGTTTCAATTCATGATCAAACTCTTACCCTTCAAACTCCAATAACCTACCTCATACAAGAAGAAACTATGTTAAAAAATTTAGATGACACAAATAATGCATCTACTTCAACTTTTGCATTTGGCCAAAAGCCTTGGATGTCTAATCCTCAATGGAATCAAAATTATCAATCTTAAAATAGATTTAGTAATCAAACTTACCCAGGAAATAGACCTCGTTTTGGCCCCAAACCAAATTTTTCAAACAAACCTAATAACAATAAGTTTATATAAACCCATCAAGAAACACATTCAATTTTAATAAATCTATTAATCCAACTAAACAATTTTGTTCTTATTGTAGTAAATCTAACCATAACAAGAGAGATTGTTGCAAAAAAAATTTATGATTGAAATAAAATAGGGGCTATGAAAATTAAAAAGAGCCTAATAATCCTCAAGGACGTAATAAAGAATTTTTATATGTTGCGGCCTTAATGTATAAATAAATCCCTCAAACATTTGGATTGTTGATTGTGCTACAAAACATATGTCACATGATCAAAGAACATTCTTGACTTATTCTCCCCTTCTCAAAGGCCAATTTGCCTACACAATTGATGGTACTACCTATGAAATCCAAGGAATTGGTGAAGTCCCTATTCTCCTCCCAAATGGAAATGAAAAAATTATACTTGAAAGTCTACCATGTTCCAAATATAAAATGCAATATTTTTTAGTTCAACAACTAGTTGAAGTAGGTGATCAATTTATTATTAAAAGACATCAAGCTAGTTTATATAATTCAAAACATGAAATAATTACAACCTGTACTATTAACAAAGACAATTTATACATCCTTAATTATTCTTATTTATGCCAACAAGTCAACACCCAAAATTCAAATCACCTAGCTTTGGCAACTACTACAACTAATCAATTAGTGTCAATGGCATAATTGCCTAGAATACCTCAATCTAAAGAGACTACAACATTCGTTCAATGATCACATAGTTTAATGTATAAATTTAAGACATATAAAGGACTTGCCTTTTGTGATTCTTGTATATTGGAAAAACAATATTGTAATAAATTTCCCAAGCAAGTTAAATATAGGGCTATATCCTTATTAAATCTTATTCATTCTAATATTCAAGGTCCTTTCCATCCCACCCACACTCACTTTAAATGCTTTATCACTTTCACAAATGATGTTAGTAGGTATACAAAAATATATCTACTAAAAGCTAAGTCTAAAGCACAATAGAAGTTCCAATAATTTAAAGCCTATTTAGAAAATTTTATTAGAAACTCTATTCAAATATTATGTATTGATGGAGGGGGAAAATATACCTTAGCTGATTTCAATGAATTGTATACATTTATTAGCTAAAATTCAATGACAATTAACAACCCCATATACTCCCCAACAAGATGGAGTAGCAAAAAGAAAGAATCGTACTTTCATTGAATTAGCTCTATCTATGCTTCATTATGCAGGATTTACTAAACCTTATTGGGGTGAAGCCTTATTAAGTGCTAATTATATTCAAAATAGATTACCTACTAAAGCACTTGAAAATGCACCCCCTATGAATTATGGTCACAATTGGAATATAAATAAATTAAATGTTGTTTTTTAGGTTATGAAGATGGAACTAAATGTTATTGTTTACAAGATAAATCTAGTAAATACATTTTTATATTTAGAGATGTGATTTTTCAAGAAAATAAATTATGAGAAACTAATCAATCACTACTTTCAAGTCTCAAAAATAATATAGATCTTGAATTGCAGTTGGCACCAAATTTCTTTTGATTTACAGTTTCCCAATGCACAACCATCAAGTAACACTAATATACCAATCCAAAATCTTCCGCCAAGAAATAGTCCAAATCTTCAACCTCAAACTTCTCATCCATCAAGTCAAAAATCAATTGACCCTTCCAATTCACCTCCTAGTCCAAGTATAGTTATTCAATAATTTAATGATTCCTTCAATCAATTGAAAATTCATGACGATGGCCCTACCTTTGATGATGCTTATGATGTACTTTGAAATATTATATATGACCCTAAATCTAGTTTTCTTCCTATTTATTCAAGTAAACCCAATAATGCTTATCCTACTAGTCGAGCTTCTCCAAGTACAATCCCCATATCCAACCCACCTCTTCTTACAAAACAATCCACTTGCAAAAAAAAGTCACTTGAGCAACTAATAAATAATATGGAAGGCAAAATTTCCAGGAAGCTATAAAGAAAAATTTTCCCTATTAAAGAAGCTATATAGTAGGAATTTTTTCTTAGTAGGCTTCTTTTAATAAGCTATATAAAGCCCATATGCCAAAGAATAGCAAACAACCATTGCTACTGAATTCAAATCATTAAATAAAAATAACACATGGAATTTATTACAACTACCATCAAATAGAACCCCTATAGGTTGTAAATGGGTATTTAAAACCAAATGCAGTCCCAATAATGAAATAACAAAATGAAAGGCTAGATTAGTGGCCAAGGGCTACTCTCAACAAAAAGGCCTTGACTATGGTGACATTTTTTTGGCTAGTACTTAAATTGTCCTCAATGTGTGTCCTATTAGCCTTTGGTACATATTATTGTTTACATGCTCACCAAATGGACATAATCATTGCTTACTTAAATGGCAAACTTAAAGAAGAAGTATTTATGGAATTACCAGAAGGATTTGTTCTACCTCCATGACTATCTTTAATCAAACAATTAGTTTGCAAATTGCATAACACACTATATGGCCTCAAGCAATACATATGAACTTGGTACCAAACATGAGCTCAATTCTTAATATCCATAGATTTTATTCTAAGTGAAGCTGACACAAATGTTTATTTACAACATGATAGTTACAACTTTATTATCTTGGCTATTTATCTAGATGATTATTTACCCATTACTAATGATGAACATTTATTACAAAAGATAAAACAACAACTATCTACTAAATTTGAGATGGCCAACTTAGGTCCTATAAAGAGGACTTCTATTTTGGATTTAGAAATAAAATATAATCAACAAGTTGTATCCTCAACATATATCAATCAACATATATACAATCCTTATTATCTAAATTTGAGATGGAATCATGTAATCCTATTTCCACCCCTATGGAACCTAGAATCAAATTGACAAAAGTTGATTGTCCTACTACTCATGAAGACATAGCTCATATAAAGGCTTTTCCTTACAAAACATTAGTGGGTAGCCTATCCCACATTGCCCTCAATACAGGGCCAGATATTTCCTTTTCAATCAGTACACTTGCACAATTTTAGTCAATCCTAGATTATGCCATTGGAATGCAAGAAAAAGAATCCTACATTATCTCAAAGCACTCTAAAGCTTAGGTCTTTTATATAAACACTCCAACCAACCATTTATCTTAAGTAGATTCTCAAATGTTGATTGGGTAGGCAACTTGGATGATCATTGTTCTACATCAAGTTATTGTTTTATGTTAGGAAATTGCCTAGTTACTTGGGCAAGTAGAAAGTAGTCCTCAATGGCACTTAGCTTTACAGAAAGTGAACATTAAATACTAATGAGACAATTTGTAGTCTCATATTATCTTGTAGCCTCATATTATCTTTGACTATCAAATTTGTAGCCTCATATTATCTTTGACCGTCAAATTTGTAGTCTCATATTATCTTTGGCTTTACATTTTGATGATAATAAGTGTTTGATATTGAATTTTTTTGGTGAATTGAGACTTCAATATATTAACACATTTACAAACCTTTGATTTTATAAAGGTTGATGTGTTCACAAATTTTTATTTGTTGAAATAAAGGTCTCATATAATAGGGTTGAAGTCTCAAAATGTCTATTTTGTCTCAATTTAATGAATATGGCCATATTTTATCATTAGATTAAATAGTTATATATGAAAGGTCATATTGGAGCATCATGTCTTTACATAAAAGTCTAAAGTAGTGGCCTATATACATAGGAAGAATAATGTATTCATTATAATTATTCATATAATTTTGTCTTTGATTCTTAAGACAAAGGAATTTAATTGTTTACATCAAAATGAGTTTGAAATTTCAAATTGACCATATATATGGTTGATTGGGCAATTAGGGTTAAGTTTGTATAATTCTTTAAACATCAATTAATTGAAAATGTGCAAACAAATTTGGAGAGAAGTCTCCATTCAATCATCTAGAGAGTAGGCTATTTATGTCAATTCTAAAGTATGTACACTTGTAATCAACATTGTTTAAAATGCTACACCTACATTTAAATAAATAAAAAGTCACAAAACCTACATATTGATTGAATAAAATGTGCATAGTCAAAATATGAGAGTATGAGAGCATTGTGTTGGGTTTTTGGATAAAGCACTTAGAAGAGTTCATAAAATAATCAATTAAACAATGTCAAAATAATGCATGCTAAAGTGTATTAGGGTCTTTTTTTAGTATAGATAAAATCCACTTAAAAAATCAAGTATACACAATTGAATTTTGAAAATCCATCATTGACATCTTTCAAACTTTTATCATGTAATATTATAAAACTTAATTTGAAATTTTAACCAAAAATAGAAACTTAGTTTAATAACACCTAAAGGTTTATGACTATGTTTCACCAAAAAACATCAAAATTATCATTTCTAGTACAAAGAGCTATTATAAAATTAAATCATTTAAAAAATATTATTCAACCACAAGATCTTGCATTAGAAAATGTGTAGAAAAAATTTTAGCATATAAATTATAAGATATCAAAGAATAAAAAAATAAATAACTTAGTTTCACATCACTATTCCGTAAAGAATGAATTGAATCCTTCACGTAGACATAAATACAATATGAAAAAAATATAATATTAATAATAATTTTAAGTTTGTTCATTTTGTTCTACTATATAGACTTGAGCATTTGTGCTAAATTAGGCATAATTTTTTTTTTCAAGTACCAAATTAAATTAAAATAATATTGCCAAAAAGATAGTTGATTTCATTACCTTCAAAGAAAGTTTCAAATAGAAATTGCAAAATTTGACATCACATGAGTTTCCCAAAATCCTTAAAGAAGACATTTTAGAACTTTGAGCTTTTAGGGGGTAAGATTGAAATTTGGTATGCATGATTAGGGCTATGTAAGAATGCAATGGTGTAAGAATTGTACAAAATTTGAGAATGATTACAATTGAATATGGAACATTTGTATTGGAAACCAAAGAGGTAGCGAACTTTTTTGTATGGACACTACAAAAACTTCAAAAATGAATCTAATCTTCTAAATTTTATCTCAAATACCTTTAACTTAAATTTTTTTTACTAGTATCCATAAATGTTCAATGAATGACTTTCCAAGAATCTATAGAAATAATAAATGCACCAATTCATCCTTTGATTTGGTATAGGAAACAAAACAAAACTATAAAAGGCTACAAACCCAAAGTATGCAAGAAGAAAGGACTCTATATATTCAATGTAGGTTTGCAACTATATATCAAGGAGAGAGATAGTTCCCTTCCTTTTTTTCCTTCACAAGGAGAACGGGAGGGCGATACCGGGGGGGGGGGGTATGTAACTATACCCCCCCCTTAATTTTTTTATTTAAGAAAATTTTGGGGGGATATAATTACATACCCCCCCCCCTCCCCCCGGTATCGCCCTCCTGGTCTTCCTGTGACTATTGGTCCTAATGATTCTTATCTAATCCCTAGTTGTCTTTATAACTATAGTTGACTCTTTTTGTTGATAGAACCATGCATTTATCATTTCTATAGAATACGCTCTCTATACTATATAGTGGAGAGCATATTTTAATAGTTGACTATCTTTGTTGATAGAACCATGCATGTCCTTTTAGATTTAATCCTTGAAAACCTAAGTGACCAAAAAGTGGTTTCCAAGGTATCAATTATGAAGATGTAGCAATTTGAGAAGATGTTGGCATGAAACTTAGTAGTAGAGGGCAATGATTTTTTGATGGAGAATCATTTGGCAAAGTCAAATCTAAACAATACTGAACATTACTTATCACCATGTCATAAGTCACATACAAGTGACAACTTCTCAACCTCAAGTGCTAGTTCTTGGGGAGGAGGTGAAAAGATGATCACTATGGCATATAGATAGTAGAAAAGAAGAGTATTACAAAGAAAATCTACACTTGCAACTACATAGCATAGATCTCCAGATAAGGTCAATTTCCAAGCCCCCCTAAAGGGCTATTGAAGCTGTTGCAAACATTCAAAAGATTTACCTCTATAAACATTGCTTCTTGTGCCCTCCAATCAATGGAATATGCAACAAGTACAATTCTCCATACAATAAAAGGAAAAGATTTTGCACACACAAATTCTACCTTGTCTTGAATAAAGCTTTTATTTCAGTTTTCAAACCTCATATTTCCCATCATATTTCCATATTATTCCCAACAGACTGGTAACTGAAATTGTAACTTCTACGAATCCAAAGCCTGCCTGTGTCACTGCCAATACCATTTGCACTAACTGCAACTCTCTATTTCAACATTTCTTTTACAGCCATGTGCACAATCCATTATACACTGACTTTCTTCTCTACTCTCTACCAATTCAACGGTGGATCATGCCTATCTCTTGATGGAAGTTAGCTAAGCACATAACATCGGTTCTGTAGGTTACATTCTTCGTTACTGCTCAGAGAACCTTCACAATCCCACGATGTTCCAAAGGTCCTCGCAATATTCTCCCCCTCCCTAACAGGTATGGGATTGCCCATTTCTTGCAGTCAGCTCAGTTGCGGCACCCCTATCAGCCGTCCAGTGCAGTAGCTGCAGTATCTAATTCGTCAACCCTTTATCACAAATATTAACAGAACGAATAAGCTAAGCAAATGCTCATAAGATCCACATACAAGCACGGCTAGGTACTGGATGTCAAAGTTCAAACCAAAAAATCAGTGAAAAGCGCCCTAAGTTGCTAACTGAAGTATTGAATAATCAAGAATTGAGTCTTTTGCTTATTAAGCACAGCAGGAAATTTCAAAGTTCAGCACAAATCGTGGAACCCTAAACCCCACGTTGCCGCAAGACGTCAAATATTGCAAGAACAAAACTGATCACATATTAAGCAGTAATACAGTTGGATAAGTTCCAGATGTAAGTCATATTAGATTACAACTTCCGACTTGAGTGAATTATACTATGTACCAATCATTTAAAGGATAAACAATAGTGTAGCTGAAATTTCACCGAGAGAGATGGATATCGACAATCACGACACGCAAGGGTTAACATCTGCAAAGTTACTTCATTCTAAGCAGGAGATCATTTTAGCTAAGTCAATTGAAACAGAATTCACGACCCTTTAGATAACTTGGCTTCGGCTGCAGCCACCTTGTCATCTGCCTCTCTCACTGCACTTTTTAAATGGAGCACCTGGTACTGCAACTTGTTGTTCTCGTCAATGAGCTTCTTCTTCCCGGCATCCTGCTCAGCTTTCGCTGCAACTAACTTCTTCCGCAGCTCGGTGAGAGATTGTATAAGGTCTCCTTGTCCAGATGAACCTGCAGTTAGAATATCTCCATCAATAAGAAAGTATGAAGAGAATCAATGGTCAACAACCACCATTATCAGGCACCGAATTGTCAAACACCCATTTTTTCATGTAAAGTCCAAATCCATTCATTCAATCCGTCTGGACGAAAGCCATTCATTCAAGTAATATCGTATTAAAAAAGTTGGGACCCCAAAGTGGTAACGTTTTTTCAAAAAAATATTACAATGTTTCTATGCTCAGAGAACATATAATCCCACGTAGTAAAAATGCAAAATAATACAAAATTCAAAAGACTAGGCCGGACTTTCATGGCATAAAACCAATGAAACATACCTTGGCGATTTTGAGATAGGGACTCCAGTTTTGCTAGCCGCTCCTGCAGAAAAAAATGAACAGAAGTAAGCTACACCCTCTCAAACCACAAAACGAATCCATTATATGCAACTCATCAAAAAGCCACCACAAAATAGGCTTCTCCAGAGAAACGCATAATGCAAGCTCAGCAAACTGGATTTCCAAAATTCCCTGCGGTGAACAAAAATTTGATCATACAAACAAAAACTTGATTAGGAAAGTAAGGATGAATAAACGTGAACTCCTAGGCGGGCGTTTGCTCTTTCAACTCTCTATCTCTCCATCTTTCTCCGTGTGAGGAGTGATCTTTCCACCCCAGTTCCTTAACCGATTCGACGCTAGACATATCACCCCGTTCTTTTTGGAGAAACTTCGGATCTTTATGTTCTGAGGGAACAAAAGCAGTTGAGGAGTCACCTCAGCAAGTTGAGCACGTTCTTCAAAAGGTTGCAGAAGACTTGCAATATCCTTGCTGCCCCCCATTTCCTCACTCAGCGACTCACCCCTTCCAGACCACGATTCACAGGGCTGATGGAAGGCAGCACCTCGCAGTGGTAGGGTTGGTCGAAGGAAGTCTTCTGGGCAAGTCGAGGTCGGAAACGGACGAAAAGGGGAGCCCCGAACCCTAAAACCCTGAAGAAACCCTCTCAACTCTGGAACAAAGGACCGGGTACCACCAGGGTTTCTAAAACTAGAGAGCCCAAGTACCTTCTTCTTCTTCTTCTGATTAGCCAAGGGAATCTGGAATTTGGAAGTTTCCAAGTACCGGCAACTTACTCCGTGTAAAATTCAACTTCAACTTGCGTTACCGAGTCCATCACCACTCCCTCCCTCCTGAAGACAGGTCGGTGTTCACTCCCTTGATCGCCTCCATCCCATCCACTGTGGTGCAACTGAACACCTCCCTTGTACAGTACAGTAGTGCGCTAAGAAAAAATGAAAAAAAAAGAAGGGAAGTGGAAGCATACAAGGTTGTGCTCCGTACAAGACTGCCGGTACCTGTGGAAATCGGCATTAATTTTTTCCCCACAGTTTTTGGACCTTGTAGATTGCATGAGCTTACAGGTCAAAGCAAAGGAACTAAGTTAGTTCTTTCAACTCTTTCTATAAAAAAATCAGTATGTCTTGCAATTTGGAATGAGCAACAAGATGTTGAAGGAAAAACTAAGCTTTGAAAATGTGTACAAAAATTCAATAAAAAATAATTGACATGCAACAAAAGGAAATTTGCACAAGATAATGGAAAATACTATAGTATTGATAACTTAGGTAAAGATTTGAAAAATGTCAATCTTAAGTTTTCCAATAGTGGTAATGTAGTTGTGTTAATCAGTTTTCTTCTTAAAGTTTATTATTTTTCAAAAATATTGAAATTTGAGTAAAGAAATGAACATCAAACTTTAGTATTCTATTTGAAGGCAATTTACATAAATTGAGATAAAACACAATTGGCAATTTTCACCTTGGTTTAACCTCTAAAGTCCCATAGTTGTTCCCTCTAGGGACAAATAAAAGTTTAGGTAGGTTTATATGATGGTTTAGATGGGTGGAAAATGATTATTCCCTCTAGGGACAAATAAAAGTTTAGGTAGGTTTCCATTAAAGTTTAGGTAGGTTCAGGTGGGAAATGATTGTAAATTTTTCCATTAGATAGGTTTATATGATTTCAATTTTTAATTTATGATAAATCAACCATAGTTTTTTTAAAAGTCCTAAAAATTGTCCACTAGTGAGGACTTCATATTCATCAAATTTTACCAAAAGAGTGGCCTTGAAACCATCTTCAATGTTTAAAAAGTATGCATACAAAGGAGCCTTGTTTATGCAAACGAGGACTTTAAATAATATATTTTTAGATGACTTTGGTGGTAATATGCTACCTATTGTGGAAATAGACTATAGAAAGATTTATCTCTAAATCATCAATTTGGAGTACTCACCCAGTACTAAAAATCCCTAAACCTTAAAGGGTGATAAATTATAAAAATTGATTTTTAAATATAAAATGATCTTTAAATTTAAAAAATAAGGGATATAATTACAATTAAGACAACCATCTCCAATAACAATTTCAAGTTCATCGTGTTCATGCTTCAAAAATTTTAGCGGAAACCAACTTTGTCACTTTCTATATACCAATTCTTGCAATTACCTTGATGAATCTCAAACCTCCTTTTGTCAAAGACCCTTCAATTTTTTGCAGATTCATAATTATCTGATGGACTAAACATTTAATTTTTCTGTGCCCATTTTTTTATTGAAGCACTATTAGGTTCTTTGTGTAAAAAACTATTGAATGAGCTATAGTTATTAAATTATATTTTAGAGTTCTAAACTTTAAAAAAGTGGAAGTCACAAAAAAAATAGATAGTTACAAGTTTTGAATTTGTTAATCATTCATTTAGAAATCTTCAATGCATTAAGCATATGAAATCACTTGTCCACATGCATTGTATTATAATAAGTGTTCGTGCAAGAAATGCCATCAATCATGAAGAATGATTGAAGTGGTGTTAAAATAATGTAAATTGAAAGCTTTGATGGGGTTCATGTTGATGCCAATTATTAAAAATCATTGCATGTTGTTACACTTTGAGTACCTCGCTTGTATGATCATGCATGCCACTTACAAGTGTAGTTTATTTTAATAACTTGTATTTATATAAAATAAAAAGAGAGCTTGCTAAATGAATGACAGACTCTACCTTCACCATGATTACGTCGTTACAATCATTCTAATTATGGTGGTAATGTTGAAGTACTAAACTAACATGACTTGTGCCGTCATGAATGCCACTTATAAATGTCAATTACCATGACGAAAAATTCAAAGTGTGTTAATAATTGTTTAGAGTAGAAAATGTGGGTCATGATTAGACTTATTGGTTTAGGTCTTCATACTTTGTGATTCCTAATTATTTGAAACTTAAGGATTCAACTTATAATTATTGTTGAAGGTATTATTGATTAGGATCACCTTCATTTTGAACTCCTATAAAAATGTTTGAATAATGATGTAAACCTTTTATTACCAATTGGCATATATTAGTAGTAATTTAATTCCATTCGTTATGTAATTTACAACTTGTGCCTAATTTTTTTAGGGGGGTTCTCTACAAATCCCATGACAATTGGGGTCTTAATGGTATAAAGTACAGCCATGGCGTGTTTTGGTAGAAATTTGGTTTGCAAGTAAAAACAACGAAAGGAGCATGAGTTTTTTTTTATGAATTCGAAATGTTTAGGTAATTTAGAACTTGTGCCTATTTTTTGTGGGGGGGCTTCACAAATATAATGACATTTGGGATCTAAAAGGTATAAACTACAACCATGGTGTATTTGGTAGAAATGAGGTTTGCATAATAAAAAATAAAAAAAGCGGCATGAGTTTTATTTTTTTATGAAGTTTGTACTTTACAACTTGTGCATTTTTTTGGAGGGGGTATTATTTACGAATCCTTTGACATTTGGAGTCTAAAAGGTGTAGAATACAGTACACAACAAAATTGAATGTTTTAGAATAGTAAAATCCTTCACATTTCAACTAGAACATTAGTTCAACCACTATAGGATCATTGATTTAAAGTAATAATCATTTTTATAAAAAGAAGTTGGTCAATTGTAATGTACGTAAAAACAATTTGAATAATAAATAATAAACAAACATAACAAGTAGACCTTTAGACAATTTCTAACTTTTATTAATTTTAGCTAGTACGTAGAATCTATCTTCAAGTGCATGACCTTTGTAAGTTTAGTTCTTTAAAATGCAAGCTCTATTTTTTTAGTATGAAGTTTAAAATTCAAAGAAAATCACCTATTCACAAATTTGTATGTCATTTGAATCCTACATGAAATCAATGTTGAAGATGTTCTGTACTTAATTTTACATTTTTCTTCTTTTCTAGGTCCCATGACTTTTATGTGTAAGTTTTTGGACCACTATTCAGTATGTCATGAATTTTTAAATGGGCTTTGACCTTTAGTGGCTACATGCAAAAGCATATGTATTTATTCATCAAGTTCTAAATTTGGATAATGATTGGGATCTATGAAATTTTGATTATTTTTTCTAAGTTGAATCTCGATGGTGGAAGAAAGTAAAAAAGCATATTAAGAATCTTTGGCACATGGGTGTGCTATTTTTTTTGGAAAAATTCAAAAAGTTTTAGTATGTGGAATTTCCTTAATCAGTATTTACATATTTTTTGCATGCTAGACCTCGTTGAAAATGGAAAAAAATTAAATACTCTCAAGTATTACTTAGAAATGAAGTGACTATTACCGACTTCTAATTTTAAATTTTAGGTTTAGGTTATACTAATTAATAAAATTATTTTTAAAGTTGAAAAGTCTTTTCTTTTTGCTTGTAGTATGTGTCTTTTGTGTCCACTTGATGACAAAGATTTGTTGCATGTACGCCAAGTTTACCAAGTATCAATGAAAAAATGTATTATTAAAGTTGAAAAATCTTTTATTCTTAAATATTTATTACATGTGTCTTTCTTGGCCACTTCATGATAAAGTTTTTTATGGCATGTAATCTAAAAGTGAAAAAATTCTAAATCTTGCCAAGTTTGAGATGAAAGATATGAAGAAGCCAAAATATTTTTATTATTAATGAAGACCTAAATAAATCATAATTTCAGAAATAGGTGATGTCACACAATATTGCAAGGAAAAATTTGCATGGCTACTACCTATATGTTAAACTTGAAGAGGTTTTGTTCTTCAACTTATAATTCATCCATTATGGTCTTCATTAAATTAATGTTTCATTTAATTAAATAAAGCCTCAATCATTGTCTATATAATAGCAGACCTCTAACTTTGCTATTGAAATTCAAGGATGAATACTTATGTTGTGCTTGTAGATTCATAAAAGGATTCTTTATCATTATATGGTCTTTTAATAGCTGCACTATTATTTATAGGATTTTAGTCAATGATTTTTTCACACCGTCCAAAAATTGATGGGTAAAGTATGCAATCCAAAATAATTTACACATACAGTTATGTATGAATTGGAGGATTTTAGCAATAAACATCAATAAAGAAGGCTGAAATGTAGTATGAAATAGTAGGATATCCTTTAACATGTACATGTTTGCATATAAATTGGAGGATTGCAACATTTAAAAATCAACAAAGAGTGTTATAATATAATATCAAATAGTAGGGCATTATTTACCATACTTACTTTTATTAGGGTCCGGGTATTATGGGTTTACAGTCAAGGACGGGTATGAGTAGAATTGGAATGAGTAACATACGGAATCTTGACTAGTCGGGTATAGGGGGCGGTTCTCGACTAGCCGGGTATGGTGGCAGTTCTCTACTAGACGGTCATGGTGGGTGGTTCTCGGCAAATCAGGTATGGGGGGTGGGTCTCAACCAGGCGGGTTCTTGTGGTCTGAGAAATCCGGATTGCCTTGGTTTTTGCGTGCCTGTCCGAGTATGTCTGTGCGCAAGAGGTTTAGGGTTTGGCACGCATGAACCTTGTTTTTCTTCATCTGTGTCATGTTTTCTCTCGTGTCCTTTTTTTTACTCGAGTTACCTCTACTTTGCATCCAGCTTTAGGGGCAAAAAAACTGTGTCCAGAATTCCACAAGCGCTGTTTGTCTGTGATTGTCACGCGATCTGTTAGTTGCATGTGGAGATTATCACATGATCGGTTAGTTGCGTGCAGAGAGGAGGTGTGTTTCTATGGCAACTGCGGTTTTTGAGCGATTCCAACGTAGGCTAAAGTTTTGGACTGTGGCAATCTCCGATAGTATTGGAGTTGATGTTTCGACATTTGAAGTTCATTTGCTGCGGGGTTTTTTGTGATTTGGATTTCAGCTGCAGTTGGAGCTTCAAGATCCTTCTCATTGATCTAGTTAGTGTTTTTCAAGTTTTTTTTCTCTAATTCCACGCCCTTGCAGACTCCTTAGTTGCTTGTAGTTGCTTGTTGCATTGTTGGTTAGTTGTTGGTTAGTTGCTATTGAGTTTCTTAGTTGCTTGCGGTGGGTTTCATGCTTGGAGATCTAAATTTGGGTTTTCCACGGCAGCTGCAGTTTTTGAGTGATTCAAACGTAGGCTGGAGCTAGGGTTTGGGGCTGTGGCGATTTTCGATAATATTGGAGCTGGTGTTTCAACATTTGAAGTTCATTTGTTGTGGGTGTTTTTGCGATTTGGATTTTGGCTGCAGTTGGAGCTTCGAGATCCTTCTCATTGATCTAGTTAGTGTTTATCAAGTTTTTTTTCTCTGATTCCATGACCTTGCAAACTCCTTAGTTGCTTGTAGTTGCTTGTTGCATTGCTGGTTAGTTTCTTAGTTGCTTACGGTGTGTTTCATGCTAGGGATCTAAATTTTGGTTTTCCACGGCAGCTACGATTTTTGAGCGATTCCACTAAAAAAAACAGGGGTAAATGTGACTACGCCAAATGACTGCAAAATAGTCGTATTGCAGTCACAAAACGGAAATGTGGCTCCAGGCGTTGCAGTCGCTTTGGACAAGACTCCAAATTTATTATCACCTAACGAAGTGGGAACGGATGTAACTTTGGATGAGAAGAGGCTTTGTAGACGGAGTGAGATAAAGAAAGATAGCCTTAGAAAAGATGGCTTTGAGATGCCATCTGGAAAGTGCGGTTTTTTGGGCCGAGTTGGACCAGCACGAGCCCCCTTGAAAATCTGACGTGGACATTTCGTGCGCAGTCACAGCAAAGTCATTTTTGAGTTGCGTCTGACTCCTTGTAAATCTGACGTGGACATCTTGAATGCAGTTGCAGCGCAGTCATTCTACAGTTGCAGGGCACCCCTCTATAATCTGACGTGGATTTCTACGTAGGCAGTCATTTACCAGTCATTTCAAAGTTACAATAGACCCATTACAAATCTGACATGGACAACCAAATGAGAAGTCATTGTGTAGTCATTTTAAAATGATATGGATTTAGGGTTTGGGAGTTGCGACGATGTGTGCAAAAAAGAATGTATTGATAATTGCATGGGGAGTAGTCATTCTACAATCACATATAAATACATTTAAATATTGCAACAATACATTATATACCATATACAATACATCATACAATATACTCTATGTACAATACATCATACAACATATATTATATACCATACTCAAAATAAAATATATCATACATAGAATATTTGACAAATGTATAAAATGTCTTCCAAAACCACTTAGTGTGTGAATGTGAAGAGTTGAAATGACAAACCTTTTATACATGTGGAGTGATAGGAGACAAGACAAACCATGTGGGACATGTAAAACACAAAAATTGTGTTATTAGTAATATTTTAGATCTCATTTAGGAATAATAGATTAATTGTTTTAAAAAAACTTTGAACTAATAAAAGTTGAAAAATGAATTTGACTTTCATCTCCAAAAATTTGTTTTGGATTTTGAGCCTCAAATCAAAAGTTGTGGACAATTTGAGAAGAAGATTGGAGAGGATGTTTTCTTAACATATTTTTTATTCTAGTAGTGTAGAAAACATAATGTGGTCATTTCCTTGTTGTTATCTGATTGCAGTACTATAACATGACTGCCACTTGACTAATGCAGTCACATGGAAATCATAGCTGACTCTTACTAAATTAGTATCGTAGAAGGTCACTTTTATTGTTAGTAATGTTGTTCTAATTTTCTTTGCAATGTGGTTCTTAGGGGTAGGCTTAACAATGGAATTGTATGCATGCGTGTAGAGGGAGTTAAGGTCCAACAAATGTGCAAATCCATCCATTCTAGAGCCTATAGGGTTGATTGTTCCCTAAACATTTGTCAATTGGGGTGGAGTTGATAAATTTAGTGGGTATAATTAAATTGTTTGTAGAAAAAAACTTGTTAGCACAAAAAAGTAGTAGGATGAAGCCGCAAGATACACAAAGGAACCCTACTTATACGAGGGATGATGTAGTTGACAGACGTGGTTGGAAAGTGGTCTTACGTAAAGAAGCCCGTTCCAAGCGGAAAGTAGTGAACTGCACAGATGCCTTCATCACCACTACTGGAGAGGCCGTGGGGCTCAGTGCTCCCCAAAGACTGCCGAGTAGAAGCTCCACCGCTAATTGAGTCGGAGCCATCAAATTATTTGTGGAAGAGAATTTACTTGCACAAGAGACATACTAGGTACACACTTCTTGCAATCGTTGTGAAGCCCTATCATGATGACCATATATGTAGTTTGTTGCCCCCAGTCATTGTGGCCACAAGAGTGGAGTTGGACAGAACCGGAAGTGCATGCAGAATTGAGGTAGGTCGCCAAAGTGGAGGACGTCAAAATGTTAGTAGTTCAACCCGAATCACCCTCCAATGTGCAGTCATGTATTAGTCATTTTGTAATTACTTCACAAGCATATTGTAGTCACAGACAAGCTGCAACCATAGTGTAGTTAGGTTGCCTTCAGTTGCAACGTCAACCTCTTGTTTCCTCCATGTCTTGTCTTTTATTGGGTAATCAGAGGGCCATCTTCAATTCTTTTCATTCATGCTCAATTCAATTGCCAGAAGTTCTGGACTCAATATCAGCCACATTTCCCTAAACCTTGCATTCTAATGCAAAATGTAAGCTCGGACAGAAGGTGTGGAAACACCTTAAACACTAAACCCACCAATCACCACACGTATTCCTCAAAGAGAGTTTACTTAGAGTATTTTGCATCCAAGTCACGACATTCCAAGTTGACCATGATAATTTTTTCATTTTCCCACTAATGTTCAATGTCTAAAATTTGAACAATGAGGCTTACACCCCTTAATCTCCTTAAATTAATTAATTAATTAAAAGTAGGGTAGCACTACATCTTAGGTGACTGCATTTATTTAGACATTGGCACATCCCAGTATTCTAAAAGATGCCCCTATTGCATGGCCCCCATGCATTTTGTCAGAATCATGACGCCAGTGATTCTGTAGTCATACTGTAGTGACATACCCGAAACTGTCCTTCCTTGTCTTTCATGACTGTGAGGACCCATTCACCTTTTTCCTTATCCCTCAGTAAAAGAAATCGACGACTCCATGACTCCTGTTGGTCGAAGCAGTCATTGCACAGTCACGTTGAAGTCGCGTGCAGTCGCGAAAATTTGAAGCGTATGGCTCATCCTTCTGCAATCGCGTTCCAGTTGGCCATGTCACGTCATCGTCAACCCTATGAACGGAACGCTGTGGATGAATTGTACTCCAGGAAAGTACCCCCCATGGCATCAGGACTGTTTCTATACTGACGCAATCACAGTGGTCCGCAGTGCTGTTGCAGTGTTGAAGTAATACTAAAACAGTAATGAAAACTTTGCTGAAGTTGCAACATTGCAACAATTGGATTATTTTCAGTATTGATTAAGCACATAGCATAGCAACAATACTGCCACAATATTAACAATTGATATATGTATTACATTAATATTGTAATCGTTAAACTGAAAGTAATACATTTGTATTGAAATAGTATTGCAACAGCATTGCAAGATCGCTAATTACAGTCAAAAGTCAGTTGGCATTTGTCAAAGTCTTCCAATTTATTTTGTCATTTAAGACATTAAAATTGATTTGGTTAAATTTATAAAGTTTTTTCGCTATGTTTTCATCAAAAACACTCTAGAATTGCCCTTTCTAATATAAGCACCAAAATTTATAATTTTTTTCCCTGTTCACATGTAACCATAGGATCTTGTAGTATGTTGATTTGAAAAAATGTGAGAGAAATTTTCACTATATGGATTGCAAGATATTAGCATTTGAAGTAACAAAACCCCTTTTGGGGGCCTTGCAGAAAAACGAGTAGTTGCACTTTACAAGGTCACATTTGTATGGAAAAAAAAATCCAAAATGGTAGTGCTTCTTTGAAATCATTCTAGAAAGCAAGTTTGCTACATGCTTGAATATTTTTAGTTCATTTTGAATTGTACAACATTTAGGAAGAAAATAATAAATAATAAGAAGTACAAAATGATTCAAAATACTAAATTGAAAAATGCTGACCCCAATGATTGTAATGTTATAGTAGTCAATCTTCATCTTATGATTTCAATTTTTTCAAAAAAATATTGAATATTCAGTAAAATAAAGGTCTTCAAAATTATTTCATGGAATTCATAATTGTCCGCCCATTGAAACTCCTCATAGCTTTCATCTCATTAATCAAAATGGAATAATTTAAATCTTTCCATGCCTACATAACTAAAGAAAATCAATTTCAAAATTTTGTTTCCACAAAAAGTGATTTTTTCAGACCTACCTGGACTACCCATTTCTAAAAAAAAAATAACATAATAAGCCATAACTTTTGACTTGTATCTCCAAATGTCATGAAATGTAGTGCATATGAAAGATATTCCATGTCCCCACATTCTATTAAAATTGCAAATCAAAATATGCTCATCTCTAGTCAAATGTTTTTGCTTAAAATTTTTATGCTAGCCAAAGATGCATGCTGGTCCTTTTAGAATCAATACAAGTACCAAATTTTAAAAAAAACAATGTTTGGACATGTGCAACCGTAGGATCTTGTTGTATGCTGGTTTGAAAAGATGCGAAAAAAATTTCAGATATTTCCATCAAGTACATTGCAAAATATTAGCACTTGAAGTGATTAAAAAAATTTAGAAATATAAAAAATTAGGCAGCTTCATTTACAAGGTAGATTAATATAAAAAAATGTCTAAAATGTTTGTAATGCTTTGGATTCATTCTTTAAGGCAAGTTGGCTGCATGATTGAAAATTTTCAAATCATTTGGAATTATTCAACATATACAAAGAAAATTGTAAACCATTTATATATGGAATTCAAAAATGCCAATCCCAATAGTTGCAATGTTGTAATAAATAATCTACATCCTATGATTGTATTTTATTTTTTAAATATTCAAAATTTAAATCAAGTCATTTGAAGTTCATTTTAAGGGTGAGATTTTAGAATTACCACAAACTACCTAGAACTGAAACTCCTCATAACTTCATCTCATTAATCAAAATGGAATGATTCAAAGCTTTTCACATTTCCAAAACTTTCCATCAATAAAGAGAACCAGTTTCAAATTTTTATTTTTTGGAAAACTGTTTTTTACAAAAAAAATTATTGTTGCTTACATTGAAAATTACATATCATACAGTAACTTTTCAACCATATAGTCTAAAGTTATAAAAAATGGTGGGTCTTAAAGCTACTCTTTGGGCACATATTGTGTGAAAATTTCAAAGGAAAAAAATAAAAACTCCATTCCTTTTGATCTATCTAGAATTGTTATATTGCCCCCAAATGCAATTTGATCCTTCAAGATCTAACTTAAAGTATACCCTAACTGTCAAAGGCCTTATTTGAGCTTCTTGGAATGTACTGTACTTTGTATGGAAAATCAAAATGTTGATAAGTTTGATCAAATTTGGATGAATTGCAATTGTAATAATTCACAATAGACATGTTAGAAGACAAATAGGAAAAAAAAACATCAACATTACTACACTAAATAGTATATTTAGTGTTAGCAACACTATTTACGAACCATGACACTAAATATTATTAACCCTACTAAAGTAAGTAACATTAAATCTAATTTCTAACACTGAATGTACTCTATGGTAAATCTGAAATCTGAAAAGGGTTACATTTAGTGTTAGAACACATTAAAGGGAGCTGCCGCCACTAAAAGTAGAGAAGGCCAAGGAAGGAGATGACAGAAGATGGAGGCAGTGCAGTCAAGTTGAGCACTACACTAATTCCTCCAAAGTTGAGATTTAGTGTTTTGTGGAGTAGGGTGGTAATTACACTAAATGTAACCCAACACTAAATATACTATTTAGTGTAATGGATTCAGAGATTATAGTCTTTGATCTTGAGAGTGTAATAAGTATGAAAGTTTTTTGAAGTCTTCAAGCCATGTTTTCACATTTCAAATCTATTTCATAGTCCCACTAAGAAATGAAGAGCAGACGTATTGACATTCATTACTTCAACGAATTTCAAGATTCTCAAAATCTACTTTAGAATTTTATAAATTGAATTTTTTATGTGATGTTTCCTCCAATATTTAATGTAATTCACGCACATTTCCAGTAGCCATCAATCCTAAAAAATAAAAATTTGCAATGGCCCCCTTTGCACAAAATTTTGAATAGAATAAATATAACCATTCACTTACAAAATCAAATAGAACTATAATTCTGTCTTTTAAAATTTATAGACATTTATAAAAAAACAATTGTCACTCTCAAAATTTGGCACAACATGAATAGCCTTGAGAATTCTACTTGTGTCTATCACTTCATACGAATGCATGTTGTCTTCACACCATTTCAATATAGGACATTGTACTCTTCTATCAAATTCCACTTCGTCATACATTCGTACTAAGCACAATTCTTTTGGAACACTTCTATTCCCTTGCATATTGCATTTGAAAAGTAATCTAAGTTGTCCATAAGATGTTTTCTCTGGTTCATTATCTGCCTCCATCTTGATTGAAATACTGCTGAACCACTCTTTTCCATGAAAGAGTGCTGTCGCTCATGCAAACATTGGAGTCTTCTCACACCTTAAACTTGGACTTGGACATAATGCTACTAATCGATATATTTGTAGTATCTGCAAAGAATGTGAGACAAATTGAATATTTCATCAACCAATCATCTAAATGTAAACATATGAGATAGAACTAAGATGCCGTACATTTTTGAAATAAACATTCATGAGTTTTCAGGTTAATAAAAAAATGTACCTCACCACCCATCAAGCAGTTTTGATTCATATATGCATCCAAACATATCCTCAGATTACTAATAATATCTGATTGCAAAATTCGAAAGATAACTTGTTGCCTCTTTGATGGAGTGTTTCCAACATTAGAACTTGATGTCAAGTTCATTTCTTCAATATAAAGATGCAGGAATCTCATATTCAGATTCACTTGGAAGCCAACTAAAATGTGATTTCCTGTCTCCAAAGTCTATAATTATAGAACACAATTAGCTATGAAGTAGAATGACTATGACTACACAAACGACACTGTACAAATTACGACATTCCTCCATTCAAGAAACTTGTAACAACAATAGAATCAATAGTGCTCTAATAAGAATTTGTTTTATCATACCTTTTCCAAAGTTGCATTTTTTCTACTGCAAGAAGAGTATCCATCATTATCTGGTGCATTTTCTCGCAATGCTTCTAGTCTTCGATTATGCTTCACAATATGATCAAGAAAGCTTTTTTTGTTGCTTATCCGAAATCCAGTTTTTATGAGGGCCATGTGCAAATGTTCATACATGTTTGAACTGTATTCTATTGGGGCTCCTGATTGGCGTATTGAAGTTGAATAGTACTTCATATTATGCACTTTGACCAAATTGAAGCTTGACTTCTGCCACCTTGTTAAATGAATTCTAAATGAATCAATAGTCCTGCAATATGTATGCCACATGTCAAAAAATTATATGGTAAAAAAATATATGCGTTCATAATTGTCAACATCTCTATGTTATGAAATACACATGCACACATACATACCTTTTCATGTAATCATCCATTGTTGTCAACTTTTGTTCGTCAAATTCTTTTGTTCGACAAGCTAACTCATACCAATGTAAAAAATTGACAATAGCTTCAATAAAGAAGTTGGGCATCACCCCCAACATACAGAATACAACTACCTGCAAAGATAAAGAATACTACTATCACCCCTACAAAAACGATTACTTTCTAAATGCCCTAAAATATAAAATAGAAGTTTAATGGAAACAGAAGAAAATTTCAAATGCATAATATGAAATACATAACAAACTTTCAGTCCAAGTTCATAATTTTATCCCCTATAGGACCAAGTCCGAAAAATACTGAACATTACCATTTCTATACCAAAGAGTACAAAAATCTGAAAATTGGTTTTCTATGCACTTCCAATTCTAGGAACTTACACCTAACTAGTATGAAAATGTCTTCAAGAAAATTAAGAAATTTCGACCCCACAAATTGCAAGATATTTGCTTTTGAAGTAGAAAAAACAAATTTTTTTAGTACAGTGTGTAACTAGATTATTTCACTTTCAAGCTCATTAAATTAAATTTTTTGTACCACATAGTTTTGAACTCTAAATCTCTATTGTGGGGAATTGAATTTAGAGTCTTGTGGAAAAAAATATAAAGGAATTCAATTTTTATTCCTCAAAGAATTATTAAATAAAAATTGGTTAGAGATAAAAGGAAAATTTTATTATTAATATCTTTAAAATAGAATAAAAAAACACCAATTCCAATGGTGAGATTTATTTAGGAAGAAAAATAAACCTTGTGAACCTTTTCTTATTAGAAATTGTAAAAATTGAATTCAGAAATGAATCCTACAAGTTTTTATTACAAAAAGATGCTCAAAATGCCCCCCCAAAAAGATTGTCCATAACTTTCTCATAACAAATTCAATTGGAATGAATCAAAGCTTTCCATATAGACAAAGTAAAGTGCTATAATTAAATTGACCTGCATAACTGCTCGATGCTCAAAGACGGCAAAGTTTGCATGTGATGTAAAATAGCCACCTTTGTCATTTCCTGGCACTCGAAATTGAAAAAAGCGTGATGAATCTTTGATTGCTAAAAGCCTCATATCCAATTCAGGAATGGGATTAATATCAAGTCCTTTTGATATATCTTGTACAATATCCATTAATGTCTTGAAAACCCCCAAGTCTGCCTGGTGTAGCATATCAACATTGATGGCTATATATGGATTGCCAAATTCAGTATTGCCTCCCGCAAAATCCCATAACGTACACTATTCACAAAGACATATATAATGATTTTATAAACTCCTTTCAAAATTACTTAACTTGTGCCTCTTTCTATGAAACATTACAAGCAATACATTGTACACTTATTGGTAACAAGACATCTAATGAAAATAATTATTAAACAAGGACTACAAATATCATTGAAACAAATTCATGATGTAAACAATGTAGACATTGAGGGCCAAGCTTGTTCAACTAAGACAATGTGTTCTCTCATATTATCTTTGCCTTCAAATTCAAATGGTTATAAGCGTTTAATTTTGAATTTTTTGGGTAGATCCAAATTCTAGTAAGTCAATACATTTCCAAACTTTGGACTTCTTGAAGGTTGATATGTTTAAGTATTTTAGAATTGTTAAAGTAGAGGTTTCAAATACTAAGGTTACAGTCTCATAAAATCCATTTGGATTGAAATTAACAAATCTTATCATATTTGTATTAAAAAGGACTTATGGAATTCTAAAATCATTTCTACAACTAAAAATACTTAAAACAAAAAATAAATAGCAATGTCACATATTCACATGATAATATTAATCAAATAAATTAATGCTAATTAAAATGAATATGAAAATTGGTACAAATTTGGATTGGTGCGATGCACTCACCTGTACAGGATGAAGTGAATGTTCTTTAGAGATTCTACCCATTATTCTTGGGGGTGCTCCAATCATTTCTTCATAAATTGCTCTCAATGAAGGTTGAGTACGGTAAATAACATTTTCTTCTCCAACATTCACTAATGCATTTGCTTCACACATGCATATGCTACACGGATGTCGACATCTATTTGTATCAAAAGTGCAAGTCACCTATTCATAAATATACAGATGTTAAGTTCAATACGTAATGACAAATATATATTACATAAAGTACATGCACTATTGCAATACAAATTGAATTTTTGAATTTTTGATATGACTATTAGAATTTGAACTACAAAATATTATTTACCTTGCAAGATTCTTCATGGTCACAAATATACGCATATAGTCTAGGAAAAACTTGTTGTTCATAGCCAAATGGATCAATCAATGTTATGCCACTGCAAAAAAAAGAAGATATAGTACATTTAGTTCTAAATGTAATTATAAACACTTGTTCATCCACTCTCTTACTCCAATAAATTATTTCAAATACTTGTTTATGAATCTACAAAATTTACATGAGCAACAGTATGATGAAATTCACTTACTTGTGACTTGCATCTTTCAATGGTCTTAAAACATGTGATAGACATCTTTGAAATACTTGCAAGCGTTGTAAGGAATTTTCTTCTTGGGCATTGAAATTTGGCAAAATTGCTAATAAACAATGCCCTTCTGGATGGTACCTATCTTCACAAGCTATGTTTCCAATAGACAAATAAATGGGATGACCACTTATTTTTCTATCATTTGATAGTGAAGTCTTGTCACTATGAAATATCAATGGAGCTACAATGCCACTCCCATGTTCTTGGTTCACATGTTCCTGCTTTATTCAAAGGTAGAATAACATGTAATTAGTATGCACGATATAAAATTTAAAGTAACCCGTAAAAATGCAAATTATGTACTTCCAAGCCCTTAGGAATTGTATAATATTGGTACTACAAAAATAATTTGGAATCCTTATCTTCTTGGAACATTTTCAATTTTAAAAACAAATACCTGCATTAAATGCCACCAATTCCCTGTTGCCGGTGTTGAATACTCTCTCAACTGTGGATCAACATCTTCTAGTGTAGGCAGTAGTGTGAAGTTTTCTGAAACTGAAGGTGAAGAAAACAATGACTCTAATGCTATTAGTGGTTCACAATAACGCAATATGTGTCCTTCAATATTTTCCACTCTCCACCCATCTACTTCACTGTACAAAGATCTCTCATACTTTTCAATGTCATAAGCTGATTTTACAGAGAGGTCTTCTACTTTGAAATTTGGATGAAGTAACATCTCTTTGAACAATCTATTTAAAGCATTATTACTTAAACCCTCTCCTTTCTTGATTGTTCTAGCCCAATTTACCAGACTGAATGTTGAATCATAAAAATATCTAGAACTTTCATTTCGAGGAATGTGTTCTATTTCAACATCAAAGACATCATCAAATGGTTCATCAAAATCATTAATATCAGGCTCATGGGATCTATAAACTTCATAAAAAATTTCATCTTTATTAGATTTGGATGACTGTGCGTTGTCTACTACTATCAATGTAGATCCAATAAAATTGTGTTCATCTTCTCGTACCCTTTTACTTCCTACACATGTTTTTCGGTGGGTAGAAAGGGCTCCTCTATGTCCAAATGGTTGGGCACCACATGAATTACAAGTAAATTGCTCCATTACCAAGGCTAGTCAAAAGTGGTCAAAATGTTTTAGCTACATTTAGTAGTTTAGAAGAGTAAGTTCTATGCCCCACAACAAAAAAAATAATAAGCATTGCCAAGTATGCCGTCTATGCCCTTCACTTGTTGAAAATGTGGTTCATAGCATACAAATTGAGCACCTGTCAAAAACATGCAAACTATTCAATCATGTAGTATTGTTGTAGACACTTAGTGTCCACTAGATGACTTAGCTTGTCACAATAATACAGAAAAAAAAAGCTTGTCCACCCAATTTATGTACAGGAAAGATTTATGAGTGATTTCTAAGTGAATAGTATTCAAATTCCCTCATTATGCTTTTATTTACTTCTTTAAAGAAGAAGATGCTCAATCCGTGGATCAACCTTGTGAAGTATGTTGGCCACTTTTTTTTTTTTTTTTTCCTCTTTATGTGAATTTCAACTACAAAAATGATGTTCTTTAAATTACAATTGAACTATTGAAATGAAACTTATGAGATGCAATTTCTACTCCAATTGAGGAATTCAATACCTTCATGCTTTTCAAAATAAAATAACAATAAGAATTTTGGGTCTATAACCATAGTATGTTGGTTTTTTAACCCCTAAAGCCCCGAGGGTATTTTCTATCAAAAAACACTTAGAACTACCACTTCTATTACATTCACCTAAGAAAAAAAAATATGCTTTTTCAGAATCCACCAGTAGAATCTTGGATTTAACTTGTTTGAAAATATGTGGTAAAAATTTCATCAAATTTGACCGCATAGATTGCAAGATATTTGCATCCAAAGTGAAGAAAACAAGTTTTTTTGCAACTTGCTTGACTACATTTTTTGGCTTTGAATCTTTTTAACTAAAATTTTTTACACTACTACTTTTGATTTTCTAAGTTCTTATGTTGAATGTTTGAGTTCACTTAATTTTTACTCATTAGAAAATTGTTAAGTAGAAGTAGGTTAAAGATTGAAGGAAAAACTAAATCATTAATAGCTTTAAGATGGAATTCACATATGATAATTCTAATGGTGAGATTATTTTGGAAAGCAAACCTAACCATGTCTAAAGTTTATTTTTGGAAAATTGTGAAAATTGCATTCACAAATGAATCCTATAAGTTTTTTTTCAAAGAAAATGCAAAAAACTCTCCAAAAAACTAAGATTGTCCATAATTTTCTCATAACTAGTCCAAATGGATTGAATCAAAGCTTCAAATGTAGAAAAAAATATAAGATTTTAGGAAAAAAACAATAATTTTTTTTTGCCTTTTTTTGTTTTTTTGTGATGCTTGTTGATTTTTATTTTTGGCTTGTTGTGCCATAACTTTTTCTCCCAGGCATTGATTGAAACAAAAATTATATATTCACAAAGCTCTCCGCAAACTCCACAAGCTCAAAAAATCTCAAAAACATTCACTACAAATTGAGACATTAGGAACCTACTTGGACCCAAATTGTCCCCTGACGGGACAAATGGTCCTTCAGGAGTTAATTTGAGAGGGAATTGGTAAATTTGGTTTATACCATGCTTTTATATACTCAAAAGAATATATGTAGTGGATTTTTTTGATTTACTACGTACATTTTGTTTTTGATATTTTTTTCCATTTGATTTTAAAAAAACCCAGAGTAATTACAAAATTAAAAAAACAAACAAACTTCTATAGCACGTACTTGACACATGATTTCATCTTCAAAAAATAAATATTAAATTTTGCATTAAAACCTAGTTGAAAAAAACAATAGACATAGAAATAACAATTGAACCTTCAAATCAATGTTTTTTTTGCTCTGAAGGAGTTTGAAACTATAAATGGGGAGCATTTCAAGCTTCAGTATGCACTTGACAAGGCACTCGAAGATATGAAAGTTAAATTCCTAAAATCCCATTCATCCCTTGGAGGAAAAAATGGATTTTGGGCAGGCTTCTATAGTCCTATGGTCTAAATATTTGTGATTATTTTCTGAATTTTTTTGGTGAAGATAGAAAAAGACATTAGCTTTCTAAAAAAGTAATTTAATTTCAATCAAAGGCCAAAAGTCGAAGTTATGGCACAAAGAGGCCTTCCTTAGTTTGGTAAACAAGGAAAAACTTCACAAATACTTATAGTACAATTTTTTTTTTAAATTGATTTGTGTAGATAAATTTTTTTATGTACATGGGAAGCTTTGATCTATCCCATTTGGATTTGTTATGTGAAAATTATAGATAGTCTTCTTTTTGAAGCAAATAGAGCATCTTCTTAGAAAAAATAATTTGTAGGATTAATTTGTAGCCCTTTTTTCACAATTTCTTGGGAAAAAAGTTTCAAGAGCTTAAGATCTTTTGGTAGATCAATCTCATTGTTGAGATTAGTGTATTTCAATTCATTCTTTGAGCTATTAACAATTGAGAATTTCTTTCAATTTGTAACGTACTTGTATTAAATTTATTTGATGAGTGAGAACTAATTGTTTTCCTATTTATTCTCCCCTAGACTCTCTTGTCAATTCTTTATCTTTTTAAACTAAAAATTCAAAGTCAATAGACAAAAAATTTAAGTTATGAAGGTTCAAAGCCAAGAAATAAAGTTGAGCTAGGTTTAAAGAAAGTTGTTTCAGCCTTTTAATTTGAATATTTTACAATCTACATAGTCAAAGTTTTTAAAAATTCTTCTACACATTTTTATAAGTACTAGTTCAATACAAGATCTGACAAATAGATATGCAAAGAAAACATTTTATTTTTTTTCAACTTGGACCATATAAATGATAGTTTTGAATGTTTTTTTTTATGAAAATGAAAAAGAGGACTTGTGACTTTAGGGGTTAGTGATACAAGGAAGTGAGCACCATGTAAAACAAGTCACTCTTACCTGAAGCTTAGGTATATGAATGCTTGGAAAGATGTAGAATAAAATTCAATATACATGGACTCTTATAATTGCATAGCCATAATTCTCTCAGAAGTAATAACCACCAATAGAAGCATTTGCACAAGGAACAGAGATGTTAGAAACCCATGTTTAGGAAAACAACTTAGGGATTTGTAACGTGTACAATATTTTAACAAGTTATTTTCACGTTTCCACTCACCCATATTAAGTCGCACATTTATCCGTTATTTCCAAAATACGGAAGATGTCACTACATTCTTGTAGAATAATGAACATGTGGGTGCTAATATTGAATTTTGCTACTCAACTCAAATCACATGCACCTACCTAAAATTATACGGAAGCCAAATTCTTTACCATTTGCATTCAGAACATTTTTATTTCAATTTCTATAAGTTTGTCAAAATTTCCCTTTGAACTTACCTTGGACAAAGCATATTGATTTCCAAAACGCGGAAGTTGAAGTATGAAATAACGAACACCCAATCTTCTTGCTAGTGCCCATTCTTGTTAGTCAAATAAGTCATTTGGATCAAGTACATTGAGATATAAACTAGGAAGTAAATGGAAAGGCACAGACGTAAAGAGAGCAGACTTGAAGAAAGAATTGACAAAAATTATAAAGCCTTCATGGATGGACGATTGTCGCTTGACCTTTGCTAAAGTGGGAATATTTCGATTATGTTGTATTTGTTGCACTTCAATATGATGCACTTCCTTGATTTGCTAGTAATAATACAATCTGGTCACTCTTCACTGTCTTTCTAGCAATGACTATAAACTCTAAATTCCAATTTCTTGTTCTACGAAATTGGCCTTCATTTTGGTCGACAATATGTGGTTCAGTGGTTGTACCTGCTCAGTGGTTGTACCTACTTAGTGACTATTTCTGCTCGGTGTCACCCATCTATGCTTGCTAAGCAGACCTTGGTACAAAGTGACAAGATACTAGCTGTAACATCGAAGCAACTAGCGCAGATACTATAGCAATGACGATGACCACAAAAAAGGCGGAAATGATGACTATCAAGATTTTTGGTTGTTGGATGCCCACACTTGATTCAACTTTGCAGGATTAATGGGGTCACGACGGTGAAGGGGCCCAATGATCCCCACTACCGGACCATTATCTTCTCCTTCCAGCTATTTTTGGAGAAGAGTAATGTGCATGACGGCAGTATGAATAGCATGTACAAATGTAACATGATTTGTGGTTGTTGACTTTGAAGTCCATAGCCACTGTATGGTGGGCCAATTTTTGTAGCAGTAGAAATGGAACACACAATTCCAGAAAATCAACGTTTTTAATTTTGCTTCAAATCCCAATGGTCTTCAGTGCAAACTCATTTGCTTAGGTGACTGCTTGGATCAACTTGTGCACACACCAGCTTCGGTATGACACAAAGGCACTTGGAGACATTAATGATTTTTGTATTTGCAAGAAAGTCTCATCACTAGAACTCCTGTATGCTTCAAAGTAAGATATTTGTTTCTTTTTGTTCAAACATGTCATTATGAATTTGCATGTATCTCGTGTGCTTTGTATATTGTTCATAGTTTGCATTGTGAACATGTATGGGAAGTGTTCAATAGAAGTAGTTGTCGATTACCACTAGTAGAAAACGCAGAAATTTTTGTTGTTTCGGTGACGTTGTTTTGGTCACCGAACAACAGATTTCTGCTGAAATTAACAATGCATACATGCGTTCTAGGGTCAAAAATTCCACATGTTCGGATGGACATTTCAATCAGCATACAACTGTTTCACCTGACATCATTTAAGACACTTGGATGTCCATAGCGATGTCTCAGAAGACATCCTAAAATGCTAGGCAGACCAAGCAAGTGATCCCAAAAAACGCCACGTCAGCACCGACGTGGCATGCCACGTCAGCCAATTCCATGAGCACCGATGTGGCATGCCACGTCAATTACACGTCAGATGCCACATCATAGACGAGCAATGGATGAAAAAAATGACACTCTGGCTTTCCCGCGCCTAGGTGGTAGCCACATGTCAACTCTTGAAGTTACCCGTTGACCAATGTCTTTTTGGACATCACGATGCTGGGCCTGCAAATCTGATGCAACGTACCATGTTTTTGGCATGTCCACGATAGCACGAAGTGATTGGACATCAGTGCAGACATAGAATGCGTCACGCGTGATGTCCGGGTGTCCAAATTGTGATGTCGCGGCAAACACAGTTTTCTTATAGTGCTTGGATTGGTTTGGGGGTTGGTCAATGTGAAGCCTCTAAAGGCCAAGTCCAAAATCCGAACCCTTGGCATTGAACTCCCATGATCTCTCAATTTGGACAAACACAATGGGAAGCCCTTAAAGGCCAAATCTAAATTCAATCTCTTAGCACTCTTAGCAATTACGATCTTGTCATAAGTTGAAAACCTCTTCGCCATAGTTTAAAATTTCATTTGTAGGCATGTAGGCAATTTATTGCTATGTAGGTAGTTGGAGGGCTTTGGTCTTTGGATGTGACTTTTGATGTGAAGGATTGAGAGGCCAAACTCTTGATTTTTTGAAATTTGATTGATCAAACCCACGGCCTCTCTAACCTTTCATCATAGTACAAAGTGCCCATAAGTGTACATTGATTTAGATATTAAAAAAAAAGTCTATAAAATAATTAAGTATTGCACTACACGTTAGTTACAAAAATAACAACATGAACTAAGATTTCACCTTTGCTTATTCAATCTTTGATTTATAAGCTTTAGGTTCTTATCTTTTATTGTCTACCTCGGCTACCAAACTTTAAATTTGTCCACAAGATGACAACATTCAAAAATTCCTTCAAATGCCACAATTACAATATTTGTCTTATTTCCAATATTGAGGCCAAATGTCACAGTATTACAAACTGATGTCAACATTAAAAAAAAGGCATGAGTTCTCAATAACCGACCTGACGTCATTCAAAATTATTTGGGCAATTGTGCTTGTTCGCCTCCTCGACTTCCATAGTTACTATCTAGGGAAGTCTATACGACGAAGCTTTAAAATTGAAAAGTACGTTGACATGCAAGAGTCCGAGCTTCAAAAACTCTTCAAGAAGTTCAAAACCAGTGAAAATACCATACCTAGAGAAAAATTCATGTGTCTAGAAACTTTAACATTCCAAGCATGCCAACAACATTTGACTGTAAAGAAAAATCTGCATCTTATGAGTTCAAGACCCTCTTCAGAACACTAGTTATACATTGAATTGAAGGTCAAAGGATCGGCGATGTGCAAAGGAAGAAGCTTCTACCTCGGTGGTTTTGTAGATCTGAGAGTTCGTAGCTGATTCAGCAACCCTGGTTGGTACAACATCCTCACAAAGTCTTCCTTTCCTTGGGAACTATTATTGTAATGTTTTCATGTCGAACCAACATGATTTCACATCAAACCACCTGACTTGGATAAAGATCTATTTACTGAATTCTCCATTGTACTACAGAAGTTATTGAAGTAAAGTCCTCAATAAATACTTAGGAGATTCAAATAGAGCAAGTTTAAATAATCAATACCTTTAGTCTTTCTGTGCATCTGCAATGCAGAAGCAAAACTTTGTTTCTTCCATCAATGAGACTTTCATATGTACAAGTATTGGCTACATATCTTTGAACAGATACAGTTGTGTTTGGCACATGACGGTAGAAAGGAGTGGTGGGGCTTCCACTGAACCTTGAACCTGAAGAGATGAATAGAAATTCAAGCTTCAAGCACAAAGACAAAAATTTCCTTACCATAGGTTAACAATCTGACCCTAGAACGCATGTATGCATTGTATTGGACGTTCTAATGTTGTCAATGTAGTAATATGTTGTACACAATATAAAATATGCAATATATGGTATATCATATACAATATATGGTATATCATATGCAATATATGGTATATCATATGCAATACAACATATAAAATATGCCATACAAAATATATACAACATGCCATACAAAATACACCATACAATATATATACAACATGCCATACAAAATACACCATACAATATTTATACAACATGCCATACAAAATACAATATATATACAACATGCCATACAAAATACACCATACAATATGTCATACACTATATTTATCAAGTATATTGAATGGCTCAAAAATCTACTTATTAACTAATGAAAAGACAAGCCTTTTATACTAGTGGGGTGTAGGAGGCATGACAAACAATATGGGATGTACAAAACTAAAATATGAGCAGCAACATAAATACAATAATGTCTGAAATGATGTCTTAAAAAACATTTACATGTCTTAGTTATGTTTTTTTTGACGTCATTGTAAACATTCAAAAGAACATCTGTAGTATGAAATTCGACATTCACATCAATGTTGTTTTAAACATTTGCTTCAACAATTTCTAAATTTTCTACAAATCTTCTTTGTTGTTTATGATGTTATGATGAACATTTGCATGTCATTTCCAACATATATGGGGATGTCTCCTTGAACATTTAATTGATAAAGTCGCATTTATTAAATCTAGGTTGTTTGCAACATCAACTTCAATATAGTATGACACAACAATACATCCAACATGGAATTTCAATTGTAGATTATATTTTTGTCTATCTAAAAAGCTCTGATTCATTTCATTTGGATTTGTTATGAGAAATTTATGGACATTTTTGTTTTTTAGGCAATTAGAGCATCTTCTTGAAAAAAATAACTTGTTGCATGCATTTCTGAATGCAATTTTTACAATTTTTTCAAAATAAAAATTTCACGTGGTTTAGTTTACTTGCTAGAACAATCTCACCATTGGGATTAGTGCATTTTAATTCCATCTAAAATTTATTAATAATTTAGATTTTCCTTCTATCTCATACCTACTTCTACTTAAGAATTTTCTTAAGAATGAAATTTAAGTTTTTTTATTTTTTATTTATTTGCCTGAACTCTCAATTCAATTCTCTACTATAAATATTTAAATCTCAAAACTCTATAGTGCAAAAATTTTACAAAGTCAAAAAATCTAGTCCCTCAATGTGCTAAAAAACTTGTTTTTTCCACTTTAAATCTATGCGGTCAAAAATTTTGAATTTTTTTCTACAATTTTTTCTACTTGTTAGGTGTAAGATCCTATAGTTAGATGTGGAAAAAAAGTAAAATTTCTTTTACTCTTTGCTACAGAAATGGCAATTTTCAATGTTTTTTGGCAAAAAAAAGGCCTTGGTCCTTTAAAGGTTAAGATGTCAAATATCTCAAAGTCCAAGAACACTAGAAAATCACCCCACATTAGATATTGATGCAAAATTTATGATTTTAAACTAATAAAATTTAGAATTTAAATCTTAAGTTAAAAATATTTTTTTTTATATAATATAATATTGATATGATTTTGTAAACCTTTTTTCATAACAAATCCATTCATCTAATTTATATAAAATTGTTATATAAATTAAATCTATATAGCTTATAATATTTTGAAAATTTTTCTAGACATTTTTGAAAACATCTAATGTCCACAACAATGTCTTAGATTGCATCATTGTTTTTCATAGCACCAATATGCTGTGACTGAAATTTAGCAATGCTTTCTATAATATCAAACCAAAATCTCTGCTTTTCTAGCGTCCGTCGACGTGACATCCCAATGTTTTCTCAGACGTATGATATTATCCTGAACGTACAATGTTTTTGGCCGGACATCAGAAAAAACACAGTTTTCTTATATGGTGCAATTGGTGAATGATAGGGACTTCGATGGCCTACAACCACTACAACAAGTTGTCGACCCGGTGCTCTAACCAACAGACAATGGTGGAGAGTATGTTGCCGTAGTTAGCGATGACATTGCATCTGAGGAGGAAATATAGGGTGTTCACATCACTGACATGTGTTTGCTGTGCTAGCATTTTGACGTCACATAGGACGTCTGAGAAATACAAAGCCATCAACATGTTCATATCTTCCAAATAGACCCGTTGTATCTTGAACGTGCATTTTGTGGCAGAGTTTGTCTTGCTTAGTGCTACAAGTGAAATCATATGAATAGGGTGGAATTTTATCCTAATGAAGTTTGTTGAACGTGCGCAAATTGTAAGGCTTCAATAGCCCAAAAATGAATCTAAACCAAGTAAACACATAAGTCATTTTGTACTACATAGGAAGGACGTGCATCATGTGCAAATTCAACCTTGGGCATAAAGTCATGTCATGCATCTATAGTCATTTTGACATCAAAGAAGACGCGTACAATTGCTTCCACAACATCCACACGTCCAGTCAGACGTAATGAAACACACAATGGATAGCATATGGTTTGAAGTTACATTCGCAGTAAGTACAAAATGTTGACGCCAGAAGTGACGTCAATGTGGACGTCAGTACGTCACTTGTGACGTCCACGGAGACATCCAAGATTGGAATATGGATAGGCCAAGTATGTTGACGTGGCATGCCACGTCATCACCCATGTCCACATCACCCAATTTCCACGTCATCATGCCACATCATTATGCCACGTCACACAATTTCCACCTCATCATGTCACGTCAGATGCCACATAAGCTTTTAGGAGTCACCACTTGCCCGTTGTCCTCTTTTTAACCTTGGGCAGTCACTTTACCTCTGATCGCACCAAAATTCTAAATCAACTTCTGAGCTAAGTTTGACCAAAGATGGTGACTGTAAATAACCTATTTGGATTTTTAGTTTCATTTTTTTCTGTGTGTTTATATATGGTTTTAGTTATGTTTTGTTGGATTGGTGTTCCAAATGGGTGATTTTTGAATGTTATTAACCAATTTGGAAGTTATTTCATTGTGTTTATCCGGATGCAGTCAAACATGAGCCACGGAGGTGGGTTTGGAGGGGAAGCCAATTTAGAGAGTAAAGGCAGTTTTGAGTTGTCTGAGGGTAATTCCTACTTGTAATGCAGGATGACAATTTCAAGTTGGAATGTTCTGTGTTTTTGTCCAAGTAGGAACTGTCTATAGCCAACTAGGTCGGAGTTGTTGTGGTTTCCAAGTTGGTTTGCCTGTGGTCAGCAGTTAGGGTTGTGCGGGATATTGCAGGTGCCAATTTTGGAGTTTGTGTGTGTAATTGATGGACGGTTATTTTTGAGGTTCCTAATGGGCAGTTTGCGAATTTTGAGGTGATGTCTGATTCGGTTAATGAACTATCTGGCTTGGAGTTTTAAAGGGAAATTTTGGGACTTTGAAGGCACCCACTGTTTGAGAGAGTCCAGTGTGAGTCCCAGTCCAAGTTGGCTGCGTATTTGATGTTTTTGTTTGGTTCTGTGTGTGTGTTTTCAAGTTGGTTGCTTTATGAGAGTGTGTTCTAATTGGTGTGCTGTAAGTGTCAATATGTGTCTCTGGAGTGGTTGAGTTTCAGTTGGAGCAGTATGCAGATGATGGCGTTTGAAGCGGAAACAATTTGGGCGATGTGGAGTTAAGTAGTGAAGTGGATGAGGATGAGATGATGAGCAGATTAGGAAGTGTGTCCTAGTCGGAAATATTATGCAGAGTGGTGAAGGTCACTGTAAGGAGCTGATTTCCAATTTGGAGAAGTACAGTGATAGTTTATTAAGCATTAAGTGAGGGAAATAGGACCCAATTCGGAGTTGAAAAATATATGGGTGATGTGAGCCCGAATAGATTATAGTTGTGAGATCAATTTAGGTAATGGAATGAGTCTGATTTGGATGGATCAGTCAGAGAGTTAAAATTGCTGGGATAGCAAATAGGAGATCCAAACCGGAAAGTTGAAGTGGAGTGAAGCAAGCGCAGTAAGATAGACTACTAAAGAAAATATTATTTTTAACGGTGATATGCTCACCAATTTGGCTTAATGGAAAGTGTAATTCAAGCAAATCGGTGTTGGTTGTTGTGGGAATATGATCCCATATGCTAGGCCCAGAATACTAGTATATGACGGGAAAATTCAAAAATTGTTCCCTTAAAAAAGAAAGTTTTTGAGTTCTCCTAGGAAGTTAGGTTAATTTAGGAATACCGGATTTCCGGATCCGGAAAATTTTCATTAGGTCTAAAAACCTAATTCCAGAATCCTAGAAAGTTCCGGAAATCGGATGACGGCGCTGGCCCTAAAAAACCAGAAACCGGATTCGTACTAGGGATAGGATTTTGCCGCCAAAACCTGTCCCGTACATTCATCCAACTAACCGACTATCTGGCTAGTATAAGAGGAGGACTATAGCCGGCAGTGGGCACGAGTACTTCCTTGTTTTTTCTTCCACCGGTGTTTTCCGTCTTCCTAGTTTTGTGAGAATTCCGGTAGATTGAGGGACTGTGTGAGTTGCGATCGTGCAGGGGTTACTGGAATGGAATTTTGTGAGTAGGAGAGTTAGGGAGAGATTGTGTGAGGCTTTCCTGTGAACATGATGTCTTCCAAGGCAAGCCGACGCAAGCTGAAGGATCTGCTCGAGGACTTAGACAAGGAGATGCCGCCACCATCGCCCCGGCCAAGAACCATTCTGATGATGAAGGTAGTTCCGGAGGTTCTTACCGAAGAGGACCGGCTGGTGCGCTTGCGCGAGAACCTCACCAACATAGGGTGTAATGGGCTCCTGGAGGTTCTGTGGGGGCATTAGGGAGGAGAGCCTAGTGTCTGATCTACTTCGTCCGGAAAGTGATATCTTGGATACCACCCTTCGGGCGAAACCAGAACTATGGGTCGTTAATACATAGAAGGCCGTCTACAAGTTCCGGGAGGCACCGGACAAGGTCATGGAGAAGAATCAGGAGGTGATGGAGGGCGAATTCCGGGCGCCCACCAATCCGAAGGAAGGTCACCAGGTTTCCGACCTGCTGAATCCGAAGTACCGGGATGTGATAGCATTCCTTAATCCTATCCTCCATCTGACCAAGCCGTGGCGAGTGGTAGCGAAGGTAGCCTCCGCCATCTTGGGGAGCCTCCAGGGTAAAATGATGATGGATTGGACAACCATCATCCACGAGTTAATCGGGGACCTTGTGCATTCCCTCCGGTCGGGGAAGAAGGGGCAGAGTCCCCTTCCGGCGTATTTGTCCCATCTGTATGCTCATCACTCCCTGCTTAAGGCAAACGAGGAGAGCGCCTACCAGGAGCTAGTTCAGCTCCAGCAGTACGGAGGAAAAGAACCCTCTCCTCAAGACGGACCGGACGATGAGGATACGAAGGACGAGGAGCCACCCACTCCTCTAAAGAAGAGGTAACGGCGGAATAGGACTCCACCGACAGAAGATCCTCCCGCACCGGAGCCACGGGAAGAAGAAGTTCAGGAGCAGAAGACGAAGACCAGATCGGCCCCGGAAGAAGTCTAACCTTCTATGCAACAGGTTGGGCCGGTACAACCGCAAGCTGGTACCACTCAGGCCGAGGCCGGACCCTCCCGGTCCAAAATGATGGAGGTAGAGGAGGGAGATAGGACCCACATGCAACTAGGAGGGACGCCATTAGAAGACATCCAGGAGATGGCTCAGCACTTGGTATGGCGGGCGGATGACCTCACTAAGCTCTGCGAGAATTACGAGGGGGCTCTCAAACGGGTGTGCCGGAAGATGGCACTAACTGATCGAAACGCCATCTTCCGGAAGACGGATGCGTTGATGGCGGAGGAGCAGCAAAACGGTCTTCTAATAGAGGAATGGAAGAAGCTGGTGATGGAGTTGGGAGCGTTACGCGTGGAGAACCGGACGTTGCGAGACCAAGTCCGGGATTTAGAATCCAAGTGCGTGGGATTAGAGAGCACTCTCCGCACAGCCCAGGAAACAGCCCGGCTCATAGGAGGGGACCATCGCCGATAGATAGTGGCATTGTGTCAAGGCATAGTCCGGCTCTAGAGCTCTTGGAAGTATTAGCGGATTGTATCAATAAAGCCCGGCTGTTTGAAGCCAACCTCGACGCAGCCGCCAGCATGAATCGGGTACACATCATCAAGTGCTTATTAGAGTAGGCGAGACGGATGGATGCATCCCGGGCAAAGATGCGAGAGATGATGGAGTATTTGGCTCCCACTGAGTCGGATCCGGTAACTCTTTCTTCCCCCTCCGCGCAAACTTTGGTGGTTACAGAAGGCAATAATCTGGAACCCATGGTTTTGGAAGTAGCAGCGGTGGTACCAGTTAATCCGGAATTTTCACCACCATCCGGAAGGCCAGAAGGAGTGGACTGGGAGCTTTGGTACCCCAAGGAAGCGAGGATCTACTTTCGGTGACCCCGACCATCGACCTGACGAGTACTTCTCCGGAAGCTCATAGTGGTAGGGCGGTACAGTCCTCTCCTCGTCATAAGAAGACCTAGAAGGATTCCCGGGGCAATCCGGACGTTCCAATAATCGGGACCTAGAGTGTAGACCGAGACCCCAACATTGTGGAGGTCCAAAGATGGGGAGGTCCAAGTCTGTTTCCTCCGGGGAGTAGCCAGAAGGAGGTGAAGCTGGATTTGCTGAAGGACTATGTCCTTTCCGAGGATCTGGATTCCAAGGAATAGTGTACAGTAATGTAGTATAGCGGCAATACCGGAGTCCGGCCATCAAAAGCTGGAAAAATAGGATCTGGGATTTACCGGAAATCTAGCGGACCAGTAGGAATGTTTTGTAGGATTTTTAGGATGATGTTAGTCTTAGTATAAGAAGGAGTTTTGATGGCCTTTCTAGTCATTCACAGCCATCCCATAGTTCCAGCATTGTACCTTTCTGAGTTTAATTTCAAGTGTTTGGAGTATCCATTCTCTTATCTTTTTGTATGCGGTACATGTTTGTGGGAGGTGTGGGTCCATTCTTGTCTTTCCGGAGACTGAGAACTTACCTTGAGTAGCAAGAGTCGATTTCGTGAGCAGTTTCCGGATGTACTAACTTGATGGGGAGATCAACCGGATGGTTCCGGCAATAGTGTTAGTGTAGTACTACTCGGATGCTGATATAGCCTGCGTGTAGGATACAGCCTTAGGTGAAAGGGATATCTGAGAGGCTGCTAGCAACTTTCATGTACGGAAGTGTTACAAGACGTGCCCGAATTCTAGATTGCCGAAATTCCCCATAGAATAGAGTCAAAGCCCCGGCGCAAGCCCAAGAGAGTATAAGGAAACCCACTCGGTCGACAGGAGGCTCAGTGCCCGATTAAGGTTAGAATGTCGTTGTAGTCCTTGACCGTCCCTACGTGACCTAATCCGGAAAGACTTCCGGATTTGTAAGGTGACAGAATAGGAGGACACTTCCGGTCCCTGAAGAGTTAGGTTAGTACTAGTATTAGAGAGAGAGAGAAAGAGAGCGTGTTTCCGGACACGGTAAGCATCTGGACGGTGGATCTAGCCACTCGTCACCCAAACCCAAGCATCCCAGAAGGGGCACTGAACGGTTTCCGGATTCTCCCGGAACCCATCCGGCACTAGTGGCCGGACCGGACTTATAGTCCGAAGTAGTCTGACGGAGAGAAAGTGAGTGCTTAGATTGGATTATCCTATAGATCTGTAAACCTTAAGTCCTCGTGGGAATGATTCCGGAGCGGTTTATTCTAAGTGGGCCTTTGGTGTGAATTAAGGGCTAACTGAAGGAATACTGGTCTGACTAATTGCTACAATTGTGCCGGATGGGAATGTATGTTTAATTTGAAATCGTTGAATAAAAGTATGTGTGGTTCCAATTTGGAATCAGAATAAGTGCCGAATTAGTCAAGTGAAGAAATGACACTTGTTGTTAAAATTCAATTTGGACTGAGAATTGATTGAAGTTATGAATATGATCAAATTGAGAAGGCTCTATATGTGGAATGCATGGTGTCATGAGTGTTTATCCAAGTTGGTTTTATAAAGTTTGAATGTTGTCTAAGTTAGGATTCCGAGTTGGTCTGTTAAAGCTGAAGCAACATGTGTCTAATTTGAGAGTTTCCGAGTGGGTGTGAGAAATTAATGTATCCAGTTAGGAAATCAGCATAGTATGAGGGAGAAAGCTAAGAATAAAACTGAAAATTCCAAGTTGAGAAGAAAAGATGAGGAAGAATGCAGAGTGTTAAGGTGGATTTCAAATCGGTGTGTAAGAAGTGTTAATGGTGCGGTGATAAAAATTACATCAAGCCAAATCGTGAAGATAAAGACATGAAGACCAAGTTGGTGAAAGAAGATCTGGTGGTTTTCTGTGTTGGTGTGCGAGGCTGATAGGTGATTGATCCAAGTGGGACTTAAAGTGCTGCAATGAACCTCTACTAGCAGTAGCACCAATTTCGATTTGGTGGAAAGACGAAAGAATCCAACTTGAAGATTAAAGATCAAACTTAATTGGGTGATACTTAAACTTGGTGTTTTAAGAAAGGAGTGAGTAATTAATTTAGTAATTATTAGAGAAATTATGAGGAATTAAATTAATATTAGTTGGAAGTATGGTTTTCTTAGTTGTTTTATCCCCTAATTAATGGTTTTAGTGTCGTTGTAGAAGTAATCCTATTAGAATAGCTTCCCTTGGAATGAACTTAGCTATTAATTTAGATATTCCGAATAGGATCTAAACGTAACTACAGTGACGTGGCTGAACATGTTATTGTGGACATCCTTGTAAACATCTGGTGTCCACCTAGATGTCTTACATTGCATCAGTGTTTTTTGTAGCATCAGTATGCTGTGACTAAAATCTAGCAATGCAGTCAAAGACATCAAAGCAAAATCTTCACTTTTTCAGCCTGACACCCCAATGTCTTCTGCGACATATCGTGTTGTTGCGGACATACGTCGTTTTTGACTGGATGTCCAAGCAGATACAATTTTCTTATAGTGAAGGTTCAAATTCCTATTATTTATTGCTTATTTATTGTTAATTTTTTGGAACACTCAACAAAGTTTGGCCACTAAATCCCATGGCCTCTCGACTTGGATGGCCATAGTGTGAAATCGTCCTTATAACCAAGGATTTTCATAACCTTATGTCCTATTTTCTTTTGGATGTGATATGCATTAATTTACGTTTGCCTCTTCGTATCTTTTCATTCTCTTATTTTTATGTCCTTGTTATTTTCTGCATTGATGTTTTTTTTCAAATTGCATTGGAATTTTGAGGTCATCTATGTTTTCATCATTATCTAATGTTGTCCTTATCTTCGAAATGGATCTTCTAGGTATTGGTTTTCTTCAAATTTCTTTTATTTCTAACAAGATTTTACTGAAAGCAGTTGTGCATGTTTTTTCTCTTTTTTCATGTTGTTCAGGGATCCAAAGCAAAAGAATCCTTCCTAATATTGAAATTTTCTTTGTATTGGGCAAGATAAGTGGCTTGCAGCGCTTCCGACACTTGTGGTCAACATCAATGAGAGTTTCAGTCATAACTTCAAGGATATAGCAGTTGTAGGTGAGGTGTCATTTGGTGGGCGTCCTCTATATCTAATGCATTACTGCGTATAATATGTCTAGTATAAATTGAAGTTGTCCATACATATTTGTCTTCGACTTCCAGTTTCTGTCAGTTTTCACCATTCTAAACTGTTATGTGTCTTCATTGCAGATGAAATAGACACTGATTACAATACGTAAGGCATTTTTATCAAAGTAAAAAATTCAGATGATTCTTGTTTTTTATCCTCATTCCAACGCTTCAAATTGAATGCTGCAATTGGTGAGCATGTCTAGATATTATTTGATAAAGTAAACATGATGATAATTTGTTACTATTGTCTTGACTGATTATGAGTTTTCTTTCTTCACAATGAGAGAGACTGGAGAGTTGCAGGTTCTTACCGCATATCATCAATTAAGAGGAATAAATGCTAGTCACTGAGTTTTGAGTCACTACTTGAACAAAAGGATTAGTACTTCCTTTATATTTAGAATGAGAATTTTTACCATATAGTAATACTGTACTTTTGAAATTGGTAACTTATTAGTATTTTGAAATCATGTCTACAATTAAATTCCTAATCTAATTGATTTATCTAAACTATAGCCTTGGATATATTGTTTGGGATGGTTCTCCACAAACTTGACTCTTTCACATGCAAACTATGCGGTCCAAAATCTATACTTGTCCTAGAAAGGGAAAAAAATTGTATACAAAATTTCCCATTTTACCAATAAGTTGTATTTGCCAAAGGGTCCTCAAGGCTTTTAATACTTGTGAATTGTACACTTGTAGTACTAATGGAAATTAGGTTTTGTTGTCAATCGTGCCCTACTCATAAATATTGTGCTTTATGCTGAATAATTGTGGCACTGGTGGTGCTAGGTACTATGCTCATGCAATCCATGTGGATCACATTGAAGAGGTTTTATTGAAATAGAATTTGCTCATAGGAAATATAATTAAATCCAATATTCTTATATATTATGTAATTATTGAATTTAGTCACGACTGTATAATAGTTCAAGTTTGCATACCCTTATTTGTTATAGTAAAGTAATTGAAAAGCATAATTGTAATAATTTGATGAAGTTGCTTTCTCTTGTTAAGGTAGATGGCTCTTAAACCGACCTGGTTCTAAAACCGATCTGGTACATTTTACTTCTGAAATGTACTAACTGCATACATTTCAGAAGGGGTCGGTTTTAGAAACCACTATGTTTCAACTTCAAAAATTTGTAACTAATTCCACAAAGGTCCAAAAAATATGAAACGACTTGGATTAGATGCCTATTCTTTTTTTCTTCCTACCAAAATTTATTGAAAGTTGTTTTGAGATGTTTAGCTGTCCCCAAAATGCAATCAGTTCTTAAAGGGTCAGTTTAAGATCCACCTCCCTTAGTTCTTCAAGTTGAATATTGACAAACATTACCAGCAAATGCACTTGTCAGAAGATACTAATAGTGACTTGGTAAGATGTGAATTAAGTTGTTATAGGGATTAAGTAATACTTTCTAAGCATCGTTCTACTGTGTTTCTCTTGCAGAGTCTTTGAGGAAAGGAAAAGGTGGTGGCAGAATATAGTGGAAGAGTGGCTGAAAGTGTTGTATAATTTAGTAAAACATTTGTTTTTATTAGTTCTTGAATCTTGTGCTGTGTTTTTCAGGAGAGAGCGGTGAGCACAATACTTGTAGGAGCACGATACACTCATTGGAATTACAAGTGCAAGATTTGAGAGAACAAAATGCTTTGTTGAAAGGCCTCTTAGAGAAGAATAGTTTTGATGAACCTAAACCTGAAGTTGCTAGGTGGAAATTGGTCAAAAGCCACATGCCATCAATTGCAAAGCGGTTACTATTGGGTTTAGATCCTAAAAAAAATAGACCTTTTCCTAGAGAGGAACATATGAAGGAATCAATTTTGGAGGCATTTGATATATCCACTTCTGATACCATCACTCGAAAGGTATTTGACCGAGTTTGGGTGGAGAGCTTGAAGAAAAAGGTGCAAAAAATGATAACCAATAGGCGTGGCAGGTTTTCCACAATTGCCCGCACTCAATTGTGGCGTCATTTGGGAGTCCCAAAACTTGAGCAAGGAACTGAAGAAGAGATTGCACAGTGGAAGCAGACTTTAATACCATTAGGTGAAGATATGACTGTGTACAACTAGTACTAATTCTTCTTTTTGTTTAGTAGATTCACATTTTTAAATACATATACTTTAAAGTATTTATTGAAATTATTTTGTTTAATCAACATTTCAAACTATAGAAGAGTATGAAGTTACAAAATAATGCAATAGTTATTGTATAATTTGAAAGTCACAGCAATGGTAACTATAATATTGTAGTATTCAATGGCTTATAAATGTTTGGAAAATTCTTGAGTTTGAAATCACTATAGTAGTTATTACAAAATTTGAAGGAAGATATGAATTACACATATTCATCTTTCATTGTTACAAAAGTGAATTGAATCAATCAATTTAGGTTTTTATTCAACATGATGTTTAGAACATGTTTGTAAGTCTATGTTATGAATGGATGCAGCTTTATGTGAAAAAATTCTTGATTGAATTACAAATCTTTCACTGATTTTTTTCCTTTATTGTAGGGAACCGTTGGGTGTGGAATGAAGATGATCCCTTTGGATCAGATGCAATGTGCAACACTATAGCACACGTGAAGTTTGGTAAAAGATATTCGATGAGTGAACCTCTCAAATTGACAGCGAAACAATTGGCGTGGTTTGCATATTTGATGCACTTGGCAATGGATGGTGATCGCAACATGAAAGAAAGTGAGATGAGACTTCAGAAAAAAGAAATCAAAGGTATGAAGAAATTCATCCTTGAGAGTCGACACTTGTTGACAAAGTTTGAAATAATTGTTGCAGAAGATGAAGACCCCATACAAGAAGCATTGGGAATAGACTTAGAGGATGAATGAGCATTATATATCAAGATTTTGTTTTTTCTTTTTTGATGTACAAGGTTTCTGAAATTATAAAGTCATTTCAAGGTTTCTGAAATTATGAAGTCATTTCAAAGTTTCTGAAATTATGAAGTCATTTCAAGGTTTCTTGTTGTTATTTGGTGGTTTTCATATTCATATAGTAGAAAAGCATTATGGATTACTTATTTGTACCTTCTATATACTATTAATGAAAGCAAATCAATTTCTCACATGGAAATATAGAGTTGCTTTGATGTATGAGATGAATTTCCGAGTTCATTGTACACTATTCAATTATGTTCATATTATGGAAACTTGAGTATTAGAATTGAAAAAGTTGTTTGGATTGGAGGGAAGTGTTTATTGATGAAGACATACAATTGCATTGTTGGTATTAAAGAGCATTTCAAAGTTTGAGGAGTAGTATTTGAAGGGAGAAATTGAGCTTGTCGTTGGATTAGTTGTTAATTTGGGTGAATAGGCACACGAGCTTCTACCTCAACATTAGAAGTACAAGGCCAATGCGGAGTAGTACTGCTAATTTTTGGACATTTCCAATTGTACATTCTTGAAGATTACATATAAGGATTTGAAATGGTAATCTTTATGAAGTTTGTACTGAAATTTGCATCTATTCAACCGAAATGCAACCAAAATGTAATCCTACTAATGATTTTGTTCTTCAGAATGCAAATGTTTCTATATTGCATTATGACATATAGAAGAATTATGTAATTGCAGTACTGCAACAATTCAGATAGTAAACAAATTGGTGATTAAAACATCTACATTACAATACTAAAAGAAAATTGTTGCCATTCACTAATTGTACATCATTGCAATATTGCAGAAAATCACAAGAAGTACAATTTCATTATTAATTTAAAAAAAAATCATAACTGCAATTATATACAATAATCAACAATATAGTTCAATATAGAAGGCGTCTAAGTAATATTGATTTTGTACTAATGCAATATTGTATGCAGCTGTCTCTTCAATTGTGCTGCAACAGTTCAAATTTAGTATTGGACTGTTCAAACATTGAAAAAGTATTGCGACAATATTGTTTAAGTCACCCATTTTTTCTCGATGTACACCGTGTTTGCTATTCATCTGGCAGTCACAGCAGTGACTGCAGAATGACTCCAGCGCTTTGGATTTCAGCCCATTGGTGCAATTAGGGAGGTGAAGTGATGCTGAAGTCGCAAAATCAATGTAGTCACGTTTTTGTAGTAACGTTAAGCCCTATGTTTTTGTAGTGTTCCAATGTAGGCTGAAGCTAGGGTTTTAGGTTGTGGCAATCTCTGGTAATATTGGAGCTGGTGTTTCAACATTTGAAATTCACTTGCTGCGTTTTTTTGGCGATTTGGATTTCAGCTGTAGTTGGAGCTTCGAGATCCTTCTTACTGATCTGGTTAGTGTTTATCAAGTTTTTTTCTCTGATTGCACGACCTTGCAGACTCTTTAGTTGCTTATAGTTGCTTGTTGCATTGCTGGTTAGTTGCTGCTGAGTTTCTTAGTTGCTTGTGGTGGGTCTCGTGCGGTAGTTTGGTGGATTTCCTTAGTTGTTTGCGGTGGGTTTTCATGCGGTGGGTTTCATGTGGAGAGGTTGGGCCATTTGAATTGAAGTTCTAGCTCGGGTTGAAGGTGGTTTGCTTGCAGTGGGTTTCATGCTGGGAGGTCGAGCGATTTGAATTGAGATTCTAGCTCGGGTTGAAGGTGGGCGTTTGCTTGCGGTGGATTGATGTGGATTTCATGCGAACGGGGGGTGGGAGTGCTGAATTTTGCGTGGAGTTTGGGTTTAGGATGGGAGTTTCATTGGAGGGGTTTCATGCAATCTACATTTTGGGTTTGAGGTGGGGGTTTCGTAATGTTTCTGTCAAATCCGGTTACTAAAATTTATTGCATGACGTTTGTTATTCATTCACTAAGTGAACCCTAAATTTGTCATTACAATTAACGAGATGCTGTAGATAGTTCTTAAAACTTAGCGACTAGCTGTTTGAAATAAATTAGAACCATATATGGCAGTTTATGATGAAGATTGTAAGAAACCCTGAAATTTGCTATAGAAAGTAACTAATACCGGAACCAAACACATATGAGCAGATCCACAAGAAACCCAATATCCACTAATCTGTCATTTCAATGCGACTCGCGCTAAAATGACAGATGCCATAATTCACAAATATCATAGCTCCAAGGTAGAGATAACCAACATGTCACAATTACCCCAATGCAGTTTAGCGCGCCTCACGCTAAACAACAATTCCAAATGCTAGCTTCGCATTCCTAAACCAATGTATTCAAAATAAAATATATTTACTTAGCAATCCAACTCCCACCATGTCGTTTAGTGTAAGGTGCGCTAAACTGGAAGATATCCAATCCATAGTCCAAAAACAACCTCAATTAAAGAATTGACCCTGCTAGAAAACGCTAGCCCAAAATAGCTCCTCTAATGCTATTGCAGTTTAGCGCAGGCCGAGCTAAACTGGATTCTCCGACTGAAAGAGATAAAGTATAGGTCCCAAACCAGGTTAGATTATCAGTCATAAAAAAAATATACAAATCCCAAGTTCACAAGACCTACAGTTTAGTGCGCCTCGTGCCAAACAACAATCCTAGACGCTAAAACCACCTTCAAAAACCAAAACACCCCACTAGCATACATTGTTCTAGCGATCCCATTTCAACAATGTTGATTAGCGCGAGATGCACTAAAATGTCAAACAGCCCATGCGCAATCCAAAATCAACCTCAGCCAAAGAAACTGCTTCTGGGAAATGGTGCTCCGAAACTGCTCCTCTAATGCTACTATGGTTTAGCACGGACCGCCACCAATGCCTTATCCGAGTGAATAAGCTAGAGTACAGGCATCCAAAACAAGGTCTGCTAAACAGTCATAAAAAACATATACAAACCCCAAGGCTTACAGGACATGCAGTTTAGCGTGGCTCGCATTAAACTACAAGACCAAAAACCATACAATATCTTCAATAAACGATAAAACAAACATCGTTCAACTTTACCACAATCAAGGATGTCTTCTTCGACCTAAAGACATAGACAGAAGCTCCCTAAACCTAGTCAGCATAAAATCACATCATTAGAAAGCACATCAGTAATGATCTACTTCTCAGAACTCCAGTTTAGCGAGAGCTGTGCTAAACTGCAAAAAACAGAACCCATTCACATAGAATTGTACTAAGATCTTGAGCAAAAGACAGTATATGATTACACTCAGTATTACAATATAATTGTTGTCACATTTCATCACATGGGATGTAATTGGTGTATCAACTCTTGATGGGATTTTTACACAAGGATTAGTCAATAAAGAAACATATCATTTCATCATATCAAGTGATTGCCATTTTGGTACTTTCCTGAAAATGGAAAAAAATTTATTGACAATCCTATTTAGGTGGGCACTTCCCTTTTGTCACATTTGCACTACTTGACAATGTTTGGGATTGTATCATTTGTTTAATCCTATCCCTAATAAATTCATATAGCCACCTACAAGTTGATGGCCTATTGGACTACACCAACTAGCCATTCCTACCTTTCAATAATTTCACCATGTAATAGCCACCATCCTACTAGAGTTTAATGCCAGACATCATTTAACTCCTAAGGTCCTAAGGCCTTTTTTCCATCAAAACCTTCTCAAAATTGCCATATCTATTGCAAAGAGCAAAAAACTTTAAAGGTTTTTTTTGCCACATCTAACCTTATGGTCTTGAACTATACTAGTATAAAAATGCATGGGAAAAAATTTAATAAACTATGTCCTGGTAGATTGCGAGATATTTGCTTTTAAAGTAAAGAAAATAATTTTTTTTATACCTTGCTCAAATATCATTTTTTGGCTTTAAACCTTCTTAACTTAAAGTTTTTGCACTATTGATTTTGATTTTCTGATTTTTTTATATTGAAGAATTGAATTGAGGATCTAAGAAAAAAAATCCAATAAAAAAACATTTATTTTTCACTCATTGAAAAATTGCTAAGTAGAAGTAGGCTTAAGATTGAAGGAAAAACTAAACCATTAATAGCTATAAGACGGAATTGAAACACAATGATGGAATTCCAACAATGAGATTGTTCTAGCAAGCAAATTTAACTTTGCCTAATAATTATAAAAATTGCATTAAAAATAAAGTTAGTAAGTTATTTTTTCAAAAAGATGCTTAGATTGTCTGAAAAATAAGATTGTTCATAACTTTCTCATCACTAGTCTACATAGAATGAATCAAAGCTTCAAATGTAGACAAAAATATAATCTTTTAGAAAAAGATTTAAAATTAAAGAAATTCAATTTCTTGTAATTATTTGGGATTGTCCCTCAAATTGCTTATTGGACTTATGGTGGCATAGCTTTTGTTTCCAAGCACCAATTGAAATAAAAAATATATTTCCAAAAAGCTAATCTAATTTCCTATCTTCAAAAAAAATTCAAAAAATTATGTCAAAAATTGAGATTACACAACCCTACCCAAAATTCCAAGAGTCCTTCATCGGGACTTTGGAACTTTAGGGATTAAATTCCTACCCCAACTCTTGCTAGTCTTCTTTAATAATGGGAGCAAGTAGAAGAGAGCTTTAGAATCATTACTACAAGTCACTCTAAGAGATTGTATGCCAATATGCCAAATAGAATTACAATAGTTTTGGCTTACTTGTAGCAAGTGGACTAACTCTTAACTACTTTGTAGATACCAACTCATAAATCAAATCTATGTATATAATCAACTTTGGAATTATATTGGACTAACTCTTAACTACTTTGTAGATACCAACTCATAAATCAAATCTATGTATATAATCAACTTTGGAATTATATTGGACTAACTCTTAACTACTTTGTAGATACCAACTCATAAATCAAATCTATGTATATAATCAACTTTGGAATTATATTGGACTAACTCTTAACTACTTTGTAGATACCAACTCATAAATCAAATCTATGTATATAATCAACTTTGGAATTATATATCTACTGACATTCAAAATTTTCTATTTTGATCAAACTTCCAACATTTTCAATTTTTTAAGCCAATTATTTAAGTCAACTCATTTATTGAAGTCACTATATTCTTCACTTGCAAAGGTGCAAGGGTAGTTCCTCAAGGATGTTATCCATCAATGAACTTAACCCTTAAGCATTCCAACATCTACATTTTGAACGATGAACGGACTACTTGCAAGCGTTGTTTTGTACAACTAATTTCTCATTCATCCAATGTAACACTTGAATCTTGAAAAGATAACCTTCCTTAATGACCAATTTCATGAAATTGTGACAAACAATATTTTTAAATAAAGATATATGCTAAAATGTGCAAAAATTCAAAAAAAGATTGAGGCATTAAGGGGTTAATTCTTGGAACCTTAAGATATACAAAATATTCACAAATTTGCATGAATACTCACAAATATGTATAGATTGACAGCAAGGTAACTACACCTAAATGTGACCTACTTTGACCTACTTGCAAACCCATCCCATCTAAATTCTTGCCGAAAATGTAAACCCTCTAAACATTCTTGCATAGGGTCAATTTTAGATATACCTATTATCAAACATTTTGAAAACTCACACATGGTGTCAAAAACTGCAATTTAAGAAAATCTAAAAAACTTTCTAAGTACTGACAAGATTCAACAAGTTTTTCAGTTCAATAATCAATCCCTTCATCGGACGGTGCTGTCAATAACATAGCGTCACATACGGCTATACAGAGAGCTGCCAACAACTGATTAGAGTTTAGAACTGTACGGTATTCTAAGACATTCTATCTACTACACAGTATCCACTTTGGCAACCATGCACGTAGGCAACAGAACTGACACAAGTGAATGTTTCTTGTGGGGAGTATGTACAATACAGTACAAAGACTGTCCAAAATAAAATGGAATCCCAGCGAGTCTCAGTAGATTCGTCCTCCTTTGGTACTACATATACTAACACTAAGAAGTCCCGGGCTTCCTAGCTCTTGTTTACATCTTCAACATCTGTACTTGTTGGTAGCGGATTAGAGATAGGACCCTAGTTTAGCCTAATATGCCTATGACGAGAGCATATTTGTGCGTCGCCAAATCCTTTCTACTCCCGGCTTCTCCTAAATTTTGAGGAATCGGAATTTAGGCAACTACTGCTATGCTACTAATGTGTCACCCGCGAGAGAAGCCCAAGTTCCGACTCCCTACAATTGCTAGTGGCCTAGTGCTCCTACATATTTTTAGCAAAAATTAACCATTACAACATGCACATGAAAGAAAATTACCAGAAAACCATCAGAACTGGCATTGGACCATATGCTGCAGGTTGTCATTGACGATGTCCGCTTGGTAGTGGGACAACACGACTAAAAGGGACATTCCTTGTCGGCAGGCCAACTTGGCCATCTTCTTCGTCACCATCAAATTCCAGGGAATAACTGCACCCCAGAAGATTATCGAAACCATTCAGAATTTCCAAGAGAAAACAACTATTAAGAAGAATCACAACCTGACATTAAAATAGTAGACCAAAGGCACTAAAGGCTTGAAAAAGCTGTAATGAACGTGACAGAGCTAGCTTAGTACAAACCATTTAAAAATTTAAAATTTAAAAAGTACATGCACATGCACATGTTTGTTAATGCACGAGGTATTATCAGCCACAATTCGGTCAAACATCAAAAGAAAGATTCATTCTAAAAACGAGAAATACAGGCCAAAAATATTTAATTTAAACGGACGAATGAAATTTCTTGATCAGAAAGCTATGACTGAAATAACAAAGATCGTAAGATAGGGTATTCAGGAGAATGAAGAGACTTACTCATCGCTTCGTTTCTGCCCACCCAACGCAACCACATCCAAACAGCATTGCAGAGAGTGAGATAAGAAAATTCAACATATTTACAAAAGGTATTATCAAACTGTTCTTTGTATTCAATGTAATCAATATCGAAGCAGTGAACGTCTATTAAAAAAATTCACAAGTTACGGTCTCTTCGTGCAAAGGAAAGGGCATCGTACTTGTGAGAAGACCAATAGCAGGACAACCCCTTTACAGTCTGTTTTAAACAACTACATCTTGAACTGAGATACATAAAATTATGAGCGACTCAAAACATAATAGAAATCTGGATTCTTTGAGTTAAGTGCATCGACAATAGTTAGCGGGAGGCAACTGGGCTGGATTGACTGGAGCAACAGACTGCCATGTGGACACCCCAGAGTGGGACTGATCTCACCCGGGTCTCACCATAATCAGAGACTCAGAGGCAAAATGAGAATGATGGACATTGAACTGGTATCTTAAACGAATCACTATCCAAAACTTTCCTGTAGGAATATCTCACACCAGTTAAACACTGGAACACACAGTTTGCAAAGGAAAAAAACTTGAGTACAAATGAGATGTTTGGGATCTACAATGTCAATAGCCCTTGGGATAAAAATTTGTACTAGTGGCGCAAAATCATCTCAAAGCTGTCGATGAGTCTTTTACCTTGCGCTGAGGTGCTACAACCGCTGCCTTGTACAATGCGGTTGTGCCAGGGTAAACAGCTAACACTGAAGACCCAATAGGGAATTCTGGTGCATTTGACGCGTCCGATACCTTCGTAAAAGGAATGATACATGAATGGTGTAGCTTGTACTTCCTGAATATGCCACACAATTAGAGTCGATCAAAACTGCTTAGAATGACTGCTAATATGAGGTACATGATAGAGCGCATATATCTTGCGTATCTGGCATTCTGAAAGAAAATAGAATCTCTGCCACTACAAGTATTAGGAGACACTCTACAATACGCAAACACCACCAGTGCAAAATTACAAATGACAGGCAAGAAAATCCCAAGTGTATGACGTTGGCTTTTTCAGACCCCGCAGCAACCATCCCTGACATACATCCCGGTGTATCAGAAAGAAAGCACAGTTTGGTTATCCCCTACATGACTGAGGGGTGTTTTTTGGGTTTTTCTCAATTTGGGCAGGCAATTGCGATCTCAACTTCTCAATCCTACGCTAGGAATTTTGCACGTAGATGCACACAAGAACTTAGAATCTGTGTGCATCTATGTACAGAATTTGAATTTACAATGGCCTACCCGAAAAATGCAAAAGCCCAATATGGGCTTCTCAGTCATTCAGGGGTTGAGAGTAGGCACCTTGTTCCATTTCCTTCGTCGTCCGGTTCTTCGTCAATCACTTCATATCTGCCAAACGGTACAGTACGTCATTCTCTGATAGAGTTTTTTACTATCTCACTGAACTTCCAAATAATTGCAAGAAACCGTGCTAACTTACTACTAGAAAATCCCGAGGTATTCTAAAAAACATAGCAGCGTTAAGCGCTACCAATTGTGACGCCACCCAAGGCAGTTCCAAAGTAAAACTTGCAAATTGTAACGCTTCTAGGAATCCTAAAATACTTCTGGGTGGTGGTTTTCTACTACTGACTGTAACTAGATCCTTTGCAACTAGACCCCATGTATGATCATTGCACATTACGTTGAATCATGACTATGCACGCAGCTGTTATCCTGACAACGGAGGGAAATAAGAGGATTTCAACTCACTTGTTTACATGAGGGTCATATCGAGTGAATTTCACCACAATCCATTCATGATTGTCTGCTTCGTCATTTGAGATGCGAGCTGCTACCTGCAATGAATAACACTAACTGTTACGATTTGGAAGCTGCGGTTTCTCTAACATCAGCAAAGCCCAAAGAGGTAAAACACCCGAGACCCTAAGCCACAGTATTTTTTCAATTTCAGACACCTAAACCACTTAAGAAACAGTCCACTTTTGAAGCAATGAATCCCATTTCCAGACCCGCTAACACTGTCAGATGAGCCCCACTTGCAAACATGCCAAGGCTGGAAATACATGATTCTAATGTGAGTCACACCCGCCTTTGCAAGCTCAAGATTGTGCACATAAAGAATCAGGATTCCTGTTCTTGTCTCCCTGTTCATTGATGCCAAGGAGTTCAGGCAATGCTATGTTATGAATTGCATCATTTGGCGGGGTGAGAACGTGAAGGGGATCGAGTCGCCACAAAAAGAAAAGCCAAACCTGGTCTCCAGGTGATAAATTGGCATAGGGTGGGGGAAGACTTCGCTGAGTTGGGGAAGCCAGTCGCGCTGAATCATCTACCCTAGCTCGCTTTCGTTTCTTGTCATTGGGATCTGCTTGTAACATGAAGCCGCCAATGGTCAATATCAAAATCACCCTTGTGAAGGACAGTTACCAATAGACTCCAAAGTCCAAACACAAGATAAGTGCAGTATTACTTCCAATTGAAGAAATTGACTTACCCTTATCACGATCTCTAACTCCAATACAACAAAGAAGATATACCTGGTTTTTTGCGATTGGAAGGCGCTTGGACAGGTATTAGACCGGCCAAATGGTCAATGCAATTATTCGAAACACTGCCACGTTTTCACCACATTGATTAAGCCTCCAGCCACTAAAAGACTGGTTCATGTAATTTACTTTCCATTCCGAGATAGAAGCAAAAAAATAGAGGTAAAGAAAAAGACCCCCGAAAAGGCGAAATCGTCCCCACCTGACTTCGTCCTCCGCCAAGCTCTTCGCCTTGTTGTACCAAAACCGCAACTTCATAATAGAGTCGTCTTTCATATTATCCGCATACTCAGGAGCTGAGAAACCCCACCAAGTTGTATTCACACTCCCAACAATTTGAAACCCACGAAAAAGGTACATACATACATACACACATCCATACATCCAAAGATCAATGAATCAATAAAACGATCTCCCAGCTCCGAAATATGTGCACATCGAGGGTTTCGAAGCCCCCGACGCCCAATTGGAACTCCCACGACCCTGAACAAGTGAAGAGCACGGTTGGAAGAATCGCGAAAAGTCCAGCAAATGAAAAGGAAGGCAGACAGGAGTCCATCGCAGGACGTACAGGCCTGGAGCTTGGCATGGTAAGCGTTGATTTTGCGGATGTACTGCTCCTGCTCCTTGCGCAAGCGGTCGAGCTCCTTCAAGGCCGCATTGGCCGAGTCGAACGCCATGGCCACGCGTTCCTCCCTGTGGTTTGACGCGATCAGTCCCCAGCCACTGGCAAAAGGAGGTGCACCATGATCGACTCCACAGCCAGCAGCGGTCGGGTCGTCCGTCCTCGCGGGGGATCGGAAGCGAAGCGATGCTAAGCCAAGCTAAGTCGGGGGCGGGCAGGCAGGATGCTGGCGATCGATTCAAAAGCTCTCTTGGCGTCGGTGGCTTGCTCGGTCGAGCGCAGGGCGTGCTGCCACTGCTGCGGCTGCTGTGTGCCGCTGTGTGCCGCTGAACTGAATTTTGACGGGGGGACGAAGTGGAAGGAAGCTACTCACTCAACTGAATTATTTACGGAGTAAGCTACTGTGCTGCACAGTGCTGCACTGCGGCTGCCGCAGATGCCGCCCACGGCGACGGAAAAGGCGCGCGCTGCGATTGGACGGAAGCGGGTCGATCGGCCTTCCCTTCCCTTCCTCTGCCCTGCCCTTCATTTTCTTTCCGAGCCCTGCCTTTCGTTTCTCTGCCCTTCCTTTTTTCCCCTGCCTTGTCCTTTCATTATTTGCCCCCTCCTTTCCTTGCCTTTCTCTCCCTTACCCTTTTTTTCCTACCCTCCCTTTCCTTGCCATGCCTTTCCTTTATCTGCCTTACCCTTTTTTTCTTGTCTTGCCCTTCCTTTACCCTTTCTTGTCTTTCCTTATCCTACCTTGTCTTTCCTTTCTTTGCCTTTCCTTTTTTTTTGCCCTTGCCCTTTCATTCCTTGCCATACCTTTCTTTTTTCTACCCTTCCTTTTTTTCCTCTACCTTGTCCTTCTATTATCTATCATACCTTTCCTTTCTTTGTCTTGCCTTTTTTTTGGCTTGCCTTTTCCTCTTGCCCTTCCTTATATTTTCTTATCCTACCTTGCTTTTTCTTATCCTATCCTTCCCTTTTCTTTCTACCCTACCCTTCTTTTCCTTACTCTACCCTCCCTTTCTTTATCCTACCCTTCCCTTCTTTTTCCTATTCTATCCTTCATTTCTTTTCCCTATGATGCCCTTTTTCTTTTTCTTGCCATGTCCTTTCTTTCCTTGCCCTACCACTCCCTTAGCTACCCTTTCTTTTCCTTCCCTTTCATGCCTTATCATCTTGTTTTTTAATAACATTTATTTACTTCTTCTAAGTTTTCCAAAAGTACCTCTATGGCACTTCACTTGAAGTAATACCAAGGGCCATACATTCATAGGGCCTAGGTCATTCTAGCATTAGTCATGGAGCCATGGAGTCCCTATTTTCCATGACTCTCATTACTTAATTCCTATAAGACACTACATATGGCATTGGATGACATGGGCTGGAATTTCCATTGATGCTTGAGGGCTTGATAGTAGTCCTACTCGCCATTGGTGCTAACTGCCCTTTAATAGTACCAAACTCCCTACTAGGCCAAACAGCTTAACTTTTGGACTCACCTTAGGACTCATTATTTGGGACTCAATGTCATGGCTTAGTGAAAAGTGTAACACCATTCAACTAGTATTAAAGAGTAGTTTCCAACATTAAAAAAAACCTATGTTTTTCTTGACACATTTTTTATGACATCTACTTATTTTTATATTACGATTGATTTTACAACTCATGTCTTGATATTATAATTGATTTCATTATTCATATTAAACAAATGGACTTCACAAAACATGTGTCATATAAAACACAAGGTGTGCAAGGACACTCTAGAAGGCATTGATGAGGCTTCATTACCAACTTCATTGCCCATTGCTAGTTTGGCTCACCATAGCACCAATCAAGAGGGAGGAGAGAGACCACCCCTCCTTATAGTACTTTTTGTGAAATTTGGTAGACCCCCAACTCCTATGAATCACTGAAACATCCAAGATACACTTCCTCAAGAGGAGGTATCCGATTCCTATTCATCTTAGTCTCAAAATCAAGCTTTGACAGAATCTTGATCTTGCCATAGAAATAATTTTTAGCTCTCAACTCCAAATCCTAAGTACAAACTCATTTTTATAATCTATTTTTTTTTAAAATCATTGTAAACTATTCACTTTCTCAAATTCAACAAGTATCAAGCAAATTATAGCCCTCCAAAGGTTCAAGTTCCAAAGAAGTGTAGTTTGCAATGACTCTATCCCTTTTGTTTTTGTGGGAATCCGAAAACTTGGGACGGATTCAGATTTGATGGAAATAGGTAGAAATAGGTGAAAATTTCAAAAATTTCAAGTTAGAACTTGGATTTAGTCTAAATAAACTTAAATTGTAGAATAGACGTTACAGCGATTTCCGTAACCAAATCCTATCCGGATCCGAAATCCGGAAATTGCTGGAACCTAAGAACCTATAGCCTAGACTTCGAGGCTACGAGATTAGGGTACCATTTTTGAAATGGTCCTGTAGCCGTTATCTCGATAACCGTAGTCGACGTGTCTGTATTTAAGCTTGTTGCTCCCAAGTTCACTCTTCATTTTCTTTATGCTAGTCTTCCGCGTTGTTAGCTAAATGAAAGAGTGGTGAGATAGAGATTGCGTTACGTGTATGTTGTTCCCTCGTATCTCATTTCCGCTTAGCTTCATGGCATCGGGACCTGTCCAGAAATTCGTTGTACCTACCTAGATGATCTCTCCATCCATTTTGGGGAATATGGAACAATATAGGCAGTTAGAGGAAGATCTGACTAGCATTGGATGTATTGGTCTGTTACGTCAACTATGGAGTGTAAAAAGTAAGGGGATGATTCAAGAGTTGATTAGTGGAGTTCCGAACCAGTTCAAACTCACGTTGAGAGGTCGGCCGATCACATGGACGGAAGATATCTGGGCGGATGTATACCAGTTCCGGAAGAGCGAAGTTGAGTTAGCCTCGAGGATGGATCGGTTCATAGCGGATAAATTCTTAGGGTTTGCAAACCCTAAAGATGGTTTCGCCATTAGTGATTGTAAGGACGAGAGACATAGGAGAGTCCTAGAGTTTTTCATCCTGATCTTGTATCCGGGAAAACCCACGCGGGTCACTGTTATGATAGCCAACACTATTTTGGGGGCTATGGAGAATAGGATTGTCCACTGGGGTAGAATCATAGCCGGAATCATTGCCAAGCTAGAAGATCACGTGACTCAGGCTAAGGCTAGTCCGGTTAGCACTTACCTTTTTCATTTGTATCACCACTAGGAAATCCTAAGCAATGAAAAGGTAGTCCAGTATGATATAGGTAATGCCATCTTGGAGTACAAGCTTACTAGAGAGGAGACGGAGGATCTGGTCAAGTTGAAACCAGAAGAACCATCCGAGGAGCACTTGACCGATCCAAGGGCAAAAAAGAGGAAGTCTACGGATTCGTCATTACGGATCAAACTTCTGGTTATGGAGAAAGGCGAATCAAGCAAGGATCCGGAAGAGGACCAAGGTTCAACATTTTTCAATGTCGGGTTTGAATGGATACAGGAAGCCAAGGTTCTTCGTGACAGCTTGGCGGACCTTGTGCTTGACACCACAGACGCATTGAAGGTGGAACCGGACCAAATCACGTAGGCGATCAAGCGGTTGCCAAAATTGGAAGACTTGAAAAAGAGGGAGGACAGGATCCGCGAGCTAGATACGGAATAGGACAAACTTTAATCCTGGCTAAATTGGGCGGAGGAAGAGTTAGCAGCTACAAAACAACAGGAGAGGGAGGCCTTAGTCCTAGTCAAGAACTTGTCAAGGTCGATAGCCGAGCCAGCAGACATCGTCATGAAGGTGGCCCTGTTTGATGCAAGACTATTACAGAAGGGTCACATGACTGGAACGAAGGTGGTGACTATCTTGGTAGATTTCACCGTCTGGATGAAGTGTATCTTGGTGGAAATGAGGCATCTACTGCGTCACGTAGATCTGGATCAGGTGATGGATTTCTCAACTTTCTCGGAACTTCTCTTTGTCACAAGCACTCTAGGGCGTCCATCAGTGCATAAGCAAACTCGGACAGAAGGGTTGAAGGATATACTAGTGCCAGCGGAGTCCACTTTAAGCAAGTTACGCATGACGGATTTGAGGCCGACATCTGAACCAGAGCTCGAGCCCAGCGCGAAGATCGTTCCAATACCACTAAAAGCTTCAACGTCGAAAGCTTCCAAGGCCCAGATGGTACCAAATTAACCTTTCAAAAGGAACCTTCAAAGTTCCAAGAAAAGGAGCTAGGGGTGATTTAATTCATCGGATCAGAACGATGACCAATCCGGCCCAGATGAATCCGGAAAGTTTTACCCACATGCAGAAGACTATACCAAAGAAGGAGAACGAACCATTGGCAGTGGAAGAGACGCCTCCAGAGAAAGAAAAGGAAGTGCAAATCATCGAAGATTTCGAGGAGGACAACACTCATTCCACTTTCGGAACGGAGGTGGATAGCGATCCGTCTCCGGCACAACGTCACATTCAAACTCGAGTGGCAATGAAGACAACTCCGGCTAGGAGTGGAAAGGGGATGCCGGCAAGTCACGTGGACAGCCAATTAAAGAAGACTCGGAAGGCGAGGTGATAGTGTTTTAAGGACTGATAGTTTTGAATCCAGAACATGTTTCCAAGTGTGGGCCCAGGTTCCGGATTTCTAGGACAAGTAGCGTTGAACTTTCCGGATATCCTTGAGTGTTCACTGATTGGTTGCCTTGGATTTTCGGGTGTCTTTTCAAGCTTTTTACGTATTGACTTTGGTTTCTTGTTAGTATTTAATGGCGGGCAAGTTAGTTGTCCTGCATTCCATCCTAGTACGTTTGCTTATGTCATTTCATTTTCCTTTTTTAATTCAAGAAAGTTGGGGTATCCACTGGCTTGACTTTGTGTATAGGGTTGTAGTTGGTGTATGTGTACTTGTGTGCTTGTGTACTGGGGTGAGAGCAGGACAAATGAAGAGGAATCCAGATTGTAGGTGACACACTACAACAAAAGTAGTGTTTTATGACTGCAAAATATGATGGCAGTGAGTCGTAAAATCAAAAAATATGACTCACGCAGAAATCACTATAGATGACTCGGGATATGACTGACTCCAATCGTTTGGAAGCAGTCGCTTTCGACATCAGTCATATTGACAGTCATAAAGTTGAAGGATATAAATATCCATATTTAGCCATAGTATGCCAACATGGCGTATACTTTGACTCTCCTAGGGGGGTCTTGACTTTTTGTTGAGTTGCCCGGGCAAACAAAAAAATTCTATATAGAATATGACTGCGGCGAGTCATATTTTTTGATGACGTGGAATATGACTGCAGTGAGTTATATTTTTTTATGACATGGAATATGACTGCAGTGAGTCATATTTTTTGATGACATAGAATATGACTGCGACGAGTAATATTTTTTAATGACATGAAATATGACTGCAGTAAGTCATATTTTTTGATGACATGGAATATGACTATAGTGAGTCATATTTTACAGTGATGTGGAATATAACTATAGTGAGTCATATTTTTTAATGACATGGAATATGACTGTAATGAGTCATATTTTACAGTAATATGGAATATGACTGTAGTAAGTCATATTTTACAGTGATGTAAAATATGACTAGAGTGAGTCATATTTTGTAGTGATGTGGAATATGACTGTAGTGAGTCATATTTTGCAGTGATGTGGAATATGACTATAGTGAGTCATATTTTGCAGTAACACAAAATATGACTTTTTCTAGTCAAATTTTCGAATGATGTGTAAAACAATTCTTTTCAGTCATTTTTTTTTATGATTTGTAAAACAGCTATGTGTAGTCATACATCAACATAATTTAGTAATTAAGTAAAAGAATCCATTTAATTAAAAATGAATATATATGATTTCTTAAATGGGCAAAAATTAATCACATTAGAAAGTCAAATACAAGAAAAAATATGATCTTTTTCAATAACATTTATTAGTTATTAACACAAAATATATCACAATGGCTCTTTATATATGTATATTTCCACATACTTGTAGAACCTATATTTCAACAAAAATGTAAAGATGTTACCTCTTTTGTATTGGAAGTAACCTTCAATAACTTCATTTTAATCTCCAATGCCTACATGTATAAACAAGAAGGTTAGTTTTCAATAAATGAACAATATAATTCAAAATCTAAAGATTTAAAGCACTACAAAATATGTAAATATGTTTAAGATAAAAAAAAGTTATAATCATTATATATTCAAAAATTATAAATAACAAAAAAAAAATAACAATGATGATAGAGAGACTAAGAAGCAAAAAGTAGCAAAAAAGAAGCAAAAACTAAGTGACATTATGATTGCAAAATATGACTAAGAGGCAAGAAAAAGAAAAACCTAAGATGGAAGAAGAAATAAAAGTTAAAAAGCAAGAAGAAGCAAAAGTTAGGAGGTAAGAAGAAGCAAAATCTAAGAAGAAGAAAGGAGCAAAACTTAAGAAGGAAGAAGAAGCAAAATTTAAGAAGGAGGAAGAAGAGAAATCTGAGAGGAAGAAAAAAAAAAATCTAAGAAACAAAATTTAAAAAGCAAGAAGAAGCAAAACTTAAGAAGGAAAAAGAAATAAAAGTTGAAAGGCAAGAAGAAGCAAAAGCTAAGTAGGAAGAAGAAGCAAACCTAAGAAGTAAGAAGGAGCAAGATTAAGTAAGAAGAAGCAAGAAGAAGAAAACCTAAGAGGCAACAAAAAATAAAACTTAAGAAGCAACAAGAAACAAAACTTAAGAAACAACAAAAACAAAGAAGAAGGAACACAAAAGAAAAAAGAAGGGGCAAAAAGAGGAGTGGCTACAAAAAGTGGCGGCTAGGGTTTCAAAACCCTAATTTTGTAGCGGCTAGGGTTTCAGAACCCTAATTTTGTGGCGGCTAGGGTTTCAAAACCCTATTTTGTGGCAGCTAGGGTTTCAAAATCCTCTAAGGGTAAAACACAGATAACAAAAACCAACAGTTTGAGGAAACAGAACTGGATTCTGGGTGTAATCGGATTCGGATCGGAATCTAGAAAGTCTTTCTTTCCAGAACGGAGTAAGGAAGTAATAGACCTTACGAGTGGGTTGGATGTTTTAGGAGAAATAGGGACAATCCGGAAGGCCTTGAACCAACGACACCATACTAGAATTCCCTAGGATGATAACTCGTGTCATCTTGCAACATTTTGTTGTTGTAAAGATATTTACAACTAACTACGCATACAACAATTTTCTTATAACCTCTAATTTATAGCTAAACTCTTTATAAGCCTTATCATTTTAGAATCTTAATCTTCTTAAATTTTAAAAGATATGTAGCATTCCCTCATATAGACTCCATCCTTTGCTCTAAATTCTTCATTTCTTTACTATTTATGAGTGAAATTTTTGGTTTTATTTTTTAGATATGAAATCACATACCTAATATTTTTTAAAATTTTAAAATATTTTTGTGAAAATTTTAATTACCATGAATTTCTAAAGAAGATACAAATCATGTTCAAAAAATCTAAAATTTTCAAAATAAAAGTACATTATAGTATAGAAAAAAATTATATTTATATAAATCAAAACATTTAAATAGAGTAAAACCTATTCTTCAAAATTTTATTTTTATGATTTTTTCAAAAGCAAAAAAAATTGTTTTGATTGTCAAAATCAAGTCTAAGAGGGGAAAACTCAAAGAATTAAAATACATTGGATAATATACTATTTTTTTAAAAACAATCAAAATAAAATAAAATGTCTTGGATTCAACTCAATTAATGTTGATATAGCCTCAATAAAGTTGCAAACAAAAAAATGAAAATCATCCATCCCTTAGTATAGACAAAGCATAGTTAACCATCTAAGGGATATAAAACATCCTTAATATTCTGTTAGGATTAATAAGTTATTTCCTATCAATTTTAGAATGAACCTCTCTTCTATAAGAAGGGTACCATACTACTATGGACTACACTATAATTGTCATCCCATTGCATATTATAATTAGTGTAACTGTACATTGGTAAGTTAGTTTATATGAGCATCCTTAGTCCAACTAGTATATTGGCCTTTCAAATTTATTTCTAACTTTTGAATGGCTTATAATTAGAATTCAAAATTTATATCATTAAAAGTGCATCTCAATGTTCTTGGAGTAGTTACAAAAAAATTCAAATTTACATCTGACAATGAAAATAAATTGCTTCAAAAGCTAAACAAGAAACAAAAAATTATAGGAGTCTTGACAAATCATGGTTACAAATGATTGGAGTGGCTTTTGCCATAGGACTTTTGGCAATTTTGGCAATTTTGGCTTTTGCCACTCCAATGTCTAAATTTGAATTTTCTTATGTCTATTCAAAGTTCTTTTGGATGCACTTCCAATGATATTGATTTCAAATTTTAATTATATACAAGTCAAAGATTAAAAATAAATTTGGCTAAGGGCCATTACATTGGGTGAACTAAGGATGCTTTAAGGAAAGTATACCCATTACAGCCTCTAAATGGGTAGGGAGATGAGGCACATTTTACTGAAACACAATAAAAAAAAAGATTTGAGAGAATATTGGATGAAATATTTTTTCATTTTCTATGGTTAAAATTGTTGATTTGCTACATATTCTAAAGACACTTACATCTCTTTATATAGATATAAACAACTACATCATTCTAATGAAAATTGCTTTATGTAAAGTCCAAAATAAATGAAAAAAACATCCCTGCTTTTAACCCAATTGCCTTTTTATCTAAAATTGTTTAACATTCAACTCCTAAATGTTAGACAACTATAGATAGGGACACAATTAGATTCAAGGTCAATAATGAGTACTCTTATCTTATTTTAATGTTAAATTTGTAATGAATCAAGGACTATATAAGATAATTTAATTCAATTAGATTGCACTTGAACTAGAATAGTGCAAGACCTATTATATCAATTGGATCAATTTAAATGAAATGAAATATAGATGGATGGGGGGCTAACTAGCATGAACATTTGAAAGTAATTTGGATGAACGCATATGAAAGTGAATGAAAGGTGAATGACAATCATTTTACTTGAAAACATGGTAATCTATACTATAATTATTTTTCTAAAATATTGCAAATCACCATATGAGTGCACCTTGCAAATTTGCAGGATTGTGAAATTTGTGTGGGTTTACTTCTAAAGTATTACTACCTTTATCCGAAAATGTTTTTCCTATTGGACCAAATGTTCCGGATTAAGGCTAAAAATAATATTTCAAAAACCAATTTTGAGCTTTAAGTAGAGTTTAATGCATTCTTAGCATTTTAGAAATTTTGAGTTTCAAAGCCCTTTTCATAGTGTAGTTTTAGAATATTGAAAAATAAATATTGGGGGGGCATTTTCAAGGAGCACCTCTAGTCAATTAATTGTTGAGTGTGAGGTTGTCATTTTGTAAATATTGAATACATGCCAAAGACCATGTGTGGCTTTTTGCTCTACTTCTTAAAACTTCATCCCTTTCAATTGGGCAATATTCAAAGGAATGCAAAAAATAAGAATGAACAATATTGATTGATCCCTTTAATCATTTTATTTGTCTTTTGATTGATGATTGTGTAAATGGAAGGGAGACTACTACTTGGAGTTGTTTTCTTAGTCCCACATAGCAATCGAAAATCAAATTTGACTAATTTGCAACATCACAACATGAAGATCATTTTTGGACAAAAAATTAAGACCAACAAGAAGATCATTTTGGGACAGAGGAAAATACTATACTTGACATATTAATTGAATTAACTTATTTTTAAATGTACTCAAATAAAAATAATCAAAATTTTTTTATTGATTTTATTGTCATTAATATTTTGTTAACTATAAAAATTATAGGCACATAATTGAGGATTATGACAAGTATTTATATCATATATTAGGAAATCCTAGTTGGGCAAGCCTAAGAGTAGATTTGAATTTTTATAATCATAATCATTGTTTTATTTTTCCTCAATCATTATGGTTAGTTTGTAGTCATTTTTTATGTTGTATTCTTTCATTCTCAAAATGTCATCATCCCTTTAATATGCTCTATGTTGAGTTACTTGGAATACTAGTACTTAAAAAAATTCACTATTTGAAATTAACAATTCAAACTATCCTTTAATATGCTCAATGTTGAGTTATTTGGAATACTAGTACTTAAAAAATTCACTATTTGAAATAAACAATTCAAACTATCCTTGTAACAACATAATATTTGACACAAACAAAGTATTGATGATTAATTTTAGAAGGTTAATAAAATTGTGTATATTGAAAAATTGTAAAACAACATCACATAAAATGTAATTAGATAGAAAATCAAAACACATTCCTTAAGTTTTGATGCTCTTTCTAAAAATCTAGATTAGTGCAGATTTTATCAATGTTTGTGTTTGCCACCATTTAAGATATGACTACATGACATGTTTCAAAATTCTATATCTTCAAGACATTTTATTTTAGAAAATCAAATTTTCAATAATTTTTATGTAAATATAAATTTTGTTATAATCCATTCCAATAATTCATGATAAGAAGGAGTCTTGGAGAATTATTTTAATAATTGGGAAGTTCTTAATTAAATTTCCACATTTTTTTCAATTCTTAAAATCAACACAACAAATGATTCATGATTACAAAGACTTTTTTAGAATAGCCAAAAGTTAAAAGGAGAATTTCTTACTTAAATCACCACCCTTTATTTTTAATTTAAAAATCAACTTGATAAATAATATATGATTAAGATGATTATTTGAGAATTTCAAAAAATTAATGGATAAGTTCTTACTTAAATCTCCATCTCTTAAAAAAATACAATGGATCAATAATTCATGATTAGAAAGACTATTCAAAAATTGCAAAAAATAAATAAGGAAGTCATGATTTAAAATATACATTCAATAATTTTATTTTAAAATAAAATTTATAAATAATTAATTAGGAGGAGGAGTTTTTGCAAATTGCAAAAATTAAGTGTGGAAGTTATTTCTTAAATCTCCATCCATTAGTTATACTTTTTAAATCAACATCACAATTAGTACCTCAATAGGATGAGTTCTTCACTACAAGAGAAAGGGGTGTTTTAAGTAGTGTCCTAGATATCATGTTTTTTAAGTAATGTCTTTTAAGTAAATTTTAAAGTAAACTTTTACTAAAAAGATTGTCTTTTTAATAAAAGTTTACTTAAAAACTTATTTAAAAGACGTTACTTAAAAAACGTGATGTCTAGGACACTACTTAAAACACCCCTTTCTCCTGTAGTGCTTCCTTAGATTATCACCTTTTGCTTATTATATTTAAAAACAATGTAATAAATTATTTATTATTTATTATTGTAAAAGACTAGTCCTTCATTCCTTCAAAAGAATTTTATTGTACTCAAGGGGCAATTGCAAGTGGGTAGAAGAAAAGACTAATTTCCTTCAAAAGACATATTTTCTCTTTTACGGGGTGTATGTGGATGGGGTGACTACAGTACAAGAAAATGTTGGTGGGATGACTATGGGTAATTAGAAAGGCCACTATTCTTTGAAGACATTTTTCTCCTTCAAGCACGATAGAATGACTATAGATAAAGGAGAATGTTGTAGGGCAACTCTAGTTAGAGAAAAAAATTGATCTCCTTCAAAAGAGATGTTTCCTCCCTCAAAGGGCACACATGGATAAAGCAACAACAAATACAAGAAAAAACTAGTAGGGCAATTGAAGATTAAAAAAAAGATCAATCTTCCCAAAGACATTTTTTCTCCTTCTAAGGGTGCATGAGGGTTGTCAAGCATAGAAAATCGATTGATATTGAGGGAGAAAAAAATGTCTTTGAAGGAAATCAACATTTTTAACTATGTGTTGATTCCCCACCACTGAGCTATTATTTGTAGTCACCGACTTTTGATGCTTGACTCCATCTACGTGAAACTTTGAATCAATTGAATAAAAACATAACTAGCATGTTGATATTTTTTTCATATTTCTTTTCAACTAATTCAAAGTTTCATGTAGATGGAGTCTAGCATCCAAAGTTGGCAACTTTGGATACAGGAGTGGTAGTGGGATGCCCACATATAGTATTATAGTTGAAAAGGTCAATCTCATTCAAGGATACTATTTCTCCCTCAAAGGGTGCATGCAATTAGAGATGTGAATACAAGGAATGATTGTAGGAATTTTGTTGGTAGATGTAAAGGTTGCAATGTCCTTCCAAAACACTTTTTCTCTCTTAAGAGACATGTCCAGTGGAGCAATAGCAAGTAAATGAAAACATTGATAGAGTACCCACATATAGTTGAAAAAGTCAATTTCTATCAAAGACATTTTTTCCCTCAAGGGATAAAACACAAGTGGGACAATCCTAAGTGAAAAGGCCAATTTCCTTCAAAATCATCATTAGGAAAAAACTAATCTCCAAAAGAGGCTGCTTTGTAATACAAAACTTGGGTGGAAAGAGCCTTCTCAACTTACTAATTGGGCCAAAAATTGCATGATGAATTCAAAAATTCATCATCATTATTCAATCTATCTCTACGATCTTATAAATTTAGGTGGAAAGAACCTTCTCAACTCACTAATTGGGCTATAAATTTTTGAATTTGTAATCATTACCCAATTCATCTCCATGATCATATAAATCTCATGATGGTTCCATCATGAAGAATGGAGCACACACCAAGTGGTAGTCCTAATGAAGACATGGCCACCTTTGTATTCATTCAATTAGTATAATAATTAATAAGAAAACTCAAGGCCTCTTTGTGGGGTCAATTTTTTCCTAAAGTTTTTCTCCTTCAAGGGGCACATGTAGGTGGGGCAATAGATGGTGGAAGAGAACAATGGTAGAGCGACTACAAGTAGAGGAAAAGGCCAATCTCCTTCAAGAGACATTTTTCTCTTTCAAGGTGTATGTGCAGGTAGGACAACCACATGCGGGTACAAAAATATAGTGGCAATGCAAATCATCAAAATGAGAACAATTTTAATCAATGTGGATTTAATCATATTATAAATAATTTTTGAGTGTTGGTGTTCTTGTTTTGTATCAAAGAAGCAACCAACCTCATGCATTTGACATGAAGGCCACCAAAGGTTGCATTAGATCTCTTTCAACTATACTCCATTTAAAAATGCAACACTTATGATAGCTTTGGCTTAAAGATTTCTATTAGCAAGTGTGGATTGATTCATTGTTGCTATTCATGCCATTTTGACCAATTTGTATAAACAAGATTGATCCTCTAGGACTATCCTTTTTGTAGAGACTAAGATAGAAAGTTTTAAGCCGTTTTTTTATCATATGAATGAATGCCACAACTTGTACTAGATCAATATAAACATGAGACTATTTCAAATTGAGGTTGTAGTCTAATGAGTCTCAAATGAAGAAACTTGTAATCAAAGATGTAGGGGAAGAAGTGTAGTATGACAACTACAATGGATGTGAGTTGCAACTAGTCTTTTGCTCAACCCTACAAAGTTTTGATGCATGAAAAGATGTTAGTGGTGTTGGATGGTTCATGGTAGATCACCAAGTATGTACTTAAATGGTCGAGTTCTTAGTCATATATTGGTTCTTCCTAGGGAATTTATCACCTTTGTGGCTTTGTATTCACCAGATAGCTACAATATGTATATTATATTAATCCTATGGAATTAGATTCAAGACACAATTGAGTTCTATTTTTGCAAGCTTGCACTAGTAGAAAACGCAGAAATTTTTGTTGTTTCGGTGACGTTGTTTTGGTCACCGATACAACAAAAATTTCTGCGTTTTCTACTAGTGTTGACATAGAATGTATAGCCCAATAGAATCTTGGAGTGTACACAATTGAACTTCTTTTTGTGATAGTAAATCTTTGAGATTTGATACCAATGTCAACATCCAATTCTAGGAGGTTTAGTTCTAGTAGAGTTTTTTATTTTTTATTTTTATTTTTTATGGTGTTCATAATGTAGATTTCCTTAAGATAGTTTGTATATAAAGGTAGCTAGTATTGGCCATGGAAGGAAGAGCTTTATTGTACTTGAAACCCTTCATTTTTGAGGTTTAAATACGAATGTCTTTGCTTTTGTTGTAGTCTAGTGGAGCTCATCAAAGGGCAGTTTAGATTTGCTATTTTTTTCCTGTTTTTATCACCACTTTTGATAATGACAAAAGTATAGTTGAGAAGACATTTAGTACTTGTTCTATGGAAAAAATGTACCACAAGTGATTATTTTAGGTCTTGTTGTTCTTGAATAGCATTAGTTTGTGTAATAGTTGTACATAATTTGGCAAAAGGCCATGCAAACATAGTACTCATTGTACACACTATAAGAAAACAATTATTTTGATGACGTTCACCAAAACATGCTGTAACGTGTTTTTGAACAAGTAGTACGTCATCGATGATATGATCCAAAATCTGTTTTTTTTCGTGACGTGTGGAACATGTCAGAATTTGCGTGAACGTCATGGAAAACACGACCAATTTTCCATGACGTCACGTGTAATCAGGGTGTTTTGAAGTCCCAAAAGTGTGACATGTGGAGGGGTTGACGGTGCCAACTCAACTTTTTTCAGGGCAGAAGAAGCCCTTTTTTTTCCCTTAGACTGTCCGATGGAGTGACGTGGACTGCCGCGAAATCTGACATGGTAGGGAGAAAAAGTGATGTGGCGCTTCCACGTCAGCTGCCACGTCAGTCATTTTCAGAAAATTGTATCCGTGTATGTGTGTTTTCAGTGACGTCACCGATAACGGAGCCTTGTTTTCAGTGACATCAAAGTGAACGTCTTTTTCTCATGCGGAATTGGTTTTTTATTTTCGATGATGACAGGGTGTATGTTATTAGTGACGTCATTGATAACGGAGAGTTGTTGTAGTGACATCGAAGATAACGTTCTTTTATCATGCGAAATTGGTTTTGATTTGTTTATGATGACAGGGCGTATTTTGTTTTCCAACATTCTGACGTTCTCGTATATATCCTTAGTGACATGTTACTGAACGCGTTTTCTAGTTTCAGAATTTCGTTGAACATTGTCCGTGACATTCAATTTGACAAAAAAGATAACGCAGACAAAGAAATAGATTGTTGTAGCTGCCATCATGGCTGACATGGCTTTTCAGCCTATAGGAACATGAGCGTGCCGTTGGCAGAGACGTCATATATTCACGTATTCATAGTTTAGTTTGTGCCTTCCACCTATGTATACAACAGTAAAATGCTTGCATACATGTAGCAACATACGCTGCATCTATGCGAAGAGACGAATTAGTAATGACGTAATCACTGCCTCAATAATAACATAGACTTGAATTTGATACAAAAACGGTGTGGAAGAATGTGCATAATGAGTTCGTAATGAAAACAATAAAGGCTAAGGCAGCAAAAACCTTGCAATGGAATGAACTTCATGACATGGAAACTGAGATTTATCATGCATTAGAGGAAAGGAAATACAAGAAACGATGTGCTGGAAGTTTAGTGAAATAAACACTAAGTCTTTCAAATGACTTCCTTCTATGGAAGTGATGCTAGACCTGAACATGCATGACTTCGGGAAGGCACGGCAGAACATACGGTGGTCCAACCTCCTCAACAAAACAGCCCCTCTCCAAGAAAACAAAACAGTAGACTACCGCTGCCTATCGCTCCAAAACTTGCCAGACGAAGATGTTGCTCAGAACATTCCAATGAACGTCCTCTGCTTCTGCGGATGTCGCTACCAAGAAGATCATGTCGTCAATGACATGGTTGCCAACATCGTCATGAACGAAAATTACTTCTTTGAAGCTGGTAATCGCTTGCCACTGGACGACTGCATCACTCCATCAGCATCCACAGCAAGCATTAGAGTATTTGTGGACATGTTCTTAAAAGTGACAAGGCCATATGATCCCAATATTCAGAAATGCATGCCAATTACCTTTGTTCACGACAGGGGGCTCAATTCCAAGTACTGGTACTCACCTTTGAGGAAGCTTGAACTGACTTTGTGACTGTGGTTGCCTTCAGTGCTGCCTTGGTGACGGTAGTCTTTGGTGGTGCCTTTACCATCTTCTCCGATGTAGTGGAAGTTGGCTTCGTGCCGCAACGAGGTCTGCTTGATGAGTCAACAAGCGCTTCAACGTCCTTCTGAAAAGGGTAAAAGCAGACAATGTTGTCACGGGATACACGACACACAACGCCATTACTCTTTCTAGTTCAGACATTTTCAATGACATCACATATGACATATTCTGTGTCATCCACTGTCTTCAGCTACGTCATTGACAACAACATGTGAGCATCCTGGACACTGTAACTTGCAAAAAGGAAAAGTGAACATAATGAAAAGAACAAGCACAATTCTAGTGAAGTACTACCATAGGACTGGAGCTCCGGACTTGTACTGGAGGAAGTGGTTCCTCAACTTCAAGTGTGTCTGAAGTCGGCAACTGCCATGCATCGTCTTCTTGTCCGACTTCTTTTTCTTGACATGTGCCCACTACATCAGCTGACTTCGAACCTCCTGAGACTAACTCCAAGGCAGTAGCAGTAGGATCTTGAGTCTCCAAAATGTCTTTGTTAGTGCCAGCGACGTCCCCTGCAATGTCTCCCTCAACAGCGGCAGCGTCATCAAGAACGTCACCAGTGACAACAGAAAAAACACCAACGTGAGGGCGCTGGCCTTCTCCATTGGCAAGGCCAAGTCCTTCTGCACCGTCGCATTTGGTATTCCTCCTTTCGCTAGGGCCTTTGTTTTTCCCGCCGCTTATGCACATGAGGAAGGTTCCCCGACATCCACTAGCGATATAGGATCTTTACCTTGTTTTCCGCCAAGGAGCTCCTTCAACATATCTTCTATACGCACTTGTGATGATTTTAGTCGACCTATGGAGCTTTCCACCTCCGTCATACGTGAACGCAAGTCCTGGAGCTCCACTCCGAAATCCTTGCGTGGTTTGGACTTCTCTTCACTGATTCTTTTCAACTCCTTCGCCACTCCATCATCGATCTCTGCATCTAGTGGAGGACGACCCAAAAACATGGTCTGGATTCCCACATTAAAGTGATTAACATATAAACAAGAAGACAGCACACAATCAAAGAAACAGTGTGTCGTCATGAACACAGAACGTGAACTCACCTGCCACTGAAGACGTCACTAGCAACATCTGCCGTCTTCTAGCATGTCTTTAGAAACAGAAGACGTCGTCAACGACATGTTCCTTGACATGACAAGTGACTTGAAGGGAAAAAACAAACATCACAGCAAACAATACTTGCACCAATGGAAAAGTTTTAGAGACACTCACCAAACGAGAGACCACTTGTCTTTCGACAGCCTTGACCTGCGTGGAGCCTGTGCCCTTACCCTTCAAAATCGCACGCATGTGTGCCGACTTCGCTTGAGCTTGTTCTGTAGCCCGACTATCCACTAGTCCATTCCACCACGTCTCATTGAAATCATCGGGCATGTCCTCACCATTGTCAATCATCTAGTTCAACTTGAAATGGAGTGTTATGAGGGACTTCGTGATGATGGGACCCAGGAATCTCTCACTTATCTTGGAGGAGTGGCCGCATGTCTTCCAATCTGCAAAAAGGTTTCATTGATTAGTTTGAATAGAATTTAGAACTACTGAGTTCCATCCTTTTGGCACCAAATGCAAAAAACAATGAAAAAGCATGCTCACTTGCTCTTAGGAAGACCACAGAGTTCAAAAGGCAACAAGTGCTCGTTAGTGTTGCATGCTAAAATTAATAATGCCAATAATTCGTCACCATGAACGTCACTGAAGACATCTACAAACGTCACTGAAGACATCCTCTGACGCCACTGAAGACATCGATGACTGCATGAACGACAACACAATTCTTGAAATGATAGCGTCTTCTTGACAGAGCAAATTACAGGAAACAACAGATGACCGCATGCACCAACTAAGAAGTACTCGAAGCGCACCTGCGTACAATCTTCAGAACAGTGCCTTCTTCAAATCCTTGGGTTGCCCCTCCTAACCCGTCCTAGGGTCAAGCGACTTAGCATATTTGACGACATCCTTGGTCAATCCTTCCCTCATTGCTCCAAAAGGCTCTCCATTTTTGTCCACTTCGATTAGTTTCTTCCTCAGAGTGGTTGCTCTGGATTTCCTCTTCTTACCGGCATGCAAGGCTTCATGACCAGCCTCAATGTCACTAGTAGTTTCTTCCCCTCCATCGCCTGTGCTATAGCCTCTATTGCCATCAACAATTTCTGAAATGTTAGTGCTGTCGTTCATGTCGTTTAGCAAGGGAAATGGATTTGAAGACATTGCAAGGTAAAAGAATTCCATATTCCACATGCCTCCTAATAGCATTCATAACATGAAATCAGACGTTACAATTGGTTATAAAAAGAAGGGCTGCCGCGTCCGTTTCTTTAGACATCGAAAACAACATAACACGTCTGCAACGACATCATTTTCAGCTAGTTGGTTGAAACATTTACGAATTCCGGACTCTTTGCGTCTACCTCGTCCGACGACACCGAAATTCATGGCAGTTCATGACTACCGGTCTATTGGGCGTGTTGACGACAACAGGAATGTGAAAGCCTCCACAGTAGCACATATGTCTCTCGTGACGTCCGCGATGATACAAAATTAAATACGAAGACGTCATTCATGACATGTAGAATGACATCGTAAAACCCTTGCGTCTTACATGACGTCACCACGCATAGAAGTTCGTGACGTCTTCTGTTTTCCTTCATGTCATCAACAACAGGAAAAAACTGCAGCACACAAAATGCAAGAAAACATTTCCATGGGTGGACACGCTTACCTCCAAGACTGCTCTTTCAAGCCGCCTTTGTTCTCGTCTTCTTCTTCCTCCGCTTCTTCCTCTTCAATTTCCTCTTCTTCTTCTTCGCTCAGCTCTACAACTTAGCGCTTTCTCTTCGCAGACGAAGACAGGACCCTAGTTGCAGCAGGCCATCGTCCATCTGGCCCCACTCTCACGTCGTTCCTTGCCTTCGAGCGGCGCTCACTCTCAAGCCGCAAACGCGAAGGTGGTCTTCCTCCTCATCCGCCAGTGACACGACTTCCTGCAATCTCCTCTTTCCAGGGTTCACTCTAGTCATTGCACCCCGAAATTGCACGAAAAATGAAGCGTCCTGCACAGCAACTCGACGTGTGAGAATCCCCAAGCAAGAAAAGAACTTGCCTCACCACGCCGCAGGCGAAGGAAGTCAATTCGGGTCGACGCAGCTCCGCGTCCTCCCTCCGGCGAGTTAACCCCTGCAATTGGGGTATTTCCTTTCAACAGCGACGACCCACTTCCCGAATCAAGGTGACCCAACATCCAATTCCGAACTTAGTCCTCCCGATCGACCTCGCCGAACTGCCTCTCCAATCATCCCGATGACAGAGAAGTCGATGAAGCATAGAATTCAATCAAGCAAATGACTTCGTCAAGCCAATCGAAGGCAACAGAAAACCCAGGCGCGCTCCCAAATCGCGGCGCCACAGAAGACGAGGTCCGAGGTCCGGACGCGGGAGTGACGAAGCCAGCTAGCACCGCGGAGATGTAGCCCTGCTACCACCTGCGCGCGGTCTGCGAGAGCGGAAGATGGAATTCTGAATGTTGATGGAATTGCACTCCACGAGCTGGATCGCGTAGAAGATGTTGGCGGAGACGTCTTCCCACAACACGAAGTAGCTCGACGAAGGGAGAAAACACCTACTAGCGTTGATGATTGGTGGGCGCGCCCTATGATCGTGTGCCCTACCCCTATAGCCGCTTTGCATCGCAGTAGGTGGGCACAGAAGTGGCGGCGGCGTACAAAAGCCTCGGAATTCAATTTCCATTCCTGCGCCTCAAAATTGGTCTCCCCCATCAAAACCCAACAAGGAAAAACAAATTGTGAAGACGCCTACCTACGTGCTGGGATCGACCACGCCTTCGCTCAGGCCACCAAGTTTGTCGACGTCTGCGGTCCCTGCAAGCGACTCCTGCTCCCCGACCTGAGCCCTAGTGTCTCCGTCTCCGCCATTTTCTACAATTTTCTTCATTGAAGTCTTCCTTGAGGAGCGACGTGAAGCTACATCCACCAGATTGTGTAGAACCCTAGCAGCCTCTTCTTCCGCCACATTCAATTCACATGAAGACATGTCCAGTCCTGCAAATCGAACAACCCGATCCTGCTTTTTCAATGCGCCGTTCAATGCCATGTCCATAAGCGAAGTGGTGAATGGCCGGCAGTTACTCAGGTGCGTGGGGAGTAGTCATTCTTCGAACCCTAACATTATAGCTCGCTAGTCCTGTATACTACTTTTGTTTCAGTCATTCATGGGAGACACGTGGTAAATTCGAATGATTGCTATATGGATTCATGTTTCTCGTGACATTTCTGGAGACGTAGTCCAAAACACGTACTTGTTGTTGGGGATGTCATGTCCCCGGCTTGTGCTATATTTTCCTCTGCAATGCTAGCAACCTCAGAGAATGGAACGGTGATTAAGAAATTGAAACACACAAGGAGTCTTCCAGAAAGTGCCCAATGTCATCGAATCCTGCACGACTTTGGCGGGCGATCCTTTCAGTGTCATTGCTAAACAAACAACCAGAGGATGTGGGCTGCTGCACAGCTTCATTTTTCCTTTGCATAGGTTTCTGATGCTTCCACTTTTACTCGGAAGATGAACAGCACCATGTATTACTAATTTAGTGGACAGAAATATTCCTCGTCTGTAGAAACATTTAGTTGGACGTCTGCGGTGACAACGCTTCTGTTTCCGAGGTTGTCGTCCGTGAAGTCTCCGTAGTCGTCGTAGTCCTTTGTACACATGACACAGCTTCCACTTCAGAAGGAGACTAATGGCTGTCTCATAAGAATGAGAAGTTCTAAGTACGTGTTTGAAGTGTAGGAAGACGTATAGAAGACCTTGAATTCCTATTTTGTGAACCACAGCAGTACAATTTTGTGATATTCAGAGGACTATGTTCTGTGTGCTGTTCTTGTAAAGCAAAAGACCCTAACTTTTGACGCTCTTAAATGTTGTGGGAACGCAATTGCAGGCCAAAAGACTGAACAACAAAGTTGCCCGCCTTCTCATGTGATGTGAATATGGCGACACGCCAGCATCCCAGTGGTATACAACGGCGCACCACAGTTCGCTTAACGGATGATGGGTGCACACTATGACACATACCAATGGCTAATTTAATCTTCCACACAGAGCTACGAGTGGCAACTGAGAAGAATGTCCGTTCCTACAAGTGTCCTTGTCGGAATTGCAAAGGAGGCCACCGTAAAAGCATACAAGTAATACGGCAGCACCATTCACAAGCAAACCGGGATCCATTTTTCAAAAATTTCTTGTTGGGTGGGGATCCCCTAGAGGGCTATCCAGTAGGAGGAATTTGGATTGAAGACGTTGTTTATGATGATGACGTCATTGCAGATGTCCCGGAAGACATCAATGTCGACAATATTCATGTGACAGTAGAAGAAGGGAATGATGGGGCCCAGAATGAAGACACTGACCCGCCTCTTGATGAGTACCATGAAGTGCAGCGGTAGGTAATGGAGGCCTTCAGTAGGGGGGATGTACTACATGAAGAGGCAAACGGCTTCGAAGGGGATGTAGAGGAAGATGATGTTGTTGATGACATAGTGGATGCCATGGAGGACTTGTACACGCAAGCCAGAATGCCCCTGTACTATGGCTCAAAAACAAGCATTGTGTCGGCTACGATCATCATCATGAATATGTGCACTGTTTTTCGTGTTAGCAATAAATTCTTAGATGAGCTCTTTCGCTTCTTATCAGCTGATTTGCTTCCGGAAGGTAACAAACTGCCCTCAAACCATTACGAAGCACGAAAGAGCATTAGGCGGTTGGGGTTGACCTATAACAATATCCATGCTTGTCCACAGGGATGCATCTTATATGAGGAGGAGTATGAAGCATTGTAGAGTTGTCCTAAGTATAATACGTCACGGTGGACGGATGACAGCACCAATATTCCAAGGAAGGTCATCCGGCATTTCCCCCTCATTCCACGATTGAGACGCATGTAGAGGCCGCCGGAAATAGCGCACATGTTAACTAGTTACACAAAACATGTCAGCAGTGACGGCATCATGCGTTCAGTGGTTGACAGCCCAGCATGGAAGCATGTGGACCGTGACATCGCCTTTAACAATTTTGGAGGTGAAGTAAGGAATCTGCGACTAGCGCTCGCATTGGACGGTGTAAATCCTTTCAAATTGAATGACACTAACTGGTCTACATGGCCCGTGCTGATTTTAATCTACAACTTGGAGCCCTGGTTTGTCACAAAGAAGTTTTTCATTTCATTATGCATACTAATCTCAGGGAAGCATTCCCCTACTTGCAGTGCACTTGACATCTTCATACGTCCACTACTACAAGAATTGAAGGAATTGTGGAGTGGAGTTCGTGCTCTTGATTTCTTACAACCGGAAGGGTATCGCTATTTTCACATACGCGCTATACTTCTTTGAACGATATCAGATTTTCCAGCTTATGGCTTGATATCAGGACTTTGCTATAAGAGGTACAAAGGATGTCCACAATGTGGACAAGACACAGATGCAAGAATGGCTAAGACTGGAGATATTCTTCCAAATAGACGAGTGAAGGGTTCAAAAATTGTGTATGGCGGCATTCGTCGTTACTTGCCCCGACATCACCCTTATCGACGGAACACTTGATTCAATGGTAAAGCCGAACACCGCGGCATTCCTAGAATTCAAACAGGACAAGATATAATCCTATATGCAGCATGGCGCTAATCATATATCGATATGGGTAGGAAGGAAAATGGGCCTGATGATCTAGTACATGTGACGGGTGTGAAGAGGCTCAGTGCTTTGTTTGAATTGGACTATTGGCAGGTATGTTTTGCAGTGCAATAAGTATGTACAGTTTGTTTGGCACAACACTATTGGGTCACAAGATTTTCCAGAATGTGCTAGACGTTTTGCATGTCACTGACCACGCAAGTTCTGATGTTGTCAACCATGTCTTCTAATGTGTCACAGCAAACATAGGGACTAACTTTCAGTAAACCATTTCATTCTGAAGTTCAGGCCTTTAGGTTTTCAAGTATAACAATATGTGAAATATGTCTAGCTACTTCCAACACTACTCGGAGGAAGACTTACTGTAGTAGTACTAACATTTTGTATTGTTTGATTGTGCAGCACTTGCTTGAAAGACATGTATTCACTACAACAATGGCAGTGTTTTATGACTGCAAAATTATGACTGAGGATGACTAGCGATTGCTTGCAGTTATATTCTTGAAGGCCAACACTTTGGGGAGAAATATGATTGCAAAATATGACTGCCAGTTATTTTTACGCCTTGTACTTTACAAGCGTTTACTATACGGCCATTAGAAATACCAAAGTACTTCATAGGAAACATAGGGAACATGTTTGGGAACATTGAGTCATATTATCACTAATATTTTCATATAATAGTGATTTTGTTTTGTTTTGGGCAATTCAAGAAAAATTTGGGCAATTCCAAAAAAATATAGAGAAGTCATTGTTTAAAATTTTAAAATCCTAGTCACCTACTTTTTTAGATTTTGAATCCTAGTCACTATTTTTTTAGGGTTTTGAAACCCTAGCTGCCACTTTTTAGGATTTTGAAACCCTAGCCGTCACTTCTTATGGCTCTTCTTCCTTACTTTTTATTGTCTCTTAACTCTCATTTGTTGTTGCTTTTTGTTGCATCTTAACTCTTGTTTCTTGTTGCTCTCTAGTTCATGCTTCTTGTTTCTTATTGTTGCATCTAAATTCTTTCTTTCTCTTGCATTTGAACTCTTTCTCTTGCATTTGAACTCTTTCTTCTTCCTAGTTCTTGTTTTTTTGTTTCCTCTTGTTTTGTAGTTCTTGCTTCTTATTTCTTCTTGTTGCATCTATACTCTCATTTCTTGTTGTTTCTTGTCATGTCTTAGTTGATGCTTCTTGTTTCATCTTGTATCTTAGTTGTTGCTTTTTATTTGTTCTTATGTCTTAATTGTTGCCTCATATTGTGTCTTAGTTGTTGTTTCTTGTTTTGTATTGCTTCTTGTTTCTTATTGTGTCTTAGTTGTTGTTTAGTTGTTGCTTCTTATTCCTTATTGCATTTTAACTTTTGATTTTTGTTATCTCTTAGTACTTATATTTTTTTTCTTGTTTCCTCCATCATCAATCTTATTCTTCCTATCCTAAACTTGAGCTACATATTTTGTGTTGATTATAAATCTTTGAAGGTTAGGCTTTGTTGTTCAATCACTAAAAACTAACCTCTCATTTCTTTGATTGTATATGCAGGCATCAAAAGTTGAAACAAAGACATTGGAAGCTACTTACAACTTCATGAAGCCAAAAATATGACTTACAGAAGTCATATTCTATAAAATATGACTGACGAGAGTCGTATTCTACATTACTGCAAAATATAACTCACCTCAGTCATATTCCATGCCATCAAAAAATATAACTGACTGCAGTCATATTCCATGTCATTCAAAAATATGACTGACTGCAGTCATATTCCACGTCATCCAAAAATATGATTGACTGCAGTCATATTCCATGTCATTCAAAAATATGACTTATTGTAGTCATATTCCATGTCATCAAAAAATATGACTCACTGCAGTCATATTCCACGTCATCCAAAAATATGACTAACCGCAGTCATATTCCACGTCATCCAAAAATATGACTAACCGCAGTCATATTCCACGTCATCCAAAAATATGACTAACCGCAGTCATATTCCACGTCATCCAAAAATATGACTGACCATAGTCATATTCCATGTAGGATTTTTTTGTTTGCCCGAGCAACTCAAGAAAAAGTCAAGACTCCCCTAGGAAAGTCAAAGTATACGCCATGTTGGCATATTATGGCTAAAAATGGGTATTTATACCCCTCGGAAAATATGACTGCCAATATGACTGATGTCTGAAGCGACTGCTTCTAAACGACTGGAGTCAGTCATATTCCGAGTCATCTACAGTGATTTCTGCGTGAGTCGTATTTTTTGATTTTACGACTCACTACAGTCATATTTTGCAGTCATAAAACATTGCTTTTGTTGTAGTGATTGGATTCAATGCATTGTGAGAAGAATTTGTGCGAGAACATTGTGAAGATTTTGTGGGGCATGAATGACAGTCCTGGAAGTAGAATTGATGCCCAAGAATTAGGCATCTGTGAAGAGATTTGGCTTCAGGAATCATGCCGACGAGAGGATGAGTACTACATGCCACAGGCACTGTACGTGTTCAAGCCCCATGAAAAGAAGCAGTTCCTGGCTATAATTTCTAATATTCGGACCCCTTCCAACTATGTGGGAAGCATTCACAAGCGCCTGATGGATGGGAAGCTGCAATATATGAAAATACACGATTATCACGTTCTGATGCAGCAAGTAAGACGCATCAGTGATTTTTCTATATCACTGAAGACACCATAGAAGACATTGCGAGTGACATGTGAATGTTTTTTCGGACGTGGAACCCACGGAGCACGTGCGTGCGGACATGTGTTAATGAATGTCTCTAGGAACAGAGTAGAAGTTCAGTCACATCTATAGGTTGACCAAATTCATAAACATCCTTAATGTTTTTTTTTTTGTGTTTTCCCTGAATGCATACTTTTTTCACTACATGAAGTGCATGCGAGCAGTTTTTGTATTTGTCCATGAACATGAAATTCAATTATTTGCTAGGGCATGACATTGTACTCAAACATTGTTGGCAAATCTTACCGGTGGCCATACGAAACTTACTCGATGAGAACGTGCGTGCAGCCATCATCAAAATGAGTAGAGTTTTCCAAAAATTGTGTGCTAAAGAAGTTCGGATGGACGACCGGGACGACATGATGCGCAATGTCGTTATGGCTACTTGCGTTCTGGAGAAGGAATTCCCACCCATTTTCTTCAGCATCATGTCACATCTTCCCGTACACTTGGTACAACAATTATTTGTGTGCGGTCCTATTCATTGCCGTTGGATGTATCCGATAGAGCGGTACATGAAAACCTTAAAAGATTATGTCCGAACTTTTGCACATCCAAAGGGTAGCATTGCGGAGGGCTATCGAATGGACGAGACACTTGGATTTTATACGGAGTACATGCGTAAGTACAAGAGGACAGTGCATCGTGTATGGGACCCAGATGAAGATGCTACTATGACAGATGAGATTCTTCAATCGAATTCACAGCAGAGGCAGAGGATGTCAAATGATTTCAGAAGCTTAGTTTACGCCTTCGTACTTGACAATGCCGTGTGCCTAGAGCCTTGGCGTCAGTGAATTCTCCTCTCTTCTCTTCACTTTGCTACTACTTAGAGCTGCAGTTGTGCTTCATAGTGTCGTACACCTTTGATCATCTACGCAGCAAACCCTGTCATGGACATGGAGGACTTCCGTTCCATGCTTTGCAGTCGTATCGTAGGACAACTTGTGCTTGTCACGAGAGACGTGTAGGAAAACATCTTGCGGAACATTGTACATGACATCATTCATGACATGGTTGATTGCAGCGTGCAGCACTGCTACGTAGACACATGTTGCACATGTACCCATATTTTTTCCTAGGAGCATAGCACACAACACTGAATTGTACGGTAAGTAATGTTGAAGCAAATGATGTGCAGGGAGTACACAGCGGCTAGATGTGAACGCTAGCAACAGAGAGAGGCATATCGACGAACTTTTCGCCGACGCCATCCATCAAAGGCAGTGCGATATACAGTGGACCTTCAGGACTTGCCACCTTTCACTTTGTGGTTTAGCGCATGGGTGAAGGCCTTGCTAGTAGCAGGTGAAGCTATTGACAACAACATAGTATAGTACATCGAACCTCCTAAGCAATTCGCTACATCATATCGCCAAATGTATGCTTCTGGCATGCACCTCCGTGTTCGCCGTGCTGAAACTGCACTTGTTACACGGGACTCTTGTGTGGTAGCCTCATTCACATGTCAACTTCGATGGGGTCTCTGCAATGGTCGTCCTATTGAGAGAACTCATGACTATATGGGGTACATTGAAGAGATATTGGAGCTTGACTATCAAAATCATTGCACAACATTGCTTGTGTGTGATTGGGTTCGAGAAAGCACTTCTGGTCACTTTCCTCATATCCAACGAGATCGCTATGGCTTTGCCATTGCTAATTTCAACCATATGGATGGCAAGGTGCATGCAGATTCATTTGCGTTTCCGATGCACTGTCAACAAGTTTTTTTTGCAGATGATCCTTAGAAGCCTGGGTAGAAGGTCATATGTCGTACAAATGTCAGAGGTAGACGTGGAGAACTTCAAGACGATTCACCAGTACCTTCAATGATTGAAGTGGGAAATGATGACGACTTTGTGGGGCTTCAATCAATAGCCTTGGAGGTAGAGCCAGATAGAGAAATGGCCAATGAAGGTGGTACATTTGTTGTAGTAACAGCAGAGGCTCGTAGACAAGAAGAAGTAGATAGAATATAGTGGGGCTGCTCATTTGCAACACATACAGCAGTGCAATTGTCAACCGCAATGTTGTTGTGGACATTAGCAGCGTTCTATAGTATGTCTAAGCACATGTAGCCATATAGGCCATGATATCATCAATGACATGAATCCAAACAGGTATACAACGCATACAAAGATTCATATGTCTGAATGTTTGTTTCCATAGAAAAAGTAACATATTCCTTTCCATACTATAAATTTGTCATGGGTGCAAGTCAATGTTATAGGGGTCAGCCGAAGGTAGAAGTTCATTTTATTTTTTAAGCTACCTTAGCCTTAATCACAAAAATAGAGTGCATGATTTTGTTGTTATGAGTCGGATATAATGTAAGCAATTTAGAACTATGGAATGCATTCATGTTTGTAATGTTGCAAGGAAATGATGTAGCTAGGAAAAAAAGAAAATAGGAATTCATGAAATTTATGGGTGTTTAATGCATATGTTCCATGAACTAATATAAAGGAATTCCAAATTTTGAATTTCTCTTAATGGAAGTGTTTCCAAAATTAAAAAAAGGGAATTCATGAATTTATTTCGTATTACATGGAAAGGACCCCAAAAAAACAAAACAAAATTTGTTAAAGCTTCTTGTGCCATATGGAAATGATCATACAAATCAATTGAAAGTGAAATTCATGTCTATTTGTAGAGTTCTATGGAAATGATGAACAAAACATTTGAATTCATGAATGTTTTCTTTTTCAAATGGAAATGAGAGAACAGTGCCATGAACAATGCAAGTCATGAATGTTATTGTTGTATCGTGCAAGCAATAAAACAATTTAAAAGTAGAATGAAAGTCTTTAATGAAAGGAAGCTTTGTATGTGTTTATGTTGTATTTCTTACAAACCCCATATATTAATTTCCGTATTGCACATTTCTTATGCCAAGAATAGAGTTTTTCGGGGGGGAAGCCGAAAGTGGAAGTCTCTTATTTATGTCAACAGGCCTAAGTCTGGGGAAAAAAATATGAGTGCATGAATTAGTTGCAATTAATTGCTATTAGATGGATTTGATGTAGCAATTTAAAAAATATGCAGTGCATGAATTTTTTTTTGTGTTAGGTGGAAAAGATCAAACCAAAAAAAAAATTTCATATTCATGAATGTTTGTTGCATTACATGCATATGAAAGACCAGCTTCATGGAATTCCAAATTCATGATTTTCTTTGTTAGATGGATGTCATGTAACATTAAAAAAAATTTGAAATTCATTAAAGTTTTGGTGTTAGATGGAAATGATTTGACAATTAAATAAAATTTTGAATTCATTAATGTTCTCTGTGTCATATGGATACGATCTTCCAATTCAAATAATTTAAAGATTATAAATTTTATTTTTGCTAGATGGATATGATCTTCCAATTGAATTCAAATTCACTTTCATGTCTATTTTTAGTGTTAGATGGAAATGATCTACCAAAAAGAAAATTTTGAAATTCTGAATGTTTTTTACTTATATGGAAAAGATCTAACAATATTCAAGAATTTGCAATTCATGAATGTTTTAGGTGTTAGATGGAAGTGATGACCGAAGTTAAAAAAATTTAGAAATTCATGAATGTTTTCTTGCGTAAGATGTCCACTATGATCTTACAATGAAAAAACAATAAAAAAAACATGAATGTTATTTGTGCTACATGGATGTAATGTAACAATAAATAAAATTGAAAATCGTTAATGTTTTTGGTGTTCAATGGAAATGATTTGACATTTAAATAAAAAATTTAGAACATGAATGTTCTCTGTGTCATATGGATACGATCTTACAATAAAAATAATTTAAAGAATATAAATGTTATTTAATCTAGATGGATATGATCTTACAATTGAATTCAAATTCACTTTCATGTCTATTTTAGTGTTAGATGGAAATGATCTAACCATAAGAAAATGTGAAATTTATGAATGTTTTTTACTTATATGGAAAAGATCTAACAGTACTCAAGAATTTGCAATTTATGAATGTTTTTGGTGTTAGATGGAAGTGATGACAGAAGTTAAAAAAATATTGAAATTCATGAAAGTTTTCTTGCGTAAGATGTCCACTATGATCTTACAATGAAAACAGAAATATTCATGAATGTTATTTGTGCTATATGGATGTGATGTAACATAAAAAAAAATTGAAATTCATTAATGTTTTTGCTATAACATGGAAATGATTTGACAATTAAATATTATTTTGAATTCATGAATGTTCTCGGTGATATGGGTACGATCTTACAATTAAAATAATTTAAAGATTATAAATGTAATTTCTGCTAGGTGGATATGATCTTACAATTCAATTCAAATTCACTTTCATGTCTATTTTTAGTGTTAGATGGAAATGATCTAAGCATAAAGAAAATTGAAATTTCTGAATGTTTTTTACTTATATGGAAATGATCTAACAATATTCAAGAATTTGCAATTCATGAATGTTTTTAGTGTTAGATGGAAGTGATCACAGAAGTTCAAAAAATATAGAAATTCATGAATGTCTTATTTCATAAGATGTCCACTATGATCTTACAATGAAAAAAAACACCAAACATGAATGTTGTTTGTGCTACATGGATGTGATGTTAAGAAAAAAAATTTAATTTGTTAAAGTTTTTGTTGTTAGATGGCAATGATTTGATAATTAAAAAAAAATCTGAATTCTTGAATGCTTTCAGTGTTAGATGAATTTTTTTATAGAAATCATGAAAGTTTTTTGTGCTAGATGTATATGATATTACAATTCGAATCCAACTGAAATTCTTGTCTATTTTTAAAGTTATATGGAGAGAACCTAACAATTCAGAAAAATACGAACTTCATGAATGTTTTTTCTGTTACATGGATATGATCAAACCATTTTAAAAAATTGGATTCATGCATGCTTTCTATATTAGATGGATATGATTAAACAATTCAAAAAATTTGGAATTCATATACCTTTTTTTCCATGGATATGATGTGACAATTAAAATAATTTAGAATTCATGAATGTCTGTGCTATTAGCAGTATATGATTTAATAATTAAATTAAATTAGGAGTTTCTGAATTTTTCCAAAATTAGATGCATATGATGTTATGAAAAATACAAAAACTGAAATTGCTATTTTCTGCAGTTCCCTAGTTCCTAGAAAAGTGCAAGGTGCTATCAATTGTAAGACCAATTTATTTGGGCTTATAGAAAGGCTTTCAAATAAAAAATGTCTACTTCTATGGAATAAGGCCCCCTGCAGTGGCCCCTACTTCATTTAGCATGCACATGTTATGGCAAACTCCTCTTATGTAGTACTTTGCCCTTTCTCATGCCAGCAATTCAATCCTTTTATATTTGAAGTCCAAGGTATTCGTCCCTTTATCTATTTTAAAATAATAGGGTGGGCAATAGGTGCTCCCAATTCAATGGCCTAATTTTTTGGGCCCACAAAAATGGATTAATAATATGAAGGGCCCACTGAGATGAAATTTTGAAGCTAAATATCACCTTTTCCTTGTCCTTTTTATTTACCATGTTCAACACTTCATGAGCGTCAAGGTAAGAAATATATATTAATTTCAGACATAGAAATTCACTTCAACAATTCTAGGATGCAGCAGTCCGTACGAGCAATTTTTAATTCACCACTTGTCATTAGAAAGTGTCCACATTTTTTAAAGCCTAAAGGAAGCACCTGCCCCTTCTTCAACATTTCTCACTACTCGGCAGCCCCCCAGCACTGCTCAGTCGCTGCCCGAAGTGGTTCCAGACGAAGCTGTTGACGTGGACAACCTGCGTTCTTGGTGACGTCACCAAAAAACGTCTTATGTTTTGTCAAACGTCGCAAAAGACATGTGACGTTGCAAGTGACATTAAGATGCTGTTTGAAATTTTATGCCTTGTTTTCGGTGACACGAACTGAAATCTCGTCCAAAAAACTATGTTTTTTCAGAAACGTCGCATGTTTCCGATAAACACGTGACGTCTTCCAGAACGTCACATGTTTTTGTAAAAACAGGAGCAAAAACGCCAGTTTCTTATAGTGACACTTTGCACATTCAATGTCCTTCCTTGTTACCACTTGTAATCTTTGCATACTACTCTTTTTCTTCCCCCTACAACTTGTAAATGGGCTACAAGAAACAACTCCATTGTAAATGAATGTTGTCAACAAGCAAGTAATATTTGAAGTTTTAATGTTCATTTATTGAGAATTGGAGGTCATTACCTTCTCTACACAATAAATTAGTGACAATGGACAACTGATTAGTAAGAATGTTGAAATTGTGATTATCCCTAGCAACCTTGAACTATTTGCCATATCCAAAGAGATTGATCTTCCAAAACCTCCAAGATGACACTTTGAACTCCATCCCTTATCTTGAAATTGTCCTTACCATGCAACGAGGCAATCTTTCTACTACCAATGTATGCAATCCAAGTTTTCAAATATGCTAGCAATGAAAATGGAGGCTTTGTTTACAGTCAATTTTTTCAACAAATCTTGGTGATTAGATTGATACAAAAAATCTCATAACAATTACTAATTGCAAATACAAATCAATTCATGATTTTAATAACATTACTCTCACCCAATCTACAATATTCATTGATTGCATTGACAAGCAACTATGTGTAAGTACATATAATGCAAACAACAAAGCACTTCTACAATGCAAATAAGTCTAATCTCCCCACAACATCCCATTTTTGCATAAATCAAATATCAAAATTAAGACATCTTGAACAATTTTCAAGAACCCTCATCAAGGAATACACATATGATACAACATATCAATTATATACCTAGAAAAATTCTTGGTACCATAGTTTTGAAAACACACATTTCAACCAACAATTACATGTACGATTAGTGCATTAAGCCCCATTGGTTGTGTTAATTCCTTTCTCATTCTAAACCATCTCTTGAATTAAGTTAGGTATGGTTCTTTGCAACTAGCCATGCTACAATCCCTTGTCCTTAAAAAGAAACGTATGCTCAAATCTAGAACCACCAAAGGAATTCTAAATGGCTTGCAAACTTTGCCCTTCTCGTAGTAAATGTTGTTGAAAAACAGGGCTTGTGAGAATCCTTCATCAAAGTCGAAATCTTCTATTGTTGCATTAGGGGTAATCACACCTTCTTCATCCCATTCTCAATCTTTAAAGAATGGGGACATAGCACTCTCTTGTTGGTTCTTTGTGGCTTGTAGAGGTCCCATTATTTGAAGAGAGAGAATGGCCATTATTCTCCTTTGTAGGTGAATAATGGTCATGAAGAAGATTTCTTCATAGAATTTTTCAACTTGCTTGTTGGTCTTTGCGTGCACTTTCACCCTATTTGCTAAAACAATCAGCTGCTACCTCTGAGTTGTATCAAAGTTGCATCTACATCAACATCTACATCAACTTTGCATCAAATTTGCCCATGCATTTGTATCAATGCAATGATCTCCTCTACAAGCAAAAAGTTCTCCCAAATTTCCATTCTCACTCTTGAAACAACACAAAAGGGGTGTGACACCTTCTTCATGTAGAAGGGCTCTCCAGAGGCTCCTCTTTTCTCTCACCAACTTTTCATTCTTCATAGAAATTTGCTTCTTTGATAATGTGAGTACCCCTAATGATTAAGGTAAAACATCCCATTGCGGTCAGATGACCCATAGCAGACACCTAACAACCCCATGACAGTTTTTCAAGCCATAATCAATGCCTAGCCTGACACCCATGGAGTGATTAGTGACCTCATTAGGAGCACCCAACTTTTTAGTGTAAATCATTATAGAATGTGACTTTTTTAGGGCCTTCCACATTAAAAATTATTGTGACTGCTTTAGGTGATTAAGATGAACATATTAGATATAGTTTTTGTTGGTTATCAGGTAGCCTACTGACTCATTTGGATAGATTAGTTCAAAAATTCATAACAAATTCATACATTGTCTGAAAAATAAAATTTCAATTGCTCTCACTATTTCTCACACTTGTCTTTACGTGGGAAAAAATTTGAAAAATTTCATCAGTGGCATGAGGGCAGACTCCAAATTCTGACCACAATGGGCTGCTTTACCTTAGTTGCTGTAGCCGACCCCACCACCGCTCCATGATGCTGGACCTCCACCGCGTCAGCAGTCCCGCATTGTGGCCAACTGCTTCAGTTGGTTTGGTTTCAGTTGGTTTGGTTTAGGCTTTTAGGGTTCCCAGTACCGTGATTGGGTTGAGACGCTGCAGCCGGGGTTTGAAGGTGCAAAAAAAGCCCACGTGAACTCGCATGACATGAACCACTGCAGTGCCAGTGACCTGCTCAGGACTGAGGATGCTCTAACCAATTCAGTGTACTGGTAATTGCACTACTCGGGCAACAAATGGGCTCCTTTCAGGAGCGTTTGCCACTGGACATCTGGAAGTTGTCCAACTACTTGTGTGCACATGATGACAAATAAGGATTTTACTGAGGATTTCTGGGATGTGCAATCACAGAGGTCTGAGTGTCCTCTACCTGATGTAGCAGTGCACCCTTGTGTCTGAGGAATGTCGATCCGGCAGTCCCCATTCGTCGAACAAGGCTCTCGCACTGACCTTGGCTAGGCCTTTAAGAATTCGGGGATCAAAGTCTCCAAAATTATCATTTTCAAAACTAAGTCAGAGCTTTTGCAAAATCAATTTTGACCAGTGCCTGTGTTCACAACCTGACATTGTGGAAGTTGTCCATGGAGATGAGTACACAATTGGCGAGGGTTAAGAATGATGTGTCCTCGGTCATGCTAGAAATGTCGGTCTGGCACTTCTCATCGAATGGACTAAGTCTCTCACCGACATCAGCACGGCATAAGACAATTTGGGACCATGGGAAGATCCAACAGGGCATGCTGGTGGCCTTGCAGCAGGATCATAGCGATTGTAGCAGTGAATTTGGCTTTCATCGATGGAGGGAAGTAGTATGATCATATGTACCAACGATGTAGAAGAGTACCTTGAACCAAGCTCAGCTCTCCCTAGCTTGCTTCAGTCATTTATGAATTTTGCCCAGACACGTCGTTTCCGTCTGACTCGCTCCTGTAGCTGGCAAGCATCTGGACTGGACTGGACAGGACATGCAACCGATTCTAGAGCAGTAAGCTAGTCAATACTAATATAATTTCTGGTCGGGGCCCTCGAATTCACATGGCGGAATCGCAGAGCTCTGTAACTGCTGTGAAATCCAGATAGTTGTTGAAATTCCAACTAAACAGAGACACAGTTTGGCAGACATCGGCGGAGATCTCCATTTCCGATTTCACGAGTCTTCGACTACAATCAAGACGTTTCGGAGACTGACTACCAATTAATTCACGCACAGGATAGTCCAAGATGGAGACTTCGGGGAAACTGAAGGTGCACGCAATCACGGTGCTCAGCGTGGTGTGCAACGCCTAGTACGTGGGGGTGGCTCATGGCGCGGAGTTGGAGCGCCCAGAGCAGGAGTAGTTTCGCACAAATCCCTTGCGGCGCAACCTACTGAGTCCGCCTGCCGTTTACAAACGAGTCTCTGCCTTTCCATTTGCAGCGATGCGCCGGTGTTCGTTTCTGGGAGGAGCAACTCTCCTTCTCCTTCGACGAGCCTCGCACTTCGTCGTGTCCCCTTCGGCGGGGCTGCACTTCTGCCTGGACGTTGTGCGAGGGTTATTTCGCAAACGGTGCGAACATATCCTGGATTGCCGGACACACTAAAGTTCAATGTCAAGGTTTCCGGCAACTGATGAAATGGTCCTTGCGTCATTGCTCCCCTCTTCGTCCGAATCGAACGAGGTCCACATACACAGCAATGGCGCGGCCTGTGGAAAGCGAAGGAGCTTCCGTTTTCGGCAGTCAACAACAAGGTAAACCTTACATTCGCAAACATTGGAAGCAAACATTCGAGCTAAAGCGTCGCGATTGGCAATGTCGAGGTGGACTTAGAGGATGACTACTTGATTGCCGAGGATTGCTAAGTTGTGGACAAGAGTACTGTACCTGTATGCATTGCTGACCTTCGTCGGAGTTCTAGTGCTAGGGATTCTTGTGGTGCATGTTGTAGGTTCTCAGAGCAACAGAAAACGGAAGTGAACCCCCACCGGTGATGCTCTATAATACATGGTACACCCCTCAAATGTAGATTTCCAACCAAATCAATGAAAACTTTATTCTTGCACTCCGCATATATCGTCGTCAGACTGGTACAAGTGTTTCCCAGATTTTCTGAAAGGTGCTCGAACCTTGTTGCAGCTATGATACATGAAACCCAATCCCTGTATGAAGTGCTTGTCCACAATGCAGATAGGCAGATTCTTTTGCAGAATGACCTCACATGTACTCCTGTGAGTCACATCCAACACACGCTCTATAGCTGTGCTCCTTTTTGCCATAACTCGGCTGGAATTCTATGAATCAAGAGTGAGGAGTAGGATCCTTTCCAGACCCCATGAAGAGGTGGGTGACGAGCATGTTACCTCGGCGCAGCTTTTCCACCAGGCGACCTACCAAAGGTACCTTGATTGTGTTCCGATCCAACAATGGTTTCTTATTCCACCTGTGCAGACATTTAATTACCACATTCAGTAGAGCCCCAAAATAGATTTTCATTGCCAAGGATCACCTATAAATTGTGCCAAATGATCTGATATTGTCCACGAATCACGCTGAGGGTATACTATTTTGATAATAGAGGATATGATAACACTCACATGTCAACATGGCGAACCACTTTTCCATTTTCGACCTGCAGGAAGTAGAACAAAAGTCAAGTCCAAGTCAATTGAAAGCTGATAACATCTCAAAAACTAATGCCGCTAGATATTTCAAGTACATACTCAAACAAAAAAATTAGATCTATGTGAAAGTCAGAAGCACAGGATGCCAGCATTCCAGAGGAGACCTCGTGAACAAAACTGCTATATCCATGCTTTGAGTTAAAATAATATAAACCAACGGAAGGTGCTCAGAAGTAAGAACGTGTTGACAACGTCTCGACATAATAAAACGAATGCAAAATGATCAACTTTTGACATACCTGCAACGAGATGAGGGACACCACATCAATAGTCTTCCCTCCCAACTTATATCTCTGCAGATTATCGATCTTGATCTGCGACATAGCCAAGCATGAATTCCAGTGGAAGTCAGAGCAGGGCATCTTAAGCATGTATGGTACCATGCAGGCAAACCCAGAGGAATCAAATTGGCTACCTCGCCAGAACTGAGTGCAGATTCCTCCTCTGTAACAGTATACTCGATCATTTTCGCATCCTTGAAAACCTGTCAAGAACTCCTGAATATACGTCAGTCGACCGTTCGCTATCCGAGCACACACGCATAGTTACGATCATCGATCTAAAAAAGATACCATTCAAGGTCCCAATACCCTGCGGGAGTATATCAGGATTCAGATGCCTCTACAGAACCAGTTGCAGGATAACAATAAGCAGTAGAGTATCCCACGTAAACTAAAGTATTCTAAGCTTCCCAATTAGTTAAGCACGACCTTGGGGATCGAATAAAATGCCGATTTTATCTGCTTTACACTGCACAGAAACACCAAACACAAGCTTCTTCAGAAAACCCAGTGACCAAAACCCTTGCGCGTTCAGGTATCCCTGATAGATGGACTGTGAAATCCAGACAAACCCACTGCATTTCAAACGAACAAAGGCGCATACCCGTGGGCTTGCATAACAGGATCCTCGAATGTCGCCTTGGGATCGTATATTTCATAGTCAGCGGCGGTTGCATTGCAGTTATACCTGCTTCCACCAGAGTGAAAATGAACGGATCACATAACCAAAACGTACTGCAAAACCCTTAAATTGATCTCAACAATTATATATGACGTCTTTTAACACAGAAAGAGAGAGAACGAACAATTTCTCTTGAGGAAAAGACCAGGTTCGAGTTCGACTTCACCAAAACTGGAGGTTGGGAAATCTTTTTCATTAGTTCAAAAGAAGCAAATAAAGAATATAAAAATCCCTACATGAGAGCCTGCACCTTACAGATTCAGTATGTGAGGCAGAATACCAGCCGCAAGATTTCCCAGTTCAATCTTTGCCTCGCCATTCGGAGGAAACTCGTCCGTAGGAGGTGCCGACCCTTCTGCAGAGTGCCAGCAATTACAGGAACAAATACTTATAAGCTAGCGTAGGGACATGCTTCTGCGGTAATAAATGGCGGGAGAAGCAAGTATACAAAACATGAAACAACAAAATTCAATTCGAATAACAAACAGTACGTACTAGACAAGAACCATAGAACAGCCCCAATGTACCCATCCCGCGACGAAACAACTAAGATCCAACATATGAAATTCTGACAAGACCCATGAATCTAAAGTGGCCTGCGTCATTATCTCGTACGACTTTCCAAGAGTTGGTGAAACTCATCCCGGACTAATTTCTTGGACGGGATTGTGTCCCACTTCATCTGTTGGATTCCAGCTGTGACACTTGTCAATGATTCAAGAAATATATAGTGATCCGCAGCAGCAGCAAAAAGATAGACTGGTGCACGTAAGCCAAATGTTGGTCTGACCAGCAGAAGCGGTGGGCGCAGACGACATGGTCCTGATACACACCGGCGAAACGCTGCCACCGGTGCTGTTAAAGCGCCAGCGAAGTGAGAACTGTGACAGAAGCAGAAATTGGGGATGTGAGATGAAGAGCAGCGGCTGTTGCTTCTTTGGGACACGTTGCAGGAGAGGAGACCGCAGAAGTGTAAGAGTAAGCTTATTTGTGCACAAGACAAGCGCCACCATGGTCGAGGCCCCAGGAGTAGGGCGCAAGTGCGTTTCCGTCTTGTTCGCAGGCCTCAACAACACGCCTTCTTCTACAGGGCAGGGCTGCTGCTGAGAGCGATTCTTCAGGCGCGCTCCAGTTCTCTCAGTCGCCCACGGGCACCCTTGTTCAGGCGCACCAGGGCACGGAGAAAGGAGAAAGGCCGCGGCGACGGAGCAGGAGCAGGCCGATCCTGGGAACATGAGATCTCACAAGAGAACGTCCGTTCGAATGTCGCAGCTTCTCCGCGGCTACCACGAACCCGGCCCGAGCCCGAGACAGAAAGTGGCACTTGCTAGTTTGTCTTTTCAAGGCACTCACAGTGCACATCTTTTGAGATATGTGACTTACGGAAATTTCACACAAGGGGAAATTTATGTCCAATCTAGAGCTCTTTTTTGGTATTGAAAGTTAACTTGACAAACTACAAGAGAAATATACCATAATACCAAAAAATAGTCACAAGGGTTCTTAGAAGTTAATTTAAACATAATACTAATATTCCTAATTGTGAGCTCATACAACAAATACGAAAATGTACATTCTCCTACAAAAATGTATCTATATCTATAGTACTCATCAATAATTACATAGTCTATTTTGATGTATTACAAGTCTGGGACCCTTTGAAAATAGACAAGCCGCTGGAGCTCCTATTTATATAAATCTTTTAGATGAGAAATCTAACTACAAAATCTCATGTGATCAGATGCATTGGATTGACAATCCCTAGATTGCAAAGTGGTAAATCTGAATGTTTTCTCCTAGCTGCTTGAAGTTGCCATTATTTCTGGTCCTTCGGAAAAAGCCCCAATTATAGGGTTGGTAATGTGCTGAATGTGTTTCATCAAGAAGTTGTGGCACTGGAAATACATCAGTCTTGATATCAGGATCAAAGAATATAGGAATAGAAAACCTTTCCTTGGTCTCATTCACCACAACACGGTGCTCAACTCCACAATATTTGTCATTGCTCCAGACTTGGAAGATGGCCCCGACATTAATAACAAATGCATCTTGGTGAGGTTTCACTGCTATCCATTGTCCATCCTTTCGCTTGACCTGAAGGGAATGAAACCAAGAAATTAATGACTTTTATATACTTGCAAAGTGGAAACTACAGATTTTTACAACCACCATGAATTATAATTAGTACACCCCACAAATAAGCACTCAATGTTTACAAAGACCTGCAATCATAGTCATAAAAAATGCCACAAAATAAAAGAGCCTTGAATAGTTGTTTTTTTAGACTTTAGAAAACCTCTCACCTGCAAACCACCAACGTCATCTTGTGCAAGGATTGTAAGTGCCCCTGAATCAACATGCCTGAGAAATACACCGTGATTTCAAACATCAACAAAAAGCCATATCACACGATTCAACTCATATTCGCATATATTATCAGAGGAAATCAGGTGGGTTCTAAGAAAATTTTATACATGCTCCAAGGTGGACACAAATAATCACAAAACACTTCTCTAGTAGGTTGACAAAGTTCTTAATGTTAACAAGCATTAAATTCATATAGTTCCTATACAAAGTGAATGTTTAAGTTGATGTTAGTGTAATGGTGTTAATTTTAGCATCAACTTGGTAGTACATTGGTACCTATTAACATTAACTCAACATTATCTTGACATTGATTTACATGATCCTAATATTCATCTATTGTTCTATTAAATTAGTAGTAGTAAATTTGGTGAATCTAGTGAGGGATCCTTTGAAATTAGATTGTCCTACCTATTGACACCACAAACCATGTTGGCAAGTGGGCATTGAGGGTAGTAATTCAAGCGTGCACGGATGGTATTCTCCTTGTCAAAGCAATGGTGGAAGAGGTTGAAAGGCAAGCCAAGACTGACGGTAATGAGGCCTAGCAACAAATTCGCCAGATGGACCACTGCAGCTGTGTACTCTTCACATGCTTCTTGTAAGCCCTTTGGTTTTGCAGGCCACTGATTGTAGCTTTTCATCGTGGTTTCAGAATATCTCCCACTCCTGCACAACATGAGCAGACGAGGGTTTGATAACGACTTGAGATCGTCGACAAAATTAAAAGCTAACTACAGAGGTAGATAGGGCGAAGGTATGAAACAACTATCCAGAGGTCTTTGTGGAGAGTTCGCCAAACACAAATCTCAAATTTAGTGCCACCAAATCATAATTTTAATCAATCCACAGAAAAACACGAACTCTAGCAATTATTTGCTGAAGTCTTCCAATCACAAGAATAAATAAAATCAGGTGAGCTATGAGCATTCAAAATAGTCAAAAACTATTGATTTTCCCTCAACTATGCTGCTTTTTTCATTCCAATCATGTCAAAATCTTGATTTTAGATATGCTGCTCCAAACAATAGAATCTTTACTTCATCTCAACATTCAAAATCTAAAAATAAATTTGAAATTCAAACTCTTCTGTCATATTTTGAATCACTAGCAATATTCATTGATAAAATCAACTGATTAAAAATTCAATATTCAACCTATAATCTATACATACCCAAAAGACATCATTTCAAACTTAATAGATGCATGACGTTTCAATTGAAGGTTGGTCATTTTTGTAGATTCCAAAGAAGAGATAAGACCACATGTAATGACCCGTTTGGAATGCTCCTAAGTCTCTTTCTTGAAGGAGTAGATTGCCAGTTTCTGAAGAAATCCTCTTTCCGTAACCAGGTCACAGGAGTTGAGTTGAATTACGCTTAGGTCTCCAAAAAATCTCCATATAAACTAGCAATGGAGAGTTCAGGCTTACCTGTAATCGTTTTCCACAGTTTCAGGCATTTCCATATACCCTAGAGAAGCCCAATCAAAAATCTCTTTCCAGTCCCGCGTGTTCTTGGTGAGCTCCGAGTCATTGTAGCCGAGATGGCGGTCGAAGCTTCGGCCGATTCTCCGCTTTTCCTCGAGAGGAAGTGTGAAAAAAGCTTTGGCCATCTTCTTCACGTCGTGCAGAAGCTCCGGGGGGACCTCGTGGTCCACGATCTGAAAAAAGCCCCACTCTGCGCAAGCGTTTCCAATTGCAGCCACCAGGGAGCGAAGCGGAGGGACTTCGGAACACTCGGTCAAGGTAGCAGCCATAGCCGACCAGTCGTGGCCTGCGGTGAGCTCTGCACCGAGGGCATCGAAAAACGGTCTGAGGCTGATAACTGGAATGTCGTCGTGGTCCAAATCGGAACCCAAGTTGGGCCGATGATCGGAACTCAGAATGAACGAATCCGTGACAGTGCTCCAGGAGCTCGGAAAATTCGCAATCTGCCCCATGGATGCTCCTCGTTCGCTCACTCACTCTATGAAATGCTCCAAAATCAAATCAATGCCAAATGAAAAACAATTAATTAATCGGCTTCTTCTTGAAGCAACGATGAGGCAATTGCATCATGAAATCCGCAGGACTGACAAAGAAAGGCCTGCGAGAATTACAAACTAATCTGGGATCCCATGTACAGAACAAAAGACTATGATGCACATACAAGTGGGTGAAGTGCAGAACTAGCTCTAAGTATGATCTAACCTCCTGCATGCACGCACTGTAAATCCCTCACGCTTTCTAAGTTCAAGAGGAATCAGAGTAGAACGAAAGCTCGACAAATGAGCTTGCGAGCACATTGCGGAAACTTCCAATTGAAAGGAATGGCAACCCAATTTTTCGCTTGCCTTGCCTGGAGAGTGGAGAGTGAGGACTCCCGGATATTTCGCCAGACTGTCAGAAATCTGACCTCTCTGGTTTCATCCCTCCAAAAACTGGCCTCTTAAATGCTGCCAACAGGGGGGACACTGGTCCAAAAAAAATGCCCTGCCTGAGGAGTGCTGGAAGGAGCATTCGCTGACAGTCCGTTTTCGAGAAAAGGGGGATGTATCTGAACGTGGAGAGTGAGGCTCCTGCAGTGGCTCTTTCCAGTGGCTCACAAGTGCCCGGGTATCGTTGGCTTCTTCACAAGTGCCCGGGTAGGAGCTTTGTACGGCTCGTGACGGCCAGGCCGTCAGTTCTCACTTCTGTAGTGTGCCCTGTGCCGTGCCATAGCCAAAATAAAATAAAATTCAAACCTAAGGTAGGTACACCCAAAACCACCACTTTTTGCTATTGAGTCTATTTTCTATTATTAGACTGGTCAAATTTTCATATGTTTTTGTTGGCAAGTGAAAGGAGGTTCCAACGCACCAGAGAATGTGGCATTTGGATACTATTTGCAAAAGTTATTAAGGAACAAAGTTTGGTTCTAAAAGCGTTTCTTCCACATAGGTAGAGAACTGATTTTGGAGATGTACATATAGTATAGATGGCGGTTCAAGGTTAGTGGCACATTTGGGTGTACCTACCTTAACCCCTAAAGTCCCTTTTCCAAAACCACTCAAAACTACCACTTCTACTACAATCACCTACAAAATAAATTTTTAAAAATATTTTAAAAAATCTAACTATAGGATCTTGTTCTACACTTGTCTAAAATCATGTGATAATTTTTTTGTGATTTTTGACTGTATAAATTGAAAGATATTAGCATTCAAGTGAAAGAAAAAAATTTCTTTCAAGAAGTCGCTATGATTGCCCACAAAACAAGAAGCTCCATAACTTTCACATCTCTGATCCAAATGGAATGAATCAAAGCTTCCCATTTAAAAAAAAATATAATCTACAACAACAAAAATATTAAAAAATTTATTTCAATTTTTTGTGGATTTTTTTTGTTGCCCTGTCTCCCCCATTTTGAGGTTATTGTGGCACTCCCGGGCACCAATTGAAATAAAAAATATATTCCTAGAAAGCTCTTAAGTTTTTCTATCTTATGAGAAAGTTTCAAAAAGTTTTAGTAAAAATTGAGATCATAAGAGCCTGTCTAAAATCCATTTTGTCCCCCGTAGGAACAATGGAACTTTAGGGATTAATTCATTAAAAAAAACTTTGAAATTACATATCTTTTCCAACATAGGTCCAAATGTTGTGAAGCAAAACCCATGCACCCTTCCTCAATGAGGGCTTTCCAACGGTACAAAAAATGCAACTAGGGGACACACAATCTAGAAGAACTCACTGTAACAAACAAAACAAAACAAACAACCGAATTTAAGGTATGAAAAACTTATGTGCTTTGTGTTGTTGCCATAGTCAAAAGAAAAATTAATTTTCTAATTTTCTTACTCATAAAAACTTCGGAATTCCATAACTTTCTAATTGTAGGTCCAAATGCCATGAAACTAAGCCTTACATCCCTCCTTGCTGAGAGCTTTCTAATTGTACCAAGAATGCAACTAGGGACATGCAGCTTGGGAGATCTCAATGTATCAAAGAAACAAACAAAACAAACATCCTAACTTAATGGATGGATGTTGAAAATTTAACCCTTGAAGAACATGGCCCATTGCCACATTATTTATAAACTCTATTTGACCTTTCAGTTTACATTAAAAGTTCAATCCTAACCTTTTTATTACATGGAAATATGTATTGCTATTTATCAATGGAAAAATCTACATTCATTTTGTAAAGATTGTCATTGTTGTAATTTATATTTAAAAGTAGCAAATTATTTTGGATATATATTGTGGGAACAACTTCATTTAATTGAAACGTGCTTCCAATAATAGAAATTTTAAGTTTTAATTATAAAATGGTGGAAAGTTTAGAAGTTTATTTGGAAGGACAATTTCAAAGAACATTGATGATGCCCTTAGAGTGACTCCACTAGAATTGTTACCCATGCCTTTGGCACCATTTATAGACTTGTGACATTGAAATGATTCCCAATGGGTCCTTGCCACTTTGACATGCATAAATATGTAAAGTTTTTCACCATTCATTTAATGATGGTCACTAGGAATATTCTTCATGATATTCTATAAATTAATCAAAAATATAAATTAACGATGGTCACTAGTCCTACTTTAAAATGCAAAATCATTTTGGTCACTAAAAGGCTTTAGAAGTGAAGTATTTATAGATACAGAACAATTCTAGGTACACTTGACCATTGGTGCTTAACCCAGGAAGGACGCTGCGGACAATAAGTGTGATGAATGACAAGGAATTCTCATTGTAGGACAGAACTACAACTATTCATCCTTGGATTTTTTTGTGGAAAGTAGACAACATCTACAGTAGCTTGACTTCCAATGAGTACTTTTGGATTTTTTTTTATTCCAATGACTCTCACGGTTACACAATACATGATTTCCAAGGTCACCCCCGCGTCCTTCCTAGGTTAACATGATATAGTGTAACATAGCTTACAATCTTCATTGAAATGATAAAGCAATTTGCTTGTGCATCCATGAATATGTAATTTATATGAATGAGACTCCAAACTATTCATCCAAATATTGAAAAATTCATTATACTTTGAGTTTACTAGAAGCAATTTTGGAAACTTTATCCACTCACAACTGAAAAAACATTCTGTAAAATGTTATATTTTGAATTTTTTGAATCTTCATTTGCCAAAAAATTCCTCAAATGTAGTAGAGTGCTATTACTGGGGCCATTCTCAAAAGAATTAAGGAAGCAGCTTGACGATGAAGTCACAAGATTAAATTTGAATGAATGAAACTAGGATGATTTTGGATGAAAGGAGGTAAGATTCTGTCGTTGTGGGTGAATGGAGACGATAACAAATGTGAATGAATGGAGACATGAGAATCTCTTTCTATCTCTTCTATTAAGATAGGTGGTTTGTTTTGTTTGTTTGTTTTGTTTTGTTTTGTTTAGTTTATCACGTTGAGATCTCACGGACCGTGCATCCCCCACTCGCGTGCTTGGTACCGTCGGAAAGCCCTCAGCGAGGAGGGGTGCACCGGCTTGGTTTTGTGGCATTCCAATGTACGGTGTAAAAGTTGTGCATTTTCAAGTTATTTTTGGTTCTAGAAAATTAGAAAATTACTTTTACTCATATTTTGGTTGCAATCTTGGTACCGTCAGAAAGCCCTCGGCGAGGAGGGGTGCACCGGCTTGGTTTCATGGCGTTCCGACTCATGGTGTGAAAGTTATTGAATTTTGAAGTATTTTTATGAACTAAATAATTAGAACATTAGTTTTACTTATATTTTGGTCACAATCTTGATACCGTTGGAAAGCCCTTGGCAAAGAGGGGTGCATGAGCTTTGTTTCGTGGCATTCCGACTCACGGTGAGAAAGTTATGGATTTTTGAAGTATTTTTGATTTTAAGAAAATTAGAAAATTACTTTTACTTTTGTTTTGATTGTGGCAACGCCACAGGGCACTCTAGTCTCCTTCTATTAAGACAGGTGGTTTGTTTTGTTTGTTTTGTTTTGTTTTGTTTTGTTTTGTTTGTCACGTTGAGATCTCCCGGACCGTGCGTCCCCCGGTCGCGTGCTTGGTACCACCGGAAAGCCCTCGGCAAGGAGGGGTGCATTGGCTTGGTTTCGTGGCCTTTGGACATACGGTGTGGAAGTTGTGCATTTTTGAATTATTTTTGGTTCTGGAAAATTAGAAAATTACTTTTACTAATATTTTGGTCGCGATCTTGGTATCGTTGGAAAGCTCTCGGCAAGGAGGGATGCACAGGCTTGGTTTCGTGGCGTTCCGACTCACGGTGAGAAAGTTATGCATTTTTGAAGTATTTTTATGAACTAAATAATTAGAAAATTACTTTTATTTTTGTTTTGACTGTGGCACAAGACACATGTACTTGGTACTGTCGAAAGCCCTCAACGAGGAGGGGTGCACTAGCTTGGTTTCGTGGCATTTGGAAGTACGGCGTAAAAGTTATGCATTTTTGAGTTATTTTTGGTTCTAAAAATTAGAAAATCATATTTTCTTATATTTTTGTCACAATTTTGGTATCGTCGGAAAGCTCTCGGCAAGGAGGGGTGCACAGACTTGGTTTCGTGGCATTCCAACTCATATTGAGAAAGTTATGGATTTTTGAGTTGTTTTTGGTTCTAAAAAAATTAGAAAATTACTTTTACTTTTGTTTTGATTGTGGCAACGCCACAGGGCACTCTAGTCTCTTCTATTAAGAGAGGTGCTTTGTTTTGTTTTGTTTGTCACGTTGAGATCTCCCGGACCGTGCGTCCCCCGATCGTGTGCTTGGTACCGCCGGAAAGCCCTCGGCGAGGAGGGGTGCACCGGCTTGGTTCCGTGGCCTTCCGACGTACGGTGTGAAAGTTGTGCATTTTTGAGTTATTTTTTGTTTTGAAAAATTAGAAAATTACTTTTACTCATATTTTGGTCGCAATCTTGGTACCGTCGGAAAGCCCTTGGCGAGGAGGGGTGCACGGGCTTGGTTTCGTGGCGTTCCGACTCACGGTGAAAAAGTTATTGAATTTTGAAGTATTTTTATGAACTAAATAATTAGAAAATTACTTTTACTTTTGTTTTGATTGTGGCAACGCCACGGGACACTCTAGTTCATTTGATGGAACGAAATACTCCGTAATAAAGTATTTGGATGAATAAAGATGAGAGTGGAGTAAGAGTGAACTGAATGCGGATGAAGAGACGGCGGGAATTAAGTACTACTAGTAAGTAGTAGGTAGGTGAGAGAGTTTTTCATCCCAGTCGGTCGGTGGCACAAAGCGGCGGGAAAACCACCCAGGCGAACCGCGACAAGGGGTGGACGTTGTTGCGGCGTCGATGCAGAAGTTAAGCTTGCTTGGTTCGCACTTCCGGAAGCCTCCTGCTGAAGCTATTCAAGCACGCAGAGCCCATTCGGGTTGCCTTAGCTCGCTCGTCCCCGCGCGGCTCTCTCTAGGGTTCGATCGCGTCCATGTCGTTGCTCCCTAGACGTTGCTCTGTTCTCTTCCAGTGGTTCCATTTTGAATGCGCCATGTGTAAAACCCTTTTTGGTCTTTGGTCCCCCTCCGCGTTCCTGAATTAGGGTAGGCAGGCATTGGGAGATAAGGAGACTTCGTCCGCAGCATCCAGCCATGGCGCTCATGCTCACGTCCAACGCCATCTTGGCGCTCAACAATGGCGATATCGATCTTCGCCCCGTGCTCCAGGTTTGTTGAGTCTAAGAACGCATTTCGTGGTTTTGGAGGGAGACGTTGGACGAGAGAGTTCGTGTGCGCTGTGTGTGGTCGTGGTCCTTCCGCAGGGAATTGGTAGCCAATTTCTGGTTGGTGACGACGAAATGCATAGAGAGAAGTGAATTGTGCCGGTTAGGGACCTGCATGTAGCAGTGTTTTGAGGTGTAAATGGAGAAAGAAGCTTTTGTGTTGGAAGTGGAGTTGTATGTACGTTTGTTGGCCTTACTGGAGGATGTGTCCTGCAGATTGTTGACATACGTCAGATAGGGAATGCACAGACCACGGCGGAGCGGTTCCGACTTGTGCTTTCAGACGGTGTAAATTTACAGCAAGCTATGTTGGCGACGCAGCTGAATGAGAAAGTGAAGAACAATCTGGCAGTGAAGGGTTCGATTGTGCAGTTACTCGAGTACATATGCAACACTGTTCAGAATAGGAAGTAAGCATTACTGAAGAAAATGAAAGTGGATGGTGATGGTTGGAATGCAGTAGGTAGAATTGGAGTTTTCGGCTTTTTTTTTGTCCTATTATTATCGTTGTTGGTCTGCGTTCTCTCTAGTGTTTGGGAGTATCGATTGGTTTTAGCGAGTTGTTTGACGTTTTGGAATTGGCTAGCTTGTGTCGTTTATAGCGTGACTGTGAAGTATCTCGTTTTCTAAACGCCACCAGGTGCTGAAGAGGTCTCGAACTCTGACCGATTTTTAATAGGTTCATTTTTTCAATATATCTCAGGATTATCATAGTGCTGAACATGGAAGTTGTTGAGTCGAAGGCCGAAATTATTGGTGATCCAAAGCACCTAAATGCAGGTGGAGAGCAACAAGCAGCTCTTCCTAATCCTGGCCCTGGTCCCGGTCCTGGGGGTGTTCAGCAGCAGCAACCACCGGCACGTGTTTCTGCTCCATCTGTGGCGGATGCCGCGAAAAGCGGCAATGGATTCAGGTCCGCTGGAAGTGGTTTAGGTCAGGCTCTGGGGACAGGGATGGATAATGGTGCAGGAGGGTTTAATATGGGCCAGGCACCTTCAGGAGGCTACAATCCATATGCCTCGGCTGGCGTAGGAGTGAAACCTGAGCCTGGCGTATCAAAGGGCGCTACTGGGAATGGAGCAGGAGTGGGCTATGGTCAGCAAGGTCAACAGCAGAACACTTTTGGGAGACCCATGGCGGCCTACCAGCCTGCCCCCGTTTACGGTAATCGAGGGCCAATTGTGAAGAATGAAGCACCTGCCAGAATTATTCCGATTGCTGCTTTGAATCCTTACCAAGGTCGTTGGACTATCAAAGCTCGGATTACAGCTAAGTCAGACGTTCGGCGGTTTCATAACGCAAAAGGAGAAGGTAAAGTTTGCTCCTTCGATTTGCTGGATGCAGATGGTGGAGAGATTCGAGCAACGTGCTTTAATAACGTTGTGGAACAATTTTACGACCGAGTTGAAGTTGGTAAGGTATACTTGATTAGTAAAGGCTCTTTGAAGGCGGCACAGAAGACGTATAACCATCTGAAGAATGACTGGGAGATATTTCTGGAATCACAGACGACAATTGAACCATGTTATGATGAGGATTCATCGATTCCCAAGCAAGTATTTGACTTCAAGCCAATTTCTGATGTTGAAACTCTGGAAAACAACGCTTTGATAGATATTATTGGAGTGGTCGTTTCTATCAATCCAACCAATACTATATTGCGCAAGAATGGCATTGAGACACAGAAAAGGAGTCTTCAAATGAAGGATTGGTCTGGCAAAAGTGTGGAGCTTACAATGTGGGGTGCTTACTGTAACAAGGAAGGGCAAGAATTACAAGACCTATGTGATTCAGGGGCGTATCCTGTGTTGGCAGTGAAATCAGGTCGAGTCAGTGACTTCAGCGGCAAGTCTGTGGGCACTATCTCTTCTACGCAATTGGTCATCCACCCTGATCATCCAGAAGCACATAAAGTGCGGGAATGGTTTGATCGAGGCGGTAAAAACTCAGCAGCCGTCTCTATATCCAGAGAAGGTGGAGGTGGAGGGCGGCTTGATCAGCGCAAAACTGTTGCTGCTATCAAGGATGAGGGACTGGGTCGAGGCGACAAGCCTGATTGGATAACAGTAAGAGCCACCGTCTTTTATATTAAACCGGAGAACTTTTGCTATCCAGCCTGTCCTCTTGAGGTGAATGGTAAGCAGTGCATGAAGAAAGTGATAAATAATGGAGACGGCACATGGCGTTGTGACAGATGTGATCGTTCTGTCCCCGATTGCGACTACAGGTCAGCCGAGCATCTTGCTTCACATTTTTATTAACTGGACATTCTAATCGATTTCATTGTTAGGAAGGTCTCAAAGGAATCCGACACTTCTCATCTATAGATGTCTGAGGTACATTCCCCTCTTTCCAATTTGTAGTTAGCTGGTTCAAGATGCTTCACCTCTTCAATGCTAACTCGGTTTGAGTATTTTACGCAGGTATCTGCTTAACATCCAAGTTATGGATCATACCGGCCCAACATGGATTACAGTTTTCCAGGAGGGGGGAGAGGAACTGATGCAGAATAAAGCGCAGGATCTGTTTATGTGGAGTCAAGATGAACCGCAAAAATTTAGCGAAGCTATACAGAAGCTTACTTTCACAAAGCACGTGATCAAGTTAAAGGTTAAAGAAGAAACATACAATGATGAGCAAAGAGTCAAGTCTACGTTGGTCAAAGTAGACCGTATCGATTGGGTTGCAGAGAGTAAGCTAATGCTAGGCTGGATCAAAAACCTGAATCTAGGAGGCCCAGAAAACGGCGCAGCTAAGGGTGCTGCAGGTGTCTACCCAAGTGCGACACCAGCATATGGTGCGTCAGTCTATACACCTCCGAAGCCAGCTGTGGAGCCACTGAGTAATTACGGAGGGACAACCGGTGGTTATGGTGGAGGATACGGTGGAAGTGGAAGTGCCTATGGTGGTGCTGGTGGTGCTGGTTCGTATGGGGGAGCGCCTGGAAGAGGGAGTAGTACAGAGTGTTATAAATGTAAACAGGAAGGACACTTCGCCAGAGACTGTCCGAACTCTGGCGGAGGACAGGGTGGGTCTGGATTTGGAGGAGGTGGTGGCAGTTATGGAGGCGGCGGCGGCAGCAGTTACGGAGGAGGTGGTGGCGGCTATGGCGGAGGAGGTTCTACTGGGTACGGAGGTGGCGGCGGAGGTGGTGGAGGTGCTGGCGGAGGCGGTGGCACTTGTTACAAGTGTGGCGAACCGGGACATTTTGCTAGGGATTGTCCAACTCAATCAGGAGGTGGTGGATACGGTGGAAGAAGCTCTGGTGGAGGAGGCTATGGTGGGGGTTATGGTGGGGGTCGTGGGGGTGGCTATTGAGATCTTGGAGCAAAAGTAATCCAGTCACCGGTGTCTTCTGTTCGTGGAGCAGTCTCAAAAAATGAGTGCTGCAATCTTCATGAGTGGACTTCAGCATCCTCAGAAGACTTATTGATCTTCTGGGAGGGATTTTCTTGGTCTCATATGGTGAAAGCCCGTCTCACGAGACTCAACAGTATCATTTTCAATATGAGATAGTTTTAGGCACATGTTTTTGGAACCCAAACTTTTTGTGGTGTCAAAAGATAGCTGGTAAAGATAGTATGAGTGCTTGATTGAGGGGTGCAGGGTGCTGTAGATGTCTGCTAGATGATCTTCTCAGCAGCCGGAAACAGTGAGTGCAGTGGGCTCTGTGCAAGCGAGCTCTGTAAATATTTACAATTTTTCCAGCTGCTTGTATTTCTGGTGCAGTCTTGTTTTTAATTTTTGAGCATTTGAAGAAAGCATCAGTTGCGGAATGCTGTTCCTCTAATACTGTACGTGAGTGTGGCTTGTGCCTTATTTGTCATATGCTATACTTTTGCCCTGTTTTTATACAATCGTAGACACTGCCATTGTGTATACTTCTGTCAACTTGGAGTGTGTATGTGTATTGAAGTACGTTAATGTGTGTTTTCCTGTTATGAATGTAAAGGACCATTGACTTATGAATTTGACTGAAATGAATCATTGGTGATTCACGATAGGAATATGTAATCAATCAGACCTTCAAATCCCATGGTGCTGTAGGAAGTGCTCCCTGATTTTTGCATATTTTTTGCACCGACTGGAATTGAATTTCTATGTCATTCATGAGGTTTTGAATTAAAAGAAAAGGAGATTTTTGGAAATAGATTGGGTAGGACAACTAAATCTCAGCATTTGGGTTGTTTTCCCTTGGAGGATATAGGAAAATTATTGATTCAAAATCCTTTTTCACAGCAGGCAACTGATCGGGCACATACTTCCTACGCCATTTTAATTGCTAGTGCGTAGTATTCTATTGAACTTGAATTGCCCTTCACATTGGCATTTGATGTGAATAACTGAGTACTGTATGTGAGTAATGGGAGTATTGGCTCACTCCATTGGCATTCATTTTTCTTTCACTAGTTTCCCTACAGTCCTAGCTTTTTATCGTTCTTCTTTACTCTAAAGCCATTTGGGCTGTCAATGCCTCCATCCAGCAATTGTGGGTTTACACGACGGCTGGCCAGGCTAGGAGGGAGCTCTGAGTCTATCCCATTCCAAAAAAGTCTCCCACCTTGCCAGTGCTAGCTTCGATTTCTCGTCTCAAGCTCTCAGCTCCAAAATTTCTCATTGTGCATTGTGGGTTGTGTGCAATTATACATTGTTGATAACCTGATTGTTCAAGTTTGCTTGGAATTTTTTTGTGTGCAACACTATGGTTCCTGCGCCTCGGCAATCATGGTTTGTAGTAGCAATTCCGTCATTTGGGGGTGGATCAGGTTCCAAACTTCTGATTTCCAAGCTTGCTTTACAAGTCACAACTAGGCGTGTGATTCTCTTCCAGATTGCGAAACTCAAAACCCTGACTTGTGATGCACTTGTGGGCTTGGTTGTTCACCTTAATTGTTGGACTTGTGATTCACTTGTGGGCATGGTAGATTTTTTTCTCTTACAAATTTGTTCATTCTGCTCCAAGGGCAATTATTTTGTTCAAGTGCGATTGTTCTGCTCAAGTGCTCAAATTTGTGTACTTGAACCCTCCACTACACCCTATTTTTTTTTTTTCCTTTTTAGCTTCCCAATTTTTTCCCCCTCTTCCCCTTCCCAATTTTTTTTAAAAAAAATTTCCCAATTATTTTCCCTTCTTCCCTTTCCCATTATTTTTCTTTTTCGTTTCCCAATTTTTTTCCCCTCTTCCACTTCCCATTTTTTTTTCCAAACTATGAATTCTGAGTTGTCCATGCTCATTGGTTTAGACAAGAGGACTTATAGGTTTTAAAGATGTATAGATCCATTTGTGATCATTCCTTTATAAAGTCTCACGAAATGGATTGGATAGATTTCAGCTCCTCTACATGCAATAGTTCCAAATTGCTAGACAATCTAGGTATGGAGCAACCTCCCCCTTCCCAAGTAGAAATTGTATAAGATTTGTGGAAAGAACATGTCTATACAATTCAAGTGGTTGGAGTTTAAAGTCAAGGTGGGCAAACTTTATTGCAAAGTCTGTATGGAGAAGGGTGGTCTATGCAAAAGAAGGGGCCAAGAATTTCAAAGTTAGTACCTTCCTAGACCATGCTCAATCAAGTGACCATAAGTGGCTTTCTTGGCATCCCATAGTAGAGGGAAAACTATGGAGAAGGCGATTTTGAACAACCAATATGCTTGTGATGATTGATGAAGTATTGTGGAAAATTATGACTTGAATGCAACTACATTCAATGAACACATTTGTTTCCGCATCTTGGTAGAGTATGGTCCTTACATGGTGTAAATAACCTATTTGGATTTTATTTTGTTATTTTTGGGTGTGGTTTTGTATGGTTTTGCATGGTTTTGGTTATGTTTTGTTTGATTTGTGTTTCAAATTGGTGATTTTGAATGTTATTAACCTAGTTGGAGGGTCAGTTCTTGAAGTTTCAATTCCAAGTTAGGGGCAATTAGTGGAAGCTGCTGAGGTGGTGACATATGAAGTTGCTGATTTAAGTTCCGAGTGGAAGTGTAGGCTGGTTAATTCCAAGTTGGAATGGTCTGGGTTTATTCCTAGTCGAAACTGTCATGGTCATGCCTTGCAGTGTTTGAAATTGTATTCCGATTTGGTTTTGTTGCTTTGGACAGTTAGGTCTGCAGTTGTCCTAGTCGTGGCAGTGGGATGCCGATTCGGAATTTTATCTTTAGGTTACATTTGTAGTTGCCATTATCTTTGAAGTTCCAATTTGGCAGTTTCGTTGAGGTTGAGCATGTCATTATTTCCAAGTTGGTAATTGTTTTTAGTACCTATTAGTTTGGGGTTTGGTTGTATTTTCTTTACCCATTGTTTGAGCGAAGTCCAATGCAAGTCCCAATCCCAAGTTGATTGTGTATTTTCTATTTGGTTTTTGTGTGTTTGTGTGATTCAGAGGACGAGTGGTCCTACTTGGGTTTTCTGTGTGTTATGTGTGTGATGTGAGATGGTGATTGTGTCCAAGTTGGAGTGATTTTGGATGCTGTGGTTTATTTTCAAGGTCCAATTTGGGATGATGTGATGGAATGCTCAAGTCCAAATTGGTGTGTCTATGTGCTGTGATTCAGAGTTTGTCCAAATTGGCTGATTAAGTGGTGGCAATGGTTACTGTGAAGGTCCGATTTGGAAAAATACAAAGCGGTGGAGTTGGAAGTTTAAATTCCAAATCGGTATGTCTGAGGAGCAGCATTGTAGAAATGGCTGTGTGAAAGTTGATTTAGTCCTATTGGGATTTATGCATGGTGATGTTACTCTATTAGGTTGATGTCATGACATTTATGTTGGAGAGTATAGAGTTAATTGGAAGGATGAATTTTGCTGTCAAAATGGAAATTCTATGAAACAATATTTTTGTAAACAGTGATATGTCACCAATTTGGTTGAATAAAGTGTGGAATTAAGCAAATTGGTGTATGGTGTGTGAAGTGCAGTATCATGTATGAAGTTGCATGTATCATTGTATGTGTGTTTTCAATTTAGAAGTTGGAGTCAAGTGTTGAATTTGCCAAGTCGGAAGGTGGCAGCCATAGTTAAATCCAAGTTGGATTGAGATTTTGTTGAGACTGAGTTATGAGCCAATTGGGAAGGCTGTGTGCATGGAATGCATGATGTTATGAGTGACAATCCTAATTTGAAATTTTTAAAGTCTGAATGTTGTCAAATTGAAGTGGCTCCGAGTTGGCCTGTTAAGCAGTAAGTGGTATGTGCCAAATTTGAGAGTTTCCGAGTGGGTGTAAGGAACTAATTTATCCAATTAGGAAATTAGCATGCATTATGACTGAGAGGTTTGAGAGAAAAGAAACTTATTCCAAGTTGGATAAGAAAGAAGTGCAAGCTTGAAATTGATGTAAGTGGTGAAGCCAGGTTGGTGAGTTAAAGGCAGCAGATGAATTTGGTGGTTGGTGGTTCGGGTGTTTCCAAAGTAGGAGACAAGATCAGTGAAGGAACCAATCCAAGTTGGAAGTTGTAGAAACCAAGTGGTTGTGCCGGTCAATTCCAATTTGGAAGAAAGATAAAAGATCCAAAGTATTAAAGATTTAGTAGAAGACTATTTGGGGTGATACTTAACCTTTGTGGTTATTAAGAATGAAGTGTTAAAGAATTTAGTAATTAATAGTGTAATTGTGAAGAATTATGTTAATGCTAGTTGGAAGTATGTCCTTCTTGGTGTTTTATTCTTTTGTTAGTTGTCCTTCTTGTCAATGTAGAAGTAATCCTATTTAAAAGTCCTCCCTAGGAACAAACTTAACTATTTGTTTAGATAATTCCAATTAGGAACTAAACTTATCTACACATGGGAGGTTGTAGTCTAAGGTAAGGAAGAAGATGTTTCATGGCTTTGAAATATAGTGGTTTAGGTTGGACACTAACTTGGAAGAGGCGCTAGCATTTTAGAAGTCCTTTACAAAGCTTGTTTGTGCAAGGTTGGATGCATGGTTCAAAGATAACAATGTAATTTCTTATTTCAAAATTTTAAACCCTATTAACATGCCATCAAGGCAAGTGGGCTTGTAAAATTGGCGTGTTATCAAATTGGAGACTCTTTTGGCCCATTATGGAGTAGATTGTTTGCATGCAAGTTTCTCTCTCCTTTGCCTTGTTGATGCAACAACATATAAGCATTAGTTTATGGCATTTAAACTCCAATGTATCACAGAATGGGTGAAAAAAATTTCAGAGACTTGTATAGTACAATAACATGGAATGAGGCCTTGCAAACCCACTCCCCTAACCTCTTTGTTTTTTCTAAGTTAGTTCGTATACGATGTATTTCTACAACAACTTGTGAGCGTGCTTTCAGTGTGCAAAATTTAATTAAAATACAAGTGAAGAATAAATTGGGCAACAAACACTACAAGAGAAAGGGGTGTTTTAAGTATAGTCCTAATAGTATAATCTTTTAAGTTATGACCTTTAAGACATATTTTTAGTAAAATTTTACTAAAAATCGAATTTCACCTCCAAATGCATTGCTAGGAAAATTTCAGCATTTTTTTTCAACACCAAAACATTACTCCCTCCATCCCAATATGATCTTTGTATTGGCCTTAATTTTTTGTCCCAAATTGATCTTCTTACAATGCTTTGAGATGTTGCAAATTGGACAAATTTGGTTTTTGATTGCTATTTGGGACCAATAAAACAACTCCACATAGTAGTTCTCCCTCTATCCATGCAATCATCAATAAAAAAACAAATGAAATGACTAAAGGGGTCAATCAATATTGTTCATTCATATTTTTTGCATCTCTTCAAATATTGCATGTAAGGAGATGAAGCTTGAAGAGGCGGAACAAAGGGTCGCACGTAGTTTTGGACATATACCAAATGTTTACAAAATGATGAACTCACACTCAACAATTAATTAAGCATTGGTATTCTTTGAAAATTCCCCACAAAATCTACTTTTTAAAATTTCAAAAATTCACTTAGAAAAGGGCCCTAAAACTCAAAGTTTCTAGAATGCTAGCAGTACACTGAACTCTACTTATAGTGCAAAATTGATTTTTAAAATGTTATTTTCAACCTTAATCTCGAACATTTTGTACAACATGAAGATCATTTTGACATCCACCTTTCTAGGTGATGTATAAACAAAAATAGAACATGGCTCCACTATTCTTGAGCACCTTCTTCTATTAGAAAAAAAGATAGCCCTTGGCTGGGCCGCCAGAGTGACAATCCAATCTATTTTTGAGGTCTAAAAAGCCTATAGAATAAATCACATGTGTGACATCAGTGTGAATTTCAACAAATGCATTTGGATTTTCATTCTAACAAATTCTAAACATATTTAAAATACATTGGGGAAAAAGAGTACAAGTAGTTGGATACAAGGTGAATTAAGCTAAATTTAAGTTAACTTTAGTTAAAGCTAATTGTCTTTGAATTTTGCCAACTAGCTTGAAAAGACACTTACTTAATTTTGAATGTTTGAATAGGCAGAGATGAGCTCCTCTTTATACAAATGGGGTAGTGGTGGATGCAACTATCCATATGGGATATATAAATTAAGAGGAATAAGAACTCAACCACTCATACTTAAGGTAGATGCAGAAATTATGTTAAAATTTAGATTTTAAACCTCATTTAAGCATAGTAGAACAAATTTTTTCGAAAAACTTTGAACTAACAAAAATTTAAGGATCAAACTAAGTTTCATTTCCAAAATTTTTTTTGAGATTTCAAATCTTTAATAAAAATTTATGGACACATTTCAAAAAAGGGTTGAAAGGGACCTTGTTTATTACATTTACAAACACCCTCTTTGAAATTTGTTCATAACTTTTTAGTAAAGACTTAAAATCACAAAAACAAATTTGGAAATAAAACTTAGTTCAATTTTCCACCTTCTTCTAATTCAAAGTTTTTTGAAAAAATTTATACAACTATGCTTAAATAAGGTCCAAAATCTGAATTTTAATACAAATCTTGCATTTGCCTTAAGTATGAGCGGTTGAATTCTTATTTCTCCTAATTTACATATCCCACACATGGATAGTTGTACCTACCACTATTCCACTTGTATAAAGAGTGGTTCATCTCCTCCATCAACACGCAAAATTAAGTGAGTGGCTTTTAAAGCAAGTTGTCATTGGCTTTGCAACTAACTTCAAAAGCCACTTAATGTGGTTAATTTAACTAAATTCAGCTTAATTTGGCAAGGCCCTTAAAAATAAGGGCTAAGATGCATTAGTATACCATAAACCCTAACTTTTTAACACTTTATTCTTGGCTTTTGAACCATTGGCAGCCATCCAACATCACGATTCAAAGTGAACAAGGATAGGGGAAAAAATTCAGTAACTAAAATAAAATACTTATTGCGGGGTCCTTCAAGGGCCGCTCCGTGGCCCTCGAGAGGGTCACTTTTTTTCTAGTGTTTGCTAGTTATTCAATGTTTCTGCAACACAATCGTCTATGGGACTTTGGTCATATTCTTGAGGGAAAAAGACTTATGTGGTCTAATTTAAGAATATAAATGGCTACAACATCCTTGGTCACAACTTGAATAGTAGCAATTTAGTATGAATATTGCATAGGTTGATGTGGACATCAATAATTGACATTGTTGAACTCCAAATTATCATAGAATAGTGTAAAGATAGTAAATTTTATATGTAAAAAAACTAGGGTCAATTTCTAATTAAATTGTGATATTTAAAAAAGAAATTGCACATGTATACACTTCAAGTTTATACAAGTTACTCATAGAAAAATAGCTAAGTAGTTGTAGAATAGTCAAAAATCAATAATTATTCAGTTGACTATTTATATTATGGGTGAAAAGTAGTTGTAGATTAGTCATGAATTAGTTGTATAATAATCATAGAATGTTTAGTAAAAAAAAATTTGTAATGTGAAAGCCGATGGTTTAGGATTAAGAGCCATATACTAAAACCTAAGCCTCTCTTCTTTACAACCATTATTTCCAAAAGTAACATCTTATTGTTCTTACTTCTTATTTAATTCTTGTCTCCCCCTCCTTTTTACCTCTTACTTGGATTCTTATTTCTTACCACCATGACCTTGCCTCTTGATCTCTTTATGACATTTGTCTCTCATTCTTGTTGGTTTTTGTGATTTCCATAACTATAATTGTTTTGACCCCTTGATGTTTTTTGCTACCCACAAGGTTGTATATATTTTTTTTTCTATAACTTCCATTCAACTTTTCAACTAAAATTGTGATATTGATTTTTATTTGAAGTCCTATAGTATGTATAGATGAGACTTATGAATCATTTATTTTACCTCAACAACTATTTATTCATTTTATTACATATGTGTCTAACTTTGTTTTATTAGAAAGATAATTATTTTTAATCATTGGTTGGAAGCATGTATTTTTCTATAGCCAAAAACCATTAGATCGCAAGGACATTAAAAGCCTTGGGAACAAATTGACAATTGTCAAATATAGTTCAATTCAATAGATTGTGATGCAATTTTATGACTCTTGTAGAACAATCTTGTATCACATAGCCTAGCATTTTGGAAATGAGATAGAAACCTTAGTGTTTCTATATCTAATGCAATAAAAATAAGTGTACTTAGATTTAGATATGTATGACTTTGTCATGATTGTAATGTCATTGTTGGCCTAGTTGTATGCTCAATCATTTGTAGATTATACATGTTTGTTATAGAGGGAACCTACATGTGTACAATAGGCAATAAAACTAATGAAGAACAAATAGTGTATGACCATTTTCCATGAGAAAAAAATAAAATCTATTAGGAATCAACTCACAAAAAACTACAAAACTATTGCATTGCAACTTCAAAACAACTTTAAAATATAATAAAAAGTAAAAATAGATATAAATGATAAGATATCAAATAAATAAAAGATAATAATAGTTTTAAAATTATAGATGAAGATCTTGTATAAAAAAGACATAGGAGAAATAGGCCCTATGTACAATTGTGCCATAATTGCAAAGCAATTAGTTAATATGGATTATTTAGAAATTTTTATTTGCAAAATAAAACAGTAAGGATAATTTCTAAGTAGTATGATAATGTAGGCCCGTCTATTAAGTGAAAGTAGACATCTACTTATATTTGTTTATAAGTGGTGTTTATATTAGTCCCCTGGTTGAACTAGTTGGTTAGTAGTTTAAATTAGAGTTAGAGGTATTAGTCCATTAGCTAATGGCTAGCTGCTAAGGATTGAAGGGGTGGACTAGTTACTTTGAGTTGAAGGTTAAATTTTTGTGACTCTCTCTTGATTGGTAGGTGTGCCTATAAAGGTTTGAGTTTGTGAGGTTGAACCACAAGTGCAAGTTATTTTGTGCCTAGTGCTTTGAAGACACTTTAAGGGCACTCTATGAGACAAGGATTGACATGATTTCAACCATTGAGGTTATGTACTAGATAACTGGTCCAGGTTAGACGTTCATGTTTTCAGGGTTTAGGGTTTAAGATGAAAAGAGCCTATAAGCTGAATATGGCTTACAAAAGAGCGCCTCACAAGTTGGCGTATAGTTTTAATCGATTGTGTCTGGTTGCCAGTATTTCTGTTTTTGTTTTTTCATATCTAATAACTGTGTTTTATTAAGATCACATTGTTTTTGAAGCTTCTACACTACAATATGAAGAGAATCTTCCCCTATTCTTGTAGAGGTTTTTATATGGTCCAAGTGATCATGTATACAACATGAAGGTACAACCATAATCCTTGTGATAATTGGAAAACCTCTTTGTGAATCAATGGGAGTATTTTAGAAAGTATTTTCTTTATGATGATGTTCAAGTGTTGCTAAAGCATTTTGATTTTAATGGAAATGATGGGTAATATTTGGCATTAATTCTTTGAGGGTACGCAAGCTCACCAGAATATGTTTGGATCCAAACTGAAAGCAATGCCATTGCTGCAAAGAAGAGCAATCTGTTACAAAGAATTGATCGCTTCTTTGGACCCAAATCTAGAAGAGTGTCATAAATTTGTGATTTGTGTGAGGAGAGAAAGTAAGAGTACACCGTTGAAGGAGTTTTTTAAAATTTTTGATTAAAAAAATTAAACTTGATGAATGGATCTAATGTTGCTTGAAGCAATTGGAAGTCATTAATCTCTAAAAGACCCAGAATTATGGTTTTAAGGAATCTATTCAATCAACCTTAGCATGAAAAATATGGGACTAAATTATATATGATCAATATACTATATATCCATCATATGTTAAAAATTGTGCAACACTCCTCTCTCATGCATAAAATTAACTTGCCAAATCAAGATCTAGAATCATGGAACATGGCCATATTCGTTATATTGAGACTTTTGGTAGTCTCATTTTTATCCTCAACTCGAAGATAAATCATAATAACTGTTCAATTTTAAGACTATTTGGTAAGTTGAGATTTCAATGTATTAATATATATAAAAACCTTTGATTTCCCAAAGGTTGCAAGCTCATCTTATCCTCGACTCGAGGATAAATCACTATAATTGTTTTAGAATTGTAGTCTCAAAATGTGCAGATTGTCTCATTTTAACGAATAAGGCCATGAACATTCAACTACACAAAGCTCGATTTAGAGTACTACTTGGATTGAAAAAAATGCTTATATATGTTGTGAGTGATCGACAAAATTGACTTTTCTTATTGCAAACAAATCATCGATCTAATAGACTTCTCAAACTTCAGAGATGGGGTTGATTTTTGTACTTAGTGATCATGCACTGGTTACAATTTATTTCATTATTGAAACTCTTGAATGGAAACTTAGTTACTCATAAATCTTTTATTATATATATATATATATATATATATATATATATATATATATATATATATATATATATATGAAATTATTTCATGGACTGACGATATTGTGGCATTGTATATATATGGACACCTCGGACAATCTTCCTATGAATATTAGGCATTTAGGCACTACCTTACATCTGTCATTACAAAACTTTGATACTCTTCCATATAAGTATATGCATAGTAATTACGCATTTAAAAGACTAACTAATCTACAAGAGGCGTCACTCCCACCTCATGAAATTCACCAACAAAAAAAAACAAAGAGTGTTGTTTAAAATCACCTTGGAGTAGAATCAGGACTTGGCAACAATGGATTTGGGACCTAGAATTCAAAATAAACAAATTTTCATATTTGTTAAACAAAGCATGTTTTTAAAGCATCATAACTATGGCATTCCATTTGTACTTTAAGGTTCAAATTTTGTCACATAAAATTTTGATATAATAGCATTACAAATATAGTGATTAACACATTTGTTTTGCCTAAATCAAGGCCAATGGTTCAACTCAACATAATATAAGTCTATTGTTCACAACAAGCACATTATTTTGCACCAATCCCCCATAAAAATTTCACTACCATCTTGCTATAAGTCTTTTAGTTTGCTATCTTTTATTTTGTTCATAATTTTTTACATATAAATTCTATGTCATGGATAAATACTTCGCTACAATTTTGTAGTCCCACTTTTTTGGTAGTCAAATGAGAGATTTTTCTTGGTGAAACCATTAGCAACTTCAAGAAAAATTCAACTCAAGTCATTTCGTAAGTTTTTGACACTCTAATACTATTATTTTACAAGTTTTTCAAAGTTGAGACTACAAGGTATATATCTATGATGGACCTACACAAGGAACTTGGACTTCCTTTAGATGGAAATCCTTCAAGTAATAAATGTTGCATGTCCCATTGGATGCCTCAAATAATCCTTCAACTTTTTCTTGATGATTTGGTCATGCCATAGTTCATTCAAGAGCATTATTTAGGCTGGGGAGAACAAAAAGACTCAGTGTAGCCAAATGACTAGAAAGGAAAAAAAAGAAATTTCATTGAAAGAGCTTTTAAAGAGAATTAGCCAATTTGGTTTAAATTGTTTGATAAAATAAACTAAAATGTTTGAATTATTATAAATTTCTAATTTTTTTTTTAAATATATAAAATTTTATACCAAAAATTGTGTTCAAAATTCAATGGATGTACATATGTTTCTAATTCTGAAAATGCATCATACTTTAGTCAATCATCAATAATCAGCATTGTTATAATGAAAAAGTCGTAAAGGATTTTAAAGCTGAATAAACAAATATGGGAAAAAAAGTTTCCAAACTACAGAAAGATGCTATAATACTATAAAATGATCTAAAATAATTATTCTATCCAAAAAAGGCATTCAAAAGCTAAAAGATATAACAATTATACTAATTTTTGAATTTGTATAAAATTCTCTTAAAACAAAGGATCAATGATTTTAAATTACTATTATTAAGTTTTGCCTAACTTCTTATAGTAATAAGACAAACTTAAGAGTGACTTATGAGAAAATCCACAAGCACCGTAGTCCAAATTACGATGCGGATTGTTTCCTAATCTAACTTGCCAAAGATAGACCAAAGGTTGTGACCCATAATTAGACCTATATGGCAACTTAAATGTACCATGGTGAAAGTTACATTATTACCTATAGACAAATGTCCAACAAGGTCCAACAAGGTCCAACATGCATTCCCTTCATAAACCTTGACTAAAAAAATTTTAAAATTTTTATTAAGTGGATGAACATCTAGTAATAAGACAAACTTAAGAAGTCAGGCAAGAAAAAATACTATAAAGCCAATTAGGACTCAATGATGATTGGGAGACCACGTACCTTCCATCTATTGCCAAAAGTTGTTCTTAGTTCTTCAATCATCCCATGCATCCCATGCACATGTGTCCAAACATGACAATTTATGGCGGAATCCGCCAAGTTTTGCCTAGCGAGCTGGTGGGGAGAGCCCTGGCAAACTTGACAGTTGTCAAGCGTAGTGTAACCCTGGTTTTTCCTAGTCGGATAAAAAATGTATGGTGCAAGACAATTACAAGGGGTAAACTAGGAGTTCTTTTACTTGTTTTCCAAACTCGTTCCTCACAACTCCTATATACTTTTTGCATCAGCTCCAAGGTAGGTACGGCTACTACAAAGTCCACATTTTGTTTATTGTATGTAAGCTCACAAGCTTGTGCTTAGAGTACAGGTTATCTTTACATTTTTTAACTTGCTTCTAATAAAATTGAGAAGTTGGGCCTAGGGTTTAAGTTCTCTCCATGTTTTGGTCATTGCTTCCAAGTTATTTCATGAGATTTGTGAGCATGAAAGAAGGGAGTTTTCTCCAGTTGATTCTCTAAAGTAGTTCAGCACCTTTGTTGGTTGGACCAAGTTCTCAAGCTTCCCTTCTTATTTCTTTTGTCTCTACATGTGCCCCTTCGCCTTCAAGTCCACAAGTAGCATTATAGAAGCAGCATTTGAACAACGCCGCAATCAAATTTTTATTGTGGTAGTGCAAAGAGCATGTAGAGGTTCACAACACTGTTATAATGTGACTACATCAATGGGCAAGAATTCACAAGCTTTTCATTGTACAATTCTATCAAGAATCTGGGCGAAAGATGAAATCATTGGTTGACAAGTGGGAGAAGTTGCAGAGCATGTATTCAAAGATAAAAAAAGTTGAGGAACTAAACGGGACTAGTGTCAGAGATAATGGTACCAAATTGACAAGATCCTTAGTCTCACAACAAAGGCCAACAGTGTACTGGGAAGGATGGACTGAGGTGTATTGGTGCCAAGAACGGGGACCTCAAATGCAACAATTAGTCTCTCCAAAGAACACGACAAATATGGTTAGCCATCTCCATTGCAGTTACTATCATACTCCATTCTAACTTCACCTATCGGCACCGCCCACAATGGTACAAGAAGTAGTTCACAAATACATGTAGATAATTTAGTTGGTGGTTGTGGCAAAGGTACATCTTCAAAACTTACTATGAGAGCCCAAATTGATATGAGTTTGATGGATACATTGGATAGGTTGGCTGATTATATGAAAGAAATTTAAAAACTTAGGATAGAAGCTTCCATGACTGTGCATAAAGATAATCAAGCCGAACAACAAATGGAATGCCAAGATAATAGAAAATTAGAGCTCAAATTGTTCCAATTGTAACAAGCTAGTAGTAAGCGGATGGCAACTCTTTTTGCAAATGTTAAATAGAATGTGGAATAGCTTTGATGTTATTTCCATTTTGCTCCATTGCTTTTTTCTGGCAATGCTATTTAATTTCATTAATATGAAATTAAAAGATTGTTTGCATTGCATTTTACTAGTGAATAATTCACTTGCTATGAGTTCTTCTATAGTTCACCTTTAATGGTACTATTAATTGAAATGATTACTTTGCAATCTAATATGGTTTTCATTCTCATCTATTTATTTATTGGACCTTCATGCTACAAGATATTCTTAAGGGTGATTGCAAGAAACACTTGCTGGTTTTGGGTCAAAAAGGCCTATTTAGGTGAGTAGTGTGACTTTTGAAATAATTTTTTTTAAATATAATAAAATATGGATAATTTGTAAAGCATTGAAAATAAAATTCTTCTGAAATTTCAAACCTAAAAAAATTTATCTCTAAAAGTTATGCACCAAAAATGCACAATGGAAAACACCAAGAAAATACAGACTTTGAAGTTATATTAAAAAAAATATTAAATAAATTCAAAAAATAAAAATAAAAATAATTCATTTTTCTAACCTAAAGATGCTCCTTCTCAAGCAATTTTATCTCTAGGGGAAAAAAATCTTGTTCTCTACAGTTATCCAAAGGTAGTACACTTTGAGCACATGTGGAAGGTGGACAGATTATTATTTTACAATAATCTTTGGCATGATTGTGTAACCTTAGTAGATGTCCTTATATACTAATTTTGAGCTTCACATTTTCATTTTTGGGTCAAAAATAGGACTCAAAACCCCCCAAATGGCCAAGGTAGACATCCAATCAAAGGTTGTTTAAAAATAGAAAAATATATTTTTTTAAATCCAAAAATTTATGCAATGTTTGAAACTACTACATCTACTTTCATTTCAAATTTCATAGAAAAGAAACCTACAATGCAAAAATTATGAGAAAAAAACACTTGTCCATGGACAAGGGGACATCCAAACGGACAAGTGTTTCTTGAAATCACCCATAATTAGGTATAGGGTGATATTCACTTTTCAAATTGAAGAGTGTCAATTTAGGGTTCTAGTGGTTACCGATCCTTTGTGAGAATGAAATTTCATATTAGCTCTGCTGAATATCCAACCTTTGAATACGTAATTGCCTTTTGGAGACAGTGCCAATTCTTTAAAAAATTTAGTAAATCTTATTGGAAAGATAAAAGAAATTGGGATGTAACCAAAGTTGTTTTGTATTTTTTGGGCCTATGTAGAATTAGTTACAAATTTCCAAAGTTGAAACACATTGGTCACTAAAACGTTTCATTCCATGTAAATTTTAACATTAAATTTTTTATAATACACTAGCGGTTGGTGCTTGTTTTGCTACACATTAACTATATTACTTTCATCAATTTATCATATGATAGAATGTAGATTAATAAAATATGTATAATCTTTAAATAAGAATATTGACATCTTCATATAATATTCTTTGAAAATACATATATTGTGCAATAGAAAGTAATTAAAGAGAATAATTATATCATAATTTTCACAAAAAATATCTTTGCAAACATGAAAACATTGCAAGGACACCACCACTTGATAAATTTCTTCACTCAGAAACAATGGTGACCAAAATTAAAGAATTGAAATGCAAATTTGTTAAATTGCAAAGACTTTGTAAATACTTTGTTATAGAATCCAAAATTGCTTCAATCTAACAAAGCTCCGAATCCAATATTGCTTCAATCTAATAAAGCTTCAAATCATTTGGTAGTAAGAAAAGAACATTAGAATTGAGAACATTCAAATCTTAAAAAATCATAGAACTGTGAAAGTAAAATGAAGTTTGAAGTCAAGAAATATGAAACCTCCATAATATCACTGTACCTCTGTAATATCACATTTTAACACTGTGTGATATTACAAAGGTGAAATGACCATTGGAACTCTATAATATCACATTGTGTAGAAATGTGATATGATAGAGGGATCTGGCCTCTGTAATATCACACAATGTAAAAATGTGATATTACGAAAGGCCTTGTGATTTTAGTAGTATGATAGGGTGTTATAAATTTTAATATTGAGCCTTTGGAATAATAAATCACTTTTGTAAATTTAAAAATAATTATGTTCTTCCATAAATTTAAAAAATGTGACAAATAAACATGAAAATAATAAGTAATTAGAAAACATGACAAGTAAACATAATTTAAGAAATGTGACAAATAAATAATATCTCTCTCATGGCCAATTTTGTTGCTAAACCTTCACGAGGATGTTGCATTCTCCCAACATGAGGATCACGCTAAAGTTTTAACATTCTTAGGCGTAGGCACATGCTCCTTTTCAACTCACAATAGTTGTGTACAATGCAACAAGCTATGGTAGCAAAAGTTGTATTATTACTTGACATATTCAATCCTTTAAGAATGAGCAAATGATTCTTTAGAGCATCAAATGTCCCAAATACCTATTCAATAACTACTCTACCACTATTGACATAGTCAAATCTACACAGAACACTAAATACTTTTAGTAAAAGATGAAATATAAATGAAACTTCTTGAATATGGTGAACAAAACAATAAAAATAGAAAACTAAACATACCTATTGTGATCTACCATTGTTGGATTAGCCAATTTGAAATTCTGAAGCAAATACAATTGGCTTAGTGTGAGCTTCTTAGTTTTTCAAATTTTTGTCAATTTGCCTTTGTAATGTGAATAGAGACAAGTTGTGAAGTTAAGTTCACATTAGAAGAATATTAAAGGCAAATTGTCATTTTGAATAGATATCAAGAGAGGCAATTAGTCGGGATAGCAAAGCAGACAATTTGACTTTGTACCGCTTGAGTTCTAGTGTTCCTTTTGGACTTCCAGGCTTATAGATAACAGTCTTTCTCTCTTATTTCTCTCTCCCCAGTTTCAAAGTTTTAGTGAGTCAAGTTGTCGTTGTTGAATTCTCTCCATCTTTTGAATAAATAAATACAAATTGTCTTTTGAATATTCGTCAATTGTTCTTGTATAATTGTTGTGTGTCTCCTGGTCCAGTGATTGGATCCAGTTGAGGATATTTTGAGTACCAGCGATTGGACTCATTAGTGTATGTGTCATATTATTATTATTTGTTGCAAACAAATTGTCTTTGTGATCCAGCGAGTGGATTTAGTACTGTGTCGGAATTTCCAAATTGTTATAAACAAATTGACGGAGTTTTATTCTTGTATCTCAAAATGAGTGAGTGACTATTGATTGAAGCGAGTTGTCTGAGTTCATAAATGATTGTTTGAGGAATTCAAGTGTCTATAAGTGGATCCGAGAAGGGAAACCATTGAAGATTCAAATTGACGGATGTACCTGAATCTGGACGGATGCTGCAAAGAGAAGACCGCAAGACAAATTGTCAGGAGTCCAGCTGAGTATTGCAGCTGCAACAAAGAGGAGATTACCTAGTAAGTTTATTAAACTTCCAATTGTTATTTGTCAGTCAAGTTGATTAATGCAACAAATTGTCGTTAGCATTTGTGTAGAACTGGAAATCAAATTATAACGAGTCGAGTTGTTAATCTATATTATGAAGTTATTGAATTGAGATAGTTTGTGATCTTCTGTTTGTCAAATTGAACCATCAGTTTGAACTGAGGCAAATTGACTTAAGCCATTGTGATGAATATAAAGAAGCCAGTGAGTGGCATTGCTAGGCAAATTGTTGTGCACAAATGCATGCGTAGGAAACAAATTGTCTGAGCGAATACTAGACGCATCTATAAGTCATCTTTTTGAAGTACTGAACCGGAGATCGGTTTTACCTATTGAATGTTGAAGACAATTTGTCATTGTTAATTCTATGGACCAATAGTGTTCTAAAATTAAATCATAAATTGATAAGAGTTGAGAACAGATTACAAATTGTGTGATTTAATAGTTGCATTATATTGAGACTAATTGTCGTGTTTGAATTGTGTAAGCTGTGCGGTTCTGTTGGAGGACAGTGAAGGACCAGTTGGCAGCGGACAAATTGTCAATTTATAACACAATGGAAATTTGAATGTCAACTTGTTTTGATTCTTGTGTTTGTGAATTTGTGTGACATGAATTCATTGTTTGCATGTGAGAAGAGAATTGCATAACTGTGAGCAATCGAGAATAAATCATTGTGATTTTCAAATTGTTAAATAATTTATTTCTAAAGTGAGAAATTTAGCAATTTGTCTTTTGATCTCCAACTTGTACTTTGAGAGTAATTAAACAAATTGCCAAAGGACCGAGTCAACGACGCTAGCGTGTGAGCTTGGAGCGGGGAGCTTGTGAGCGGGGAGCAAGGAGCTTGTGAGCGAAGAGCATGGAGCCAAAAATTTCCCAATTTTTTTTCCATTTTTTTTTTTTGGCCAAAAAAATTCAAAAAATTGATTTATTTTGGCTGTTTAGGGTGAATTTGGGACCTATGTCCGTGTACCCCATGACCGTGGATGTATAGATGTTTATGCAAATTTTTAATCTGTTTTTGTAGAAAACTGGGCAATATTGTCTTGTGAACATTGCTGTGGGAACTCTTTACCGTTTTCAACACTCATGATACTCAGCGTTGTCGTACGGGCAGGGATTTAAAACATTTTGTATTGCAAAGTTTAGGGCAATTAAAAATAAGGGCAAAAACTTTAGAGGGTTTAGGGAAGGCATTGGCCAAAATTCATACGTCAGTGGAAATATAGATGGAACTTTTGATGGGATAATTTGGCATGAGAATTTTGTAACTGTAATATATAAAGAAGAGTTCATTACAACTGAAGTGCATACAGAAACGTGTCTATGCCTATTCTGGAAGTGTGATCATGGCAGCCTGAAGTAGCAACAATTTCAATTCATTGAAGCTACAGCTTGGTGCATGAATAAATTTGTCTTCATTGACATCCATCTTGCAAAAGTACCTGTACAAATAGTACAAGTGTTTGCAATTCACGTACTGTTGCCGACCTCCAATTGCAGAAACTGCCATATTCACAAAGTCTGGGCATGTGCATGTGGGAAATTGGCCCATCGTAACTCTGTATGTATTTCTGTTAGAGTTTGACCCTGTCTCTAACTCCACAATTGTACCAAGGCCTGGAAAAGGGAGCAGTGTTACTCCCAAAATTTGTCCTTTAACATTGCCTGCGCTTTCCCACTTGTTCCGTTGCTCGGGAGTAGGCGCATTTGCAATCCTTCGAATTGCTCTGTTGTTCCTCACTGTTGGATACACATCTGAGTTTAGTGGCGGAGGGTTGTCATACAAAACCGGCTTGAATAGCTTAGACATGTAGAATAGCCGACGTGGTGATAGAATTGGTTGTTCTTGGAGGTGAAATCCGGCATGTTGCAGCAACAAGGTCTCTTCGCGAGTTAAGTTTGTTCCAAAGAGAACAGGCCAAACCTCTGGCACCTCTGGCCAATCTAAAACCCATTTGCGCTTTGTTCCCTTCACGCATCGCTCAATATCATCCCAACAGAACCAAAAATCAGCCACCACCTCTCGCTTACTACCATATTCTTCTTTCCTGCCGCAGTAAGTAGGAGCTGGAGTTCCCTTCTTTCCTTTTGCAATCTTGCTAATGCACTTGATGTTAGACTTGGACTGCTGAGCTTGACATCTTGCGTTGGATTTGTGGCTGATTCTAGCAATGTGCCAGTTGGATGCATCGCAGTCGCTTTCAAATGCTACATTCACATGTCTAGAAGTCTTTGCTTGAATTTGCTTACCTTTGTCTGGAGAAGATTGAGAAGCATTCGTGGTGGATCGTGTTTTGACACGGGGTTGGGAAAAATTGATCTTGTCTGGTCTGTGTGAGTCTCCTTCATCACCGATGGGCACATCCAACTTTCTCTTAGTGCTCCCAAAGATTTCTTCTCCTTCCAAGTGTGGCACTCTAGTTCCTATGTCCTCTGCCCCAAGCAATGTGTTCAATGCCTGTGCAATTTTTTGGGGGTCTCCGCTTCTTCTTGCAGCTCTCAATCTCAATTCCCTTTTGATGGTCCTGATCCCGCTGCAGAACCTTTCAAGTATGCACGGTAGTTTGTCATTTGCATCCAAGCACGGATACTGTCGTCACATGTGGCATCGAACAAGCTGTTGCCTCGCTTCCCGGACATTTGTAGCCACTTGTTATGCACCGTTTCGGATAGATTGCATGATGGCAAATCCAACATCTCCTCCAAATTCAATTTCTGAATTTTGTAATCAAAGGGATAACAGAGTTAATAACAAATATTCACCACCGTTGTAACTTGTAGCATCTTCATAAATAATTTTCATTACTTTTATAGTTCTATACGACGAAAGACAAGTACTGATTTCTGATAGTAGAAATCTACTGCTACTGCCGAACACAACACATCTAGCCTACTTAAAAACCCAAACCTAAAATAACTGAAAACAATTATGAAATGCAACTATCAAATCAAATTTAGGGACACAAGTTTAAAGAATCAAGGGGGTCCCCTCCCCACCTCCGACACATGCCTCGGATCCGAGGCACGTACTGGAGGTGGGGAGGGAACCCCTAAGTTTTGTTTCCTAAGAGAGAAAATTTCTCATATTTTATCAAAAAAATTTGAGAGAACTATAATTGTTGCCCCTATTAAAATTTAATTCAGACTCTTCCATTTAGAAAACTAGTAAGGCCTCATCCAATGGACTATTCATGTCTCAAATCGAAGGCATGTTTTCCTATTGTGTGAAGCATCCCAACTTCTTGATAAATAGAAATAAAATGTTCAACTTAATTAACAAAAAGAAGTTAAGATTCCTAAGCACCTAAACACATTTGTGGACAAAATTGACTCACCAAGTCCATAAAGCCTCCCCATTGACGGTATCTGAAATGCCAGAAAGCAAGCCAATGGTCCAGGTGATGTAAGCCTTCTTCGTTGGCCGCACCAGATGACAACCACCAAGACCGTATTGCAAGATAACGGACCTCTGCTTGATCCATATTCTTTGAATCTTTGTATTGCTTGCATAGAGTTAAATGTTGTTGTTGAAATACTTCCTTGATGTACTTTTGTGTGTGCTTGTGAAGAGAGGTACTCCAATGCAATAAGCATGTCCGCTCCCGATTCTCCATTTCAACATTGGCAAAACCAGTGCCATACACTATCCGCACTGCATTCCAATTGGCCATGGCACTATCTGCCATGAATCCCTTGAAGTTGGGGTTTGGTACTCCGTGGCGTTGCATAACCGTGTTTAAGCTCCGCCAAAACTGTACCTGCACTTCGGTATCTTCGGATTGCATATCGCACAGTGCAATCGTCATCACCTTTTTGTAGTTGGTATCATACACGTGGCAAGCCATTGTGGTCCACTCCTTTACTCGCTTCACGTGGTCAAACATTAACCACGCATTCTGTAGGTCTCCATCCGGTTGCATTCGCTTCACAAGGTCGACTCCACTTCCTGGTCCCTCGGTGAGCATCTTAAAAATGTAAACCTTCTCTTTGCCTTGACCTGGGAAGACGCTATCATGTATGAACTCAAACTTGGACTCCTTCATGGTCATGATGTTGTCAATTACCCCTCCTCGATTGTTTGAGCGGAAAGAAGAGATGACATTTCGAATACTTGGACTACTCAAGTATTGGAAGCGGTCCATGACCTCTTCCATTTCGTCAGCTTTTAGCATCTGCTTCTCTCCATCTCCATTGTGGAATAGATAGCTTCCGAGGAAGTCCTTACTAGCTGAGAGAGTGATTGCAGAGTTAGTGGCCGTGGGTGTTTTTGCCACTTGTTCTGCAATGAGTCCGTGTATTAGGGTGGTAGAGTCCCTGTACATGCATGTAGCAACCGGGTGGCCATGCTCTCCGAAGTGAATAGCCGCCCTCGTCAATTTAGGGTTTTTAGAATACACAAAATATATCCTAGCCTTGCATGCGCCTAGACACTGGGGAGCCAACTTGCAAACCTTGCACACTAAAGTGGAGTCCTTTGGGGGGGCTTCACCGGGGGCGAAAGGGAACACAGTGTAGCCACTCCACTCAGTTTCGTTTTTCTTCGAAGTTCTCTTCATGTACTCACAATTGGCATTCTCACAAGTAAGATGGCCAGCACAGTAGGACTTACGAAATGTTAGGTTGTCGGAGTTCTGGATATTGGTCGTCACAAGCTTGCACCATGGATGTCCATCGTAGCGCTTGTCCATTCCCTCCAAGTTCTTCGCTCCCGACGAAGATGAAGATGCCCCACAAGGAGGCAATTCGAAGATGACATCTCCGTTGTAAACTGTTGGAAGGAATGGAACTCTTTGGTGCTTCACTGTGCTCAAATCCATAGCGGACAACTCGTTCCGAGAGCACTGCATACTACCAAGTCCCTTCAGACACTCCATAATGCTTTTCCTGGTTTCAACAGGATGGGGCGGTGGGGGGAGTGAGAATGAGGAATTGGAGAGACTTCTTGACAAGATTCTACATGAGGATTTTAGCATAGTGGGCTGGACAGATGCCATGCGGAATGAATCCTCCTCTCTTTGAGCACTAATATTGGGGGATTCACCTTCAGATTCACTTGACAACTCTATGATTGGATCTAACTTCTCCTCTTTCACAACAAGAAGCTTGGAAGGCATATGTAGCACAGTTGGAACATCTGTCGACGGATTGGGTGACATAGTGTGAGCAGTGACTGGCATATTCACGGTAGAATTATCTGATTGTCGACTTTGGATTTCTGTTGACGCACCTAGCATGGAGAGTGGAAGTCCGTATGCCTTGTAATTTCCTGGACCAAGATACCAACAATGCGTCCCATCATCGTCAGACCTCACAACCGGAACAGATTGAATCACTTCGCCAGTTTCGGACATTTTCTCCTCCTCAACGTAGATGGACGTTTCTACGAACCTAAAACGGACGTGCAGAAGGTGACTAGGAACTCTAGCATGACCACCATGAACAATTGGGAACACTACAGGTATATCATAACCGTCTACTCTAATGGAAGCCATCTTTGCAGGAAAAGGAGAATGTCAAGGAACAAGGAGAAGTCTAAGCAACCAAGAAGATGAGCTCCACAGCAAAAAGGTATGGGTTCTCAATGATAGTGGTGCATCTTTGGTTTGTCCTATAGCTATCATATGTTAAAACCGATTAGCAAAATCTTAACACCTATCTGCAACATCTTTGATTTAATTTGAAACGATATGGCAGTTGAGTTTGAAGAAAATGAATTAGTTCAAAGGTCATTTCAAATTCTTACGTGACTGCTAAGCACAAGGAACACTCTAACAACATAGTGATTCAGAGAAGTACGCCTCCCAAATAAATATTGGGAACAGTACATTTAGGAATCCAATCAAAATTAATTACTTTAATAATTGAAATGCTCCTTACAAAAGCACTAGCACATATAGCTTGATATGAAGAGGCGAAATTGAATCACAAAGAAATTTTGGTGACAATATATACTGGGATCCACTCAATAGAAATTAGTTTCGTAATGAAAACCGCTCCTTAAAAAAGAACTTGCACAAGGAGGATGACATGAATATGCATAATTACACCCATCAAATTCTATTCCTTAAATTAATGAATGGCATATGTTGAAATTAATAATTATGCTAGGATGCTATTAAATTTACTTTTGGGAAGATGTCATCAAGTAAGGCACAGCGAAATATTAGTGATGATGTGCAATACAGAAAATTTAGTCTCTAATAACACGGGGTACTAACCTGCTAAACAAAAAACTTTGCCAATATAGAGAAATTTTTTATTACCATAATTTGATGACATAGCTAATTTTTAAACTACATTTTCACCTTGGACGCCTTCTTCATTTTAAGGTTCTGATTTAGTCAATTAAAATATCCATACCATAATATTGATTATTGTCTATGCAACTAAATGCATACATGGTACACTAAGAAGTTTGTTTATATTCATCCAACAACATTGAAGGCACTTGGTACTTTATTTCATAGACTGTAGGGTAAATTTCATAAAATGAAATCCAAATTTAAAATTCATGGTTTAAGAGGCCTTCAAATTCTAGGCAACCATAATTGGCAGAGCTCATTAAATGGGGAGCAATTCATGAATAGAGCAATACTAATAAGGATTTTTGGCACACCATTAGAGGGAAGAACAAGTACTTTGTCAGAGTGAATGTTGTGCATTGAGAAAGTAGTTTCACCTTGTCAGGGTTTAATTTTAATGGAATCGGCGGTGCCCTCATGTGTACTAACAGTCCTATTATGGTCAGGGTTTATGGTATTAAAAAAGGATTTGACGGCTGACGACGGCACAGCCGAACGCGCCCACAAACGAAGCAAATTCGCATGTGTGTTGAACTTGTACATTCAAATTTTGGCGGCTATTGATAGGAATGCCTGGCCGAACGTATAAGGCTTCATGTGCTTCTTTAGTTTTCATTGTCTTCCGGTTGTTTTCTGTTCTGTGGTATAGTTGAGAGCAACGATGGCGATGCCCTCTCATTTCCCTTCATGCTTCTAGGGTGTGAGGTTAGTGAGGTTGTTTGTGTGAGGCCCATACAAAGAAGGAAGAGACGAGGGTCCTTTTATTTTTCTTCAGCTAGAGAGCTAAAGCGGTCGAGGATGAAAAGAGGTATACGAGGAGCGCCAAAGTCTGGGGAGACATCGTCTCTAGATCTTCGTAGAGTTCTGTAGTTCGAGAGCGGGAGTATTGTCGGACAAGAGGATGCCCGTGGTGAAAATGTCCAGCTTGTTGGAGAGGCTTCAGCAGACAGTTTGACCTGTAGATGCGGGAAGAACACAGTCGACGTCTCAAATGTAAGCACATCATCTTTGTGTTTTCTTTAAAAACTACTTAGCTCCCTTGGTTTCTTTCCAGTGAAAGAACTGTCTTCATTCTACTCCTCTAAGGAAAGCTTGTAGAGTCATGTGGCCTCCTTGTTTGTTCATGGAACAAAGTTGGAAGGATTGCAATCACATGCAAGTATAATGAAATTTACAGTAATAGTTTAGAAGAGGTAACTACAGGGTTCATGGATATGCTACAGAAGTTCAAGAATAGAGAGACTTCATTTAAAACAACTGTAACTCAAATATCTAGAACAACGATCGTGAAGAAAAACACTGTCAGTTTTTTCTAGAGTACATTCTAAATGCTAAAATTAGGGACCTTGGATTTACGCACATACACAGTACTGGGTTTCTAGGAGAGACCAAATGACAATTTCAAAATAGCCTTGTAAGTGCACCCTGTAGAATCCAAGTAGAATCTGCAGCTTGTAAGTTCTAACGCACTTATAAATTTCAACCACATTAGTATTGCACTCTTTCTGTCAATACGAGAATGTTCATGTTGTTATTTCCTATATGGAAAAACTCCAAAGAATGAAACTTACTTCCGTACTAGAATTCAGAAGAACAAAGGTTAGGGTACTATGGCTTGTGAAATTCGAAAAAGCTTTGGCAACAGAGTCGTTTTGAATTTGAATGTCGTTCTCCTTGTGCCCCTCATTGTCCCTGTTTCTTATATCACATGGAAGGTGACTTGAATTTTGTATAGCATTCAAGGTAAGTGTTTCAACATGCAGAAATTCTCTTTTGGCAACTGTCTTCACTAAAGCTCTATAGAGAGTACTGAAAACAAAAAATCTGTAAATCTCTTACAGTATCCAAGGTGCTAATATGGGGATGACTTGGGGACTAGTCCCTATACTTTGAAGAGTCAATATACCTTCACAACCGTAAACTACAGAAAATAGGATTGTTGATGAAGAGCGGATTTGCACCAATCGAAATAAAATTCAATATGTGAAAGTTTTTGAACATATTGTCGTGAGCACAGTTTCTTGGGCTTAGTTCAATCTTATTTTGCATAATGGACATAAGTGAGAATCTTCAGCTTGTAACTGATTAGAGATCAAGGCCCATTACGATTTAACACGAACTCTTGGTATTGATCGTGAATGCATACATTTGATCTCCTAGCTAGCTTATGTAAGTTTGGAAACCAGACATTCTGTTTCAAGCATTTCAAGGACCTATGCATTCAATCGCGCTTGTTGAGGTGCTATCATGTGTAAAACAGAGATAGCTAGCGCTACAAATTCGATCTTCTTGTTGGTTGCTCTGTTGGAAATGTGTGGATGTAATCGATTAGGTACTAGCTCGCATGCAGAAATCTCTGTTTACCGACCCCATTCATCTATAGATTTTTATTCAACTGGCTCATGCATGGGGCGGGACAAGCGGATGGTGTTATGGGTCGGTCGCCGCCTCCCTGCACATCTTTGAAACGAGGATCCTAATTTCTGAAGTTCGGCAAAAGTAACCTCTCCTTCAAACCGATTTCTGAAGTTCGACAAAAGTAACCTCTCCATCAAACCGATTTCTGAAGTTCGGCAAAAGTAACCTCTCCTTCAAACCGATTTCTAAAGTTCGGCAAAAGTAAGCGGCAGTCAAACCGATTGCTGAAGTTCGGCAAAAAAACCCGGTAGTCAAACCGATTTCTGAAGTTCGGCAAAAGTAACCTCCAGTCAAATTTGGAATCACTTAGCAATAAGTTCGGTCGTTCAGTCTGGCCTGGAATCCATTGTGCATGAAATTAGCCGACTTCACCGATGAAGCACGCCAAGGATTCACAACGCGGGCGACAAAATTAGAAACCACTGCATTTCCAGCAATGACTTCACGTTCTTGAAGCCTTATCTGGATTCCGTGGTCCTCTGCGCTTCTCCATGCACATCGTAGTTGGACTCCATGATTGAGAGGGTGTGCACCTCCATTTGCAAACATTCTTGCATTGTACCGAAGTCGGTCCGTGAGCAGGTTTCTGAACTGAGCGTTGGGGTCGTGACTGTGATCTACAGAGTATGTCGATGAGGAGCACCAGGAGCCGTGGCCGTGGAGGCATTCAAGAACCCGGTCCACCCGCTGCGCCGGCTCGAGCAAAGGTAACCTTCACCAAATCTATTGCTTCATGTGAATCGTGAATCTGGTGCGTGAGTACGATACGTCACGCTTGAGTGTGGCGCGTGATACGTAGAGCTTGAGTGTGTTCGCGAATCGCGCATTGATCCTTGTAGCTTGAGAGTGCTGGGGTCAACCTTTCAGATTCACGCAGTCGGCAAAGATTGAAGCTTGATTTCCTTTTGTTGAACACTGTCGGGAAGATAGAATTCCGTTCCATCGTGAGTGTCGTGCAGGAGAATAGGATCGTGCAGTACGGGAGGGGAATCTGTGCGCGCAAAGGGAAAAATAGATCGAATCCAGTATGAATTAAAATCCTTGAGCTCCTGAGCTCCTCCCTGTATCTCCATGTACCAGTCCGTCAAAAAAGTCCGCGCCCGCAGTGAGGCGTGGATGTGCAGATACAGTGCCGACAACAGGGAGTTTGAAGACAAGTTCATTTTTTTTTTAAATTTGGGGGGTCCAGGTTAGAGTGCCGGGTGGTGCCTCGGATCCGAGGCACCACCCGGCACTCTAACCTGGACCCCCCAAATTTAAAAAAAAAATTGAAACATAATCCTGCAAGCTTCCTGATCATCGGCCAGCTCACTCGCGCGGGCTCTCGCGGGCTCTCACATTTCGACCAGAGCAACCAGCAATAAGATCGAATTTGTAGCGCGGGTTGAATCAGAATGTGTGGTTTAGAAACCTACATAAGCTAGCTGGGCGATCAAATTCCAAGAGTACGCGTTAAATCGTAATGGGCCTTGTTCTCTAATCAGTTACAAGCAGGAGATTCTCACTTACGTCCATCATGCACTCTATTTCTTGTATGAAATCAAGACAAGTCATTTTATTTTGGGAAATTTCTGGGGTCCTGGTCAGTTGGCCAAGTGGTGCCTCGGATCCGAGGCACCACTTGGCCAACTGACCAGGACCTCAGAAATTTCCCAAAATAAATGTGGAAGTTAATTTCATGCACGTGAGTATGTCACTGGTTTTTCTTGGCGCTCGTGACGGTCATGGCGCTCGTGACGCGAGTGGTGTTTGTGACGCCAGTAGCGCTCGTGTCGCGAGTGGCGCTGGCGATTGCAGTGTGGCGCGGGTTCTCAAAATAAGTGAAAAGGTCATTTTTTGTTGCTCTTTAGTAGGTCCAGTGGGGGTGCACTAAATGACCTCTGAAAATTTAGGGATCCAAGGCACCTCCCATGGTTTAGGATTTAGGACCCTAGTACTGCCAAAAAGATTAAGGCATCCTGAATGAAAGACAATATCATGGATGTACATGTGTAGAGATGCCTAGTCCAAAATCTTAATTGTCTTTGTTGGAGATGATCTTCACATTTATATTATGTTTTAAGGCTTGCTAGTTTAGATGTTTTTTTATACCCGTTGAAAAATTATATCTAATTCTATCATTGGTGCCTATCTTCAGACAAGACGAGGCTAAGAAAGAGCTTCACCCACAGTGACACCTATTCAGACGCCAATCAGTGTTGAGGCAGAATCGTCTCAGCCTCTTGTACCATTGCAAGAGACTGAGATGGAGGTGTCAATCGAATCAAAGGACAAGAACATTGTCGGTGATCAACCAGAAGACGAAGAGGTATTGATTACTTTTGATGATGTCGTAGACACTGTGAACAACTTCCATGATACATTTGAGACCACTGTGCAGAGTCAAGCGTGTGTTCAAGGACCTCAGAAGCGTACACGCCACCATTTCCCACCATTAGCATCAGTTGAGACGGACGATCCGAAACAACCTTGTCAAACCTTTTCGGAATCCCTACCATCCGAGACTGGTGGCAATCCCTTGGGTATAGAATTCTATGTCTGCGCGTATAGTAGTGCCCAGAATTTTGGAGATCCAGTCTGCATCCTTTTCAGCTTAGACTCGGATGAAGATGTAGAAATTGACTGACTCTAGTGAGATACAGGGATGTAGTTCTTGAGATAGGTGCATTTCCTTGACATTGTTTTTTCCATGAAATCCCATTACAGGAATGATTGATTGTATTATCTATTGTTTCATTATGGATTTCATCAATTTTTCAATGTCAGTATGTCTCTACATTTATCATGGCTATTTCAAATGTAATACAACTTCTCATGTTTTAAACTTGCAGATGGATGGCACTCCATCAAACTTGTGGCCTGAAGAGACAAATCTCCAGACTCCAACTACAGGAGACTCAACGCAACCGGCCATTGCAGGGGACGGAGAAGGGGAAGACGAGGGTGACATGATGGAAGAAGACGCACCGGTTATTGTGATGGAGGGAGATGACAAAGATTTTTTGGAAGAAGAATTCCGCCAGTACCACAAGGTGGATTCGGTGAAGTCTATAGCGTCCCTTCGAATGAAGCCGGACCACCTTTTCAGAATGAACATCCCACTCTGCCGGATGGTGTCCATGCCCATGGTAAGGCCTACCTTATCATGCGACCTCGAGTTCCTAGAACACGAGTTCAGCAAGGGCTACCGCGACGGGGCAGCGGTTTTCTACGTGACAACAACTGACGAGGCCGGAGAGAGCTCCCAATTCACTGAAGGGGAGATGGAGGCATGGGGGTCGCTATGGAAGGAAAAGAATGACGCGTTCAATGCTTACGTGGAATCCGTGCCCGAACTCAGGTTTTTAAAAAACCTGAAGTTCTATGTTTGCGATGGAAACCATCGACTCATCTCTTGGATGAAGTACATTGGCAAAATGCATTCCAAGGACATTGAATGGCATTACGCAGTGGATGCCATTGTACTTGACACAAAGAAGAGGACGGAGCTCGTCATGCATGTCATGCATGACATCAACAAGTATGCTTTCTGATACCTTCAAGCCTTTCTTATGTACTTTTGCTTTACATTTTAATTTTTTTATGTGATTTTCGGGTGCTGCGGTTACGGATGAATCTCACTATGATTAATTGTTTTTCAGATCCACCGAGGATTCTCACGTCAAAACCAACTTGGTTCACACACTCTACAGGGTGCAAAAGTATGGCCTTCTTCCCATTGAGCGTTTTCAAGAGATGTTGAGGCCTTCTGAGCTTCGACTGTGTGGGGCACCGAAACCGAAGCCAACGTGGTATTCTATGCCACTACAAGTCTTCACAGCATTTGTATTCAGGGTGAGGATGCTCGGGCTTCTAGAATTTGATGTGTTATATTCTCTTCTATTTTATACTTGCTTTATTTGTATTTGAAGGTGCTATTTTTCACTTGCTTCTGTAGCAAGAGGTTGCACAGGCTGCAGATGCAGCTGGTCGTAAATACAATGAGGTGACAGCACAGGAAGACCGTTCCCCCGTGGAACTAGCGCAAGCGATGCGAGCTGGGGCAAACGAGAAACTCGGGAAACTAAATGTCAAGATGTCCAAGTTGGTGGCGGTAGCCAATCCGGTGAACAAGCCAGGGTTTATTGAGGAGGTACCTCCATCACCTTGATAGCATTCATATGACATTGCGATTAGGAAGTCTAAAACAGTGACTAACTTTATTTTGTTTTTTAATATCAGATTGAGAGACATTGTAGTGCCAATGAAGTGCCAGAGATGACTCTGGAGAAGCTACAAATGGTGGCCACTTGCAACACCACGGCAGAGCACAAGATCAAGTTCTTGAAATGGTGGAACTCATCAACACCATCTCGACATGCCAGGCGATTCCCGCCTAAGCCAGTTTCTGAGACATTACTTGGTCCCTTTTTGAACCGCTGTGTGTGGTATGCTGGGGTAAGTGATACTCTTTGTATAAATTTTTAGACGTCATTGGATTTGGATTTTCTTTCCTTAGAATTTCTAGAGTTCATTTTCTTTCAGTGGATGATAAATTTTGGTAGTTCTATGATTTCTCAGATCGAGGATGCAGCGGTGAAGTACTTTGACGACGTTGTCCAACACGACGGCATTGTCATCAATATGAACGTCCCGCTACAGCCGGAGACCTTACAAGAGTACCTGGAGGGATGGAGGAGGAAAATTTGGGATGATGGATATATGAACTACCTCAGGGGATCAAATTATTTCAAAAAGAGCGACAATTTCAAGAAGCATGAGGGGTCCGAACAAGCAGTGAGAAGGGTGCTCTATCGGTATGTCTTACACCACTTTTGTAAGGATCATTCAAAAATGCTAATTAATTGGGAACCAATTCAATCTTCCAAGACTTCCATAGCCTGCCTTCAAAGTAGCATATAATTTGTTTCCAACTCAGGTTCACTTTATCTTGACTCTCATTTGGTATTTGTAATGTAAATGTCTAGACTAAAACTGCACGTGTCGCTCACTTTTCCTTCAATGTTACATTTTTGGGGGCAATTCAGGTATTTCAAGTTTGAACTTGAGGGAAAAGGTGCAATCAAAAAGGATGACTTCCCAGAATTCCTTAGGAGTTTTCTTGATCGCCATTCGGCAACCTGCATGTACACTTCGAGTCAACTCCAAACGTACACCACGGCTCATCTCAGCCGTGGGGCGTGGTACCTCGATTGCCCTATTGGATACACGCATCCATCGGAGCAAGCCCTTCGGGAATCTCTGGAGGGAATTAGTGGGGTTGACTTAAATGTCGATGAGTTCGCAGGTCTCAACGCAGTTCAAAAGGCGAAGGCAATTGCCAAGAGGGACAGAGCTGATAGAAAGAAGGCGGCTAAGCTACATTTGGCGCTAGAAATCAAGTCAAAGAGGGAGGCATACCGCTTGGCAAAGCAAGAGGAGAAGGAGAGGGAGAAATTGAGAGAGAAGGAGGAGAAAACGAAGGCCAAAGGCAAGAAAAAAGATGAGGGCGATACCGGGGTTCCATTGTCTTCAGCAGTTGACCAGAGCTCGCAGTTGGTGGAAGGAAGCCACACTGGGATGAAGAAGAAGGCCATACTTCCAGAGTGGACGGAGAATATGCTGACCCAAGGCACACAAGTCCTGGTAATAGACGACGACGATGTCAGAACGGAGGAGCTTATCTTAAACGTGTCCATCATTGATATTATGGAAGATTTTGAGAATTCACCACCAAATTCGTATGTTGAAGTCATGGACTTCATTCAAAAGGTATCGTCAACCTTCAAATGTATTTGAATTTTCCTCTCTTTCAATTTCTACATGAGTTTCTTGTTTCTTGTTCAATCCTCTTGTGACATGGTAAACTTCTTCGTCGCAGGTGAATGCAGGGAAACCGCGCTCATTCGACGGCAGGGTCACCAGAGATCCTTTGGTGGATCTAATCATCTTCGACTGCCAAGAGAACCTGCCTGTGCCTCTTGTCTCAGAGAAGCGCATTCCCTTGTGGAACGCGGACCCAGCATATGCTGGAATGCAAAATGCATTCCAATTTGCTGAGGAGTATTTACAAGACAACGGTTGTCTCCTGGTGTTTCATTCCTATAGTGTTCAGTCTCGAAGTATGTTTGCAGGGTTGATGAAGATTTTCAAGAACTTGAAGATGAAGAAAGAGTGGTTGGCATTCAACCAATTGGACCTCGCGTCGAGAATAAACCTTGGCGAAACAGTGAGTTCTCTATTTTATTTTTCATATGATTTTAGGTTTTCTTTTAGATGTGATTCTTGGTTTGATATATGGTGTGATTGTCAATGGCATTCCCCTCTTTAATAATTAATTTTTTGATGCAGACCGTGAAGTTTGGAGTCACTCTTTTCATAAAGGACGTGGGTGGAAAAGTGGCATCACTTTTCCAATTTAGGCAGACCACAGCCATGACCAAAGCAAAGTGGAACCTCCAAAAGAAAGACATGGTCATCAATTACATTACTGAGGAGACCATGATGGTAAACAAGGAAACCAAAGTACCTTGGCGTGGACCCCGAGAGAAAGATGTAAGGTTCCTACAGTTTTTCATCGAAGGCTGTACCGATGAAGATGATGTAGTTCTCGACTGCACCGCTGCTACAGGTATAATACTACTCAGTTTCAAGAAAGAGTTCTAAAATGAATTGTTTATTCTTGTAAAGATGTACTTAAACATTGTTCACCACATGCTTCTATTGCAGGGGCATCCATTATGGCTTGTCGTGGGACGGGCCGCCATATTGTGGCCTTAGAGAAGGACATTGATATCTTCAACATTGTTCTGAAGCCGATGAAGAAAGCCACTCCAGTAGAAGGAGTGACTCAAGCTCCAGTGGAAGCTATTGCAGCCCTTGATCTTGATGCCGTACACGTCGAACCAATGGTGTTCACACGCACCGTTAGACCTAGTAAGTAAGTTTTGCTTTGTAATGACAACATTTTTTGTTTTGTAATATACGTTGCATACAAAGAATTTCAAGGCCCTAAACCTTCTATGTGTGGTTCTTTAAGGAACGAAGCAGTGAAGGGAACGCATCCAATGAAGAAGATTCGAAGACATATCTTGAGTCCAAAGAAGTCTTACGAACTTCCAGTGTATGCCGAGAAGATGGCGACACAATATGAACAGTATGGTTGTAGAGATCCTAAACCTCGCATCCCGAAGTATGCTGCAAATGTGGTTCATTTTGTAGACATTTCAGCTTCTGAGGGTGAGGAGACGCCAGAGTCGTCTTCTAGTGAGGTTTCTATGACCGAGTCCACCGCAACTTAGACTCATAAGATTGACAAATCCTATGAGTTGAACTATGTGTATTCCTTTTATGTTTATTTGATTTGTGTGTGTTATGGCTACAAATGAGGTGCAATGTGCTTCTTGCTTGATACTAAACTTGCCCTAAAAAATGTTATGAAATATACACCCAGAGAGAAACTATGTTTATTGGACAAGTGTGGGAATTATAGAATTTGGAGTTCATTTACAACTGCAAGATTAGGTACTCTGTAGTGGGGCAAAAATAGAGAAAGCAAGGTACACTAAATTATTTATTGCAAATTAGTGAGTAGCACGAGAAAATGTGATTGGAATAAAAATGGAAAGAAATTATAACTCCTTCCAATGGTACCTCCTACATAGTGGGGAAAAAAATGGAATGCAAATAAATGTTGTCACCTTTAAATGGCGATAGTCATGATATGAAGTAGTGAATAAAATGAGGTCACACTTGCCCTTCTAATGAACACATAGATTTGAATGGGAAGACAAACAAAGCTCAACAATTGAACCACTCTACCTAAACCCCCAACAATAAAATTTCACTAGTAGATAACATTGCCTTCCTACATCTTTGACTCATTTAGGTACTTTCACCTTCTTCCAATAGTCCATGTGTGATAAGACACCCTAGCTCTATTTTATGTGCAACAAAAATCCCTTAAATATAGAAGTATCCTTCATAGTCCACAAATGGCACTACATTCCCTAAATTGCTTTTGCTTTTTTCATCCACGGTTATAGAGCCTACAGTCACCCTAAATACACGGTCATGGGTTCGTTGCCGACCCTCTATTCAACTTTTGATTTTTGCACAAAATTTTTCTTAAAAAAATTCCCGCTCACAAGCTCGCAGGCTCTTGCTCCCAAGCTCGCACGCTAGCAACCCTGAGGACCGAGTTTGAAGAGTCAATGATGAACTAGTTATTAGTTTATAGTAGTAAACAAATTGTAATGTGTGAAATATGCCTTGATTCAGTGACAGATGAGTCTGACAAATTGTCTTACTAAGTTAGTACCGAGATTGTGCAAGCTAGTTATTGTTTGAAAATAAATTGAGATTATCTAATAGTTGGGTGGACAAGTACAATTGGACTAATTTTATTGGGATAAGTCAATTAGCCAGGAAACAAAGTGAGAGAATAATACTAGAAGTGAGATCATGTGCCTTTGGCTGATGCATGAATTTGTGTGAATTGTGGTGTTGACAAATTGATTGAGATTGTGCAGAATACGAAAGGAGATGCAATACACACTCATTCCCCTTGCATTAGATAGAGACAAATTGTTGTAGGACTGGGACCGGTTTGATACTCATATTAAATTAGTAATTAGGCTATTTAAATAGTGACTGCCCGACAAATTGTTTGAAATATCAAAATCACTATTAATTAAGGAATCTGTGTACTAGGTATATGTATGTTATATGAATGTTATAGTTGCATTTGTCTAGATTATGCATGACAAATTGACTACATTCCTGGACAAATTGTCTATAAATGACCATAGCACACTAGGTAGGACTGTGACCGCATTCCATGCGTCCATAGCATTATTTAATGGACTGGCAACCAAATTATTCTAGTGGGTATAAGAGTGAATGTGTATTTCCTTGTTGTTGTGAAATATTGTTGTAAATCCCATTCTAATCTTGAAAACAAGTGACTCTAGTCACAATACGTTAGACTACTTGACTATTCCCCTAGATTTGAACCCCTATACTATAGTCCTGGGTGTTTTGCGAAGAAGCAAAAATCTAGACTACACTTAGGTAAGCAATCTCACCAATCAAGTAAGGCTTAATATCCATTCCATTTAGACAGATGATAGGCCTTGCTAAAATTTGTCTTGTACTTAATTATGCAAAAATTGAAGACATAATGAATTGTCCAACATCATGTGTACTTTCAGATTAGACTACTCAAACATTCCAAAACATCCTATTTGCGTCGCACAATCCTCATAAAACAATGTTGTAAAAATCCTGTGGCACGGGACTATGGGAGTGTATCAAAATTGATATACAACAAACTTCACTTGTTTTCTAACTAGAATGTGGGGTCTTACAAATCTAACAAAGTGGGACACAAAAAGGGTGTTAATAAATGTTAAAGGTAAACATTAAAACATAATATTAAACATGGTACAAGATTACAAGTAGGATTTAAATTTTAAATTTTAAATTTTTATGATGATGTAAGCGACTTGAAATCTATTTACATCACCTATATAAGTATATTAGTCTAGTATGAAGAATAAATTCTTTAGCTAAAAATAGCAAATTTTGCTACTTAATAAACAAACTGATAAAGTACATAATTTTCTTTTGTAAACCACTTCTACACATCCTTGCGTGGTAGTTTGACTTAAGTAGCAAATTGGTCTCAATTACAAGAACATTTTGAGGTAGAAAAACTTGATTATGTCCACCACCTTCAATTTTGTCATGCATGGTTTTGTTGGAATGTTAGCAATATGATCTTGAAAATAACTAACCCCTAAAGTTCCATCACTAAGTTTCTCTAAAAACTAGTACCAAATTGCCATTTCTAGTATAAAGAACAAAAATACAAAAAACTAGTTAATGTTGTTTATCCAAACATAGGATCTTGCATTAAATTATTATGAAAAAGTGAAAAAGAAGTTTAAGAAACTTTGACCATGTAGATTACAAGATGTTAGCATTTAAAGTAAAAATAATTACTTTCTTTTACACATTGCCATACTAATTTATAAGACTTTGAATCTATTTAACTTAAATTTTGTGTACTATTTATTTTCAAATTAAATTTTTTTTTGTGTTGCAAAAAAGAGTTGATAATTTTTAAAAAAATAGAAATCATTCTTTAAAAATTGTTAAGTAGAAGTAGATAGATGAAAAATCTAATATGTTTATGTCTCTAAGATGAATTGAAATATGTCAATTTCAATGAAGAAATTGTTCTAGTAAGCAATCTAATCCATGTAGTCCATTTTTTAATTATAAAAATTTAGATAAAAAATGAACATTGTATGCTATTTTTTAAGAAGATGCTCTAATTTGCCCACATTGCAAGACTCTTCATAACTTTCTTATCACTAATCCAAATGGAATGCATTAAAAGCTTTCCAACTAGACATAAATATATTCTATAAGAAACGCATTATATTTTATTTTATAAATCAAGTTTTTTTACGCTACCTAACTCAATAATATTTGCTTTGTATTATAATTTTTGTTGCTAGACACCAATTCAAATATAAATTGTACTAGTAAACAATCATTTTTCAATATTTACTTCCCCATACCAAACTTCATGAAACGAGATAATCAAAGTAGATCCAATAATGAAGGGTTTTTTTAAATCATTTTGGAAAGGTAGTTAGCTATTTCTTCAATACTAATGAGATACATGGTGATATCTATATCAATACTAGAAAAATCTATATCCAAAACAACTTAAAACTATTGTTTGCACTTATTGTTTTGGTTGCATTATTAGGTCAAAATTACACTGAAATTTGTTGATTATTTCTGTTGATTTGGTCAAAATCCAGAAAAAAAATTAGCAGAAAAAATAATTTTTTTTTCCACTACCCGAAAATTCTGGGTAATAAACCTATTGTTGCTAACTGGGTTTGACCTTGAGACCTCATACTTGATAACCTAAGGCTCTACCCATCACACCACCATTTCAATTACATATGTAATTTCATTAGTTTTGTTTTACTTATCTATTTACAATTCAATGTTTGGTAATCTTAACAGACTTTAGCGGCTAATTTGGCATAGTAAAATGCCTTTCTTTAAAATACTTTGCACTACAAAAAAATTGGAGAATCAAGTTGAATTTCACCTCTAAAAATCTATTTGAGATTTTGAGTCTCCAATCAAAATTTATGAACAAAATTCAAAGAGGATGTAAGAAAATATCAAAAAAATGTCCCTTCCAACCCCTCTCTGAACTCTGTCTATATCTTTTAATTGGAGATTTGGAGGCTAAAAGGATTTCTGGAGGTAAAAGTTAACTTGATTGTACAAATTTTTTTAGTTTAAATTTTTTTTAAAAAGGTATTCTATTATCAATGATGCTAGCATGTGAGCTTAGAAATGCAAGCCTACAAGTTTTGAACATAGATGTAAATAGGTACTCTACAAGTATTGAAGTATTTATAACATACATACTTATTATATAAGTACCTTATAACTATAGAAGGTACTTATAATATAGTTACCTATAATATAGACATCTATAATATAAGTATCCTATAACATAGACACCTATAATGTAAATATCCTATAACATAGACACCTATAATATAAATATCCTATAACATAGACACCTATAATATAAATATTTTATAAATATAAAAGGTGTTTATAACATAGGTACCTACAACATAGACATCTATAAAATAAATATCTATAACTATGGAAGGTACCTATAAACATTTATTAACACAAAACGTAATGTTGGAGTTAAACATAGAACAAAAACCAAGTTTCTTTTGGGGGAATTTCTTTCTCAACTTTCAATTCAATTTTCCAACACTAAAAGTTTGAACTTAGTAAGGATGTGGTGACCTAAAAATGTCCATAGATGACTTTTTGTGTAGAAACAAAGAATGCACCCATTCATTGGTCCAATTCTTAGAGTATTTTGGTGATAACCTTTGTCGTGGAGGGCATCCTTCCACGATCCAATTCAAAGTCTATGGTGATGTTTTTACAAGTTAAAGACGATTCGAAGTATTTTGCCTTGGCATGGCAAGGTGCACAAGTTATTCCTTTTCACTTTAAGTATCTTGCAATCTGCCCCCAGTCAAAGATCATACTAACAGTTGGATATGCCAAAAAATCATTTTCCCCATTCTGCCTCCATGCACTAGGAACGGAATGGTTGGAGTGACTTGTGAAGAAAGGGAGTCATGAAACTTTCGGAGTTATCATGCAGTGAGAACACACCGATTCTAATGTGACAATTGTGTGGAGCATCATTTGGAGATCGAAAGTGGAAGCAATACTTCACCAGAGTGTCGAAATTGATCAGGCCATCAGTACTGTCAACATATCTTACCTTCAGGATTGGCACTGACAAACTTGAGGCACTCCCTTTGAATGTACTGTACAGTCCAGTATATTTACATCCAAGCACAAATGTACAGCAAACAATGCTCCTGTGAGATATCCTACAGCGCTCTGATGACACTCATCATACAAATTAAAGCTCTCAACTATGAACAAGAAGTCCTGGAGAGCTCCTGCATGCGACTGAGTAGCCTAGTATGGTTCACTTCCATGATATACTTAATTCTAGCAGTGGCCCAGGTGCAAAAATTCCATCGGAATGGACTAAACCGCCACCAGTTACTTGTATCACCATGGCATTGATAAACTGCACTGGGGACTCCACTGACGCTGGTGGCGGTCACCGAAACAGCAGAGTGCTCCCAAGTCGGCTCCTCAGTCTTTCTTTTTCTCAAGATTCTCGTCCCCTTCGTCCACCTGAATGCGAGGCGAGGCGGTGCAAGAATGATTGGGCTTCAGAATGCAGAGCAGCACTGCACCGGTGCTTCACTTTGTGGGACATAGGCCGAAGGGAAACGAGAACCCATCCCGACTGGATCGGAGAGATGGGAAGCTAAGATCATGGAGCATTTGAAGCTTGTTCTCAGGAAGATGGTGAGAAGCTAGATTCGAGGAACGAAGAATTAACGTTTGAACAATGAGACGGAGTCTAAGGCGTTGTTGAGGTCACGGGCGTGGGCTCCCACACGGTCATAGCACGCACAATTTGATTCTTCCATCCCAGGAGAAACCAATCTCCGTCCTCTCCCACACCATAGTCTTTGTGAAACGAGCCCATCATGGATTGGATTTTGGAGATCATAATGGGTGGCAGCGGCTTTTGGGTAAACCCAGCTCGCTGCGTGCGAGACTGCCATTGCCTATACGGCTCTGCACGTTCGACTCTCTCCAGTCCATCACACGCAACAATGTTGAGAATCTCCCGCCCGTAAAACTCCCTCTCTAAAATCACTCGGTCTGGGTCGTTCGCGGGCATGGAGACTTCCATGGCCTCAAACATTATGGCGTAATGCTTCATGCTCTCCCTGAACCGGGTCATGAAGAAGGGCGCATTGTAGTTCGCATTCACCGTTAACATCACGAAGACCTGCATTAAGACCAGTAAGACAGATAAGACAACGTTGTCACAGATAGGCTAGGCCGGTTTCAAGATTGACGATTATCAATTTGCATCGAGAACCGCCCAGTTGTAGGAAAGAGCAAGAAACGTGGGCCGCTTGTGCTAGAGAGAAAGTACGCAGTAGGTGGAGTGGGAATTGGCACCTTGGGGTTCATGCTTCGGATCCTGTCCAGGACAACTTTCCTAGGGCTGGCAGCTATTATCGATTCGTCCAGGAGATTGCGAAGCCTGTAGTGGCAATTCACTGCCAACACCTCGTCCTCCTTCAAACCCAGTTGGACGGCCGTTATGGATTCCCATTTGTCAGCCAGTGCATTAAACTCAAATGGCACTTCCCACAATTTAGCAAACTCTCCCAATCTGCGGCCAACTTCTAGCACTCTCTTAGAGGGCTTATTTCCCGGTTGGGGTAGCTCGATACCTGAAACCAACAATAGACTCTTCTGTTAAGACGCCATTCCCAGTCCCGACTTTCTCTGACTATCATTTCCTCTCATCCTGAAGTTGAATCGCACGCACTTACACCCCCAAAAAACCAAGGATTCACGGTCATAAATGACCAAATTGAATGACCATATTGTGAATACATGATACTTCAGATAGAGCCAGAATTTATCTCACTAAAATCAGAGAAGAACACTCCACGCATTAATTGCTCTGAAAAAAGAAAAATATTTGGACCAAAGAGATTCCCCGTGTGACCTAAGTACTCAAAACTGCAACTAAAAACATTAGTCCTTTACGGGGTAGCGAAGTCAATCCACAGCTTTCCATTTCATACAAACCCAAAATTGAGAACGCAAATTGTAACAATCTTCAGGCCGGCGTACTCACATGTGATGCGCAGGTGTGGCGGGCCCTCACGCCTCTGAGAGAGGCGCTGGATAAGACACGGCCATTGCACTCCATCGACTGTACCGTAATCGACCAAATGTACTCGTTCTGCTCCTTCAAAGGCATCTAATATAGATTTCGTCGAGAAAAAATGCGAAACCTTGATGTATGGGCTGTAGTCAACAAACAGCCGATGCGCTTTCAGCATTGTCGCAGTAGAGGGCGTGTTGCTAGTAATGGCCGAGTAGAGCTGTGCACCCGTTCCCGACATCTTGGCAACCTGCATGCAGGGATCCTTGTAAAGACGCAACTTGCAGGCCGGACCACAAGATCATTGCAGGAGTCCGAGCTTGTTTTACTGGAAATAATTCCGGGATTGAATTGAAATATTCAAATCGCCAATCAACGAGAGCTCACAAACGATCTTTAAATAAATGAACAATCCATGTCACTAACTGTACTCTGGAAAGATGATCGTGAAACATATTTGTCCTGTACTAACCAAAGCTTCCATGTAGTAGTACGCCATTCGCTGCAGAGAGTTCCCGTAAGCTGATGAGTGCAGTCGTAATTCACGAATCAAGTCGCTCGCGCTTCGCCAATCGTCTTGACTCACGACGAGCGCGCATCTGGGACCAGAGGACAACAGTCAGTGCACAGCAGAAAGCGAAGTGCACAATGCTTGCATAGCTCCTAACACATTGCGAATTTCATTTCGCAAGGTTTCCAGATCTGAGATTCAATTGCATTCAAGTCACTCGACCGGACACTGAATTTCGTACAGTAGCTAGATTCGATTCGTAGCATGTATGTACCTCAGGAGCAAGCCTTTCAGGTCGACGCGACCAGCGGTGAAAGAGAACGAATCAGGTGACATGATTTCATTGTCGAAATTAGAGAAATCCTGATGCCAAGAGGAGCTGTAGGTCGAACGTCGGTCGCCTCCGGATTTCGCCCGAATGCAGTCGAGGGCCCAATCCCACGATTCATCGTCGTGGTCCGTGCAGGCGTCGAGTTCATTGATCCAGGTGCTAGAGTCAACGTTTTCCGAGACATCGCTGACGTGCTTCGTGAGGTTGCAGGTGTAAGCGTGAATGAACTTGTCTGTCACGCCTTCCTCGGTGGGCAAGAACCCTGCCGTCGTCCAGCTGTTGTCGTAAGCAGGTTCACTAAATTCCCAAGCATTCGGTCCGACGAGCTCGTCGAATTCCTCGGCCATGGCCTGACCGCAGACTAGATCTTCGGGCAACGTGAACATCAAATCTTCGACGGAGACGAGTGGCTCCGTAGCGTTCGAGTCTACAGCATCCACAGCGTCATCAAATCCTCGAATCTCACTGGAGGTGGAGCTACACGCAGAGGACAAGGAGTTGGATCTTTGATAGGAAGAAAAGCCAGACAACGACGAGCTGCTAGACCTAGATCGCTGCGGCAAGTCGGCTTTTCTTGAATACGAGATGAGCTGCGGGAATACCGGTCGCTTGGGAAACTCGGGAGTCTCATGCCTGCTCTTGTGAAAATACAAGTCTTCATGGTTCACGGCATTTTCAAGTCCAGCATGATCAGCCACGATTGAAGAAAGATCCGACGCTACCTGATGGAACTCGTGGTGATGAGCAGCTGCTGCTCGTCGCTCAGTCGAGAAGTCTTGTAGCATCCCACGCTTCTGGAATTTCGGCGACTGCGAGGAGATTTGCGACTGAAGCCATGCTTGCTGCAGTTGGCTCGCGAGTGGTGAGGATTCCGTCCCTCCAGAGCCCGCACTCTTACGCCGGATTCCCAGCATCCCTAACTAGAAGCGTCTACTAACAAACACAATTTCACTCTCCCAACGCTCGTCACACACAGCCCTCGTCACCATAACCACACACCATCCTCATGGACATGGTTTCCTGCAAATTCTTGCACTCACTTGGTTAAAAACAGAACACGCCGGGAATTCAAATCAAAGTGCGGTACGTTATTCGATTATAAAAGCTTGTTTCTAAATGATAGAAGAGGCAATACTGCAAATCGAATTCGTTCACGAAAGTTTGTGAAACTGCTGAACCCCTTTTACCCTTCTTGTTGCAGGCCATTTCCGCAATAGGTCATTAGGTCACTGTTGCCACGACGGCCATCCCGGGGTCGAACGCATCGCTCCCAGGTCGCGGCTGATTTTAGTATGCGCATGGCGTCATCCAACGGATGGTAGCGGGCCCGCCTCTCATCAGGTTCTGTTTTTATCTGCCATCGCTCCTTGGCCGGCTCCCATTGCAAAGGTGACCTGGGTTCTGTTTTAGCAAATTCACGAAATACCGACATGATTTTCATTGCTTTTTTCTACTGAAATACTCTTTCAGCTTGTTCCACAAGCTTTGTTTCTGCGACAGTCAATGGCGCGACGCCAATGGGAGCATGCCAGGTATCCTGACAACTGTTCGCAGAGGCAGGTGCGTGGGAATGATCTTGGGACTTTCTTCCTGCATTTCCTCTTGTGATTTGTGACCACAACTTGAACGAAGATGTCGACATCCTTCAGTTGTGGATAACACAGAGCGAAGACAGTGTGGATGGACGCCTCGCAGAACTCTGGATTATTCGAACCCGGTGGAAATCACTCATGAACCGGACCGATCGCATCTTTTCTCGAGGTTTGCATCGATTCCAACCAGGCGGCAAATTCCTGAATTTCCAGCAAGACTAGAGAAATAAAATTATGGACATGGAATAATTCATTCAGATGCGCTGGACTTACAGGATGCAGGATTTACACTACAGAAAAACGGTAATTAGCGCATTCTTTGCTATTTTGTCTGCTTCAGTTCCCTCTGATAGAAGTTTTCCTCCAATCTTTCTCTCCGTTGTCAATTAACTTAGTCTCCTTCACTTCAGATCGTTTCTGTAATTTTGAAACTATTTCTGATATTTTCGGAATACCTCTGATTTCATTGCACGTCGCATTGGATTTCAGTTGTTTGCGAGCAATAACTTCACCACTCTGTATCCGAGGTCCAAAACATCGTGGTTGGCGCTTTCGATTGATACCGTTAATTATCAGTTTCATAGGTTTCCGTGGAAGAAATTTCTTGACATAATTATTTAATTTCACCTGGGTTGTTAATCGATTGGTATCTCCAAGCGAATCACTGCACGCATCCTGACCTCGTCCCACTGCCCGAAACCGGCGCGCGGGTCTTCCGTTGGGACTTGAAGCCCGAATCGGGCGAGCCCTAGCTCCAAGTCTATGACCATTAGAAGTTATTTTAATTTATATATATGCGCTGCACAGATTGCCAAATTGTGATTGACCTGTTAAATATCAGCAAACTGGAGCCCTTCCTGCGCGCTTCTGTGTGTCTGGCTAGCTCTGAGTGTCGACCATCGAGCCCGGCCTCCGTACGTGGACGGAAGACGTCAGCGGCGGCATGACGACGCCCTCCATCGTACACCTCCCAGGGGTGGACTGCTGACGCCACGCCGACGATGCGAGTTCTCTGCGCGACCAATGAAACGCGAAGTCTCCTGTGGTGACGACTGAGATCCCCCCACCTGATGTCAAGGGCCGTGTGCGGTGATGCGATCAATCCAGGGCTCCATCGGTTCCTGGGCATCCCGCCAGTCAATGGACTGACCGACTGAACCGATCACAGCCAGGCTCGGAATTGAAGCTAGGGCCCATGCCAGCCAGGCCTGATCGATCGAGTGGCTTGGGCCTGGCGTCCGTCGGCACCTCAACCAAGAGCTCTGGAGCCCTAGATCGAGTGCCGTGCATCGACAGGACATCCGGGTTGAAAAAGAAAAAGCCGAAAGAAAGAGAAAGAGAAGGAGTGCGCGAGGAGCATCCCATTGTAGGCGCTTCACCCCAGGGCACTCAGAGGGCGGGATGAATGACAGAGAATCCTTTTATGTAAGATAGACGGAGTTGCAGGTGTTCATCCAATAAATAAAGTCCCTTAAATTCCCGGTTGGCACTGTGGGTGGAAATCATCCTTTTGGATATCATGAGAATCATCTGCTTAGAAAACCCAAGAGCACTCATTGGAGATCAAACTATTGCGCAAGACCTCCCCTTTTCTCACAATATTCCAAAGATAGAACATTTGCACTTTTGTCTTACATAGAAGGATTCTCTGTCACCCATTGGACACTTTTAGATTGCCACCTTGTTATAAGATTAAATTAAGTGACTTCTTTTTTTAAAGCTTTGGACACAAAAGCATTTGAAGGTAGAATGATGTCGAGATGTCTTTTCAGCACCGGTGGTCTTGTTGAGAGTATTAACCTAGCTAGCTACATTGAATAGTGAAAAGTAATTAGGTGGCCCATCACTAATTTCTCAACATTTTACACCATGCAAATATTTTATTTTAATATACAAGGATGCAATAGTTTTCACCAATCATGTTTGGCATGGGTTGGTGCACCACTTTAGGGCCTCGTGCACAACCTGATTCAAGGAATTACATATGCCTCTAAGTGGACAAGAAGTGAGTCATGAAAAAAAATTCTAGGTACAGAAACCAAATTTCACTATTATATGTAGGGTTTGTGACAACACTTGTGATATGATGAACATGTCATAAGTAATGTAATTGTGGGACTACTGGGTGGTTGTAAGAAAGACCAACTGTTTTTTGTAGCATTTTGCTAAAATTACAATTTTTGTACTCAATTCTAGGAGTTCTATGGAATAAAACAATCTCAGTCATTAATTTGAAAAAATCGATGGCTAGAAGTACCATTGGGAGTATTATGATTACTTGCAAGTATAGAAAGAGTATTATTTGAAAAAAATGACAATTTATTGTAGAAAATAGATATAATGAGGTATAAATTAACAATAAATAGAAAATCATAAACAAAATAAAAATAAAAATTTGTCACATTGTAACTACTTGATGGTGATTACATTTCATCAAAAAAATGAAGTTGAAACCATCTTCAATGTTTAGAAGTGCGTGAGCAAGGGAGCCCTATTTGTATAAATGTGGAGGCCATAAAATAATATAATTTTAGATTTCCTTTTGTATGTAGATGTTCTCCTATTGTAGGAATAAATCACAAAAATTCCAGCTTTAGATCATTAATTTTGGGTACTCCCTTGTACTAAAAAACCCTAAACCTCAAAGTGTGACAAATTAGGAAAATTCACTTTTAAATATAAAATAATTTTTTTAATTTCTAAAAAATAAGGGATATGATTACAATCAAGTTATCCATCTTTAGTAAAAGTTTCAAGTTCATTGGGTTCTATTTTCAAAAGTTATAGTGGAAAATAACTTTGTCACTCTAAATGTGAAGCAAAATAGAATTGGTCTTTCTTGCAATCACCCAATTGCAATATTAGAAGATGCGGGAGACAAAATATTTTCAATTTTTTTTCATGTAATTTCCAAATTGAATTGTTTCCTTCAAGTGCTAAGTTTGGTCATTTTCTCAAATTTTTACTCTAAATAAGAATTTTATAGACTACTTCACAAGTTTTTTCCTAATATATTCAAATTGCAACTAAATTTTTGTCCTAATTCCACTAGGTAACTTTGAACTAGCCAATGTTTTCTTCCAAACATTGGTGCCGAGTTGGATTCATTTGCTACAACCCCTCCTAGAATCCCTATATGGATATTAAGAGTAGTTGCTAGTGTCCTTATTTGTACTTGGCAAATTTAAGAACAAGCTTTTAATCCCCTCGATTCCATAACCCTTTTATTCCCTACGATCTAGTCTACAATTCATCATTAGTAGTAGAGAGAAGTAGTTGAAGTAGTTTTCATTTTACTTTCTTTACAAATTGAAATCACCAGATTAAAAGTTACTAAAATGACTTTTCATCAATGGAAAGTAGGATCATTTAGATCTGCGATGCATGATGCAGGTACACTAGAATCTCTCTCAAGAAATAGCTCTAGAACAGGTTGACTATATTACATTAGACAAATAAGTTATTACATTAAGGAGGATCATTTACATTAATGACATTTATATGCAGTCCAAGCCAGGACTGACAATCAGTATGACCTTAGAAAGAGGTTTATTATTCTAAAGATGTTCTATTGTATTATGAAGGTCAACAATGAACATTTTCATTATGTAGGCTACTCTAGATCTCTGGGGCACTTTTATTAGTGTATCCAACCGAAGCCAAAGCGACTTTTGAACTAGCATCATGTGCAATTAGGCCAGACAAGTATAATAACTAGTTTAGTGTATTTCAATGCATTATGATGCATTTGAGGTGAAAAAATATCTTCTGAAATCCACCTTAAAGAAAATTTGAAACCTTGGACTTGAGAGAAGGTAACATTTGAAAGAAAAAAGGTAAGTAATACAAATCAATAATGATTTTTTCACCAATCAAGGATTGAGATTTTTGTTATAAGATTTTTAAACAATGTATAAATGAATCATAAAGAGAATCATTATTGCACACAAAGATAATTTTATTAATTACGCCTATGATGATACCTCTTCATGTCTTTAATCTCTTCATTCTCTCCATTCTCTCTAAACCATTTAATTCTTCCACACCCAATCTTCTCTACTATTTTCTTCATCATTTGATTGACTCCATTCATGATTTTTTAACCTCAAAATCCCAAGGTCTAGGTTACTCTAACTTTGTGTTTTGTAATGTAGGCTCTTGTGAATTCAATTTAGAACCTAAGAATCTACGTGGATGATGGACAATTTTGTTGTTTTCTAGTGATTCTGCAATTTTGATGGATATATGATTTTGTAATAGCGTTCAATTAGGATTAAACATTCTAATTCCTAAACACATTTACATTTTGATATGCATTCACTATGTGACATTCATTGTGTTCTTTCAACACATCCAAGACATTTTCATTGTAGTTCATTTTTTGTTTTTGTGTACTCAATTGTAATCAGACCATGTGTTGGATTCCCTTTGTTTTTTTTGTATAGTTTTGTATTGACTCACTTAGAGTGTTCATATATAGAGGCTACTACTATATTCTACGTGTCATATTCTACATGTTTTGCTTGTGCTCCCTAATCTTTTCCTTTCACGCTTTTAGTGTATGCAAAGTGTATGAGAATTCTCACCCTCGGCTTTCACCTTGCTTTTCCATTACCTTTTTTTTTAGAAAGAATATAGACTACAAAAAAACATTGACATGGATTGTATAAGTAATTGTAGGGGCCATAATATAGGGCAATTTTCCAAATTATATAATTATAGGGACCCTTTAATTTTGGCCTAGGAAGTAAATAGTCCCTAAAAAAATACCCTTTCACTGCACGTAAGGTGCCAAATATACATGAAGTGATCCACCCCAATAGAAATAGTAATTTTGAATGGAATTTGATGCAAAATATACCTTGGGACTTTTAGAGGTTAACTTTAAAGCTTGACAATGGTTTGACATGAAATTACTTGAAATCACTTCAAAATGTAAAAAAATTAAGCAATTCAACATATTTTGGGGAACCTTTCTCAAGAATAAACATTTTTGTGGTATTAGCAATTGAAAATCATGATTTAAAGAAAATATATAATTTAAAGCTCCCTAGTTCTTTGAACCCATCACATAATTCGCTTTGTCATAAAAGTGAAATCTGCACTACATAATAAAATTAGGTTGCATGACTAATCAAATTGCCTTACCCTAAGAAAGTTATTTTACAAGCCATCAAAGTCAATAGATATTTCTACAAATATTTCCATTTGTATACGTAATTACAGTAATACCAAGTTCAAAAGTAGATAGTGCATTCATGTATAATAGTATTAAATATTTATATAGTATCAAATGTCAAGAAATTAGTGTGGAAAAATCTAATTTTATTATTTTTAGAGAATGAATAGTCCACCAATTGTATTAATTAAATAAAAAACAACTTAATGACACTTTCAGTACAAGTTTACTTGTCATGAATGAAATTAGAACTCTAGATATGGGTTTGAGTGTTTTTTCCTTCAGTTAGTTCAAAAATATTATGATGATTTCTAGTTGATTATACAATTTGAAGTGTCCCTAGTTAAGTGTCGGTTTCCATTAAGGTAGAACAATCCAATGTAGTTAGTTCCCCTATTCCGACATCTACTAGACCATTTTCCATTTGTGTGAGCCACCCATTCATTACCAGAATTCTAGCAATCATTTAGCTGATCATGACAATGCACTTGGGGAGGGGGCAAGTTCAGCTTAGCCTGTGGTGTAGCCTGAGTCCACCAATGCCTTATCAATTTCATCCCAACCAAATTTGAAAAATCACAGAAAATTCACTTCTTGTTGGAATCGGTCTCCACTCTACTTGCAAATGGCTTCTCTCCAACTTTTCAACCTCTGCACAATATGAGGGTTCACTTGGCAAAGAGCTTTTCCCTTCGTCCTTCGTGGCAAGCCGACTGCACCTGTGGTCCTGTGCCAAGTGTAAGCGTGTGAGCGGGGCGTCCAGCTCGGTCCAGCTTTTTTGAAGCAACACTAGGATACTGATGTGGGCTGGGCAGGGCAGTCATTGAGAAGTCAACAGAACTTACACTGAGCGTACTGACATCATATTTTGTGGAGTGAATGCACAAGCGGCGTACATTTCCGGAGTTGCCGGCGTCCCCTGAGCTGGACTCGGCGAACAGGCCGGCGAGGACGATGATGACTCAAAGCTGTGGTCATGCTGGCGCGAGCGAGTGCGTCAGAATTTCGATGCTGGAGCTCCGGGTCGAGCCTTCACCAATACGGAGTCAGCGAAACCCAAGGCAGGTTGCCCTCACTTTAAATCGTTAGCTTAGTGGGTGGCTTCAGCTAGATTTCAGAACCAGTCTTCATGACAGTCGCAAGTCAAACAGCAAATTCAGTACCGTACTGTGTTGATCAAAGACGGACCAACTCGCGAATAGTCAAGTAAGTTACGCTAACGTAGAACAAACCATTGTCGGTTTGTGGTCAGATGACCCATAGTGGACACCTAGGGAATGACCTCATCATGCTTTTTTTTAGTATGTGAAATTTTGACCACAATGCATGTCTTACATGATGTCAAACTCCTAATTCTGACTACAATGGGCTGTTTTACCTTACTCAAGGATGCAAGGCTGCGGAATTATCCACAGAATTTAACCCCTGAGAGAGACTGGTACGACGCACACCAGGGCATTCGGGTGAAGAGTGCAGCGACATGCTTTCTGACAGTTGGAACTTGGAACCTGGCTAGCTCACTTGCAGAGGAAACTAACTTGGGTCTTGAAGCTAAGCTGAAGAATGTCTCCAATGAGAGGAATTCAACTGATTTCGACGTAACTCTCGAGATGCTCTAATTTGTCAAGCCTGACACACTGTGATGGATTCACACGAAGTTAGCTTGGGTCCCGATATTGTTCATTTCTTGCATTTCTTTCATTGGGCGTCAGTTAGTCTACTGTAGTGTGGACCTGGATACCTGGTGGAGGGAAAGGATTGAATTTTGGAGAAGCATCTCGATCATTGACCCTAGAATAAGTTTGCCTAGGTTGCCAGCAGTGGTCCCAGTGTTGGGGATCATTCGTCGGATTTTTGACTTATTCCCTACGATTGGGAACATGGGATGTCCGCTTTATGTGTGGAGAGTTTAAAACTATTGATGAACCTGGGAAGACGGAATCTGAAACACTGCTTCCCAGTTCCTTGTTATGCCGCAGGTCAACATGGCTGATGACCTTATCTACGAGAATGTGATGGAGAATGCTCCAAACATTTTTTTCCTGGCTCACCGGAGAACTGGAGAAGGAATCGACCGAGCGTTATTACTCCGCTTCATGGACCTGTTCCGTTCCATGCACTGCAGCATATATCAAATCGATTCGATTGGTTGCGACTCCCGTTGCTGCTTGGCTTCAAAAGTAAGTTGCTGCGCCTACGGTAAGGTGACACGTACATCATGAGCATGGCCAATGATTCTACGGATTGGTTTCTGGCTTCCACTTGCACTGGAAAAGCTGACGCCATGTGAAATAATAATGTGAGAGTTGGCTGCGCTCTGCAAACTCTCACTTTTACGAGTCTTAAGGCAGAAAGCCCGGCCCGGACGGAGAGAGGGTGACTTCTCTTTGTCAAGCTTGCAGATTCCTGTCAAGCAAGCTCTTTGACAAGCATATTCCTGTCAAGAGGACGTACTCGTGTCACGGTTTTGCCTCTCACGAAGCCTTTACAGAATTCTGTCATCGTTAAAGTGTCCTGTATGTACATCTTAAAAGCGCCTTCAAAAAGACCCCCTTGGAACCATTCACTGAAGGCTCTATAACTTTATGTACCGTGTTGTAGAATAATGTTAATATCCGTATCAAACTCTTCCGCCCACAAGGACAATTTAACCCTGAAAGGATAGTCTGGTCACCGTGCGTTTGGATCCAGGTGGAAGTCTATGACCGTGTGCTTCCCCTCGTGACAACTGGTCCGCCAAATTCATTCCGGAATGCATTTAAGAAGGTCCGCCCGCGGGGAAGGCCGGAGAGGCGGAGACTGCTGAGCAAATGATGGTTTTGAGTAAATCTCGTAGCTGAGCATATTTCCAAGATTAGAAATGCAACACTAACATGGACACTGAAATGTCGGGCAGGTTCCCCAATTCATGCGAGCTCATGAGGCGAATGGGAAACTAGACACTCAGTCTGTGTAAGCTTACTCTGATTTATGCAAATTGTAGTCGGCAACGCAATGGAAACAGAATCATCAAAAAAACAAGCCAGCCCTCGTTTACTGGCAGTACTCATCGGGAAAAAACAAGTTCATGTACTTTCAGTACAGGCACTTTCAGTGGGGAAACAGTACAGTATTGAAAGTGTACTGTTGCAGTACTGATTTGGAGAGTACTGATTAGTAATGAACCTTGTTTTTATAGCATGCGTCAGTTTCTTCAATCCATTCTCAGTAAGTTGCTTGCTGCCTTTCCTGGAGCAAAAAACTGAAAAAGGATAGCTCCAGCCTCCCGCGACGAACAGTGCAAATGATGATGCCCGCACACATAATTTTCTCAGGCTTGGGCACAGCGACTACTGCCATGCTCCAGATGCTCTCTACCACTTTTCTTTAATCTTCACATGCAAAAGACGAAGAAGAATGGAAGCCAATGAGTTGAAAATGCTTGTCAACCAATCCCAAATACTCCTGGCAGGTGTTTGCTAAAATTACAATTGGATGAAAATGTAAACTTTTGTTCTTTGCACAAAGCTCCAAAGTCATTCATCGGACACTTATTGTCTTGCGGGTCCTTCAAGGGTTAGCCCTAGAAGGACGGACCAATGGCCATTGATTTCAAGCCTCACTATCCATCCTTGGTTTGCTGCCATTTTGCAACCAAATATGAATGAAAAATTTTATATTTATTTTTCAGAGAAAAAATCATATGTGTACTACAAGTCATTAAATTTTCAAATTTTTTTGAAAAAAATTAAAATTATTATGAATATTTTCTTAGAAAAACAAAATAAAAAAAATTCATGTCAAATACAAAATATTCTTTAAAAATTTGGAAATTTCACCATATACATATATACATATATATATTATAGTGCAAACATCTTGGTTAAAAAACTTGTTTATCTAATATTTTATTTAGAAGTTGCTAAAGTACATTTTTACTAAATAATATTGCAAATTCCCTCATTACGATATTATTGACTTTTCTAAAAAAGAAAATTCTTAATCTATAGATCCCCTTGTATATTTTGGCCATTTCTTGCTATTTGCTTTTGATGTGAATTTTAGTCATGAAAATGATATTTTTTGAAATTGAGCTCAACTAATGAAATGAAACTTATCAAGTGTAGTTTCTACTCCAATTGGAAATTTTGAAAAATTGATAAAATATATTTTGTGTTTGACATAAATTTTCTTCATTTTTTTCTTAAAATATTCACCATAATTTCAAATTTTTCCTAAAAAATTTGAAAATTTAATGACTTATTGTACACATGAATTTTTTAGAGATATTGTACAGCCAACAACTCAATGCCTGCACTATAACCGCACAACAAGACGATTAAAATTTGCATAATTAAAAATGATGTGGCCAAAATTTGCATAGTAATCATATACTATGTGCTAAATGGAAGTAAGAAAATTTAACATTTGGTGTCTTATGAATGACATAATCTTTTATAGTGTAGGACAGAAGTGCAACCTTAAAGCAATAGTCACACAAAATTTGCAAGAAAGAAACAAATTTTGTGTAAAAAGGAGATCTTCTATAGTACTTTGACTTCCAATGCATGCTTTTGGAATTTTTTAGATCAATGATTCCCACAATATCAAAATGGATGATTTTGAGTCACCAATCTGTCATTTAACGTCTTTGCTTTTAGATTGCAATGAAATTTGTAGGAAGAAACTTTTTGCATTTTATTTTTAAGGTGAATCTGATGAACATGACATTTGATAATCATGCCAAATTTCAGAGCATTCAAGTCTCTAGTTTATTGTGGAGAAGTTTTTGAATTTTGGCTGTGTGATGATTGGCAAGTTTACTCTACGCTTAAATAACCACCAAAAGGCTCTCGAGGTCAGTTGGCCAAGGCCACGAATTTCCAGAAACCTTCACTACTAAAGAGCTACGTCCTGAAAGCTATGCCAACGGGCTGTCACCGCAGAGAGGAATGCATCCACAGCCACGATCCAAGCCATTCCACTTCGTTGAAACCTCCGTTGACAAATGAACGTGCAAATTGCGGATTCATCGGCTATTAACTTCATCTTGATATGCAGTATACCGCTTCCACATGTTAGTAAGAAAAAAAAACTGAGTGTTTAAACTGTCAAAAACTCCCACGAAGGAGCTGGCTAATCTGAAAGTGCTAGCCTATTCATTTGGCAGCTGGATAGATCTAAAACAAGCACGCTGTGGCTGTGGAGTGCATACAGTATATGTCAGGTCTCTAAGCCTTGCTCTGAGCTCCAACCACCGCTGCATGCATCGCGTCAGCCAAGTGGGGCACAGTTTTGCTGCTCAATCCAGCCATGCTGATACGCCTGAACACAAACCACCAGCACAACAGCGTCGCTGAGTTTCCTGTGTTAGGGACGATTCACATTCGAAAGAAAATTGCTTCTCGTCAATGGTAGCAGAAACATCTTGGGTGGCAAACTGAGATTGAAGCGCTTTCTACATGGGAAAACAGCAAACAGGGCTCCAAAAATATTGGGTTCCAATCTTCCAACACACAATCGCTTAGGACTGGTAAAAGAGCTGTCATGTATGCAGATAGACCATTGCTGCACCAGTATAGTAAGATCTGATGTAAAAGCTAACATACCCATCTAAGGTCATGTAGATGTGGTATTCACGGGTCATGAACTGCACTTGATCGTTGTTCAACCCCGTGAAGGTGAACATGCCAATTTGCTTCAGAACATGAGACCAATCGCCTGGTGTGCCTGCTCAAGAATCAAAGGAACACCGAGGCCAGTTTAATATCACCTCCTCTGTTCTCGATCAACAAACCTCAGGAAACAGATCTTAATTACATGTACCCAATCAAAATGACATACTCGCACTATCACACTTTATTATGCCATGAGAAGTTGTGATTATAAGGAGTGCAACAAGTGCGAAGAGAGATACAGACCAGCTCACTATCACGTAGTCACATTGTTATGTCACAAGAAGTGGCATACAAATGTGATACTACGAGGTTCTATTATTAGTGTAAAAAGGGTTCTAGACCACCTCCCTTAATCCTGCAACCCCAAAACTTCTTTAATGTCATTTTAGATGCAACACTCTTGACGGTCACACTGTTCCAACACTCCAGTGGTAATCAGCACCTCGGCTGTAAATTAGAGAAGCCTGGGTGAAAGTATTATGGGCAATGACACAAAAAGTGACACATAAAGGAGTCGGTGCAACAAAAATAGTGAGAATGAATGAGAAAGAGTAACACACCCCGAGCCTGCAAAGCATCGTAGAGTTGATGGCGCATGCTAATAATCCGCTCTGCCATGCCCTTCAACTCCACAGTCCATTCCTCAAAAAGACGCCTGCAAATTCGCTCAAGAATTAATCAAGGATCAAGAGATTGAAATTGGGCCTCGAATGTGTTCGAGAAATTTTCACTTAATCGTCCAAGGACTTTCTTTTCTACGTTTTATCAACACTTCTTAAAGACCTTCACTGATTCGGGTGATACAAATAGTAATATTTCTCAAAATATGGTCGATTGACTTGGTCACTTCAAACCAGGAGACGGACTCGTAGGTCCTTTTAAGGGTGAACGAATGAAAACATCATCGTACAGCAAGAGGCTCACGAAATATCAAGCACACGTGTGGCGATGTTAGTAAAAACACGAGGATTCATGAAAATCATCAAAATGTTAACTTCTCCCTTGATTGCTGGGCTTCTCAACCCCATCCCTCCCCATGAGGTCTGGGAATGCGAAGCAAGACTGACTGACCTGTCCGCCAGAATTGTGGCTGCAATGGCAGCACCATGAGCGGGGGGGCTGGAGTACATGGGGCGAATCACCAATTTGAGCTGACTGTCCACCCGGCTTGCCACAGGAGTACTTCTACATACCTGACACCCAGACCCAGCAATAGAATCAAGAAGATCCTCAGTCTCCTTCCATGGGAAAGGATGCACCCGGCTAAAACCTTCGAAAGTTGCATCCTGTTAAATGAAGGGTCTCAAAAGGCCACTATAAATCGACAGAAGGATAAGATGATGAGATAACCATGCTCTCTATGTCCAATGCTTCCTTGTCACCTCCGCAGAAATGATCTCGTGTCATTGAGGTTATGAAATCTAAAACATGCTCTCGGAGGGACTCGAAAAGCACTCGGTTGCTAGCTATTTGGTCCATGATGTCGTCCAATGAGAAGGTCAGAAATATTAGAAAACAATCATTACTGGACGAGTAAACTCTATTGAACAACATAGGCTGTAGAAAGTCAAATACATGATCAAAACCGGGATCATGACGTGAATTCCTCACTACGGTGCAAAGAGAAAAAATCACTTCCTAGCTAGTAATCACAATTTTTTTAATCAGACTGTAACTTACAATGCTCAATGCACCAACTCGTTCTCCATAGAGTCCCATGTTCTTAGCGTAACTTTGGGCCACGAAACACTCCCCACCGTCCGCTACAAATGAGCGGACAGCATGTGCATCCTTGTCCAGACTTCCACTTGCAAAGCCCTAAAACCAAACAAAGGCATTAATTAGAAGTAGTCACTTCATCCCTAAGACTCTTAGCAAATAAAAAGTAAGCAAATACTACTACTGCCTTATTCATAAAGCAAGTAATCCACCCCAAAGTGCAATTCCTATGGGTCCATTTCAATTCACGTACGAGCTCCAAAAAACTACAGCTAAGCCGACAAACATCACTTCTGACATTTCACATGCCCCGTGATGTTATCATGAATCCAAATAAGTGTCCGAGTGGTTGTGGAAAGCCTACAAATATGATATTTAGGGTAAGGGGTGATCAGTGGAGAATTACCTGGTAAGCACAGTCAAAGAAGGGCAGCTGCTGCTTACTCCGAATCACCTTCCGAATACCTTCCCACTGCTCCTCAGTCGGATCAACACCCGTTGGATTGTGTGCACACGCATGAAGCAAAATCACAGCCCCTTCAGGAGCTGCCTTCAAGTCCTCAATCATTCCTGAGTGCGAGCAAACGATCCACGATCAATCTTCAATCCCACTGAAGATCATGAATAACATCCTACAGTAGAAAACGGGATTCTACAATCACAATCAGCCTTGACAATCATATTGCAAGTCCAATTTCACAATTATAGCCTGCATTCAGTGTCAAAGTCTACAAAAGAAATTCATACCTTTGTAGTCCAGTCCACGGGTATTGGGGTCATAATATCTGTAAGGCTTCTGCGGTACCCCTCCCAAAGGGAAAATTTTGTTGTGGTTTCCCCATGTTGGCACAGGCAAGTATATGATTGGCTGCAGTACAGCGCAAGAAACCCACAAAAAAAATTCAGAATCCAGGGGACTGCTAGAAATTAAACTCATCACCATATAATAATACGGTAAGGTTCCAATTCGCAAAATGCAATGACAATCATCTCCTGCCTCTTTTTGAAATCTTTGGCAATCTGTCAACCACCCCCACAGGATGTCACTCACATCCACAAGTCACAAAATTCAGGATGTACAGGGAGTCTAAAAATCAAAGATTACCTTGGCATAGTGCCTGGCTAGAAATTCTGCGCCAACTCTCAAAGCACCAGTCCCGGACAAAGCCTGAACGGTGGCAACACGGTTCTCCGCAATTGCCGGACTGATCGGATTCACAACAGAAGTTTCGGGTCACAAAATCAAAAAGCGTTTGAGACCTCAATGCATGTTACAACACACTGAGCATTCTATTTTGTGTATCACAATATACTATGTCGTACTGCAAAAGTTGCTGACCAATCATCTAGCACCCCACTTAGAAGCAAATCAATCAAAGACAACATTTTAAACATTCTTATGACCATTTGCACCTCAAAACATATTTAACGAATGACACTAAATAGAATACTCAATGTAGTGACCTTACATAACCCATTTGTTCTCAACTGGGGTAAAAGTTATTCCGCATCAACTACGTACAGCATATGCAAGCCTAGAAAACTAAGCTAAATTTAGAAGAATTTTTTGTGGTACTAAAAAATCAATCAATTTCCAGTTAAAAATAATCGAACCTTAGACGATTGAGCCAACACCCACCTGTTGGCACCCAGAATAAGCTTTGCGCTGAGCTTGTTAAACTGCGCACTGCCTGTAATAGGTTGGTACTCCTTGTTCCTTGACCTGCAACCATACAGCGAAGTATACATTCATGTAGAGGGCCAAAATGTAGACCCACATGACGTAAATACTTCTCCAACACCACATTCACGTGCAACACTGCCGATTCTCACAAAGCTACAGATATCCATTGACAATCACGTGCATGTTGGGTAACATTTAATGTCTGGGTGTGTGAAGTTCTCTTGAAAGCAGAAACCAGTATAATTCATTACCTGTCTGCAACCAGCTGTTGCTCAGCACGCCGAACCACATCAAGAACAAGTGGCTTGCCTTCCTGTCATCGTTACACAGGGTCCACCGCAACTTTAGAGGAAACAAAAGTTGCACTCGCAAATTGCAGATACAAATCTTACACGGGTACGCAACTAAGGAGAGGTCAGTGGTGCATTCTCGGGATAGATATAACCAGTTTTTGGAGAGAAAACTGATCTAGCTACAAGCCTAGAGGAAAAATCAAGGGGACAATTGCAATTATTTAGCCAAATTTTGTGAAAAAAATTATTGCACATTTGTTGAAAACCACCAAGAAATGGTATGTAGTTATCAATATAACAAAAAAGAACAACATATGTCAAAACTGATGGCCTCCATCAAATTCTTGGAGCCACCCCAGGGGAAACAAACCAGGAAATTGGGCGAGGTGCTTATGCAAATAAGCAATTCCAACAAGGTGGTCACCCGCGATGTGGAATGCAATGTGCAGTATTTGCTTACCCCCCACGAAGACCTCTACAAATTTGCAATTTTTTTTTGATATGTGGTGCAATTCATCAAGCATAACCCCAGTTAAATTCACTCTAAAGCATGAGTTTCACACAAGTGAACCCACTCATAGTACACGGGAGCACACATGCACGATAGACTCACCTCTGTTCGGTAGGCTCCGACCCCAAGATTCACCTTCAATGGACTTGGATCCTTGTTGTACGCCACTGTGATCTGCAGCAGGACAGCAACTGACATCAAGCACTCTCACGAAGAAGAACAGAGAATGTGATGTTAAAGAGGCGGATCTAACCCTAGGAAATGGACATACGGTGCCCTGTTCCAAAATCACTTTGTTTTCTCACTAACACGTGCACTCAGGTAGTAAATCATCACCATAAGAAGAACTTGAATAACCTACATAACAAGGAATTCGACAACCTTCGAGACTCCTCCAACCGCGAAATACTTTCCTGCCCCTTAATGCGTGTCAAACTATTGCTTGTCCCGCACACCATTGCTAATCCCGTGCATTTTGGATGACCTAAAAGTCGTCTGAGTGTATGAGAACAGCAAACTCCTCGCTGAGAGCGACTGATTACAGTTCTAGCATGGCTGCTCACTCCAAGAGCCGAAGAGGAATTCCACAGCACCATCTACGAGGAAATTCTACACCTTGCTGGAGTCCATGAAGTCTTGAACTCCAATATACTGCGATCCACGGTTCACCGCTCGATCGAGTATGAAAGCATCTATTCCAGTAAAACTCTATCTAGAGAAGGAAAAAGCCGGTTAGAATGTAGAATCGGGAACCACAGGTACCCCTCGATGTATCCTGTTCAAAATGTTTCTTCTAGGGATATCTTGCAAGAGTGTGGAAACGACTTTTAGTAAGAATTCCTTACCCCTAGAATCGAATCCTCGGGAGCTTGCTGCACATGCTCGAAAACGGACGACGACAGTGTGGCCATGGTGGGAATCGCCTGCAACTGCCTCCCCCCCGCTGCCTGGCCTTCGTCGCTGGCTGGGCTCGTCCGCAAATGAGCTGCAAGGGTGGCGATCCTCCGACTCCTCGCAGCCTCCGTCATAATAAGTGAATGCCTGTGGATCCCCCCCTCCCCCGTCAGGCAGTTGAACGAACTGCTGATGTCCAATCAAAAGGGACCCACCAGACCACGACGAGTCGACGACCCCGAGCTGACTCACTGATGGGCTGGCGGCCCTAGCTGGTCCTGTCAGCGAAGGCATCGGAGCTCGCCCGCCCCTCGCGATGGTGGGGAATAGGATGAGGAAGTCACTAAGCTTTAGTAAGTTCCATATGAGCAGGCGATGAATTCTAATCCAACAGCGACTGAGCTACAGTAGCGATTGCTGGGTCCTGTGGGGATACGATCGGTACTTACTTCCTTCCTTTCTGTGCGACCGACTGAGCAGCTGCTCCTCCGTTGGGCGATGGATGCCTTCAGTTGGCAGCTCCTGAACGGAACGGAATGGCTTGCCCACCGAGTCGAGATTTGGGCGAAGGATTGGAGCTCTCTCCCTGTCTCTGCGGTGTCCCTGGGGAGCAATTGGGCGATGGCGAGGGAATTACAGAGACCGTGGAGACGATCGAAGGGGAAGATGATGCTGCAGGGGGCAGTACTACTAACTTCATAAGTTCCTTGAAGGGCCTGAAGCGAGCCCAGGGAGAAGGTGGGCGCAGAGGGATTGCGTGGGAAACGGAGCCCATGAACTTACGTATCATGGTTATCCACGGAGCGGTGCCCAGGCATGGCGTGCCGTCACTTCGGTCGCCGTTCCGGCCGGGTCGTCGAGCAGGCTTCAGTGGACCCGCTGGCACGTGTCTGAGCGCCGGGCCTCGCAACTCGGTTCAACGTGTCGGACGAAGCCTGGCAGTCCGTGAGTCCGTCCTCACTGGACTGCCTGACCGACGGCTTGGCGGCTTCGCTCGCCTTTCAGTTCTGTCAGCGTTCCGTTTCTAGTCCGTTGCTGCTGCCTTGACTATCGGGAAAAAGCCCCCCATTGTTGCAGTATTGTTTCAATAGGTTAACAGTATAGTACTGAAAGTATATTGTTGCAATACTGCAAACAATATTGTTTCAATAAATCTACAGTGCACCTATTGAAAATATATTGTTGCAATACTTTTTGCAATACTACAACAATATGCTTTGAATACTATATTGTTAAACCCATTGAAACGATACTGCAACAGTACTAAAGCAATGAGGGGCTTTTTCCCGATAGTTGCGTGAGGGAAGGGACGGGAACGGTAGAGGAGATTTTGGGGTGGTAAAGGGTTGCGAGTTCTCGGACTATTTTGAATGTGGGAACTGCCCCTTGACATGGCATAATTAATTATTTGACGTCAAATAATGACATTTCATTTGAAAAAAAAATTATTTTATTTTATTTTATTTATTTTCTGGCTAGCAATGGCTCGATCACAACATGGGAAACAAGCTTGAAACAACCCTCCAATGCCCCTGAAAAATGTCCATGCAAAACTTGAAAGCACAACTAGGTCCTCCCCTTCACCCTCCCAAATGACAAATGGCTTTGAGGGGAGGGTCTAGTTGTGCCTCCATGCAAAACTTGAAAGCACAACTAGACCTTTCCAACCCTCTATTGGAACACTTTGCGAAAAAAAATGAAATCAATGTTTGTTATCAACTCCAGTTCCAATTTCCAATGGCAACTAGTTCTAAAGGCAATCCTGCAATCTTGCCATCCTCATGGGTGTGGAAGTTGGAGAAAGGTGGATTATGAACCACCATTTGGAGTAATAAAAACTTACAATAACAAAAATCAGAAGGGACATTGGGAAGTAGCAAGTACAATGTCTTGACACTAAACTTGACAATGGGTCTTATCAATAGTTTAATAAAAAAAATTGAAATGAAAACGGAAAAATTGAAATGTGTATAGTGTACAAAGATGGATCTCCAAATTATTGACGATCATAGAATAAATTTCGTTGAAAACTTGAAATGGATTGAGAGTGGGAATGGATATTGAAAAACTCTAAATACATATAATTTTTCTGAATGAAGAATTAAAAAAATGGTGAAGTTTGTTTGTGGAAGTCACTTTTTGAACAACAAAAGATAATTATGATTTTTGACTTGACATACTTTCAATTGGTTATTTATAATTCATTAGTAAAATGAATTTGGATCCTTTTTGTCTTTTCATCTTACTAATGTGGAAAATTGGTTGTTGATAGATTCATTAATTTAATGTTGTATAAACCCTAAGGTTGCCAACAATGCTAGTTGATGTGAGTATAGAAATGCAAGTATCTGAGCCTTGAGTATATGTATCAATAGATATCTTACAACCATTAAAAGTGCTTATAATATAAACATGTTTAATATAAATATCTATAATATGAATAACCTATAATCATGAAAATTTTCTACAATATAAACACCTATAGTATAAGTGTATAGACTCCTATACTCACACACTCATGATTTTAGGCTCACATCATAGCAACCATATCAAGGTTCATAGGAGCATAGGAGCCTAGGTATCTATAATGTAGGTGCTTTATGACCGTAGAAGGTACTTCTAATATAATTATCAATAAATTTAGTTGATTATGTTAAAAACACCTTTCATGGTTATAGGATACCCATGTTATAGGTATGTATGTTATAGACACCTTCAATGGTTGTAGGGTACCTACTTACACCTAGGCTAAAAGTTCTTAGACTCACATTTCTAGACTTACACGGTAGTATCATTGGATTAAATACAATTTTTTTTTCAAAAAATCAATATCCAAAATTAATCTAAGTATTGACTAATTATACCTTATCAAGGTGATACTTCAATATGATAAACATTACCTTCAATAGTAATTTGTTTTGGATTTCTACATAAACTGAATCTCTAGTTTGTTATTTGTAACTATTCTCAAGAGTTAAAGTGGGAGGTTCAAAATCAATCAATCCTTCAAACACTAGAAAAAAACTTTGTTGCCCATGCGTTTAAATTGTGTTGGAAACGAACAAGCCATGTCATATGGATTTTGTTGAAAACCGCGTTTCCAACGCTAAAATTCTGCGTTGAAATGTTGTTTTCAACATAACATTCTGCGTTGGAGAGCATTCCAACGCAAAATTTTGCACTCCAATGCAGAATGTTACGTTGAAAACAACATTCCAATACAGAAATTTAGCGTTGGAAACGCGGGTTTCAACAAAATCCATATGACATGGTTTGCTCATTCCCAACACAGTTTAAATACATGAATAATATAATTTTCTTTTAGTGAAAGCACCCCTATAAATTGCCCTTTAATAGTTACTATGAGGCATTAAATAGTCCTTTCATTAAGTGAAGAGTACAATGGATTACCTACATGGTTGATTTTTCAATAATGCTAAAATGCAATCCTAGAGTAGAGCTCTTGTGAGCCTTGAGCGTTCATTGTAGAGCACCAAATATGAAATCATTTTGTTGTAAAAATAAAAAAATAAAAAATAAAAAATAAAAATACTCATTATAGTATAATTTTAGATCTATGACTACAAATTTCATTGTGGTCCTATAATTGTAATGTGTATTTTATTATTATTTTTTGACTTCCAATTACCAATATTCCTATCATTGTAGAAGAATTTTATAAAAGTTTTATACCCATGAACAATTAGTTCAATCCACTACAATTTAAATGCCTGAGCAATTAGAAAAAGCTACTACAACGTGATAAAATACTTTCAATACATATGACTTGCCAAATGGAGACTTAAAAATAATGAGTGTCTATTAGAATTAAATTAGATTTACACTTGTCATTTAGCTCATAATAGATGCAATGTCAAATGGCATAATTAGGAGCTTTGCATTAAGAAGAGAATGGAGGCCTAAAAAAGACTACTTCCCTTTGAAAAGCTATAACCAACAAATTTTTTAATAAATTTTTTAATTTTATTTAGCTATTTCTATGAGTGTTTTTCACTGTGTGGCAAAAAAATCCCTAGAGTTGGACTAATGGGGAGTATACGTGACACCTAACTAGTCCACCTTCCAAGCAATGGACTCCCAAAGTGAATTGCTATAAATTACTATTTTTAGACTCTGTCCTAAAAGTACTATCAACCATACATTGACACCACTATTTAACACTAAAATGTGACAATACAATGAAGCAATCAATCATGTAACACCTATACAATTCAAAACCACATAATCTAAGAAATTTAGCAAGTTTATCAATGATGCAATGAAAATTGTGAGTAAAACAATTGCAAATATTACAAATATTAAGAACATTGTACCATCAAGTTCCACAATAGACTACTTGTCACTAAAATGACCACCACCGTCTTGTCTTGCGTCCAAATGAGGAGTAGCTAGGCTTATTGAAAAGCTAGCTAAAAGGCGCACAACTCCACCAAATTTGAGCTCCAAATTCTTTACCATCTTTCCAATCTTACCCTTTAAAGTTGCTACTTTCATCTTTTATGTAGTAGCACACCTCCTACTAAAACGATCATCATTGTCTCATCCATGCTTCAAATGAGATGTGGAAAATCTTGTTGAAAAGCCAACTTAAAAATGCACAACTCCACAAAATTTGAGCTCCAAATTCTTCATCATCTTTTCGATCTTGCCTTCCAAAGTTGTTGCTTCTATACTAGACTACATTCCTACCTCTAACTTCAACCCAACCTCCTTCAAGCCATGGATATGATTAAATTAAACCTACTTGGCAAATTCTCTAGGTTGTTACTCATTTTTAACTTATCTTCTCCTAAGTGCTCAAATAAATCTTTTTTTCTATTGCTTAAGAGAGAAGAAGCAAAACCAACAAGGGCAAAAAGAAAGAGGTGAAAAGGAAGGGGAGAAAGAGAGTTCACTAACCCTACTCTCTTCTATCTACCCCCCTTCATCTTCATTTTTTCAAGTCTCCATCTTCATTTCTTCTAGTCTTTATGTTATCTTACTTGCACTCCCTATTTCCAATTTATTTCTAATGTCAATTTTGAATTGTTATATTTTGTTTTCAATTTCTTCACATTCAACCATTTACCTAATTTAATTAATTCTCAATTTTCTACTTAATACCTTCTGGTTTGAAATTCCTAATTTTTACTTAGGATTTTCTCTACATCTTTGGCTCTTTGTATAATTGCATTTCCTAACTTTCACACCATTGTTCTAATTTTTACATTATTACCTAATGGAAAATCCTCAAATTGTAATTTATGCATTAAATCTTCTTCCTAATCCTTTTTTAGCTCCTAGTTTTTTTTAAATTAATATATTTTCATTAATTCTAAATTGTGAGCCAATGCAATGGCTCACGATTTTCTATTCACTATTGGTTTAGAAGTGGTGGCCCTATTGAGGCCCCATTCTTATCCTAATGCAAATTCAAATTTGGGACATCTAATTGCAATCCACTACAAGAAAACCTGTCCAAAATGACAGAAAGTCGTCCTAATTGACAGAAATCAGCCCCTCCTAATCTACAGAAAATTGACAATTTTTTGTCAATTTGGACAGTTTTTTGTCCTAATTGACTGAAACTTGTTAAATTTCTGTAGATTAGGAGGGGCTGATTTCTGTCAATTAGGACAAGTTTCTCTTGTAGTGATCTCATTGACCTCTTGTACATATACTTTGCACAACCAAATGAAGTGACTATCCCCTCAGAACAATTAGTACAATATAGGACACACAAATTCTAAAAACCCACCATAAAACAATAAAAAAAACAATAATTATTTATTTCCAGATTAGTTACCAACTACTTGTCGCAGGGTTGAAGAATTCGGATATATTGTCACTTCAAAATCTTTGATTGAAGATATAGAGTCTAATACATAATGAACACAACTAAATTTTCCACTCCATGTAGGTGAGGGCATTTCACACTTAACAACTCTAAAACACTAAGCTACACATGACCTATCTAGAAAATCATTGCCACACCTACTCTAAGACATGAATGAATCCAACTCAAACAAGAAGAAAGTAATGCTTAGAGTTTGAATAAGCATGTCCTCTTGGATATCCATTTTATAGAAGTACTTGCATAGGTAGTACAAATAATTGCAATTCACTTATTGTTGACGTATGCAAATTGTAGAAATAACTATGTTCACAAAGTGAGGGCATGCATCAAATTATAGTGGTTGATCATTCATAATGGAAGATCATCTTTTGATCACAATATGACTTCAAACTCTACTGTTGTAGCCTATTTGCCAACTCCTGTGCCATGGGCAAGCAACTACACATAAATAGGCTTCATTATGTTGCCATGTCTATCCATATGTCTATCCCTTCCTAGTTACAAATACAATTCTGCTCTCCTCTCTAAATTGGCTTTAATATTCAAACCCTCCTCTCTAGTCTTAGCTTCCTTTTCAAGTTACATATTTTTGTAGGCCTTGCAAAAAGAATGTTGTGATGAAAGGGCTAGAAGGGTCAACTACCAATGGAATTAGAATTTGTAAGATTGTAGGGAGCTTAAGTAACTAGTTTCCTTCCTTCATCTTCTGAAATTGAATTTGTATAGTTGCTTTACACTTGTTCTATTGTTACTAGTTTCAAGAGTAGAAAAGAACAAAAGAATATTCTATAAATATGTTTTGTAGACTATGGAAAATTCAAAAAATGTTATTTTATATTAGTAGACATGTCATTTACTAGACAGAGCTAATGATTGGACAACCAAAATCCCAATGACTATACAAATTTCAAAGCATTCAAGTCTCTATTTTATTGTGGAAAAGTACTTAAATTTCGCCTATGCGGTGATTGACAAGTTTACTCTATATATGATTTTTCAAATTTGGTGTGCCACTTTTGAATACTTGGAAAGTTGCAAAAAGAGCTTAGAGTTGGTCCAACAAAAAAAGACAACAAGGATGTGTATATATATAGGATAATTGATGTCAGTTATTCGTTCATTACAATTTTAGATTTGCACTAGAAGCAACCAATGGAGATGAACCAAAATCTACAAAAACAACATTGGACATCAAATGAGGCATTCAATTTGCTCTAGAGAACTACCACAATAAAAGAGTTACCACAACAAATTTTTTACAATCTACATCAATCAATGAAAGGAAGGGGAGGGGATAGCTAGTTGATAAGGAGTGTAAGAAAATTTGGGAGCTCTAGTTTGGATAGAGGAAGCTTAAGCTTACCATTTTGTTTGGATAAAGATCTCACTAGAAGAAAACTATGTTGCCCATGCGTTCAAACTACGTTGGGAACAAGCAAACCATGTCATATGGATTTTGTTGAGAATTGCATTTTCAACACTGAAATTTTGTGTTGGAATGTTGTTTTCAACGTAACATTCTGCGTTAAAATGCACTCCAATGCAAAATGTTACATTGAAAACAACATTCCAACACAAAATTTTAGCGTTGGAAACGTGGTTTTCAACAAAATCCATATAACATGGTTTACTTGTTCCCAACGCAGTTTAAATGTATGGGCAACATAGTTTTCTTCTAGTGTCTAGATAGTTTCTTTATTGTGGTAAACTCTTAGGGTTTTGGGTTTGGTTTTCAAATTTTTATTGGGTCTTGAAGTATGAACATAGGTTCCTAGGGGGTGGGCTATTGGCTCTCCTACTTAAGGAAAGTTTGGGTGCCTTGGGTGTGCACAACAAAAAAATTCAACTAGTGGTCTCATTTGATTTATGCACTCACTCTTCAAAAAAAATGTTAGCACTTCTAAAAAGTTTGGAAATGTCAAATAAATCATTCTATAAAATTATTTAAAATTTTGGTGGTGCATTTCTTTATTTGCTCTCTATACCATTCTCAATATAATTCCAATGTTTGATTGTCTAGGTTCTAGCTACCTAGAAATTGCTTGTAACTTTAGGCTCCTTCCTCGAAGCCAATAACATTAACAATTTTTAGAAAAGCAATCCCATCAAGCTAGTAGAAGTACACTATTGACATCTGGCAATGCTTTCTTTTTTTTGCTAGGAATTTGTAACTTATAGAAGATTGTAGATAATCTAATAGGGTCAGATTTTTTGGTTGTTTTTGTACAAATTGGGGTGTAAATAAGCAGTAAATGGCAACCAATTGGTTGATTTTGAGTTCTATTTGGCTGATTTGAGAGGGTGAAAGTGTGTCCGATTTGAGTTGAGTATCTCAGTGATGGGTGATTTAGATTCCAAGTCGGAAGTTTAGGTGGTTGGTTACTAATTGAAATCCAATTAGGATGGTCGAGTTGTTGGTCAGGTCAAGTCAATCAAAAGAATATTCCAAGTTGGTAAGTGAGTTGGTACTAGTTCAGGGGTTTGAAATCAGCCCCTATTCGTTTCAATGTGTGCTTAATTCCAAGTCGGGTCTTAATTGGAGATGTGGGCATGGCCAGTCAGATCTGTAAAATTCCGAATTGGATGTCAATTGGCTTGGGTGGGTCGGCCGAGTTGGTTGAAGCAGTTGTTCTTCGTCTTCCTGGCTCCTATTTGGTCTGGTTTCTTTCTATTTTTCATTACCCATTGTTGAGCGAATTCCAATGCGTGTCCCAATCAGTCGAGGCTACGTATTTGTTTTCTTGTGTGTTCTTGTGGTTGAGTGTGTGATTCCCAGTTGGGAATTGTGTCTGTGTTAGTTGATGTTGATCCAAGGTCGGATCAGTTGGTGTGTGTCTGTGTCCTAGTCGGAATGGTTGTGCCAGTGGATGGCGGTGGTGTGATTGTGCAAGTTGTGCAGAAGCATGAAGTATTGAAGAATTTATCCAAGTAGGGAGTTAATGTGACGAGTCTGAAATGGAGAATTTATGAAAGTTTGAACTTAAAGATTTGAGATGCAGTGAATGTGAGATAATCCAAGTTAGTGCAGATTGTTAGATCTGGTTTTGGAATTTGGATTGATATGTGTGTTTTAATGATGGAATCCTATTGGAAAGAGTGATGTACTGTGAAGATTAATCTGGCAAAGTAGTGCCGTTATGAAGTTGATTAAGATTAACAGCTAGCCGAATTGGGACGATTCAATGAGGAATTATAAATCCTAATCGGTGGTTCAAGTAAAATAATGCAGGCAAATTTAAATCTGTAGAAAGTTAGAAAGATGGATTAGTGCAGATTGATAGAATCAATCGTAAATCCTAGGAAGATGCCATGTAGAATGATTAAGAAGTAAAAGGGAGATTATAATGTTTACAAAGTAACAGTTTGTATCAGAATGCTTTGTATTCCAATCCTGATGTAATGGAAATATTTTGAGAAGAATTGGATTATTATGGATGTCATTGTAGTAATTTTGAGAAGTCCAAATTGTAGATCTATTGAGTGATTTTCGTGTCATGTGTATGAATTTATATACTGTTGATAAGTTGGAATGTATGTCCAAATCCAAGTTGGAGCGTTGTGTAAAGTCTGAATGTTGTCTTGTCGGCTTGTTGGTTCCCGAATTGGTTGCCAAGATCAATTTGGTGAAGAAGTGATTCGGTTTGCATTGTACTTGTGGTGGTTGATCCGAGTTGGTGAAGGCAGTCTAATCGAGAAGAGTACTAACTACCCATTTGGAGTTGCTGACCTTGTTGGTTGTACCGAGTTAGAAGACTGAAGGCTGATTTGGAAAGAAAAGAATTAAAGACATTAAAGAATGAAGAATTCGGATTGGACATATAAAAAGAGAACGAAAATAAAGATGATCAAAAGAAAGAAGATTAAAGAATAATAAATAGATTGGGAGATTTACTTAACCCTTATGGCCTTTAAGAGTAGAGTGACAAATTTAGCAATTAGAATTACCATGAGGATAACAATTGCATGTGGTTAATGAATTTCTTTCTTAAGTCTTGGTTGCAATGACCTATTAGGTACAAATTAGAATCAAATCCTATTTAATAGTCTCCTTCGGAACGAACTATACTAGTTGGGTAATTCCGAATTAGGTTCCAACATCCTTCTACATTTTGAAATGTTGAAGAAGGATATTGACCTATTCGAAAATTATCCTATTAGTATAATAAGTTCGTTCCGAGGGAGATGGTTAAAATAGGGTTGCTTCCATTAATCCAAACAACCAATACAACCAAGGCAAAGAATATTTTTTCGATGTTAATTTTAAATTCATAATACTCTCATTTGAACTACAACGACAATAAACCACAATAATCCTCCAATAGGCAAATTTACACATTTTAACACATCACAATCATTATTCTCTCACATGAATTTCACACTAGGCACCATTTATATTGAGAAAATATCTCTATTTATCCGAATTTGTGATTAAATCACCATTTACAATTTTTATATGTTTTTATTTTTTTTATTTTATCAAAGCCTTCTAACATCTCTGTTTAATCTTTCACTCTCTATGTATCTCTAACTTGGAACACTCAACTTCTCATATTTAGATTTTCACCCCGCCGATTAGGAAACTAATCACTCAATTAACACCATCCACCACACCCAATCGGTCTCAAGCTTTCACTCCACCGATTTAGTCTTAGACTTCACTACAAATCTCATAACATCTTCATCAACTGTAACACTTCCCAACTTGGAATTTCAAAATTCCACAGTTAGCCACACATACACATCGCCAACTTGGACACAAACACAAACTCACTCGCACTCCGATCCGACCTTGGATCTATACAAACACACTTCCCAACTGGAAATCACCAAACACAAACACACACAAAGAAAACAAAAACATACATAGCCTGACTGACTGGGACACGCACTGGACTCTCTCAAACAGTGGGTAAAACTCCACTTGAAATCAACCACTAAATAGCATCCTCGACACCCATTCGGAACCGGCTCCAAATAGGCTACACCTCTCCGCATCTCAACCAGCCAACTCACCAACTTGGAAATCAATACCCACCACTCACCAATAACTTCCCATTCGGTATAAAAGCTTATCCGTATAGTTCTCATCCAATTAGTCATCCCAAATCCCAAATCGAAACTAAACAGCTCAAAACAACCAATTGGGCTCCAAATACACCAACCAATCGTCAAGAACCACACAATAACACTCCGAATTGGAATTTCACACATCCCAAAATTACATTCAAAATTTAGCCTATCTACAAAGATGTTATGGACATCATCTGCACCAACACAACCATTTCCAAGGAAGAGAAAGTTTTATATTTGTTATATCAACACCAAAGAAAGGGAATATGAAGAAAAGGGACCATAAACCTTGGTAATACCTCCTCAAGAATCCCATTGACAAAAATACAAAAAATGGATACAGAACCCTAACATTTAGAGCTTAAAAAGGAATAAAATATTATCTCCTATTCTAGTATTTTATTATATTTCAAGTGGAAGATGACCCCTACTCTCACTTGTAGTCTTCTAAAACTTGGGTAGGACATACAATGAGTGTATTAATTTGTGCACTCAAATTTTTTTGGGGTCTTTTTAATCCCCCCTAAATGACTACTATTTTCATATGTAGTTTGGAAGTTTAGGAAGTGTAAATATACTATTTAGAATTATTTTTGTGATTTTGTTGCTTGTTTGGCATGTATTTGGTTTGCTTTTGTCAAGTTGTTTGGTTGTTTGTGTCCTAATTTGGTGATTTTGGGTGTGCTTTTATCAATGTAGGAGTGCTTTTTCAATGTTCTTTTGAAGCAAACTTATTAGGATGAGGTGGTATTTTGGCCAAGTGGCTAGATGAGGTGGTCTAGTTGGTATGCAATTTGGGTTAAGGAAGTTGGATGGATTTGAGGGGATGTATGTGTGGTTGAATTTGCGGTTCCAATTAGGTGGTTTGCAAGTGGTTAGGTTGTCTTTTCCAATTTGGTAACCGCCTCGGTGTTTCCTATTTGGGTTGTGTTTTCTCTCATTTTCTTTTACCGTCTGTTGAGTGAAAGTCCAATCGTGTCCCAACCAATTTGTGTTGCGTATATTTGATTGTTTTGATGTATGTTTCCAAGTTGGTTGCTTGGTATCTTTGTGTGATTGAGTGATGAGTTTTGTGTGTGTCCTAGTTGGAAAGAGAGGAAGATGTAGAGATTGTGAGTTACACAAGGGTGGAGAATGTGCTGGAAGTTGGAAGGTGATCTATACTCAATTGAAGTTGTGAAGTTATTTTGAATCCTAATTGAAGTTATGAAGTGATAAGAATGGGGTGTTTTAAGTCAAAGAGAATCTAAATGTTAGATGTGAGAAATTGAGATAAATGGTGATGTTATAAATGAAATTATAAGTTGTAATGGTGATTTGTCACCAAATTGGAGTTAATACAAAATATATTTTCATATGTGATGGTGTTTGAGCGTATGTATGTGTACTTGGTTGATTGATTTTATTTGCTAAGTCTAAAAGTTTCATCTATGAGCCAAGTTGGTATATATGCAATGTCGTTGTAGATTGAGTGATTATTGATTTTTCAAATTGGATCATAGTCTTCTATTTTGGGATTGTATTACCTATTTTAGGTATTAGTCCCATTAGCATTGATTTCCTACTTGACGCTCTCCCTTGGAACGAACTTATTATACTAATAGGGTAATTTCTAATTCGGTAATTATCTTTCTTCAACATTTGGCGCCGCTGCCGGGGAGACAACTAAGTAGGTTGATTCATGTTTAAAAAAATCAATTGCTAATAGGATGATAGATCCTAATTTGAAAATTTTTTGGCCAAGAACATCATGAGAGAATTATCTACATCAAAATTGTTTGCAATTATTGGGTCATGTTGAAGACTTACAAGAGGAATGAGATAATTTACTAAGTGTAAAAAACAATTTGTGGAATCAAAGTTTTCAATTTAATGATGAAAGAGAAGGATTGTATAATCAAATTTCAAACCAAGATCAAATTATTATTGATTTAAAGGCAAAATTACAAGAAGAAAATGAAAATACTCAAACTTGGAAGAAGAAAATGTTGGAGGAAGAAAAAGAAAAAAATATGGCAAGGGAAAATGAAGAATATAGAAGAAAAGAAAATATTGAGTTAATTTTTACAAGTTTTGATTATAAAGGTAAAATTGCTAAACTAAATGATGAAGTGTCAAAATTAATGCAAGAAAATGAAAAACAAATTGGTCAAATAGAGGAGAATTCAAAAACTATTCATAATATTGAACATGATAAAAAGAATTATGAGTTACAAATTAAAGTTCTTGAAAAGAGTTTTGCAAAAGAGTTGGCCAAAGCATTGGAAGAAAAAGAGAAAATTATGCAAAATGAAACCTTTTTAAAGCTCAAGATCAATAAGTTGAAAAGAAAACATCACAATGAAAAGAAAAAATTGGAAGCTTGCTTTTCATCAAAATTGAGGTCAATGCATTCAAATTTATGTAAGAATTATCAAGATAAAATTGCTTTGCAAAATGATCTAAATTCATTATTATTGCAAGTGGAAAATTTGAATAAACAACTTAAAATTGTTCTATGTGAAAGAAATAGTCTCATTATAAGCAATGTTATCTCTTTTAAAAATAATATTATGTTGGAAAAGATTAAATGCAAAGAATATGATCAACTAAAGGAGAAGTGGATAAATGAATTGAAAATTCATACTGGTTGGCAACACTATAAATTAAAAAGTTTTATTAGTATCTTTACAATGTTAATCTTTCAAAGTATTTATAAATATGTAAATGAGAAGAAAAAAAATATTACCAAAATTGAAAAAAATCCAACATTGGAAGTGAAAATCATTAATGAAAAGAATTTTAGTTATCCAATATGTATTGACACAATCATGAAAAAGGATGATGAGATTGAAATGAAACAACAAATCACAAACTTCAACAATGTTAAGAGGCTTAACAAAAAAATTATTATGGTTAAAAGAGAGAAAATCAAAGAAGATTTTGTAAATTTGAATTTACATAATGAAAATAAAATTTATAACAAAAATGATGAAAATATTGAAATGCAACATATGTTTAAATATATTACTATTTATATTTTTTCTAAATTTTTTTTTAAGATTAGTAAATACAAAGTCAACAAATTTGGAAGATATCAATTTATAGATTTGAAACTATGGGTTTTTAATTACAAGAATGACTTGTTTGTAAATCCAATGCATTTAAATATTCAAAGTATAAAAAAAAATTGGAAGTTTCACATTATATTATATAGAATTTTGCTTATAAATGGAATTGATAATTCTCATCAAATTGTCATTCATATTGAATGTTATGACAATTTGTTTACTTGGAACTTTGAAATAAATCCATATGTTTGGGATCCTAGAATACAAAATGGTTGTTTCATTTAAATTTTTATTATTTGATGAAGTATTATTTTATGGAAAATGATATTTTTTTAATATAAAAAAACAAAGATTTAATTTCAATTTTATATATAATTAAATTTTCCTAGTTCTCAATGATATTTGAAGTATTTGTCAATTGGAGCTAATTTGAAATGGCTTCTTTATTTGCATTCAAGAATATTAAAATTTAAAGGATAATTTCATAAGTAAATCAATTATGGAAATAAAATTAAAACCATATAATTATGTTGACAATTGATTAAATAAAATATTCAAGCAAATATATATTTAAAAAATTAAAAAATTAAAAAATTAAAAAAAATTAAAAATTAAAAAATTTAGAAAACAAAAACAACTTAGTACTTCATTGGAATCAAATTCAATCCTAATATGACAACTTTCAACAATATTCACCATTAGTTCAAGAAAGAGGATGTGAGCTTTGAAGTTGATGTCACTAGAAGAAAACCCTGCTGAAGGTCATGTTCAGCCTTGATGTTTTCCTGTTTGGTGACCACATTTCCATGTCAATTGTAGTTGACAGTGGCCATCACGTTTACCAGTACGTTAGAACAAATTATCCAGGGCATTTGAAACGTAACTGTCGAACAAGGCTATATTGCGTCTTCATCTTGCTGTTAGACTCGTTTAGTAGAAAAGAAACAAAACACAGAATTTTGGCAAGCTCTGCCATCGTGGACAATGACATCCTCCTGGCAGTACATTCCGTCAGCATTTATAGTATATGCACAACGATTTTCATTAAGAATTCATTTCTTTTTTATTTGTTGTGGATGACATCGTTATGTCCTGTTTGGAATCAATGCTTCACACGTGCTAATGAGGTCTGTTTTTTTTATAAACTGAAATCCGTTTCTAACGTTGAATGTTGTTTACCGACGTTGTAGAAAGCGTTTTGTGGAACGCAACTATGTTTTCCTTAACATTGTTCTGTTAACAAGAAACACATTTCTCGTGTTCTACAAGACTCTGTAGTGTTCACCTATACATTGGCATTTATTACAATCCGTTATGTGACAACGTGCAGTCCGCAGCACATACAAGTTAAAGAATTTTTTGAACTACAGTCTTTCAAACTAACATCCATATGTCGTCGTCCAATTCGAAAAAAAAAATTACATTTTCATGATTTCACATGCATTCATTTTTCCTTATCCAAAACATGAAACAAGGCCCACACATCTTTTGACCAACAACAGGCTCTACGCTTCTGCAATGTACTCTAGACCTTTCAATTCAATTTTGGTACGCATTTTGTACATAACGAAACTTTGATCGTGCTCTCTTTGCAAATGCCTGCATCTATTACACAAATAAGTAAACCACGTCCTCTACTGAAATGCACATACATTGTTCATAATGCATCAGGAGTTCAGAACAAAATGAAATACTATTCCTACACTTCATTTGATTTGCACAGAAATCATCATCAGTTGCCCATAATGCCAGCAGCATTTGTGAGTACTCATAGGTATAGACTTCCGTATAACAAACATTGAACTTCCCCTTGCAATGAAAACCTCTCTACCTTTCATCCCTTCTGTTCATGTCTAACACATGCTTGTTTGTAAGACTATACAACATCGACGCCATGATTTGCAAGTTCCTTCATATCCTAGCCATTTCTTCTCCCTTCAACACAACATTAACTAAATTAATTCTAATCAAGCCCGAACTCTCAGCCCCTCATAGTCTTCATACCTACCTGAAGCCAGAATGTCTATCTTTGGCCTTGTTGCCATAGTGTATGCACGGCGGCCTTGAACTTCCGTGCCACAGACAACCTTCTAATCCCCTCTAGAATTCAATCTTCTTTCCAAATCGTCCGAGAAGAATACTTGCTGACATTGCGTTGGAAATGCAAATGAGTAAGGTCCCAAAGGAAGGCAATTGGAAAAATTGGCCAGAGTGAAGCCATACTTGTCTCTCACAACAGATGCATTGCTTGCTCTAAACTTCGCTGGAACCCATGAACACACGAGTACAACACAACAATGACTGCGGTAGTTCAGTTCCAATATCTCTTGAATCCAGCCCACATATTCTTCAGTTTCCCACTTACGAGCCTCATTACATGACCTCCCCCTATTCGGACACAACACTGACGCTGCTATTCCGCTGTCACAAGTAACTTTATCTTCCTCTACACTCTAAACACGCAAGTGCATTCCATGAGTATACATTGCTCTATAAAAAGTAGCTTTCTTTTTGGGGAGTTGTGCGGCTTCCACCACATCTCTAGATGGCTTGTTTGGGCCTTCTCTAGCTTGCTGAACTTGCAAAGGCAACCACTCAGCAAATTTGGGCAGAGGCCTATACTCTTCTGGATACTTCATTTTGGCTTTCCGTCCATAGTGAAAAAAAAATTCACGAGCAAAAGCTTGCCTGACTTCAGCACTTTCTTCACTTGCCCTTGTGTATTCTCTGCTTATAACACAAGTAGTTAGTCACTTGCTCCCATGTGTGCTTCCTGTACTCCACTTGTATAACTAACAATTGTGATTCACAAGAATATGAACATCCAACATTTCGGTGCTTGGGCTTCATAATATAGTACAACACATTGCAGTGTTTTGATTACCAACACTTTCATTTAGTAAGAATCAAACACTGTCCTCTTACGTGTAACATGATTGTGAACACAATATTAATAGTAGAATATGGAGTTGCCTTCTACGTTCTCTCTTGCATAACATTGCTTATGCAAAATACTTCTAACTAGATTGTAGAGGAAACTTTCACTCACCGTCTCCAGACTTCCAAGTTTGCTGAATTCGATAGAGCAAAATCATGTGTCCACCCCACAAACTGCTCAGACATTTCACGTGACCAACCACTTCCTTGTAGCATTTCATCGTTCATTCTCTGTTCCTCCTTATCATCCCATATACGACGACATGTTCCTTCAAAACGTTGTAGATACTCTGTACAGTAACCTAATGTCTCAGACATAGCATAGCCCTCTGCCATGCTTGCTTCAGGTCTTGCATATGTTCTCACATACTCTTTCAAAGTTTTCATGTACCTCTCAATGGGATACATCCATCGACAATGAACTGGTCTACAAAGATAGAGTTCCTGTACTAAATGAATCATCAAGTGAGACATAATGTCCATGAACGTAGGCGGAAACTCTTTCTTGATCATACAAAGTGCATTAGCTGCATCCTTCATGTGGCGATTTTGATTTCTCTAGCACATAAACATCGGAATACTTGACTTACTTTCATGACTGCTTGTCGAACTTCTTCACTGAGGACATTTCGCAATGCAAGTGGTAGTATCTGATCATATGTGCACACACAATTCAGCTGCTCATATTCTTATTCCTTTCACTCACTTTTTTTTCGTATTTCAGCCCTCTAATACAAAAACTTCTGCACTACTGTAGCTGTACATATTTGGAGTTCGGGTTGAACTACTTTTACTATACCTGTATGGAACATCATGTCGTCGTTGAACAAATGTGAATTTGAAATTTCTGTTCCACTAAGTACTACTACTTGAACTCTTGAAGCGTTTTACTTGCAAACCAAACTTGTACAACAAATGACAACGTTCTATACCATAGGAAGACCGGAACTTACTTGATGCATTAGAACATGGAAGTCATGTGACTTCAAATATTGTAGTTTCCCTTCTTCCAAACACTTGTGGATTGCACCCACGTAGTTGCTTGGGGTCTTCAGGTTCTTAATAATTTGCATCACTGTCACCTTCTCACTGCCATTCAAAATATATGGAGCGGCAGGAATGTAGAAATTGTCTTTATTGTTTTGTGGAGGTGCCAGCCATAAGCCTTGTCGAACTTTCATAGTCTCCATATCTTGCCTACTACCAATAGAATCCTTTCCTCCTCATACAGTCTTCAGAAAGTTTTTGCATAAGTTTTTCTCACAATGCATGGGGTCTAACAAATGTCGACACAAGAGTTTCTGTACTCATACAACCCACAATTTTCAGTGATTAGAAACTTTTGTGTTCCCTAGTACACATTCAGCATAGTGTCCACCAATTGTCCACCCAAACGACCCCAACTACTGAATTCCCTTCTCCTACTAATACTTTGCAGCTGCAGCTTCTGTAATACATTGAAATTCTTGTGTTCATTATTCATGTTCTCCTGCAATACCTTTATTCATTCCAACAATGTTGTTTTCTCATTCTGTATCGTACATTACAGCAATTCTCAAAATAGAACGTCTTTGAATCCTCCTAATAGGAATCCAATTATGGAAATACTTCTGAACACATGATCACGTACATGTCCATAATTGAATTCCATGAACATGAATTCTTTCATCCAATTGACCCAACACAATTGATTAACATTCTTCAGCAGAACTTTCCTTCTGCACAACGCATTGCCTGCTGAAATTCTTACATTTCACTGATACCACATTCCAAGCCTTCCATATTTTATGTACATCTAGCAAACAGAATCGAACGTATGTTTCCATGTTGCCGCTACTTTGACTTCCGTTGCATCATATGTCATGTACTGTTTTCTCAAAAATAGCTTCGGTACCTATGTACGTCTGTCGGTGCCTCCTTTTCTTATGAAAGAAAGCTACATGACAATGAAGACATGGAAAGAATAAAAATTCGTGTACACATACTCAGAAACAAATCTTTCGAATACTTTTGATCTCAAGCCAGTACTTATTGTCCAATATGGAAGTTCATTCAGTGCACTTGAACGCTTCACTCCATGTTTATGAACAAGATCATCATCAGTACCCTTCTTTCCTCCATTCGCTAAATATAATCCACGTTCCTCACCACACCTTCTTGTCTGCTCTACAGTCAGTCTTGTTGGAGTAGACCTCAACTCTACCTTGCCATCAAATTGTAGGTTCCTCTGATATGGATGGCTTCTGTCGGTCCACCTTCGGCTTCATGCATATACAATTTTCCTACCCTTCACGCGATTGTAAGCATCCACTTTGTTGCCAGATGTTGCTGCTCTCGCATCTGTTTCCGGCCCACAAACTGTGCAAGCTTTATACCCATGTATACATAAGCCTGAAATTAAGTCATATCCTGGGTAATCAGATATGGTCCACATTAGAATGCCTCGCAAGGTGAAATGCCGTGTCCCTGCAGGTTTAGAGAAGTCCTGCATGGTCACTCCTACCCAAATTTGTTGTAGCTCTTCTATTAAAGGACGTATGAAAACATCAATGTTCTCATTTGTTGGTGACAACTTTCTAGACACTAGAATGCTCAACTGCATAAAAAACCATTTTGTCACCAAATACGGAGGCAAGTTGTAAATGAGCACCAACACTGGCCACGTAGAGTGATTGGTACTATTGTCTGCAAAAGGATTCACACCATCCAGTGACATTCCAAACCGCAAATTCCTTACTTCTTGTCCAAAGGAAGGATCTATAGTGGCATCCACATGCTTCCATGCAGGAGAGTCAACAACCGACTTCATTACACCGTCGTCTGTGTTCGGATGCTCATGATGAAACCGTAACAATTCAGCTATTGCTGGGGACCTGAACATTCGTTGCAGCCTAGGGATTAGGGGAAAATGTCGTATCACTCTTGCTGGAATCACCTGTGATCCTTTTATAAATCTGGATTTCCCACAGCCCGAATTTGGACACTCCTTCAAATTTATATAACCTCCTTGGTATAGGATACATCCATTCGGACAAGTGTGTATGATGTTGTAGTTCAATCCTAGCTTCTTTATGATTCTTCTGGCCTCATAGTGAGAATGAGGAAGTTTGTTGCTTTTCGGCAACAATATTGTCGATAAGTACTTCAACAACTCATCTATATAAGCATTACTCACACCATGTATCACTGCCATATTCATAAGCACAATTATTGCAGATATAACGATTATAGCGCTTCCTTCAAATATAGGACGTGTCGCTTCCTCATACAATTCATCCACTACCTCTGCCTCCTCCGACACAACTTCTGGATCACTATCATGTTCTTCTGCATGTTGTATGTCTTCACGAAGTCGGTTCCCTTCATCAAAAGCATCAAATAGTTGTTGTTGGATGTCATGATAAGGATCCATGTGCTCTGCATACTCTGAACGTACATGTACATCATCAAAGACATTTTCCATTGGCAATGTCTCCCCTTCCTCATTTATCCATATTCCTTCTTTAGGATACCCCTCCTCTGGGTCACCACCTACCATGGAGTGCAGAAGAAAAGGATCCCGCTTATTCACACGAAGATGCTCCCGTATGACTGTTACATTATAACGACAACCTCCATGGCATTTCGTGCAAGGACAACGAAATGAATTGCATCCCGCCTCTCTTGCAATCCGTTGCTCCGTTTCAAAGATCAAATCCTGTAGTGGAATATGTATACCTGTACGTCCTACCATTCTAAGAATGTCTGCACCACTAAAGTGAACCTCTTCATGTTAGTCTTCTTTGCTGCAATTTCGGATTCCTTGTAGAAGAGCAGCGATAATTGTTGCTTCTCTACCTCTAGAGCCAGAAAAATAGCACATAGAACTAGCACATAGAACATAGTACTATTTCTCTTTCAACAAAACCCCTGTAACATTAGAAGAATCCAATTTTCTTAAGTAACCATTATTGATTCCCAATGTTGTAGACAACATACCAGCAGCAACTCCTTCTCACGTTCCTGTATGTTCCAAACTTGCATGTCAGTATGTTCTAAGCATAAGATGACTACATTACAGGGCTGCCATGTCTTCTGTACACTGAAATAGCTTGTACGTTCTGCACGTCTTTCTTTCCACAAATGAAAGTCAACATTCAAGTTTCTACATTTCTATTCACATATGTCTGCAATTTGTTTTGCCTTTGTTATTCTTTTCATTGCTCAGTCCAACCGACGTCACTGCCTCATTGGCACGTACAATTCCACACAATGAAAACATTTTCTATATATCTATCACACTAGGCTATCCTTCTTGTAGAGGAGAAACATGTTCAAAGGAATTGAAGGACATACTCCTGTCCAGCAAAAACAAATGTTTCATGCGCTAAGTATGAGACACTTACTGAATCATATATGTTGTCTACATGGCACATTGACACAATAGCACAGTCACGTGTACTACGCACTCGCGGTACCACCTTGTTTTGCAAAATTCCCATTCCACTTAGTTAACAATGATTTCATTTGAATAGTAAAATGTAACAGAATGCAATATAAGCTTGTGTTGCCTACAACTTTGACATTGGCTATGTTCAATATTATGTACATGAAAGGAAGGCATGCTTCAATACAATGCCATTTGCATGAATCCTGGATTATTACATGAAGTACGTATTGCGAAAATGACCAGGTTGTTTGGGTACATTCATTTATGCAAAGTACCGTTTCCTTGTCATGTTGTCGTAAACATGACTGATGCTTGAATTCCTGACCAATCGACAAGCTGTTCTATTATGTAGGCAATTTCTAGAATTATAAATGAGTACCAAGAAACCAAGAAAAGGGGGTGCCATACCTTCTGCACCCTCTTCTCTTTGGTATACTTCAAGAAATGCATCCAGAAAAAATCCCCTACTCTGTGCATGAATACCTCACCAAACTACTAAGCACTTACAGAACTCCGTGGATCACTTCTCTGTTCAATGTTAAGTAACTGTCTTCTACATGGATTACCATTCACTGGAGGAAAAGGAACATGGACACACTGAAGATCCAAATTGCCTTCACGTATAATCCTTGACATTGTGGACCACGATTGCCTTCACACTTTGGAGTTAGGACCATCAGAACTTGCTATTCACTTGAAATTATTGCCAACTGTATACATAGAACCCGAACATCAAGGTCCGCCTCTACACACCCTCACAGTTACCGTTCTGACACGTGGCTCACTACAGTGACTAGACAACGATCGCACTTTAGAAAAGCATATCTGTATTTTCGCCATTAACGCACTTGTGTGCAGTAGTCGATCCCTTCATCCGCCAATGATGGAGTGTGCATTAACACCGGAGGTGACGGCAGATAATCTCACTGCATACGAGATCGAAAGAAACATCAGGAAGAAGACTCTACACAATGCAGTGCAATGAGACTTACTCGCTGCGGTATTTGCACAAGTAGCATCGCTGCACCCTTTATTCTCCACAGAAGATCGTCGTGCACAACATGATCGCTAGAGGAAGAAGAGTCCAAAGCGGCCTGTGAAGAAGGTGGCACCTGCTACACGGATTTACAGTCTCTGTTGAACAACAAGGTCGAGGAAATCAGATTGTGAGCAATCCAGTTCCTCAATCATTGGCAGATCGTCTTCTGCGAAGGTGAGGAAGACATCCATATTCTGCCGGAGCTTTCTTGTTTCTGGAAAACTGCTCGGTAGAGTAGGCCGTTCACTTCCGACTGCGCTCTCTAAGAGTGGCCTACATGTGCAGTGTCACCCCAAATTAGGTTCAATTTCGCGCTTTGCCTACCGTCTTGTAGATGCCGCATGAAGGAGCTTGGCACCGTCTATAGGGTTTGCAATTGGACGTTCGGCACTTCAAATGTGAAGGTGCTCCTGCCCATGAACCGGCCAGAGTCCGTCGTCTTCCTTGTACAACCGCATGAGCTTCAACAATTCGCTTCTTAGTACTTTTTCAGGTTAGTTTTGAAGATCGTCCTCCCCACTAACTTCCGATGCTCACCCCAGGTAAGCAGACCATATTTCACTCTCTAGGGTTTGACAATTTAGGTCGACACATTTGTTTACTTGTATCGCAGTGGGCTATTGTTCCTACACCATCTTCCATATAATTTGTGAGCCCTAGGATTTCTAGGCACGTACTCATTGTTTCCCACGAAGTGTTTCTGTACTTCAACAGCAGGATCCATGACATTGTTCAATGGTGACGATGTGAAGGTTTTCTTGCGATTCTTTTTCTTTAGAGGTCAAGGAGCTCCAACATGGTAGGCGGTAGGAAATCTATTTCTGAACCATTGGATGAATTTTGTAAGGAAAAGATGTGGACAGCTTCATGTGATAGTGTAGGATTGTATTTCATACCCCTTTGTAGGGTAGGGCAGAGGTCTTCGAAGAAATTTGGAACTCCACAGGTGAAGTTCGCGTTACGTGAAGGCTGTTCTGGAATTGCGCCTTCATGTAGAATTGTCTCTAGTCGATTAGGCCTTACAAGATTAGAAATGATCCCTCCCAGTTTGAAATGAAAGAATAACACAACTGCATAGGCACTGAAGGCAGGCTTTCTAGTTCAGAAAGTTATCCTCGACTACAGAGATTGGAAGGACCAAAATATTATATAGTTCAGTGAAATTCGTCCGGGACAATGTGAAACTCCGTAGTCACCTTAGAATCCACTGGATTTGCAATGGGAGGGGCTAAGTACTAATGGGGAGGATTCATGTTTTCAGCCACAGATGTGACCGTCGCAGTACATGTTGTCGAATTAGGTAGCTGCATGCTCCGTGTCCATGCATACCGCACTTTCCTGTATGTGCAGGTACTGCGGCACTAGTTTTGGTCTCCAATTTTGACTTGTGGATTGCAGGGGATATCATTTCTGTTTTGCAATGATAAGGGATAATTTGAATGACGGTGGAAGTAGCCACAATATAGTATCTTCTTGTAAAGCTCAAACATGGATATTGGTTGTAATAGCGAACTCCTACTTGGAACGGAAAGCTGATGTCTTCCTTAGGTTCTCCGGTGACTTCACTACATTTTGCAATTTTGGATTGCTATTGGGAACGTACCAAGCTGCTCTAGTCCTTCTGAAGCGTTCAATTTCACGTTGTCTTCATAGTTTTTTACAAAGAGAATGTACTGTACTTCGATGAGGATGTATTCTTTTTGTGATAATGCATTCATTGACTTGCATATTCAACAGAACTCTTGCCTACAAGGTTTGCATAGACTAACCAGACTACACTTTCATGTGCAGCTTCAAGAGAGTTTCAGGTCTTGGCCGGGAAGAGTAGGGAATAGCAGAATGAAGAACAAGCCAGCAGCGTCGAAATTGAAGAAACCACAGTCGTCAAATCCGGAAGTGGAGGCTGACGAAGAGATGGAAGATGCGCTCTCTCCAAGCGCACATTTTTGTGAGGAAAATCGTACGTCCTGTGAGCAACGGCCTGGTATTTCAGAAGACGAGGGAAGAGACCTACCAAGATCAATTCGACCTCCAGTTCGTGAAGGGGCACCGAGGCCAATGGAAGGTGGATACTGTCTTCCTCAGCCGGATAGTCGCCATTGTTCAAAGTGGGTGGATGATTACCATTACCCATATGGACAATCATCCGATGGAATGTACTCCACTTCATTCAGACAGCCGAGGCCTCCTGTTCCACATGGCGACCCAAGTAATTACGATGGACGTGATCTGCCGTATGGCAATGGAAGTAGGCAATATGATGGAGCACCCGAATTCCACGGCCCAAGAGGTATTGCATTCTTCCCATAGATGTTGTGCCTGTAGGATGTTCAGCAGCTTCATTGCGTCCATTGATCTGAGAAGCAGACGTTGTGGAGGTAATGCACTGTCGTTGAAACTTCCTTGTCTACTTCACCGTTTTTGTTCTGACGATAGTTCTAGGTGGTCCATTCCTATCAAATATGGCTTCTGTGAATTGAGGGCAAACAGAATTTGTTTGTGCTACTATGTGCCTACTACACTTTGCGACTAAGCTCTATACAATCCTATTCATAATGTGTTCTTTCCATAGAAAACACAACTCCCCTGCAAACTGAAGAGAAGTGAGCAAAGGGACCCTCTGTGGAAGAATCCCTTTTGTTTGAATATGTATGACAAAATGTAACTTGTTTCATTTCCTCCAATTCTGTAGGATGACACTTTGCGTACAGTGTCGCAGGTAACGTGTGAAATTTTGAGCTTTTTTGTCAATTTGTAGCTTCCGACGATCCCTCATTCAATTTTTTGGAATTTTGTTTTCCACAACAGCAACAGTATTACGGTAATATAGTGCAGCTTCAAATGTAATAGTGCGTAGTCCTTTGTCAACCATCCATCAGTCAACAGGAGCTCATTCTGTTGGCTGTGCAGAATTTTTCTATGACAGTCGCAGAGGGGATTTCCAGAGACCAAGTTGAGAATATGAAGACCGACGTCAATATGATGAAGATCGATATGAACGACGGCTAGAGTTGCACTTGCTTGGTTTAGAGGGCACTACAGGGAAGCTACATCCCTACAGCAGCATACAAGGCAGCAACCCCCTTCCATCGTCCTCAGCCATAGTCGTGAATGAAGGTCGCGATGAAGGTAAGAGCAGTGTGTATGGAGAGGAATGTAAGAGGACTACACGTCGACCACTGTTCTTGAATAAGGAAGGATTTCCCGAAGGGAAAATGGCAGGCCTTCTCCATTCAGATATAGTATCTTTTGTGAAGGATATGAATCCAGCTGAGGGGTGGGAGAAACAAACGAACGATGCCAAGCAGAGATTGATAGACCGCGTTCATGTTGAATATGAATTTTATGGCGATTCAAATATGTTGAGTGACAAGTATTTGCGGAAAACTGCGAGATAAGGCCTAACCAGCTTTAGGTACTACTTGAATCAACTAATTGACAAAGCAGCGAAGAAACCAACAGACTTGAAGGAATCGTACTAGAAGGCATTGAAAGCGAAAAGAGAGAGTAAAGAGGCCCAATAGAAATCTGAGTACATGGCGTCCATTGCGAGAGGGAGAGGGTCAAAGAACACTACGAAGAAAGCAGTGCAGGAAGCTGTGCTTGTGCAGTTGGTGAGGACAAGCAATGGTCTTCTTTTTTCCATTTCTTCAACATTTCCTTCTTAGTTTTTAATGTCTCTTATGCTGTATATGTCACGTAGGCAAAGGAAAAGCAACGAGAGCCCTACATTGAAGAAATTGAAGTCGTAGTGGAGAAAGAGTGGGGCAATGGTACAACAAGAAGCTGTGGAAAAAAGGAGACAAAGAACATCAGCGAAAGCAAACAACGCAGCAATGTAGTCGACAAAGGAGTTGACGAAGCGAGTAGCTGTGTTGGAGGCGTTTATGACCAAGTGCGAGCCCGTTTTGAAATCTTGGAAGCGCATAAAATTCGAAGTGCAAGAGGAGGACCTGCCAAACAAGAGCTAGCACACGTTGTCGATGCTGACGAGGAACCACTCCTACTCACTAAGGAGGTGCACGAGTCAGCAGAAGTTGTTGAAGAGGAAGTGGTGGTTGAGGTGGAAGAAACACATGAAGATAGTGAGGACACAGACGGCAGCGACGAATGCAAGTCATCAGCTAACGAAGAGAGCAATTCGGAGGAGGAGGACGACTCTGATGACAAGAAAACAGTTCCAGAGCCCGTAGCAACTACCATGGTGGAGCCGGACGTGGAATTGGTTGCAGCTCCAGCAACTGTTGTAGTCGCTGACCCACATGTGGCATGCAAGTCTGTTATGCAGGAAGTAAAGTCGGTTGGACATCGTCAGTGTGAATTGCAGAAAGGGGTTACTCGACAAAGTGGACAACTCATAGGAAAAGCGAAGCAGGTATGCTTCCTATGTAAAGTACTCGGAAGTAGTGATGCAATAGTTTGATGTAGAATACTGAAGAATGGGTCCACATTAATGAAGTTCATGCTGATGCATACTCTGCAAGTATACAATCTCTTGATTTTGTGGACTTAGGTTGTTGTACAGGGAAGGACCTCTGCTCGCTCTGTAGAGAAGCTTACGCAAGCTGCAAAGGATATTGAAGTAAGCATAACCAACCATGTCGTACTCTGTGCAACTGGAATATGTACTTTCAGGATATGCGTCTTCTTTGGATTTTCTGTTTCTCTGAATGTATTGGTTGGGTATGAAAGAAAACACGCTTTGTTGCAGAGGGCGATAGTTTTGGAGAAGAAAGATCCACCTGCCAGAGCTCCAAAGAGGCAGAACTTTGACGATGAAGGAGATGACGACGTTGTATTATTGGACAACGACAAGACGCTTGACAAAGGAAAGAATGCAGAAGGCGAAGGGAAGACCGGTAGAAGCAGTCGGAAGACTGTGAAGCAAGTTGAGGTCAAAGGCCAAGGCAAAGGAGAAAAGTTATGTAGCCCACAATGTCTACCGTAATGTGGACATGTGTGGAAGTGAGCACTTGCGATTCCCATGATCTGGTGAATGACAATCTTGAGATTGAAGTCCATGGTAATTCTCTTCCATTCTGTTTCATGTCTGCTTGCAAGATTGTCGATTAGGTCGTTGGGGAAAATTCTTGAAAACCCGTTTTTCCAAATTCCACATTAATGTTTTCATTGCGGAAATGCATAAACAAGTAGGACATAGGGATAGGACTTATGACTTTGTTCATGTTTTGAGCAGTCTTTCATGTATGAGTTTCTATGTTCTTCAGAATTACTGTAGCATGAGGTTCAACGATTAGGAACACCAAACAATACACAATGGATGTTCAGTACATCCTCTAACAATATGTTTGGCATGTTACAGAAAGCTAAGTGAGCTTGAAGCGTGATGGGGCGTTGGAAAGTGCCCAATGTAAGTTGTCACGCTCTTACTCCTCTTAGTGGGCCTTACCAAATGGAAGTCATTGTTGGTTCACGAGTTTCGAGAATTTGAAGTTCAATTCTGTATTCATAGGAGAGACGGGAATTTCTAGGCTCGATAACCTTGAGAGGTTTCGGTGCCACATGCATCTGAAGAGAAATTAGGAACTGAAGTAATTGATTGATGATGGCAGGTGATGACCGATGTAGTTGGGGTGAACTACATTACCTGTCCCCATGCCAAGTCAGTTACAACAGAATTTGATACGCCTTTCTTTAAAGACAATACATGCTTTGGATGCACCCATTCCTTTTGTGGAATTGGACAGCAACGGAAAAGTGCTGTGCAACACGTTGGGGCAAGCTTTCAGGAGGCGCTGCGATATATGGTGGCCGGCTCCACCTGGATTGTAGAGATGCTGAGAGGCAGGCTTCATGGACAGGGAGGGCCAATTTTTCGTAGTTCTATTTAAAAGTATTTCAACGAATTCTAATGGATTATAGACTTTAGACTGTTCTGTATGTATGTCATCAGGGACTCTGGTGCATGCAATGTTTTCTTGGCTGTACAAAAGTTGTGTATAAATGAGGGCCGTTGGGTACATCATTTGCAATGGAGCAGAGCATGAAGGACTACAATTGTGGAAAGTATGTTAACATGCCGCTTTGTTGTTCATTTAGGCCTAGATATTGTTTGCTAACAAATTCATATCTGTATCACTGATTCAAGGCAGGACTAGCTCATCTTCAGCGGTAGAGGCATCCTATTCGAAAGCTAGTGTTGTAAATGATAGAGAACATGACTAATGATTAAAACTGTTTTGTGCCAGGTTCTGCAATACTAATCAGGTTAGGATGTTATGACGCGGTGGTATTTTCATGAATTCAGAGATTAGTTAGTAATCAAACGGGAAGGTTGGTTGGTCTTTGTTATGTTCGTGTGTGTTGATGAATTAAGCGTATGAAGGTAGGAAAATCCCCTACTCTGCGAACATTTAGTCAGCCTCTGCGGATGTTATGTACAATGTTGGAATGTTGACGGTATACGATGCTGTAGACAAGGCAAGACATTCATGCTTTGTGTCTAGGTGATAGCAATGTTTTGTTTTCTCAACAGACCAACTTCGAGAAGGAGACAGACTAACATGTGAAGACCGTTTACCTTCCCTCATGTTCAATGTTGTATTCTTTGTACTTAGTCAGCTATAGATTTCGGTCGGTGTGCCCAGACACGCACGACTGGAAGTCACCATGTTTACAAATGATTAGGTAATTTGAATTAGGTTGTGTTGTCAGAAATGGGCCGCAGAAGACGTACCTGTCATTTTATTCTTCTTATGTTTGCTACTTTGAATAGAACGTTTTTGAGGTTGTTCAGAAGTTCCGCTGTGAACCTTCAATTTCTTTGGGGGTGTGCCAATTATGCTTGATTAGTACATTGGTCACACCATCTCTTGCCCCTTCGTCTCTTACTCGACCAATCTCTGAATACATCAGGTCAAACTTTGAGCTTCAGTATGATACGCAGTGGTGATAATGATTGAATTTGTGTTAATGCAGTACCTCATTGTCGAAATAGAGTGACCGTCCTATAGAACCTTACCTGAAGCTTGTACATTAGATTTGTACTGTAGCTGAGATGTATGTGCAGTAGGAGACAATAGCCGAAGAGGGCGAGGCCACATTTATTTGGGAACAATCTTCTGTGTTTTGAGGTCTTGTTGAGGACGAGCTTTTCCAACGAAGCTGTCGCTGAGGTCAAGAGCACGCATTTTTGGTACACGAGGAGCTTCGGAAACGACATAGTCTTCAATTTGAATGGACAACAAGTCCAGTGGAATGGGCAGAAAATATAGCGGACTTGTAGGTGGCCTTGTGTACCATGTTCAATGGTCATTTTGCAGGAGCTCTAATATCTCGGAATAGGTTATCCGGAAATGGCATGTCATTGACAGGTATGAGGGTTGTAGACCACTTCAGTAAAACAGGCTGACTAACACAACTTTCAACGAAGATGCTTTTGGAAATAGTATCTTCTGCACACTTGTTTAGCTGCGGGACAATGAAAGATGCTTTTCACCCAAAACGTAGCTACCTTGGTCCAAAGTAGGCATGACGTACTAACATTTTTGGAATATGTGTTACAGAAAGATACAGGAGCTTCAGCACAAGTTTGCTTGTAGGTGTACTTCCTCGAGCTTGCCAACTCTCTGAAAATTAAACCTTCGATAATTTGTAGGTATTCTTTCTACTTCCGAAGTGCAGAAACGACTTGCAAGTGATGGTCTTCTTTTGTTTGCGTTGTACACCTTCTTAAGCTGAATTAGTGTTGAGGAGAGCATGTGTTGTAATCATAATGTTGCTTTATTGTAGGGGCAGAGACGTTGCAGGTATGTGAAAGGCCGAAATCTTTGCCATTCCACTAGCGAGTTTTCGTTTTGTTTGCTAGGAAAGAATATAATTGAGCTCTGGGATAATTTGAGGCTGTTGTGGAGCACGGACATGTTTACTCATGGAGTGCAGTAGTAAGGATTATAGCTCTGAAGGGTCAATAGGCAGCTGCATATGAAAAAATTGCAGTTGTTGTTGCCAATTACAAACCCAATGGGTGGATGATTCAAGGAACACCATTATATAGTGAGGAAAATGAAAAGATTGCAGGTCTAATCAAAGCTTCTGAGGTGGACCCAGCCCTAACATACCCGTACAATTATTGTGTTGCCGCTCTTCTAGATGAACTAAACGTGGAAGCTGTAATTATAGAGATGAAGAGGATCTTGGGATTCCACGGGACCTTTAAGTACTTTGAAGTGAGAGTTTCTTTCTGTGTAGGTCTTGAAGAATACGAAGGGGCAGTGCAGGATGTTCGGTCATTATTAGCACTGGACCCGTTGTACATGATGTATGCTACCCGTCTGCGTACAACTACGTTCCGGAAATTGTGGAGTCAACATGTGGAGCAGTGGTCGAAGGCCGATTGCTAAATGCACTTGTACTACAGGTGGTCTTCGATGGATGATACTGGCTCTATAGGTGTGTTTCATAAAATGCTAGAATAGTATTCCACAATGGGCTTCCTTTGTTTCCGGTAGCCCCTTTTTTTCTTGCAGTATGTTTTAGCGTACTTTTCCCTTGGACTAAGTTCCGTTGCCTACATCTTTTTTTAGATACAAGTATCGTTTTCTTGAATTTCCCTTCATTACAATTTGATGACTGTTCTTCTACCATTTTGTTGCAAGAATCGCAGGGACTGTAACAACGTCATGCCTCGATCCACTATAGGAGCGCTTTACATTAGAGTTATGCTTCTCATATGTTGTCATGATTCCTCGTTAGAAAGGGGCACATAAGCAATTGCATTTTTTTCTTTTTTTGGCAAAAGATTTGGTCCTTCTCCATGTTGGATTCCAATTGAGTGTTCACCTCTTAATTGGTTTCTGCAGCTTCTTTGTTAATGACTTCAGAATTTGATTGAATTGATTGTGGACTGTTGTTTAGGTAGAATTGCCCTGAAGCACGTATGCACAATCTTGGACTGGCACGGCATAATGCAGGTACTAACCACGAACACCTCATTTGTGAAGGTTGGATCTTCTATGATGCAGGTAATCGTGAAGATGCTTTACAAGAGGCACAAGAATCTATGGGTCATCAGTGATCATTTCAGGCTTTTCTCTTACAAGCGTATGCTTTAGCAACTATAGCTAGCTTGAAGAAAGTGTCATTCCTTCTGTACACATTGTGATATCATGTATGTCATATTATTTGTTTTGTTTTTGCAGGCCTTCTCAATAGTGCAAGATGAAATTCAGGAGGTTTTGGACTTTCGGTGAGGTTTTGTAATTCATGTGTAGAGAATGTACATGCAATTCAGAAATATGGAAAGGTTGGGAACTTACTAAGGAATTACGAAGTGCTTGTCCATGATTTCTTCATGGTACTGAAATGCAATGAAGTTGCTGTACGAGGACATGAATGGAACTGAACGTAGTATTCTTATGTACAAGGATATGAATGCAATTTTGCTGAGTTTGTACGTAATCTAATTATATGAAATGCAGGAACTTAACGAATGCACTTTCTTGATTCTTTTTTTGCAGACCTCGTATGGATTGTATGGAAGAAGGCAATGCTGCTGATGAAGGGTCCATTGATGACCAGGAGAAAACAAGAATGGAAAAATGGATGGATTACTGAATTCAGAAGTGCATCTAAATGGATTCTTTTATTGCAGCTGGAGGTGCAGTACTGCAGTTTTGCATTTCCTTGTCATGCTCTTGTCATGTTCCAATTTGGGTGTAGGAGGTGCGTAGTATAGGATCCTAGTTCAAAAGATAGAGCCCTTTGTACTTCAAAAGATAGAATGACAAGATGAAGCAGTGCTTGCAATGGCATGCACTGCATGCTGAATATGAGGGTTATAGGAAAAATTTAGGGTAGCAGGAAATCATTTAGGGTTACAAGACATTTCTAGGGTTACAAGCATTGGGGATCATGTTCCCACTAACAGGGAAGTGCCAAACACTCTGTTCAAGCGAACATACTTTTATGAAATGAAACAGTTCTTTATATTAATTTCTGTTAACATTGTCTCATGTATGTCAATGTTTTCTTGTTTGTGAACAAGATTAAACAGGAGGCAATCGAAGTTGTCATGTTCATCAGAATACATTTGCATTAAATCATACTGTTCGAAATTATAGGTGCTGTTGAGCGTCACGTTGGAGAACGTGAAATTTTTAGGTACAAATAATTATGTCTTTTGAATGCAAAATTACGTTTTATGAAATAGGAAATTGTGTTTCCGGGAACATGATAGCGTTCGTAAGAGCATAACTACATCGTTTGAAATACAGTCGTTAATGTTGATCAACGCGTTAGGAAAGAATCCCATCTTGACATGGGGCAAGCGGAATCATAGGAGTCCACGTGTACAAGCATACTGCGCAATAGATGTCTGCCATCTAGTGCAAATTGTTCCACGTAGGCTACCTTATTATATCCAACCTCTTCGAAACACTAAAAGAAATTACACGTAGACAATGACAGCGTGGACAAACTACGTTTCTCTGAACAATATAAACATTCACATGAACGCAAAAATAGGGACACAACGTTGGAATTCGGGCTCGTTAGGAACGCATTTCTCAACAAAATCCATATGATACTTTCATGTTCGCCAAAATCATTTACAGAAACGCGTTTTTTGCGTTTGGAACCTGTTTTTTCCAGCACATTTTTCTTCTAGTGTGTACATTATCTAGTTTCTTCTGAGGGGGCATGAGGTGATTATGTTTGATGTTTGCAAGGATCAAGAACCAAATCTGGGCTAGTGAAAAATTCTTATGACAAGCAGAAGACAGTGATCCAGAAGCGTTCCGAATTGTCGAGACAGTTGAAGTTCGAGTAGGAGAATCTATAATTGCAGATTGTTCCAGACTTCTAGCCAAATGAAGCAAGAAGATGCTCAAGTAGGGTGTTTGCAGGGATGCAAACAAGTTCATGTGGGGCTATGTAAATATACTATTTGGAATTATTTTTGTGATTTTGTTGCTTGTTTGGCATGTATTTGGTTTGCTTTTGTCAAGTTGTTTGGTTGTTTGTGTCCTAATTTGGTGATTTTGGGTGTGCTTTTATCAATGTAGGAGTGCTTTTTCAATGTTCTTTTGAAGCAAGCTTATTAGGATGAGGTGGCATTTTGGCCAAGTGGCTAGATGAGGTGGTCTAGTTGGTATGCAATTTGGGTTAAGGAAGTTGGATGGATTTGAGGGGATGTATGTGTGGTTGAATTTGCGGTTCCAATTAGGTGGTTTGCAAGTGGTTAGGTTGTCTTTTCCAATTTGGTAACCGCCTCGGTGTTTCCTATTTGGGTTGTGTTTTCTCTCATTTTCTTTTACCGTCTGTTGAGTGAAAGTCCAATCGTGTCCCAACCAATTTGTGTTGCGTATATTTGATTGTTTTGATGTATGTTTCCAAGTTGGTTGCTTGGTATCTTTGTGTGATTGAGTGATGAGTTTTGTGTGTGTCCTAGTTGGAAAGAGAGGAAGATGTAGAGATTGTGAGTTACACAAGGGTGGAGAATGTGCTGGAAGTTGGAAGGTGATCTATACTCAATTGAAGTTGTGAAGTTATTTTGAATCCTAATTGAAGTTATGAAGTGATAAGAATGGGGTGTTTTAAGTCAAAGAGAATCTAAATGTTAGATGTGAGAAATTGAGATAAATGGTGATGTTATAAATGAAATTATAAGTTGTAATGGTGATTTGTCACCAAATTGGAGTTAATACAAAATATATTTTCATATGTGATGGTGTTTGAGCGTATGTATGTGTACTTGGTTGATTGATTTTATTTGCTAAGTCTAAAAGTTTCATCTATGAGCCAAGTTGGTATATATGCAATGTCGTTGTAGATTGAGTGATTATTGATTTTTCAAATTGGATCATAGTCTTCTATTTTGGGATTGTATTACCTATTTTAGGTATTAGTCCCATTAGCATTGATTTCCTACTTGACGCTCTCCCTTGGAACGAACTTATTATACTAATAGGGTAATTTCTAATTCGGTAATTATCTTTCTTCAACAGGAAGTTATCTACAGTTACAATTTGTTTATGTTGCTCCACACAACTATTTATAAACGTATTACAAAGAAGAAATATTGATTTATTATTATTATTATTATTATTATTATTTATCTTTAAAAAAAAATCCCATTGGTACTAACAAAAGAAGAAACAAAGACACATTTTTTCCCCTAATGCCATTGTCTCCAATGACCAAAGTTTTGTATTTCAATCTAGGTAAACCCTCTTTAATATAATATCATTTGACGAAATAAAATAGAGTTAGATAGTTGAATTACATGGAAATCACCTATATGAGCACCTAAAGAAAAAATTGATTGTTTTCTATTGCATAATGTATATGAATCTTTCTTCTATATTTAGTGGATTAAAAAAAATTTAATCTTCAAAACAAGCCTAAAGTCATTGTCAATAATTTGAAAAAAATTTACCTAACAGCTTAGGCTTATTCTTGGCTTTGTCAAACTTGATCCTAAGGTTGTTCATAACAAGGCTCTTCATAACTTCCACATCACTAATTGACATGGAAGGAATCAAAGTTATCTATCTATACATTAAATTAGGATGTTTGTTTTGTTTGTCACGTTGAGATCTCCCGGACCGTGCATCCCCCGATTGCGTGCTTGGTATCGTTGAAAAGCCCTCGGCAAGGAAGGGTGCACTAGCTTGGTTCCATGGCGTTTAGACATATGGTGTAAAAATTGTACATTTTTTAGTTATTTTTGGTTCTAAAAAATTAGAAAATTACTTTTCCTTATATTTTGGTCACAATCTTGGTACTGTCAGAAAGCCCTCAACGAAGAAGGATGCACCAGCTTGGTTTTGTGGCGTTCCGACTCACAGTGTGAAAGTTATTGAATTTTGAAGTATTTATATGAACTAAATAATTAGAAAATTAGTTTTACTTTTGTTTTGATTGTGGCATCGACACAAGACACACTAGTATAGATATAAATATATTCTATAAGAAAGAATAAATTATAAATAAAATTTGGTTTTTAAGTGTTTTCTATCATTGCTTGGACTAAAAAATTATGTGCTTAGAAAAGCACAAAAGAAATAGGGATTATATTCTTAAAAACCTAGTACATTGAATTACCTTGAAAATTTGTTTTTTAAAATGTATTGTATTCATCTAAAATGATTTGGGATGCACTTTCAATGATAGTAATGACAATTTCTAATTTTCTACCAATCGAAAGATAGTAATATCTTTAGTGAGTCATTTAGAGTGATGCATTGGTAATGCCCTCAGTGGCTAACTATTGTTTTGGACAATCTATGGTTAGATAATTTTTAACTTGCCTCAAGGGAGTGGGCTTGTTTACATCCACAAAGCCTAAGCACTTGTTGGACATCTAATAGGACAATTGGTTTGCACCCTCCACATGATCCAAATGTTTGATTCAAAAATCTCTACAAGGATTTTTTTATAATCAAGGGAGAAAAATTTGAATTTATGCCACCTGTCACCATGAAAATCATTTTTTGGGGTACCATGTGAATCATTTACTTAAAAGAACCCAAGAATACTCATTGGAGGTCAAAACAATTGTGCTCTAAAAGTAATTTTTTAATTCATAAAAACTTTGATATTCAATGTCTTTCACATTGTAAGGTAAGGTAGGTGGCTCTTAAACCGACCCTTTAAGAGCTGATTGCATTTTGGGGACAGCTAAACATCTCAAATTTAAGAGCTGATTGCATTTTTGGGACAGCTAAACATCTCAAAACAATTTTCAGTGAATTTCGGTAGGCATCTAATCCAAGTCGTTTCATATTTTTTGGACCTTTGTGGAATTAGTTACAAATTTTTGAAGTTGAAACGCAGTGGTTTCTAAAACCGACCCCCTTCTGAAATGTACGCAGTTAATACATTTCAGAAGTAAAATGTACCAAATCAGTTTTAGAACCAGGTCGGTTTAAGAGCCACCTACCTTAGGTCCAAAAACAAAGTTTGTACAAAGCACTTTCCGATGGTACCAAGAACACGAATGGGGAACACAGGGAACACATGGTTCCAAGATCTCTGTAACAACACACACAAACAAAACAAACAACCTCATTCAATGTATGGATGGATCCATCGGACACTTAGTGTCTGCTGCGTCCTTGGTTAACCCTAACTCCGTAGCAAACATGCAAATAGCGGAGTAGAAATTGCGAGGTTCAGACACCCCGGGTCGTAGTAGTCCAGATTAATTTTTCACCCACTGCAACACCAACACTAGATACTACGTTTGCTGTGGCAGAGTCAATCGAGGAAAGACAAACAAAAATTCTGTGTGCTTGACCTCGATTCGAGCAGTAATTAGACACCCACAAAAGATGCCAGTTTTTGTGGAGACTGAACACCGTGAACAATACCTATGATCAATATGTATGATATATTTCTACTGTAAGACCTGCCCTCATTCTAATCAATTAGGAGATAGAGTTCCGCTAACGATTAATCTTAACAGCTACGTCCCGCGAGAATAAAGGACAAGTACCCCATTTGACTGGCTCTCGAAGTAGAGTGGAACTACTAAAATTGCTGGCATCTCTATAATAGGGGGAATGCTACCTCGTAGTACCTTCAGTGAAATACAGTGCCGGCATAAATATGCGGTATCGATGCACACCAAGTGTGATGCAATTCTTCTGATGGATGTCCCAGATTCTCCGAAAAATGTAAGCATGTAGCAAGAAAATGCGAGGAACGTTATCACGTGGGGTGCATTAACACCGCTGCTCGTAGAGCATCTACGCCATGAGCATTGGGCCCATCGACAGACTTTTAACTTGCTTACAAAGCGACTCTTTTGTTCGTGTACTCCTTCACCAGCACTGCTTGCGCTTCTTGGGGCACAGCACCATGCTGGTAATACTCCATTGTGAATTCTCCCTTACCCTGTCAACAGGAACGGTCATCTGTGTTCAGAAGTCGCCTTCGTGGATTCCAAGATAAAAAGGGTATCACAACAAAAACGAGTCCAAACTGAATGAGACGTAAGTTGACTACAGGAAGGCCAAAGTTATGTGCTCGGACGTGTACCTGTGTCATGGAGCGCAATCCAGTCGAGTACCCAAACATGTTGTTCAAAGGTACCTGTCCAACATAAAATATAAAATTAGTGATTGAAAACTTCCCGAGAGGTATTCCATGGCACGTTACAAAGTGATAGGTTAAATATCCAGAATGGATGTTGACCAGGAAAGATACTGTACCTAAGAGGACAGAAAAGTGCAGGAGGAGAGGAGGGAAGCGAAATCGATGTACAGCTTTCGTGCTCTAGAAATTTTACAATTCAATTGATTCAAATACAATAAAGTAAATTGCAGTAAATGGTACAAAGTTGAGGTCTACATTGCAGCTCACGGCCCAAGGAACATACATGATGACACAAACACCTAAAAAGCAGTAAAAGACTAGTTGGGTCAGATGCTCACATGTGCCAAGACAACAGCATCGTCGCCCTCTTGGTCGCTACCTACAATAATGCCTTTCCTCCTGTCACAATGTCCATGATGACAGCAGCTGATGAGTTCACTAGGTTCAGGTCTCAAAGCATCACAAGATTGGACTACTTTTACAGCTTTGCAATCACTCTGAGCTTTTAACAAAAGCACCAAAACAGAAAACAGAAACGCAGTCTAGATCTAATTTCAACAAATATCAGACGAGCAAAAAATGGCAGAAATAGTCTTCTCAATGCAGCATATGTGAAAGTGAGGGAAACAAGAAATGCTAGAAAGCATACCTGTTGATATCCCCGATAATTCCACCCTGGAACTCTACAGGAGCTCTAAGCTCCACAAGCATGACCGGCTCTAGAATAACAGGCTTTGCTGCCGCGTAACACTGAAACACAAGAAGCAGCAACTACATCAGAAATCATGAGATCTTGTTACCCTTTGACCTATTCAGGTTTCACGAGAAGCAGTACTAGGACACAACAACGATCAGTAGTAAACAGTACGCAAATGATCGTTAGAAATTGTAACTTAAGCGGCGTAAAAACTGCACCTGACGGAATGCATAAAGAGCAGCTAGCTTAAATGCCAGTTCACTGGAGTCTACAGCATGTGAAGCACCATCAGTCAAAACCACTCGCAAATTCTCCACAGGATGACCAATCAAAGCTCCTCTGCACAGCCAAGAATGAGTCAGTGCACCAATCAGAAGTAGCTTATAAAAGTAGCATAAGAATTAAAATCCAAGTCAATTGAAGTTCAAACTGCAGCAAGGAAATGGACGATGAATATGACATTGCCTCTGACCAAGTCCTTTGTCGAATAATTCACCAAACAAGAAAATTGATACATGTGATAATAGCATAAAAACCACCGTCCCTATTACCTGGGATTTCTACTTAGGTAATGAGCACTGAATAGTTCCACTCAGAAATAATAAAAGAGAAGGTTGGACATACGAGTTGCTAGCTTCAATAAAGCCTTTTTCGATAGCCGCAATAAATTGAGAGGGGACAGCTTGCCCGACCATCATATTCTCGAACTCAAATTTCTTCTCGCTTGCTTCTGGCAGGGGTTCAATGTAACTATCCAGCAAACACAAAACCAACAAAGTAAATAAAAATGTCAACATACCACTATTATGAACAAAGAAATCTGCGCAGCAAAGATCAAAGTAATCAGAGTCAGATTAAAAAGTTTGCTCATATACCCGGTAACGCGACCATATTGGCCCTGTCCACCACTTTGCTTCCGATGAAGATAATCGAACTCTGCGCGCTGGGTTATGGTCTCCCTAAAGTTCACTTGTGGCTTTCCCACTACGGCATCTACCTGCAGAGAAGTGAGTAAGTTGATATCTTCTTCGAAACACTAAACTACCTGAAAGAGTTCCTCTCATATGTGCATTGCAATAGAGTGGGCGGTTATCAGCTTAATGATTTAAAATCACAACCAAACACTAATGAGTCTTGGTGGTATTGCCAACAAGCTTTAAAGACAATGCAGGAGAGGGTGCATTGAAGGCATGAAATACGGGTCACAATGAATACGGGTCACAAACCTTGTATTCACGGCGAATGCGTTCAACATATATGTCGAGATGTAGTTCTCCCATTCCAGAAATAATGGTCTGCAAAAAAACACTCAACCTCCTCAGACACATACTCTCACAGTAAATATGCAACTCACAGACCAAAAGCATTCTTGCTTTGTAATAGTTAAGGGAGTTGTACATATCACAACACCTACAATGTTCACGGAGTAAGAAGAAACCAATCAGCAAATCGACTTACCTGTCCACTGTCTGGATCCAAGCTGACTCGGAATGTTGGATCCTCTTTCTGAAACCGATTTAGAGCCTTTGAAAACTGTCAACCCACAATAAAACAACAACATGAGTTCTACTTCAAATGGTCGCATGGGATTAAGGTTGTCTCGTTACTTAAGGTGCCCGAAGTTGAATCATAATTTAGTTTTGCATCTCATCAAGCTTTCCAAATGGCTTTGTCTTTCTCGAAAATTGGAAGGATGAACAGACCTGAGGGCCCACATCTTTTGAGGCAGGAGCAATGGCAAGTGACATCACAGGCTCTGGAACATTCATTGATGTCATGGTATACTTCACAGATCCATCCGTAAAAGTGTCACCGGAAGAACATTCTACACCAAAAACAGCAACAATTTCCCCAGCGCGGGCCTCTTGGATGTCCTGAGATACAACTCACGAAGGCAATGCTAAGAACAGACACACAAAGACAGTAACAACTTAGTGCACAACAAATGCAAAAGCCGCTCATAAGTTCCGAAAACTCCCCAAAATCAAGTTCTAAACGTCAGAAAATGAGAGACGCCAACTAACCTCCATATCATCAGAATGCATTCGCACTAGCCTAGGCACTTTCACTTTTCTGCCAGTGGTAGAGTTGATGATAAAGTCACCCCTTCGCATTGTCCCCTCATACATCCTGCGAAATCGATCATAACGTCGATCAAATTGATCCATTTCACGCTAACTTGTAACTTGTGATAATAATGAAAAGACACTGAACTAATCGTCTGCAAGATAATAAGAACGAAAAAGATCTCACAATAATAAAAGGTCACATTCAAAACTCTCGGGTAATCAAGTCCTAAAACAACAAAATACGCATAAATGAGGAATGCCCCGCACATACAAGGCTCCACACTCACTAAAATGAACAAACAGTCGAGATGGGTCTTGATAAAACAGCAAGGTAACTGGCATCACTGTATGCAAAGCGACACAGTGAGGTCTCAGACAATATTGCACACCTCAGGTATGTAAGTTGGCCAAAACGACCCTCTTCCAGTTTGAAAGCCAGTGCGACAAGCTTACCATCTGGAGATCCAGTGAGTTCCACCTGCAAAAATGGATATCATTTTACTGACAGCAAAATTGCAGAACAATAAAGTGTCACAGTGGAGACCACAATGAACAAAACGAGACAGGGTCACGCAAAACTAGAGCTTCTCAACACAGATCATGAAATTAGACAACGAATTGAGTGTATATACGTGAATTCCTGAAAGTCATACCCCAAAGAACACAACACAGGATTGCAAACTCAGTACACGAAAGAATAGCTGTCCAATGCAGTCAGACTGCCAATGCACATCGCCATTGCAGATGAAAGTGTGTAAATGTACCTTTTCTTCCTTCTTGTTCTGATCAAGCGCATAATTGCTAACCTCTAGAGGATTGGGCAAATACTCCACAACACCATCTAAAAGAAGTTGAACTCCCTGTAAAAGCAAGTAAAGGCAACGTTCAAGCAAGCTCTATATCGAATTAGAGCATTATCTTGCACTACTAGCAACAATCACCAACTGGAACTCAAATACCAAATGACTGTCCAATGAGCCCAATGCCACAAGTTAGCAAAAGGACGAGGACATCTTGCAGATTTTGACAGTCTGTGAATAGACCATCAATATTGATTCTCTTATCCAACTTAACATGATTCAAGGGAGAACCAATGTCAACCATAGACAATTCTAGAAACCCATGCCACGTAACGAATCCACAACGAATGCAAGAGGAATGATTTCATACCTTGTTCTTAAATGCACTACCCATAAATACAGGTATAAAGTGCAGGTTAAGAGTGGCTCGTCGCACTGCAGCCTACAAGTGCAAAATGCTTATCTCAATATCAGGTTAACATTACGTTACAACAAATTCCCCAAAGGAGTGCAAAATGTATCCAAGAAACAGAGCAACATATAACATTTACTTCTCCACGCACAGGCATGTCACTGAAGTGCATGAATAATCAATACGTAAAGCTGAAAAGCTAGGACAGCCAGGCTAAAATTCAAGATAGATACACATAAAAGAAAGGCAAATTCAAAACCTACCGAAAGAATAGCAGCCGTGATTGGTTGGTCGTTGAGAAATAAATCTGCCAACTCATCATCCACCTCTGAAACAGACTCAATAAGCTCCCGCCTTTTCTCAGCCACTTCTGCTGCAATCTCATTTGGAATGTCTCCCTTCAGCACTTTCTCTCTGTATTTGCAAAAGACACGTAATCCAGAAGCTGAGTTATATAAAAGCTTTACTGAGTACTCAACACTCAAATAGATCACAATAGCAATAAAGGTATATGGGATGAGCAACACATTTATAGAACATCGCCCAGCAAGAGCATCTTGATTTCCTAGCACAAGACATACCCATGAGCACCCTGAAAGTAGTAGGCTTGATTGTGGACGAGGTCAACGAGGCCCTTAATTTGGTCTTCTAATCCGATGGGATATTGAATTGCTGAACAATTGTGTTTCAACTTATTCCTCACCTGCATCCCATTCGAAAAATTGGAAATTCATATTACATACTTGACGACACATGGTACGTTTATATTATATTCTGAACAAAGCACAGCAATGATGAACAGACTGACTAGCTAATAACCTGATCAATAACTTTCCAAGGATCTGCTCCCGATCGATCCAATTTATTGATAAATGCAACTCGTGGAACATTGTATCGCCTCATTTGCCGATCAACTGTAATGGATTGACTTTGCACGCCTCCCACACTACAAAGAACGAGCACCGCTCCGTCAAGCACGCGAAGGGCTCTTTCCACTTCAATTGTGAAATCGACGTGACCCGGCGTATCGATGATGTTGATCTGTGCCCCACCAGAATATACAGAACTTTTATCAATAATGCGTCTGAGAAATACACGGCACGTAGGAATGTAAATCGGCGCAAATGAAGAAAGTCATTAACAGTTTCTGCTACGCCCTTCACAAAGCATAAACCAGAGAAATTCCTAAATCCTGCACTAGTTCGGAACTACATGCGATGTCACAATCATGTACTTGACAGTATGCAGCTTACATAAATCCACATAGTTTATGAATTCACTAACAAATGCATGAAGAGTAGTCATTTGATAATAACTTCAAGAAAATCTGCTTGTCCTGGAGTAAAGATTTCTTGTAGCAGAACAGCAGCGCAAAGCATGAAACACACTCGACTACAGAATCTACGTAATTAAAATTTGCCACGCTCTGTGTCACTAAAACGCACCGATCGGAGCACGATAAGAAATCAAATTTCCGGGTTACGATGTCTTACACTCCTTAAATTTCTCATCTGTAGGTTAGAAAGAACATATCTAAAGCGCACAAGGTATAATCGCGATGAGAAAAAACTCAGCAGCAGATCCACATGCCTATGTAAGCTATGCTCCGCACTATTTAACACGGCTGGCGAAACCCTAGAGTATCAAGATTAACTTTTCTCACGATCTGTATCACTGAATAACCGATTGGAGCATGAAAAAATAATTTTAAAAAATCCGAGTTATAACAGCTTTCCTTTCTCACTGCTCCTAAAATTTCTCTCTCATCTGCAGGTTATATAGAACCAATTCCTGGCCATTTAGGGAAGCGAACCTGACTGTCACCCCAAGTACAGTATGTGGCAGCGGACTGAATGGTAATTCCCTTCTCCCGCTCCAGGTCCATTGAATCCATCTTGGCCCCAACGCCATCCTTCCCGCGCACCTCATGAATCTCATGAATCTTGCCCGTGTAAAATAGCACCCGCTCCGTCAGAGTCGTTTTCCCCGAATCAATGTGCGCCGAAATTCCGATGTTCCGGATCTTCTCCATATTCTCGCGCCATGACTGCTCCCGCATCTCGACAGGGTTCGCAACGCCGGCGAGATGGCGCCTCAGAAGGCCACAAGGGGTGAAATCGAAGCAGGGCCGAATGGAATGGCGAGGAGCGGAGGACCAGAGGGAGGCGAGAGCAGGGTCGTAAGAAACAGAGAGGGAGCGCGCGAGGGCCAGGAGACGAGTCGTCGTGGCCCGCGCCATCGCTGCGATTAGCGCTGCAACGAAGCGCAATCTCGGCAACGCTTCCCAACGTGATGCAAATGCAGGGTTTAGGGTTTAAGACCCGAATAACCCGAAGAGACCCGACCTGACCCGACGCGACCGGCAGAACATACCCGGAAGGAAATCTCATTGATTGATTATCTGATTGACTGTCTGGTTGATTATCTGATGGCGAGAAAGCGGTCACTCACTCACTCCTCAAGCCTTGGGTGATGAAAAAAAACAGGTTTCCTCACTCCTGAAAAGCAAAATCTTGTCTACTAAACTCCAATTATTCATCAAGTTTATTTGGCATTGATGTTCATGGTTGTGGGGAATATTACTGAATATAACATTTTGATGTTTAGGATACACTACAAGGTACCACAATCAAATCATGTTGTGATTGAAGTGCTCTGCTCCACCAAGTAGGAAGTGAAAAGTGTCACTAATTACATCCTAATGATCAACTTTGTGAATTTGAATTTGGACCACACCAAATTACTAAAAGGCTAAGTATTCACTAATACTAAATAACCATTTTGGTGTAGCCAACGTTAGGAAATTGACATTGAATTTTCTCATATTCAAAGGACTACGGTGTTGTTGATGAAATTGAATAATATTTGAAATTGTTAGTATGCTTTTGTTAGCATGATTTCTTTTCATTCAACAAATTAAACATTGTTGGAAAATTTTAAACACAAATCATGATTTGTTTTCATTCAACAAATGGAACAATGTTAAAAAATTTAAACTCAAAACAATAACCTCTTTTATATTCAACAAATTGAATAATGTTGAAAATTTTAAATTCAAAACATTTGTTTTTTTGTTGGAATAGATGAAACTCTTTATTATGAAGTTCATGGCATCAAAATGCATGTGACAAAAACACAACTTCTTATTTCAATGAAAACATGGATGTGTGATAGCATATTGTTAGTTTGAACTTTGACACACTAGTAGAAAACAGCATTTCAGCCAACATAATTCAGCTGATGTTTTTTAAGGAACGCTGTTTTTTAAAAACTGCGTTCCTGCAAACGCAGTTTTTTTGAAACTACACTGGCTATAACACAGTTTCAGAAATTTTGCGTTCCTGCAAATGCAGTTTTTTTGAAACTACACTGGCTATAACACAGTTTCAGAAATTTTGCATTCCTACAAAACGCAATTTTCAGAAAACATCAGCTGAATTATGGTGACTTATGTTGGCTGAAATGCTGTTTTCTACTAGTGACAACTTTAAATTTTGGTTAGATTGAATTGACTCTTACATGCCTAAATTGTAAAATTTTGGCATTTTTTGGGCAAAACTCCACTCATATAAAAATAAAAAAACTTACAAAAAAGACCACCTATCTTGGAGGTACTTTATAAAAAAATGATCTAATTTTTAGACCAATAGATGTATTCTTCTTCATTTCTACAATGATCTACAAAGTCATCCATCAACCAATTTTTGCCCTTGGCATCCTTCTAAGGTTAATTTTAAAATAGAAACATACACAACTAACAATACCCAAGTTAGCATCCATAAAAAATAATGAACTATAAAAAGGTTTCATGTATTTCTCCCCTTGTTAACAAAATTAGCCATGAATAAGTGATACATGAATACAAGAACATGGAGGTTGGACTTTCACTACAATAGTAGGAAAATGTTGGAGAATGAATCAGAAGTGGATGGGAAGAAATAACCAATAGGTTGCTACATCTTCACAGAGAATTCCATCACCCACATCATTTAGTAGGAAGGTGGTTCGTGATTGAGAGGATGTGGTTGCATCTTCCTCATTGTGGGGGTTCCACCTTCATAGGATTCAATGATTCCATTCACCAAGCTTCTTGTCTTTTGACACCTACTACTAAAAGTCGAGGAAAAGGCAGGAATCTCTCAATACAGGTTAATGTACACAGGTGGATTCTGAAAAAGACGTGGCATAGCCATTTGCCAACAATTCTCCAACCCAAAAGGAAGTCTACACTGATCAGTGCTTAAGCAGAATAAGGTATGATCTGCCGGCGAGTCGGCTCTAGAGGAAATCTTTCATGGGGTCATCATGGTGCACCTTCTTCATCCTGTAAGCTTCCATTTCCTCTTGTGTGACCTGGTGCAAACAACATTTCACAGCTGTTAATATGTAACGAAATTCCACCCTGGAACAAGTCCTGATCCCTCCAGGTACAAAGGGCAGTAACTCATAATGAATTAAACAACACTCATCTCACAAGCTCAGCAGCAAAACGCGTCAATTCCAGAAAATAGTACGCAGAATTGATGTATAGAAGTGATAAATTAACCCGGAAGTGTCCAAATGATCAAATGTAGACGCTTCCACATGAATAGGAGTTGACATAAATCGTTAAGGGAGCTCCTGGGAAAGTGAAAAAATATACGTACAGAAAGAAGAAAGCATGCACCACATTTTTTAACAGAAGGAATATACCAAAGTGAACTTTCTATTTACAGCTAAGGCATGCTGTACAGCTGAATAACAATTAAACCGAAGGATGGACAATTTCATACCATTGAAAGAATATCGTTACATCGCACAGCCAGCAGAGTAACTAATGCAACCAAAGATAAGAAGAGTAACACTTACATCATTGCTGTAAGTTACATTGTACTTGCGCTTTCTATCATCTTTCTCTTCTCGTAATCTCTCATCCTCCTGAAAGAAAGTCATTGGTTATAAGTAAAAGTAGCTCAAGTTAGCTTGTTCGTATGACTTTGAAGTTTCAATGCAATTCGCCTATTCTAAAACGTTTTAAATAAAAGACATGCATACAGCGGATATTACACAACCACATTTCCGTGTGTCAAAACGAATTTCAAATTAACTATAGAAGAAAAATTATTACCTTCTTCAAAGCTTCCTTCAGTTTCTTTTTATCAAGCACCACGTCATCAGGCACCTCCGAACCCCAACTGGCAAGATTCTTCTCCACCTTTTCAGTGGGTTTCTCTTGGAGAGCTTCCTTGCGTTCGATATTGGTTCGCATCAACTCAGCAGAAGCCTCAGCAGCCTCAATTCCAGCTTGACCTGTGCAATAACTATTCCTAGTAAATTGTTTGCAACACTTGTATCCCCATTGATGGTCCTTCCACCATGAACCCCACACAGTTGAATGATTGTTGATGAAAACATCCTCCTCGTATTTGCTCTTGGGCACAGCTTTCTCCTGGAATGAATATAAAATGAGAACTTAACCCTGGAAGGTCGGGCCCATGACCACTGATTTCAAGCCTCACTGTCCATCACTCTATTTGCTGCCATTTTGCAACTAAATATGAATGAAAAAAAATTACATTTATTTTTCAGATATGTAGTCATCCAAACGGACACTTAAAACAGACACTTAGTGTTCGCAGCAGCATGACAGGGTTAACTCACTAAATTTGACATGCTTACAGATATAGGTGCGCAAACAATGTAGCTGACGGAAACCATAGAAGGAAGGAAATTCTCAACGGAGAATAGAAACACAAAATTCAACTCATCGTTCACCAATAATAGATGTAAATTAGCAACCTTTCTAATCGGCCAGAAACGGCAAAGTTGAAGCATAAGCACCTCAATATCATTCAGGGATACTCTGTAGAGATTGCTAAGACGACATAAGCAATTGAAATGCTGTGACTGGCATTACCCTTCCAGCCAGACCAATAATCCACTGAAGGAATGAGACTTTGAGGCATACCTGTCCCTTGATAATTCGGCCTGCCTGGTCATACTCGATTTGCCTCTCACTTTGACCCAGCAACAATTCCATCGGGGGAATATCTGCAGACGCTGCATCGCCATACTTGTTCATGATATCTTGCTTAGTTTGTTTCTTCAATGTGTCCTTCTTGACCTTAAACTCCCTGTATAACAGCTCTGCTTGGGAGGGTGCAGCCTGGAGGTGAATGTCTTGACCCATTTCAAACGCCTCCCAAGCGTGTATGTTGAGTTGCTTGAACTCATTGGACTGCCCAGAAATCCTATTTTGATTGTCACCCTGATAACACGTACAACAATTTCCTTTGTAAGATTAAGCAAAGGTAGAAAAAAATAACTAAAAAAATATGCAGCATCTCCTCACCTAACTATGAAGAGGATTACATGACTCGAATTCCTCTGATGAAAATAAGAAATAAGAAATAAGTAATAAGTGATTGCTGCACTACCATTCCCTTGAAAAGGAGTGCAAGACACTCCATACAATCCTAATGTGTGCCACTCCGCACCATTACACAATCTAGACCACATTTAAAGGTTAACATCGAAAAAAAGTCTGTGCAATACCTCATAGAACTTCTCATTAGGATCGCTGTCTGGAAGGGGATCTTCACGCATAGACCGTGTTTTTGGATCGTAGTATGCAGAGTTCACATCCAAATTGAGCAAATATTTTGCAGTATCTTCTCGAATACGCAAATTACTGCAAACAATCAAAATAAAATAAATAAAATAGTAGCGTTATCAACCATTATCCACAAGTCCCTTTGAGAAAATGCGCGCACAGCAGCAATTAACATCACGCAGCAAGAAAGGGGAAATATTAACTCTTAGATACAGAGGACTCAACTATTATGATTCTGAAATAAGGAACGCGAATACTTGATAGCTGATGACACACTCTGTGCGACATGTATTTATCCCTTAAAGGATAAAGAGATCAAATTTGGGCCTAAGTTTTTCAGCACTTCTGAGTGGGCTGGAAGGGCTGTAAGGTTGCAGCTAGCAAACAGAGAAGTGCAGAACCAGACAGGTTGCTAAATATTCGAGGACACTTACCGCACAGTTCCAGTGCTTCCTCCTCCAGTTGTGCGCACACGCTTCTCAACTTTAGCGAAGTCCATTTGCTGACTCTCATCGACTTTCGCTTCATCGACTTCCCCTCCGTCTTTATCCTCGTCTTCGTCTTCATCATCGTCACTGTCCTTGTCTTGGTCCGTTTCTGTGACTTTTGAGCTTTTCTTCTGCTCAAGCCGCTTCAGCTGCTCCTCCTTCTGATGCTTGCGTCTAGCCTCATCACGCGCCTCGTAAGTATCAATCACTCGGCTGTAAGTGGATGCATCGTAACCATTCCACCTATCACGCTTGCCATCGTAGTCCAACTCGAATGTCTCGACTTTCTCATCCGGAGCGATGAATTTGTTGGTAAACTTTGCACCAGTCTTACGAGGTCGATCCATGCAAGTTTTCGAGTCATGTGTCATTGCACCACAGCTGCAAACCAGACTCCATATTAGGTATATATATACACAAATTCGAAAGACAAAGTCGCAGAATGAAGAGTAGCAAAGAAGATCACAAGAATCCAGAAAGCGTAATCTAACAACAATACAAGACGTTCAAATGATTGACCTGGATGGAAACTTACTTGGTGCAAGCTCCTTTACGAAACTTATCAGCCTGGAAGACCTTCTTACCACGGTCGTACCAATCCTTCGTGTAATTGGGATCCGATTTCCAATTCCTTTGATGTTTCAAACTCTTCAAGTCCAAAAAGACAGTCCAAGTCAGTACCACAAGATTTCTGATACATGCCTTCAACCAAAATAGATCACTAAAACCCTCCTTCCAAGAATTTGAAAATTCTCACTGTGCTATTCGTGCCCTCTCAACCCTAAAACACAAAGAAGCTGATAGAGACGTAACGAAACGTACCGGTCTTTCAGCGTTAAGATACCAAGGTGCAGATGACATATACTGCGGGATATGAGGATTAATCTCCTTTCCATCTTCATCGAGCTCCGCAGGGGCAAGACCGGCTTTTCGAGCCTCCTCCAACTCCAACTGCTTCCTGTGATCCTCCCTACTCTTGAAAGCGGCTGCCATCAGGAGAATACTCACATCAACACAACCGCACAATCGAATTCCTCCATATAACGCACTCCACCGCCTTCACTGAAAATCACATCTCCGCCTCCAAAAATTCGCAATAAATGATACAGAAATAAAACAGAAGAAGCCATGAATTCGAAGCATACCTGACGCCGTCGCCATGGTTGCCGCAGGAGCGTCTCCACTGAACCAAAATTGTATAGCGGTGCCGAAGACAAAAACCTATCTTAGACTCTGAAAAACTCGGAGCAAACTCTGCAATCAGCAGCGGAAACAGGACAAGGGCGAGAAAAGAGAACTCCGCGGGACGGCGGGTATCAATCGCAAATTCGGACACCTGAAGCGCAATTTCTGGGCGATGAACAGATTCACATTTTTGTTTCTTTCTCATTATTCCTTGGATGAAAGTCATCCTAATTTGTGGAGATTCTTTATCAAGTTCTTGTCCTAATGGTTGAATTTGGTGTTAGTAGGGCACATATTATTTTTCTAAAATACAAATGTGGAAGTATGTTAAGTAGTTGACCAAGCCAAAGTTGCATTGACTATAGTTCAAAGTTGGATTTGCAAAAATGAGGTCATAGATTTAAATAACACAAAAATTTCAAAAAATCACCATGTCAAGAGAACCTTATTTCAAATTCATTCCAACAAGTTTTACTCAAAAAATGATAATATTTTGTATGAAATCAAATTTAGAAGGACTTTTAAAATATTGGTGATAGCATTGGTGAATGTAACCATATGAATGAAATCTAAAACTCAAAATCTACAACTTTTATTCATAAATCAATTCTAAAATATTCTTCCAAATGGTACTTGATAATGAGGTTTCTCAAATCATCAATTATAGGAAAGATCACTTTTCTAATATCTCCTCCATCAATGACTATTGCACAATGTAATAGAAATTGATATTCAAATAAATACTTGCACAAAATTATTTAGAAAGTATTGGATTTAAGATATGGAGTTTAAAAACATCTATGAGATTCTTGCAACAAAAAATAATCAAGATATTTTATTTTAGGATACTACTAATAAATGAATTGAAATGGAGCATTTATTACAAATAATTAATTCCAATAAGTCTTGTACCTAACGTATGAAGCAATTGTACAATTCATTTGTAACATTTTGAGTATCTAAATTGTCTTTAGCTAGGTTGATTGTAAGAATCCATTGAACAAATGCTCCACCAAATATGAGATTAATGTAGACAATTATTTTTCTTTACCTTGTAATGGTAAATGTTTTGTTTTTTTGATGTTCAAATCAAAATCTTCTTAAGGCTATTTTATGTTATTTTTCAATGCACTATCAATGATTATACTATCAAGATCTAATTTAATGTAAATAAATTGATTCTTTATGTAACAAAGGTTTTAAGTGGCAATTTTTTTTATCTACTCTCATGGCCTTAAGGAAAGAAAGAAAAAAGAGGAAAAAAAAAAAAGGTTTGATTTGTTGTTGAACAAGTGTCTTGGAATCAAAAAGCACTTCAAAAACATATAATTTAATATTTGATACAACAATAACAAAGCAATTCAAATTACTTTAGGAAAACTGCTAATTTAAGCTCTAATCATATACATAGCAGAATTTAACGTTTGCAAATAGCGAATATAAATAAAATAAAATATATAACTTCTACTTTATATACATTGACCACCACATTTTCCAATACCCAAACCATTTTTTTTCCTGGCAATTTGTCGCTACTATCAAACGATTTTCGCCTATCTGAACTAATCCCTCCATAAATGCGCCACTACACTAAAATTGGTAAATAGTGTTGGCAACACTAATTGTCAACACTAACACTAATTGTGATTTGCAAGGTTAGTGTTAGATGAAAATTATCCCATTCTAACACTATTTTAGCTCTATAGTAAATTACAGTTTTCTAGGAAAGGGACAGATTTTCACAGCGGAAGGCAAAAATTACAATTTTGCAGAGAAAGGACAAATTTTCACGACGGGAGGCTAAAATTACAGTTTTGCAGGGAAGGGATAGATTTTTGCAATGGGAGGCAAAAATTACAATTTTCTTGGAAAGGGATAGATTTTCACGGCGGGAGGCAATAATTACAATTTTGTAGGGAAAAGACAAATTTTTACGGTGGGGGGCAAAAATTACAGTTTTGCAGAGAAGGGACAGATTTTTATGACAGCAATTAAGTGCCCAACACTATTTACACATAAATTGAAAAATAGTGTTGGGGATAAAAAACAGAGAACAACACTAATTATCACCCAACACTATTTACCAATTTTAGTGTAGTGTGAGGGCACGCAAGCCTCTACTCTACTGTTCCAAGAAAAAACACTGACCCAAACCATTGTCAATTCATGGCATGCTGCACAAATTGGGAAATCAAGTTGGTTTGGAAGACTCGTAGAATAAGCAACAAATGTTTTATGACCAATGTCCATACTAAATACTACGGCCACTAAATCCCTAACGCACTATTACTTCAATCTTCCTCTGCAGTCGCTTGTCATACTTTAAAACAGCACGCCTGTGTAGTAAGAGTCTACACCAAATCACCAATAATTCAAAGCCTAGCATTCAATGTTACAACTGCAAGCTAAAGTAGTAATTGCACGCCAATAATTCAAACCTAACACGCTTTCAATATGGGAAATCCCTGTGAAGTTTTAACAGACCATTTACAGGCCATGCAATTGTCAATCGATGTCCTTAGATCTACAAAGGAAAAACAGCAGCCATAAATTCCAGCTACGCAACATAAGCATCAGAAATTCAGATACCAGCTAACTGATTTGGAGATAACAAAGCTTCACAATGACAGAATTTTTCAGTTGCGTCATGGTGAACCTCAAACACTGAATCAAGTTCTGGAAACAATCAATTTCCGAGCACAATAAGCCACACCACAAGGAAAAAAACCATGTTGATTTTATTAGCTTCACGTTCACCTACACTACAACAAAAGCAGTGTTTTATGACTACAAAATATGAGTGCAGTGAGTCGTAAAATCAAAAAATATGACTCATACAGAAATTATTGTAAATGACTCGAGATATGACTGACTCCAATCGTTTGAAAGCAATCACTTCAAACATCAGTCATATTAGCAGTCATATAAGTTGAAGGTTATAAATATCCATATTTAGTCATAGTATGTCAACATACTTTGACTCTCGTAGGGGGGTCTTGATTTTTTGTTAAGTTGCCCGGGCAAACAAAAAAATCTTACGTGGAATATGACTATGGCGAGTCATATTTTATGATGACATGGAATATGACTGCAGTGAGTCATATTTTTTGATGACATGGAATATGATTGTGGTGAGTCATATTTTTTGATGATATGGAATATGACTGTGGTGAGTCATATTTTGTAGTGATATAGAATATGGCTATAATGAGTCATATTTTGTAGTGATGTGAAATATGACTGTAGTGAGTATATTTTGCAATGATGTGGAATATAACTATGGTAAGTCATATTTTGCAGTGATGTGAAATATGACTATGGTGAATCATATTTTGCAGTAATATGAAATATCACTTTTCCTAGTCCTATTTTTGAATGATGTGTAAAACAATTCTTATGAAATATGATTATGGTGAGTTATATTTTGCAGTAACACGAAATATGACTTTTCCCAGTCATATTTTTGAATGATGTGTAAAACAATTCTTTTCAGTCATATTTTTTCATGATTTGTAAAACGACTATGTGTAGTCATACATCAACATAATTTAGTAGTTAAGTAAAAGAATTCATTTAATTAAAAATGAATACATATGATTTCTTAAATGGGCAAAAATTAATCCATTAGAAAGTCAAATACAAGAAAAAAAATGATTTATTTCAATAATATTTATTAGTTACTAACACAAAATATATCACAATGGCTCTTTATATATGTATATTTTCACATACTTGTAGAACCTATATTCCAACAAAAATGTAAAGATGTTACCTCTTTTGTATTGCAAATAGCCTTCAATAACTTCATTTCAATCTCCAATGCCTACATGTATAAACAAGAAGGTTAGTTTTTAATAAATGAACAATATAATTCAAACTTTAAAGATTTAAAGCACTACAAAATATGTAAACATGTTTAAGATTAGAAAATTTATAATCATTATATATTCTAAAATTATAAATAACCAAAAAAAATAACAATGATGATAGAGAGATTAAGAAGCAAAAAGTAGCAAAAAAGAAGAAGCAAAAACTAAGTGACATTATGACTGCAAAATATGACTAGAAGGCAAGAAAAAGAAAAACCTAAGATGGAAGAAGAAACAAAAATTAAAAAGCAAGAAGAAGCAAAATCTAAGATGGAAGAAGAAGTAAAACCTAAGATGGACTAAGAAGCAAAAGTTAGGAGGTAAGAAGAAGCAAAATCGAAGAAGGAAAAAGAAGGAAAACTTAAGAAGAAGGAAGAAACGAAATTTAAGAAGGAAGAAAAAGAGAAATCTAAGAAGAAGGAGAAGCAAAACCTAAGAAGCAAAACTTAAGAAGGAAAAATAAATAAAAGTTGAAAGGCAAGAAGAAGTAAAACCTAAGAAAGAAAAAGAAGCAAGAGCTAAGTAGGAAGAGAAACAAATATAAGAAGCAAGAAGTAAGGAGCAAGATTAAATAAAAAGAAGCAAGAAGAAGCAAAATCTAAGAAGCAACAAGAAACAAAACTTAAGAAGCAACAAAAACAAAGAAGAAGAAACCAAAAAAAGAAGGGGTGAAAAGAGGAGTGGCTAGGGTTTCAAAACCCTAATTTTGTGGCAGCTAGGGTTTTAAAACCCTAATTTTGTGGCAGCTAGGGTTTTAAAACCCTATTTTGTGGCAACTTCAAAAAAGTGATTTTAAAAAAATATGACTACAAAAAAATCCTACGTGGAAAAATATGACTAGATACTTTCTAAATATATTCCCTATTCAAATTGTTTTTGGGTTGCCCTAAAAAAAATCTTACTATTATAGAGATGTGATTGCAAAATATGACTGGGCGTTCCTTAAAGATGTTCCCTACCATTCTCTATGAAATATTTTAGTGTCCCCAATGGCCATATATTATACGGCCATGATGTATAAGGCTAAAATATAACTTGCAGTCATATTTGCAGTCATATTTTTTTTACCTTAAAAAATATGACTACAAACAGTCGCCAGTCATCCTTAGTCATAATTATGCAGTCATAAAACACTGCCATTGTTGTAGTGCTAGATTACCAATGTACACAACCTACTCCTACGCTTTCATCTCCCAAGTGAGAACATGATTCCAGTAAATAATAACCCGTGCACATTGTTGTAGTGCTAGATTACCAATGTACACGACCTACTCCTACGCTTTCATCTCCCAAGTGAGAACATGATTCCAGTAAATAATAACCCGTGCACAGATAGATGAACACAAGATATCATGTGGATATCATGTACAAACCTCAACTTCCTATATTTTAGCCCAGAATGATTTATGCTGTAGTACTATTGCTGAGTTATGAAAAGAGTGGGATGGTAAGTTGATCTTCAACTTAATTTGGCACTTGAGTTCAAAATCACCTAAATGTTCCATCACACAGAGACCAGGGGGTATTTTTTGGGGGTATGTAAGTATACACACACACACCAAATTTTCTTATTTATTTAAGAATTTTCTTTTAGGGGGGGGGGGGGTAGTTACATACCCCCCAAAAAATACCCCCCGGTCATCGGCCTCCCTTTCTCCCTGTGCATATCTTAGTGGTGATAAGCTACGTGTTCGAAGTCGAAGAAAGTTGACATATCTCCAACTGGAAGACGCTTACCTAAGAACCTATTGTGATTTATGCTATCAGTTAACATGGATGGTCAAATGGTCAAAAATGGGCATACCACGACACCTGATCGAAGATCAAAAAACGGAATTGTAAGACATTCCCACTTACTGCGTGATGCCAATTGCTACAACTGACACAGTGCTTTACAAATCCAATTAAACTGATTCTCAAAGAACACTCACTGATTCTCAAAGAACACTCACTGATTCTCAAAGAACTGGATATACAGAGGCTGTCAAAGCTGATTCCGTTGCGATCGATTCAACAGTCTGTTGATCGAATCAGGCAAGCAAGACACGTTCAAATAGTACATTGCTCCAGTCGGTTCTTGCAGCAGCTCTGTCAACAATTGCAATGCACTTCCCCTCGCCACCATCTCCGCGGCGGAAAGTGTGTCTAAATCTGTCCAAGCATGCTAATTTGGGAGGAGACGACGACGACCAGAGTTTCACAATTCTCACTGATATAAATATCATCTCATTGAACTTTTATATCATGTCAGCATGGGAGTATTTTCTAACAACATTCAATAGTGAAACAGTAGGTTGTCTGAGCAATTAGTAGGAGGCTAACACCGTTCCATGAAGTGGTCCATGCAAGGTGATCTTAACCCTGATTTCCATGAACTAAGGGAAAAATGCAGGAATTTTTTTATTTTCCCCGTGTGATAAAATTTGCAAATTTTGAGTTCATATTTGCAATTAGAGGCCCCAAATTAGTAAGGTGGTGGGAAGAATACACAATTTTCATGGCACAAAATAGGGGGGATTTTTTTTACAGATACCTTGCATTCACCCTCCATGGCCCATTTCATAGGATGGGCTTAGTGTTGTGAATAATTAGGTTGCCTTACCTCAAGAAAGTTACTTTATAAGCCATCAAAGTTAATAAATATTTCTACAAATATTTCTATTTGTACACATGGAGGTTCATGAACAACCTAATTTATTTCACTATTTTATTTTCACTTTTGTTCTTACATTGGCAATGCCTGGATTGAAATATTCATCATTATATTTTTTAAATTAAAATTTTCATTTTTATAATTGTGCCAATTTATTGTTGACTCTTTATTATCACACTATTAAGTGCAAGTGTCTAGCATTGGATCAAAAATAAAATGAAAATATGGAATTCAACAAATCTGATAGAATCTCCTTTCTAACAAAAATATGTAGTTTAGGTGTCATGGACTGGTTTTTGAGAACTAAATGTGTGACCCTAAACAAACAATTTTTTCATATATGCCAACTTTAGAAGGATTGGATTTATTTCTCTCTCCCTTCAACAAATGTGAAAAGAAAAACAAGATCACTTCAATATTTTATTCCACTTCACTTCAATATTTTATTATGTGGAAGTTCAATATACTACATTGGATTAGATTAGGTAGTAGGTTTAAAGTTCTTTCAAAAAATTTAATCTATTCCCAAAATTCATATACATATAATATTTCTAAAATGTACAAAGTAGATGCAACAAACCCAATTGCAACCTATGGAGCATTTTTGATGATGAATGAAGTTCTATGCCTTTAGTTTCTATGTTGTTATTATTGTTTAAATGTATACTGGTATGGGGCCAATTTTTATAATTTGGTTGATGATGAGTTTTAATTCTTAAAAAAACAAGCAATTGTGGATCAACCAAGTCAAAATTTGGTTAAGTTCCTACAAGTCAATTTTGAATGGATCTTTTTACTATAGAAAATCCGTGTTTTATGGGACATTTTCATGATTTTAAAAGACAAATTTTAGTGAATATCCAATGAAACAATTTGTGTTTTTATATCAATTATTTATTTCTATATCAATAAAGTAACAACGTTCAATATAACATGTGGATAGCCTTGTGATCATTTGGGGGTTAATTAAGAGGGAGGGACAAGCTGAAGGAATCTGCCCCTCGCAAACTCAGCGAGATTTGCCGGACTTCGACGACGATGGCAGGTCTCGTGAAGTCTCGCCCAGCGATGGAGCGTTGCTGTTGCGCTTCAGCTTCCGTCGGAGGCCACTAACTTAGGAATGGTGCTCCCGGCTTTCGGAGGGAAGGGTCCGTCCCCGACGAAGAAGGTGGTGGTAACAAGGTCTGACGCACGAGCAGTTGCACGGGAAGGGGGCCGAGGCTGGAGATGGAGCCCGATGACATCGGCGTCGTGATGACCCGCGCCAGTGAGCTGCACGCCAGCATTTGCGATGCCATTGATCGAGTGGCGCAGTCGCGGGTTGTAGGGAACGGCTCGTCGTCGCTGCGCAGCTTCGGCGAGGAGGAGGTCGAGGAGCAGCAGCACCACGAGGAGGAGGAGGAGGACCTCGAGGACGCCGCCAGGGGAAGGAGCAGCAGCTCCACAGAGGAGGAGGTGCGCAGCTTGGAGGGCATCCGGGAGGCGCTCGAGGTGCTGGAGACGCAGCTGGAGGCGCTTCAGGTGCTTGCCATCGGACCCTGGGGTGGGGTGGGGAGTTTTAGGGTTTCGTCATGGGAGACTTCATTTTGAGTCGTGGCAATGGGCTAGCAACGTTGTTGCGATTTCAGAGTGCAGAGGATGTCGACATTTCGAGGGGTCAATAGGTTTCGGATTTGCATCTCACAGCCAATTGGAAGGAGTCAGGCATCAATGGAAACATCCGTCCGTTGTTCCCTCTGGATCCTGGAACCTGCGAAGGGGTTAGGATTGTCAGCTCTGTGATTCCCACTTTCTGTGCCTGTCTCGTTTCTTACCCGTGACATTACATTCTCCGCAGTCTTGGTGGTCTTGACTCTAGGATCCCGGAAGAATAGAAGGAATTAGGTACTTCATTGGGAATCGGTGCAATTCGAGCCTGCGGGTGGCTAAGTTATTGCAATTTCGGAGTTAGTTTAGGCTGAAATTCCGACGCAAGCGCTTCCAGTAGGTTCCGCGTTTGGATCTCACAGACAATTATAGGAGGAGCCATCGATTTAGACAGCTGTTGTCCTCGGAATTCTAGAATCTCGGAAGATCAACTGTTTGCTTTGTGAATCTCCCGTTTTGTGCCCATACTGCGGTGTAGCGTCTCAGTCTCGTTACATTGCATTATCCGCATTCTTGGTTGTCACGCTCTATCTTGACTTTAGGTTTGCAATTTGGGAAGGAATTGTATAATCAAATGTCTTTATTATGAACTCCTGAAATGACATTACATTCGAGTTTTCCTACAAGTCATGAAATTTCGCCCTTCATTTTGCTCTTATATGTTGTCTGGAATGACAACTAAACTAGGGTGACAACTAGGCATCATTGCATGCACTCTAGTCACATTAAGTTGTTTTCTTCCTATATTTCTCCCTATGTTGCACTGTCACATGGAGTTGTCTTTTTCTATAATGAGGTTTGGTCCCACACATTCAAGTTTGAGTTGTTGTGATTTGCATGTGCACAAATCACATTGATTTCTCCTCTCTAAATTGAGGTTCTGGTCCCACCCTAAACGCTTTGAGTTCAAATATGTTTTAGCTCCTCTTTATGGTTTGGAGATGCATAGATGGGACCAAAACCTCAATTTTGGGAGAAGACAATTCAAGCATTCCTTGTTGTCAGTTCAAAAATAAAAAACATAGCAATTTGCAATCTAGGATAAGAATTGAAATTGGGGCTAAATGAATGGATGACTCTAATATCTTGCACACTTACCACTCTATCACTTGGCAAGTGTTATCACATGTGTGCTTGCCACACATTCAAAGTATTTCATAGTGAAAAGGTGAAATAGATTGGACCTCAGTTGGTAAGATTGAAGGGGTTTGAGTGTAGTTGGAATTGGCTTGTATGGAGCCTCCTTGCCCTCAATGTCACGCTGATTAGGTTTTGAGCTGTTACCATTTGAGTAGCGTCGAATGCCAGGATGAGGTGTTGTTCATGCTCTCGCATGCATGGTGTGGAAACACGAAGGAGTGGCATAGATTTGTTTATAGATATCTTACCGTGTGTTCCTGCCACCTGCAGTCTGTGCAACAGCAACAGCGGCTTCGGAAGGACGCAGCGCTAGCCGAGCTCGAAGAAAGCAGGAGAGTGCTGCTGCTACGGTTGAAAGAGCACGATGGCCGGGAAATGCAGGTGGTGGAGGAAGCCATGACGTTTGCAGGGGAGCCCGTGAAGAAGACGGACGACCTGCCCTTGCCGCCCTACCTCCACCCGGTCTCGCCCTCCCTTTACTGCGAGTCGCCGGTCTTCCGATCTGCCAAACCAAGCCTGGCCAAGCAGCTGGATGACCGATGCACCTTCAACAGCAGCCTCTTCCTTGTGGACGAAACAGCCTCTGAGACCGAAATTGTCAATTCCACGGTGAACCCCGTGGCCACCGAGCAAGCCACCAGTCCACCTTCTGGCGGATTCTCCAGAGCTTTCACCGGCATGCTCAGCTTCACAGGGAAGACTTTGTTAGTGGTAGTGTCTGTCGTCGCCTTCTTGGCAGTTTCGGAATTCAACCTGAATGGTCGAAAGTCTCCGAAGCCCAAGCCGTCATCAACACCAGTGGAGGCAAAGCCACCAGAGCCCAAGCCGAAGGCAATGCCAGTTCTGGAGTGTCCAGCAGGTTACAAGCGGATAGAAGACGAAGGGATTGTGAAATGCATCGTCAAGGAGCGCGTGGAGCTTCCTTTTCCCCGGGGACTCAAGACTCCGGATGTTTTGCACGGCCGTGGGTGACACACAACACAGGCATGTATGTCCATTTGTTGATCTTGGGAGCAACTGCTTTAGTATTGCAATCTGTACCTCTGACTGACAACCATTCTTGAAGATGTAGGGCAGATGTGGGTATATAGAGTGAGTTCTTGTTTGATGCGGCCTTACTGATTTTGTAGCTGGAGGGGGGGGGGGGATTTTTCCACATTTGGCAAGGAGCAGGGGTGTTGTATTTATGCATAACTTGCGATTGCATGAACACTTTTTGTTTGGGTTTTGCTACAGACGCTTGAAAGTCATCTTCTTTCACTTTCCATGCAGAGCTAGGCTACAGTAGTGACGTAACCCATCCCTGTCTTTGGGTGGTTTCCATTGATTGGTTTTGGGGGGTCGTCTTGGTTCTATTTTTGAGAGGGTTCCAATGCAACAAAATATGTATTACTTGGGTATCATTCGATTTATTAATGAATTCTTGAAATCTATAGTAAAGTTCTCAATCATGAGCTTCTAGTGTTCTAGAGCTATGAATATTGCATCTATTGTATCTCATGAGACCAATGAAAGCATCTATGATTGTGATAGAGCTTAGAAGTATTTATTGGGCCCTACCCTTTGGTAAGGGCCTATTGACTCAAGGTCTAAAATTGACCTTAGCTCATCCCAATGTGAATTTTGTATGGTTTTACACTAGCACAAAATTTCTTCAAGTAACAAAATCATTATTAACCAAAAATTGTTGCATATAGATTCTAGTTTAAAAATCTTCATTAATTTTGAGAATGTTCAAGGTAAAAAGATTAAAATTTTATATCAATTTCTTGTACACCTATTGTTAGTGCCTTGGAAATTTATAATTTATTTTTATATTGTCCAAATAATACATTACATTATTTATTTGTATATATTTATGTGAGTTGTATTGGAATCCCTTTTCCTATAGACAAGTGGATTATATGTTAATTAAAGAAAGTTAGAAGGCCTTGATGAAATTGCAAAAAGGAAGGGAGGAGGTACAAAAATGTAACTAAGCAATCTATCTCAAGCATAACTACTAGTGGGTGGTTGCAATAGAAACTTGCAAGTTTGAAAGAAACCTATGTTAGAAAAACCAGCTAATTTTATAGGGAAAAAAACAAGCCTCAAAAAAGAAAATGCAAGCACAAAATAGACACAAAATTGGAACAAAACCAAGTAAAATTAGAACAAAAATGGGAGAGAAGGTGTCAAAGTAGTCACTATAAGAACCCCGTGTCTAACCAAAGTAAAATTAGAACAAAAATGGGAGAGAAGGTGTCAAAGTAGTCACTATAAGAAACCCGTGTCTAACCAATGTCTTACATGATGGATTTAGGTGACATCTATTGTGACAACCCATGTTTTTATGTTAATTGTAATGTTCAAGGTAACATTGTCACAATAGAAATCATCTAAAACCTGTCATGTAAAACATAAATTTCTTATAGTGAGTAGTTGGTGCAGCAAGGATGTGGGAGAAGGATTCAAGTAGGAATATTTTACCAATGAATAGAACCATTGATCTAAGGGCAAAAGAGGTTGTCCAACATCCAAATCGACTAAGAACAAAGGCCAAAATTACTTTTATGGCAATAGAGTGCTTGTGTTTGAATGACATGCCTCCCAAGCACCAAGTAATCATGTATGTTATGCCAAACATGATAAAGAATAGAGCCCTTCGATGTTGAACCTTTACCAAATGCTTCTTCCCTTCTCAAAACCCAAGTGAATGAAATAATCAAAGTATATAGTAAATCCCAAAGGATTTGTGGCAAGAAAAAGAATTTGGGAGATGATTTCCAAACAAAAGGAAGGGGTGGCTTGGAACTTGGGAAGTGGAAGAGGGAGACCAAAAGGGATTTTGTAGAGGACCAAAAGGGTTGAATGAGGAGGGAAGGAGAGTGTAGTTGGGTTCTTGGTATGGGCTATATCTAAATAGGCTTAGAAAAGAAGTTTACTATAAGGACACCAAACAAATGTGATTGGATTTATGATCACTAATGGGCACACGGGATAAGGTTGATTAGCATTCCACTCATTCATTTAGAACAAGTTGCTTTAGACAAATGTAATTCAAGCATATTTGATGCATTTCCAATAGGATTTGAGGACCTTGATTAATAATAATGGTATTGCTTACCATTACGAGATATAGTCAAAAAAATTGTCACCAAGTTTATCCAAAATCAGTTATAAGATCTATCTTTTTACTTGTTCCAATGACAATTCTACAATTACCTACTACATTTAGTCACATGTTGTTATTTTTTACTACCAATTTTGTGACAATATATTTTACAATATTTATGATCAAAGAACATAAGTATTTTAATTGACTTCAATCATTTTCATGATATGCATGTGATTGTACTCATTTTTGTTCTTGAATGTGCAACTGTAGGTAGTCATGAATCATGGATTCGAGACTATTATTGGCAATAATAGCATCACTACTAGTAATAATGGCATTTACTGTAAAAAATGTACAACTTGAAGATTTTGAATATGTTTTTTATAAGATTTTGAAATGTACATTAGTATAAAACTTTGAATTGTATGAAAGCAAATTGAACTCTATTGAATTTTATTAATAGTGAATTTTGCTAATTGAATAGAGCTTAACTTACATTATCTTTTGTTGGAATCTCATAAAAATTTGTAGAACCTTTGAATCTATACAATAAAATTGATACAATTTTTTGAGTTATATAAAAAAATTTAGGAATACCTAATTCTCAAAAAATTCCTAAAATTTATTATATAACCCTAAATCTAATAAATACCTTTGAATATAAGAATCTATAGAATTCATTATTAAATCTTTGAAATACCTTTGAACCTAAGAATCTATAGAATTCATTACTAAATCTCTGAAATACCTTTGAATCTAAGAAGCTAGTTTAAATTAATGTACAAAACCTTATATTATGTACAACAAAGTATATCTACATTCTAATATCTACTTCTAAATATGATTACATTTATATTATAATATCTGAATCTAAAGCAAAATCAAAAAAGTCAATTACACTTGAAATTGTATTCAATAATGTTATATTTAGTTTGTAAATGCAAAAAAGCTTTGGAAAAATAAAATTGACATATTAGTTTTCAATAATGTCAATATAGTCCATGAAACAATGATTAACAAGAAGTTAACAATCCTCATCAACCCATGGCAACATGTAAAAGCACCGCATCAAAGTTTACTTGAAAATGGTCAAACTGCTAAATTCCACACACTTGTAGAATCTCGTGTAGAATAAAGCCGGAACTATAATTTCCTTGCTATGTTGGATACTTAGACTTTTATGAAAACTCTAAGTAAAAATTTTGTATTTGGTAGTGAGTTCACTTAAAACTTATAAAACAACAAAATGTTATTAAATCAAATCAAAATTGTAATTAATACTATAAAAACATTATCACCTACACTTTTAGAAGCTTGAAGTGTAAAACCAAGTTGAAATAAATTGGCAATTAAACTGCAAATTAAAATTATATGCCTTCATTTGCATGACCTAAAACTAAAACATTATTGTCAAGTGCAATTACAATATGAACATAGAAAAACAAAATTAAAAGATAAATAAACAACAAAAATTCTTACCTTCATGAGAATACATAAAATCTTCAAAGAAAGCAAGCATTCTAACCTTCAAGAGAAAACATAGAATCTCCAAAAAGAGTAAGTATTCTAACCTTTAAGAGTAAACTTAGAATAATTCTCTAAATAGAAAAACAAAAATATGCAAAATCTTGAGAAAATAGGTAATTTGATGCTTAAATATGTATAATAAGTAGGAAAATCATTTTAAAAATCATTATAATTTATTGATTTATTGTAATTAAAACTCTATGAAGAGAGTGATATACCAAAAGTTACACTAAATTTTTTCCACGTTTCAAAATGCCTACAAAAAGAGAGTTCACTTTGCAAACTTCTATAAAACATAGAATTCACCATTTTTATAATTCTTGCACATAATAGTTGCTAGTGTATCAATAGCCTATCTACTTCTAACTTCTCTTACATGCTCTTCAACCAAGTTTTTTCATTTCACACTCTTTCAAATTTATTTGTAGAAGCTAGAAAATTAATTGGTCCTTTGATTCAAGCTTCTATGCGCCTAAACAATAAGGTACAATTAATGTAATAATCGCAATAAATGAAATCTACTAATACTTACAAGGTGCCATTTTGATTTAGAATATTATATTTCATCTCAATTTTGCAAGTATCAAGTACGGAAACTTAATAGATGAAATTGAGGTCCTCAACAAGACTGAGTTCTTAGACTATAAAGAATGTTGGAAATGTTAGATAATAATATTTGATTGATTTTTCAATTTTTTCAATCATTTGTAAAAATTAAATATTTTTTTTAAAAATAAATTTATTTAAAAAAAAATTTAAACTAATTTTTATTAAAATACTTAAATTAATTAAATTAATTTTTATATAAAATTATTTAAATATTCTCACAATAGTAGCTGGTTTATAATATGGAAGCAACCATGAAACGGCCCTTTCAAACTTTAAAATCTCTTCTAATGATTGCACAACAAAGATCTGACTATAGATCAAAATGGAAAAAATAATTGTTATGCTCTTGGAAAGACCTACTAAGACCCAGAGCATATTGTTCTTCTATTTTTGTCTAAAAGAATTCAAAGTGGAATAAAGAGGCTCTTAATTCTTATTGATTAAGATGAAGGTTTAGTTTTTTATAAATTATTTTTTAGCATTTATTTGTACAAATATAATATAGGATACAACATTTACTTTGATTTTGTCAAATTGAACTAAAAAAGAGGGATATTTTTTGAATTAATATTCAAGCATTAAATTGGATGAATGATATTCTATTTGGATGTCATATCTTCAATAAGTGCAAGATGAGCAATGACTATATGGCAAGGTTGAATTGACCCCATCATTGCCGTTTAGATAGATGAGTGCCAAATAGACCTCATTCACTCCATTTTCTTGAGTTTTCTCACCAATTCTTTGCTGGCTTATTGCTCTTGCTAGATGCCCAAAACTTACTCATCTTTTATGATATGTGGGATTGCTATCCTTTTCTACTCTTCTCCAGTCTCCTTTAGGTCTCCTATTTTTCCAATAGCCTACTTTGAATTTTGCTTCCCTTTTTCAAATCCATTAACATGTCTTCCCTTTTCTCTTCACCCTTTTTTATTTTATTTTTATAGAATTTGAACACAATACATGGTTGGTGGAAAACAATGCTTGAGGAATCAATAAGTGTCTATTTAACATAAATACACACTACTATGAGAAATTCATTCATTGTACATTGTTTTAATTATAGCAAGCCCTTTCATTTATATTGTGAAAATATCTCATACCAATATCTATGCATGATAGCATGTTATTGTATTTGTGTAATGTCAATCTTAGATATCAATTTGCAACTCACAATTAATACATTATTTGTTGTATGATTTGTACATTTGAATCAAGGAATTTCTAGTCATATTTTTTTAAAAATTCTTTTGTTTGTCTTTTTTATGGAGACAAATAATTACATGTGAATTTCTATACAAATTGAATTTGAAAGAAGCTATGACTTGCATAAATATCTAATTTCTAGGACTATAAATAAAAAATTATTGATAGAATTAGTATTTTTGAAAGAAACTCCAAACAATTTGAAATAAAATGCATGACATTTCCTAATTTAAAAGAAGAATTAGGTTGATTGAGATGCTTTGATCAATTTCCAAATTGCTCAATTGTGATTTAAATCAAATTCTTGATGATTTAAATTCAATATCACAATTGATGATTTAAATTCAAATGCTTGATTTAAATGATTAAAAATTGCTCAATTGTGATATTGCATTTAAATCAAATGCTTGAAGTTAGATTGGTCAACTATTAAAATATATCATAGATGTTTTTCAGGTATATTAGAGGGCTATTTCAAGCCTACTCCACAAATTAAAAATTGTCTATAGTTGGCCAAAATTAAAAACATTTAAAGAAAATTTTAAAATTTAATTTTTTTTAAAAAAAAAATTCTAAAAATTCTAAAAATATTGAAGTATTAAAAAATAATAATTTTAAATCAAAATTATTATTATTATTATTATTATTATTATTATTATCATCATCATCATCTGACATAGCAGTTGCTCGGCTACGTCAAACTATTGTTGCATCCAAGTTCCTACAATTCGGGAACTCGTGGGAACTCACAGTTTTATAGACCACCTAAATTTCATTTAATGCATATGATAGATCACATCATTAATTATATAATTAATTATTTATTTTAAAATTAATTTTTATTATTACCTAACATGGTAGTTGCTTGGCCATGTCAGACTATTGCTGCAGTTTGATTGAAAGATTATAATATTTGAAGTTAGTAGAAAAAAATTGACCTTGCCCAATAGGACCAACAATCCTTAACTTCTCTTGGAGTGAGATTTTTACACTACATATGATTATTTTTTTTTGACATTTGCTTTGCTTTTTATATCATATAAATTACATATTTGCCAAATTTCAAAAGTAAAGGGGGAGTTTTGCAAAAGTTTTTTTGAAATTGCCCAAGTTGCTAGAAAAGTTCAGAGGAGCATGACTTTCGATTTGAGCACCCAAATAGAAAAAAACTAAATTTACTCTGAGGGGGTATATATTCACACCTTGAGTCAAAATTTTGTGAACACTTGATGAAAATTGACTTTACAAGAACCTATTTGGATTTTCAATCAGTGTTTGTTCAACAGACAATTGTCTTTTAGGGATTAAAAGGATGTAGTCACAACTAGTTGAACATGTTTATTATAAAGTTCCCATGGAGGTATTGCCATCTAGGACAAATATATGACCAACATTTGACTAGGCCATTCAGAAAGGATAAACATGTCTATAGTAGAGCCATATGACCACCAACTTATATTAACTTAGTTTCATTTATTTCACATATTTCATAGTGGTTGGTATGTGGAGAAGCAAGGAAAAAGAGAGAAGTGCGAAGGAGGCTGAAGGAAAAAGAAGGACGAAGGGGGACATTGATGGGCTACCAAGTCTAGGGCTACAAGACCAAGAAGTTGAGGCACATGTTGAGAAGGCCACCACCCAAGAGGTCTTTAAAGGGTTTAGATAGTGGAGGGACTGAAGAATGGGATTCAAGAGTATGAAATTGCCTCCAAATATGCTTTATCCAAGGACTTAAGAAAAAACAATGCTCAATAGTTTCTAGGGTGGGAATTGAATAAATGGGACAATGAGATTTGTGACCTTTGAATTAAACTATGAGGTCATTGCAATACTTTTATTGAAAGTTTTAGATGAAGGCAACAATCTTACATGCTCTCTAAGGATGCTAGATAACCAACATGATTTGGACACATTAAGGTGGAGAAAGTTCTTCGTCTAGAAGCCATTAGGAGAGACAAGAGTGCCTTCACTTGAGAATTCCAATGCTAGAGGACATTTATGTTTTGCCAAGTAATTAAAGAAGGTGTGGCAAAAAACTTACTTAGCTTGGATCAACTCCATTTGAGTGGGACAATCTTGAGGTCATGAATCCATACTCTACAACAACAATTTAAAAAACATTGTCTCCATAGTCTTAGGTACTATATCAGCAATGTAGAAAAGGTGTTGGAGATCAGCCTTATTGGAGTTAGTAACCCTTATCCAATCTTGAGAGACGAATATGGATGTATTGCCCAAGAGACAACCTTGGTGATGATTGAAGGCAAGCTGTTTAGGAATGAATTTGGACACTTATAGAACAAAGGTCCAAGAATTCTTTTGTGTATCCTATATATCCACTATAATAAGAAATCTATATTAGTTCTAATAAAAGAAGTTTGACCGAACCTTGTATGGCCAAAATGTAATGATCATGTGTTTGGAGATGTAAATTGTTAGAGAATTGTCCGAATATTCTCCAAGAAGTGGACAATTATAGATGTTTTTCCACAAGGTCGGTAGGCAATGGAAAAGATTAACTCTACTTTTAATCCCTAAATGTCACTACGTGGTAAATGATTTCTTTTGTTGAATTTGTTAGTGCAATCTAATCAAGAAATGATCAACTATTCAATTTTGGGTGAATTTTTGGAGAATGGAGAAGGTAGTGCTCTAGGCCATCACTTTCAATCCTCATATCATTTTTCTACACTCAAAATGATTTGGAAAAATTACACATCAAAATCAAGATAATATGTATCTATAGATAAAAAAAAATCAGAGTTTTTAGAGCACTTTTGAGCATTTCAATTTTAGCATATGTACAAAGTATTGCCTAATTGAACATCTTTCATCAATTTTGTCAATGGTGGCATTTTCTCAAAAATTGTACAATTTCATTGATCTTTTTTTCATGGGAAAACTACACAAGTCTTCTTTCATTTCAATAGTGGCAACTATCAAAATTATTCTACACAAATTACAAATTATGTTTGTTACAAGAGCTTATCAAGAAAATAAGAGCCATTGTGCTTAAACCTCCTTAATCCCAAGCTCAATCCTTTAGAAGTTAATGGCATTGAAACTTGTTGGCACTTCTTCTTAAAAGATGGAATCCTTTTTCATTTATCAATTCAACCCAAAAGAAACAAATCTTGCCATTTAATAGATAGTGCCAATGCTTAGCCACAATTTGTAATGATTAGAAGTGTGCATACTATTACATGATTGTTCATCACATCATCACAAATTGTGTAGTGTCATATTGATGTTTTTAACACTTAAGAGTTGCTCTTTTTTTTATTCTAAGTCATTTGTTTTTTTCTACCTTGGTCAATTGTGTAGATAGAAAGCATGGCAATTGAAATTTCCTCACAATGTTGTTGTATTGTTTTCGATTTTGAATTGTTCCAATCTTTCAACACAGTATAGGAACAATGAAGTTGTTTGGAGGTTATGCCATTGATTATTAGAAGGTAATGAATTGGGGTTGAAGAGGATTACAATCAAACCACCTATTTTCTCTTAGTTTACGATGTAGTGCATTTTTGTCATAATATGAAAAGTTAAATATATAAATATTAAACCAGTTCTTTTATTTTTAAATTAGGAACCTTTGTCTTATACTTAATATTGTATGGATCTTGATAGGGAAGAGAGGAGGCCATTGACAAAATTACATGTGCAATACATTAAGGCACAAACATCTAGCACGTGAATGCAAAGATATGAATCTACAAGCCTTGGACCCAGTTGTAAGCATGTACCTATAACCATTTGAAGGTGTTTATAATATATGTACCTATAACGTAGGTACATTAGAACATGAAAAAAGATTATAGTATAAGTACCTATAGAATAGAAGCTGTCTATAATATAGATTCCTAAACTCATAAAATCATAGATTCTATTCTCACATACTAGCACACTTCCATATGAACTCAATATTTTCACAAATTGTCTATTATGCCATTCAAATAATTTTGCATAATATAAACTAAAATTGACATTTCATTTTTACACAATAGCATACCAAATTCCATATTAATGAATTATTTATTTAATTTTCAAGGTTATATATGATAATTGATTGAAAAACATTGGTGATGAATTTCTGTAAATTCAATTGCGTACATACAATATGTAGAAATCACTTATCATAATGGAAAACTACCATTAACCCCTCACTGTCCAAGGGGACCAAAAGTGTCCTCATACAGTCCAGCAATCAACTTTAAAGTGCTGTAACTTTTGCATCCAATGTCTAAATTCAATCAAACTTGTTGGAAAAGTTGCGCATAATAGTCTATTTTTTGTGGTAAAATTTTCAGATCTATACAAGATGTAATGAGTTTTTGAAAGCCATTCAAAGTTTGCAGGTTCAATTTGAGTTCATCACACTGCAATGAGATGGCTGCAACTTCAGGGGCCCATGTGACATGGTTAGGCCGTGGGCAGTGAGGGGTTAAGTAACAAAAATTTAACCTACAAAGAATTCAATTTCTAGGATTGCATGCCAAATTTTGCAAATAGATAATTCTATTCTGGATTTTTTTAAATTGTACAAAATTATATCAATTGCAATTTTTTCATAGAACTAATAGAGATTTTCCACATTGATAGACAATACATAGTCTCATGTAAAATTGAGACTTGTAGGGAATAAAAAGGCCTAGTTGAATTTAGAAATGATGTCTCACCATTTGCCCATGGAGTTGGTGTTTTAGAGGCTTAAAGTCAAATGATTGTCACATTCTTCTTCTGGGAATATAGTAGGTAGTGCGAGATGTACTAATTTTCTTATATCAAATTTTTCCACTAGAACATTGATTTCAATGATTTCAGGGCAAAGAAGATACTCCCTCGTGTCCCTATAGCCACTAGTAAGTAAAAAGGAGTTATTTGTAATAGAAAAATGCAATATGAAACAATTACGGTGTCTTGCACCATTTGAATTAGGGTGTCTTCATCTTCTCAAACCAATCAGCTTGCTACACATAATATGGTCAACTGAAATCTCCACCCACATAAAAGAAATAGAAAGGAAACATTAAGTTTTTCTCACAAGTTTACCTTGCCCTCGGAGTCATCTCTTCCACAGTAGATTCAACATGTGGGAAATACCCAAACCAAACTATCAGTGTCAGATTCTGAGCACAAATTCCATGTACAATGTGCTTCGTCGAACGATCAGGCCAGCGGCAACTTTGCCCTCACTTGCCAAGGTGTGTGAGTATTCGGCTGATAAGGATGTCCTTTTTGCCCGTCACAGGGAGCTTGCTTGCTCTCAAGTAAATTTTGAGCTGATCTGAGGTGAGGTCCTTCAGCTGCAAATACAAACCACCAGAGCGAGAACCCTTATATCAGGTTTGTATTTGCAAATACAAACCATAAGGAAAAGAAACAAAGTAGAGATGCCCAGGACACATACTCAAACCTGATATCTGTCAAAGGAAGCGAGCTCTGACTCCTAAAAATAGTACAAGAACCGGAGGATACGAACGGAGGGCACCTTTCCAGTGTCTGCTAGCTGGCCCCAGTTATACTCTTGAGCTTCTGTGGCAGCCAGATCAGCGGCTGCTTTGCGCTTCTGGCTAGCCGCACTGCCCCTCTCTTTTGCAGCAGCAGCTTCTGCTTCCTCCGCCTCATAATTTTCCCCAAAAACACCGTTCTTGAAAATCTTGGCGAAAAAATCGGCACTGCGATTTCAATGAATGGTCCATCAGGGGTTACAGGCTAGAAATAAACATGGCTCTGAAAAAATTAGAGAACAGTTCTTATCAAAAATTAAAGACGCAACCATGTCATACTTGTGTTCACAAGACTTTGCTGATTTTGCAGCAACTGGATTAAGAGAAAGCAACTGCCATGAACTAAATGCAATTAAGCATATTCTCTAAGTGGTAGAATGAATACCGTTCTAAAACCTCAGGATTTGGTAAAGTTTTATCCTCAATTTCTGGTAAATTATCTTCATCCTGATCAAGTGCCACTGCTTCAAGAGTTGTGTAGTGTGTCTGCAAAGCTGCAATAAGCAGGAAAAACACAATGTTTATCAATGAATTTCTACCATCATCTATGCCCATAATTTTTTTTAAAAAAATTCCAAAACGCTGTCAATATCCAGTTCAGCTTCCTTTCCTAGGTCTCATGTCAAGTCACATCAATCACAACTGATAAAAAAACAAATTCATTCTTTATTGCAATTGACACGATAATGTCCTACAAAGCTGAAAATACAGACAAGCGTTAAATCTCGGTTATTACGCAACGAATTTTTAAAAAATCTACCTTATCCGCTTCTGTAACCCTTATAGCCAACGAGTCATATGAACGCAATTTGACAGAAAAGATTTGCCGTACCTGGATCTGGAATCTCAGTAACTGAAACACCTCGCCAGCGGAGCTTTTTTAACAAATCTGTGGCCATCTCTACTTGCTCCTTTGATGCCCTGGGAACTGGAGAGATGCTTGCATGGTACTACACCAACAACGACAGTATCAAAATCAAATAACATGACAATATCTTCAAGCAACAGATGGCAAGTAAGCAGCTGTTCTCACCGCACCATTGAAACCTCCACGAGCATCGAACCACGACACATATCATTGATAGAAGCAACGATGTTCAAATACAAACATATGAACTCCAACGTAGATACAACTGTCAAAAAAACGACTAGCTCTTCATGCACAACGGTAAAATCTAACAACTAAAAATTGAAGACGCAAGTATTGATCACTGTGCTTTCAAAAAATTTCTGAGTTAATATGTTTTCTCAGAAAAGATATTAACTCAGAAAACGTATTTACTCTGCTTAGTGAGTGGTAGTGCTAGACATCTTGAAAAAAGACCCACAGTTTATAATGCCAGACCTTCTCAGCAGGGCGAATATCATCCGAATAAGGCAAATATATCAAGTTCATGCCGTTTGGAGAACCTTGAATATCACTTTCTTCCTACATCAAAGAAACAATCCAATCATTTAAAACATACTGGCTGGAATGATTGCATCAATAATACTACATCACTGCATTCTACCCCTGACACGCTTTAGATCTCACCGCTGCAACAAATTTATGGACTCCTGGCTACCTTACTGCAAAGAAAAAATATGGTAGCCAGGAGCTCGATGTAATAGTAGGAAGACAAAGAATAAAACGCAAGAAATTCTCCATCTACCTGTGCGACAAGTGCGACCAATTGAGATGATCCTCGTGACGACAGGAAAGCAACGGCAAACCTGTGTATCACAGAATTGCAGAAATTATCAACGAGAGCCTAAACAAATCAAGAATATCCCAGGCTATCTCATTCTCAATAAAATATAAAGACCATTCATTGGATGGCAAAGGAGAATGGGAATAGCTTACTTCTTCATGCGTATCATAGCTCTGTGTAAGGCAATAAAGGCGCACATACTTCCCTTAACCGCCTGCAACATTGAACGAAAATGGAGTTTGAATTTGCATGAATAATCTGAACTAAAGTGGAATTGAATGAATGGCTTGATTTGTGGTTGTTTGATCCTCCAACAGACTGATAATTTTTGTAACAATGCAATTGACTATCATGTCATATGTTTATCTATCCCGATGAACAATTAAAATCGAGAAATAATACCTCTTCATCAGGATATATGAACGTTGGGGGGCGCAAGTTGTGGTATGGTTTTAAACATGCCAAAGATTTAAATCCCAAGAGTCGAAGTTGAAAACTTGCTACGCTTTTAATATCAGATACCTCACCCACAGAAATCACGACCTTCTTCCTGCAATAGAAAAATTACAAGACTGATTTAGACTCTGAATACGATAATGATTTTAAACCCTCATTTACATCCAAGTTTGCAGAGAGCAATGACCAGTACGACAGAATATGCAGATTTCTCCTCACCCTTGATATTCTTCAAATCTCTTCTGCGGCTCATCCAGTAATGAGCCGGTATCAGAACAGATGTAGGTTCTTTCGGTCTGCAAAATATCAGATATTTCACACGCTTCATACCAGAGTCTTGAAAGAGTTGTTCTGGGCAAAGACAGATGTAGGAACTCCTACAATAGTACGCAAGTTTAAGCACAACGGTAACGATAGAGAACAGACCTTCAGGGGCTGGTTGGTACGCGCATCCACAAAAATGTGAGAAGCTGCAGAAAAGAAAACTCTGTCCTTCATATCATCAGTCCTTCTCGAACTTACAATGACAAACTCACATGTCTATCAATTAGAACTCACAAATATTAAACTCACAACAATTATCAACTACACACTGTAAATGGCATGGCCAAAGACTACAATGAACCTAGACTCAAGATATTTGAGCATAAACCACGGTGTGAGACTTAAAGCAAATGGGGTCTCTCCTTCGTGAATTTGAAACTCCCCTAAAAAAGAGAAATCTTCATAATTATGAGATGGTCAGGATTGTTACGTGGCACTGCGGGACGTATCATAGCATATGTTCTTATTGCAATCTCTGTACCACTTGCCACTGTCAAGAGCATCTTGCGTACAACTCGTTTCTTATACATCCTTCGCTTCAAGGTTTTCTTGAGATCGTCGAGTCTACACAAACATGAATATATTCAGCATTCATATTCTGAACTGGAGAACTCTTCAATAACCCATCAGCGTTACTATGTAACTCAGAACTTCCTGGTTCATGCCAACTACAACTTACTTGGAAGCTGCATTTGAGTCTTGCGATGCATACTCATCTTCGTCTTCATCATCCACAATTTGCTGTCAAATCAATCCAACAGAAGAAACGACTGCATCAGTATATCTTGCAATAGACTCATTAAGAGTAGGTGATAGATCACACAAGGATCCTGGCACACAAACCCGAATTTAATTTCTCATACTCTGGCTAATTGCGCCTACGTGAGCATAAAAATAGCCGAGGAGTTGCGCTCACACTGTAGAAGATCTGCTGGTCGAATAATTTATCAGGCGTGTTCAAGGGCAACAAGTCGAAACCTACGCCTAAATCTCGAGCATCCTGTGAGTAAACAAAACCATGAGGAATCAGATCATCCATGTCAGGGCACCAATCAACACAATCACCTATTCTAAATAAAAGATGTTCTGTTCAGATTCTAACAGAGGGAGAAACATTCGTGCCATCCATGGGGTCAAACCTACAATAGGGAAATCACATGAAAAAGACACTTCGGTTTCACTTCAATTTCACACTCCAAGGATACAGCGGGAAGAAACCATCCTCTAATCAAAGTTTGCACACTGAAGTACAAAAATTTATTAAAAAACACCCATGAGGCAATTGCATTCAAATTCAACTTGATTCCAGAGGAGATAAATTCACTTCTGATACCACCACTTGCCTTGAAAATATACCAGGTTGACAAGCCCAAGATAAGGTCATTCAAAGTTCAAGACCATGAAGGTTAACTGGAAAGCCTAGATCACAGAAAGTACCAATCGGTCCTAAAGAAAATTGGTTAATAAAAAATATGACATAGGAAGAATAGAGGATTTACTTGAGCTCGTTGGATGGTTGTGCGCTTCAGATCCTTTTCTAAGAAATCATCATTAACTTCAGCAAATGGATCGTCATTATTCGTGATGATTAGCACAGACTTTGCCACATTCTTTGCACTGTTGTTCATTCGATTTCTTGTCAGTAAACATGCCAAGATGTCTTTCTATCAACAAAATGGTGCAGATCATATAGTAAGAAACGAGGCCTGCTGTTGGCATTGCTCAGAAATTGACCAAAGCGCAATGGGAATTCTACTTCACAATTGTTGGCTCTAATTCACGCACTTATAAAGTTAAAACTGAATCGGCAAGTGCCAAGAAAGCATACCCTGAGCGGAGCATAGCCTGCACTACCCAAAGTGCATCATACAAAGGATGTTCCCTTCCATTTGCTGTCGTTGTCACTTGACTGCCGATATCCTTCTGGAAACTTTCTGCGAAATGACCTCAATTATATTCAATTTGCATGAGACTAGATAAGCTGCAGTACATGTGCTAAACCCGTGCGGACTAGTGTCCTCGTGCGCAGAGTTAGAAACTTCGCTGTATATAAAATAAACTCTCAGACCATCGAACAAATGTCTCGCTTTGCAAATAAAGAAATCATAGCTTGAAGCTCCGTTTAAGATATTAATTCCTTATTGTCAAAATTGCATGTACCATTAAGTTAACATATTCGAGTGCTTTCAAGAGACTAGGCAAGGTTGGCGTATCCAAGTACAAATAGTGAGTACCACGTAGTGAACGAAAATTTCTGATTAGCTCCGCCGATAAGTCATCGAGCTCCGACCACACGTACACACCGTTTGCCTCTTGGATGTTCTTCTTTTTTAACTGTTGACGACAAACGAAACAATCACGCTTCAGTCAGATGGGTTATGATGAAGAACTTGCTCGTAACAGAATCATATCTAACACACACTGAAAGGTTCTACATGCTTCGTTCTAATTTTGTGTACATGCCCAGCTACTTATCCAGCGTCAGAAGGGTAGATGGCTGTGAATCAAGTGACAAAAGCTTACCGTATTGAAGAAACAGACTCCCACTTTGTCATCTCGTGCAACAATTCTTGTTTTCAAATTCTCCTCGACAGCCTTCATCACCGATTTCAAGCACGAGTCCTGAGAAACATACACAACCATTCAGCATTCGTAGGTCAAACGAACTAGAAGATGATTTTTTAAAAGGTATGATTCTGACAGGATGGTTTATTTCTAACCCCATTCTCAAACGGCAGCATCATGTCACAGCCGGCATCGATAAGGTACACCACATACTCCTTGTTCGCCAAAACATCCTGCACGAATGAAAGGATCTTCAATCGACTTGCATTTTGAGACATCTAAACTCTCTGACAGGACTGTATCATTATTGCACTTGGAATTTCAACAATTTCAAGCCAGAAGAGTCCTCACAGCAAGACTGTAAAAATCAGTCTACAAAATAGCCTATAAAGCGCACAGAGCACGCTCCGGCAACTGCAGACTGAATGTGCGAGGTGCTAATCACATATTGCGGCAACCACCGCTATCTTTCTACGTGTTTCTATGTAACGCAATTACACTGTGAAACCATATTGTGTGAAACCCTAGTAGTGTCTAGAAAATCTTACTATGATTGCTGAAACAACCCGTTTCATGAGCACTGAAGTTTGCCATAATTTCAGTCTAAAGCATTAATGGACGTCCAGAAGCAGAAAAGCAGAGAGGCTCTTGTGCTGAATAAAAATAGGGTAGTATTGCGCATACAGAGGCAGAAACTCACTCATAGCTCATTTCTATAGTTTGAAATGAGAGGCGAAATACCATATCATAGCGGAGCTCTTGCTCTTCGTCATCGTCCTCGAACAATCGACTTCGGCTCCCGAAATCCATGAGGAATGCCAAAAAATGTAAAAGGTGATAATTGATTACGCAGCACTGCTCTAAGATTCGAAACCTGTCCACTGGGAAGTCGAAGTACGAGAGAGCTCCTGCACAGGACAACACCAGAATTTGTATTGGAAGAGCCAATCGAGCAGGCTCACTCAGGAGAGAAAGTCTGACCATCCAGTGCGTCATCCAATATGCTCAGAAGCGGAGATCATTTCTCAAGTTCTACCCTACATTGGCTTAGCTCAGGACAGTAATCTGTATGTTCCTTGCGACTCGCCATAGATTTCAGTATTCAATGCATCCAAGAACCACATGTAGGAAACTGACCACACTACCTACACAAATCCCTAGCAACCCAGAGGAAATTCAGAGGAGGCGGACATATCATTGCATCAAAACGGAAGCGCTACTAATAAATATTTAAAAAAGAAGAAATTCAGCTACACTGAAAGCGGAAAATTGCAGAGATCGAACTACGCATTTTCTGAAGGACGAAATGCATCCAGTACTTGCATGTTCCACACCAACTCCAGCGATGCACAAGTGAGTTCTCAAACCTTTTCCATCAAGCAATAAAAAATCTCGCACACATTCGCAATAAAGACTTCAATACCGATTGATATCCTTCGATGTCAATCGCCAATTTCGCGAAAAATGTTGAGTACAATTGATTGCAGCCTCCTCCAATGTATCCCAAAAAAAGTCCCACAAATCTGCCACAACGCTCCAAACAAGTCGAATTCGTCTGGTTTGGAGTTTGGACTTAAGAAAATACAGGAGGAAACGAGAAGCGCTTTGATATTACGTACAGCTGGTGATCGTCCTCCGCTCTCCCGAAGTTCTTAGCAAATGCAAACCCCTTGGAAAAGGAGCTTGAGGACGAAGCTTGACATTCAAACGCGAGAATGCTTCGTTCGAAACGGCGACTCAGCATTGAAACCTTCTTTCGCAACGGGTATCATCCGGGTATGAAACGGGTGTGCATCTTACAATGTTTGCCTTGAATGAAAAGTCTGTTGCCTTAGCAGGTGCTATTCTTGGTGCATTTTTTGGTGGTAGATTCTATGACATAGACTTGTAACTAGTAAATAGTGGCATGTATCTACTGATATATGTAATTTTTAATTGGAGTGGTACAAGGCTCAATCCTTGTGGATTTTGCATCTTATTAAAGTGGAGGCACTTCCTTGATATCGAAGGCCTCTTCACACTATTGCCGTCCAAACTGAGAGGTGTTGGATTGAGTGGCCAATCTTTTTGAGAGTTCAAAGAAATGAGCAATAAATAGGCAATAAAAATTAGGAATTGGAGCCTTCAAATGGCTATTGTGTGAAGCCTTCAAAGGCCAAGCCTAAAGTCCAAACCCTTGGCAATGAACTCCCACGGCCTATCAACTTGAATGGCCATAGTGTGAAGCCTCCAAAGGCCAAGCCAAAGTTCAAACTCTTAGCAATTTAACAATAGAGATCTTATCATAAATCGACGTCTTTTCAATCATAGCTTGGATTCCATTTCTAGTTGACCCAAACATCCTTTGAGAGTTCGTTACCATGGTTTTTGTGATTTTGTGGTGTATTTTTTGGTATTATGGCTTCATTCAAAGGATTTTTGAAGATCTTACAATTGTTGGTGTTGCTTTTAGATTTTTATATGTATATTTTAAATATTAAGGTGAGGAAAAATTTGTTGTTTGAGTTCTTCTTGTAGGTTGTTGGTATTGCATTATATTGCTTGCAATGGATGTGTAATATATGTATTTCTATAAGTTCTACTCTATATTTGAGATTTGTAATTAAGGGTGTTTCATGTTAAATTGTATCTATTAGAAAGTATGCAGTAGCATGTGCATCTAGATATATGTTTTCTTGTGGGTCTTTATTGGTGTGCCAATACACTACAAGAAGAAGGGGTATTTTAAATATATGTATTTTCAGTAAAATTTTACTAAACTTAAATCACCCCTTTCTCTTGTGGTGATATGTATTTGGTGTGATGATTAACATAATAATTGAATTTTTTAGTAGCTAGTCTAATCCAATGGATTTCTTGTTGTTGAGTTTTGTTGGTAGGTGAATGGATATCTTGTTGTTGGTTTTGGTTGGTAGATGAATGGATTATTTTGGTCCTGTCTTAGAAGGTTGTAGGTCTTTGAGATCTAAAGATATAATATCAAAAGTGTGGTGAGTTGTATATTTTTATTTGTATTGGGTATATAGAAATATGGATGTTCTTTACAAAAAAAATTCAATTATATTTTGGAGTAGATTTGTATCTATATGATATTGGATTTTGATGCTTTTATTGTATGTTGTATTTCTTGTAATGTATCTTTGATATTGATTGCTCTACTTCCATTTCAACAATTTGTTGTCGTGGATCTATTACTACATATTTTGTTAAAATGGCAAAATTTTACGTTGGAATGCACTCCAATGTAGAATGTTACGTTGAAAACTGCATTCCAACACAGAATTTTAGTGTTGGAATCTAGGAACTCAACAAAATCCATATGACATGGTTTGGTCGTTCCCAACACAGTTTAAACAACGTTGAAACGTAGTTTTTTTTAGTGCAAACACTAGAAGAAAAACGTGTCCGTTGCAACCAACTGTGATGCGACTATGTGTCCTATACAACTGTACTGCGACTGTAGCCCTCTGTATTTGCATCAAATTTGACGTGTATGTAGTTGTAGTCGCAAAGTAGTTGGAAAATGAAGAGTAGGGTTACGATACTGTAACAGAAGAACAGACAGGAGGTATTCTACATCCAATATTCATTGCAGTTGTCCATGTAGACAGCTATCCACAAAGTAGAGTCCACCGTGGAAAAATGTAGTCACTCCAATTACAGAAAACAAACTAATTAGTACGCTGCCACTAAAAACGACAACATTGCAACTCAAAAATGACTCAAATGCAACTACGAATCAACTATACTACAACTAGAACCCGACTACAGTGCAACTAAAAAACGATTCAAATGCAACTAGAAAACAATTGCAATGCAACTAGAACATGACTGAAAATCGACTATAGTGCAACTAAGAAACGATTGAAATGCAACTAGAGAACAATTGTAATACAACTAGAAAATGACTACAGTGCAACTACAATCAGACTGCAATGCAACTAAAAAACAACTACGGTTCCACTACAGAACAAGTAGACTTTGGCTACAATTAGACTAAAATTCAACAACATAATGACTATAGTTTGATTACAAAACAAAGATAGTTAGAGTTTAGTCAAAATGCTTTAGTACTTATTTCATATGAGTTCTAGTTGCATCCTTCCTTTGCTGGACAATTGTAATTGTAAGTTTCCTATGAGTTCACTATGAGATGCAACCTATGATTTCTGTATTTCAAGCTGGTTTAGAGCCATTCAAGCTGCACACTTTATAAGATCAAATAAGTATGCCTCTGTGATATTATTCATCTATAATTTATAAAGCTTCACTTCATTTCTACTCGCTTTTTTCTTTAATAGAGGGCAGACAATTGCATGCGTTAGTGCATTAAGTCTATTTGAAATGAAGGATACAACATACAAAGAAACTTTCAAACTTAAAAATCACCATTTTCTTGGAAATAAATGGTGTCAATATCTTACACATGCTAAGAGACTATCCTCTACAGATAACTCTATAGCTCCAACCAAAGATGGAACAGTAGGTAGAGGAGGCACATCCTCTGGAGTAGCTAAACCAGAAGCGTGTATATTGGTACTCACGAATACATCTGATGTGTCTACAAATTGTCGTCGAGCACGAGCTTCTTTATGCAATACTACTTTCCAACCTTCTTTCCTTACATCATCAGCAAAGAACACTTGGGTTGCCTGGCTTGAAAATATGAAAGGATCCAGCATCATACACATTTTGTGGCGGAAGTTCACTACAAGAAAACCAGCCTCATCTCGAATGTATGTTGCATTTCGTCGATTGTCTATTTTCTTCACCCATTCACATCGCATTAGTATCACAGGGTTGCTAACAGACCTATAGTCTAATTTCAAAATATCTTTTAGTACTCCAACATAGTGACCTGACACATCGCGAAGATCAGAAACTGGAATTTGGAACACAGATGCAACCCCGCAGTCGTATGTTTGAAATTGGTTGGATGCGTCGTCATCCACCCTGAAATGGTTTCCAAAAGCTTTCATACGAGAATATCGAAGTGCCTTTTGCGATGGTTTTGTGGATAATAATATCCTATCTCTATCTTCAGGACTATGTGCATCAATGTCACTGTTGCGAACAGCCGTTTTTATCCACACATCAAGTGGTGCGGTGCTTGAATCCATTTGACAATCCTCCTTCCACTTACTGCAAGTGCATGAAAGAAGTTAAAACTAACATTGTTACAATTTGTTGTAGACTAATTAGATACAACTGCAAATGCTCATCGAAGACATCCCTGGACACCTGACAATCACTATTGTTGAATGGTAGTTGCATTTCAGTTGTAGTTGAGTTGCATTATAGTCGCATGATAGTTGCATTTCAGTTGCATTATAGTCGCATGATAGTTGCATTTCAGTTGCATTATAGTGGCATGATAGTTACATTTCAGTTCCATTATAGTCGCATGATAGTTACATTCAATTGCACAAGATTATTAAAACCAATTGCATTCTAGTTCCATCTCTGCTACTGCAACCAATTGCATTGAACTTGCGTATCTTCGTTCTACTAATCAGATTATAAAAGATGAACAGGCTAGTGCAACTTACTTCACAAGTGGCTCCAAAATGGCAACATTGCTCAGTACATAATTATGTGCTGCATCCCGCAGTGTAGGAGACATTACAAACTGTCGACCCACACCCTTTAGAACTTCTTCAGCATCACCAAATTCCTCCTCTGCATCCCAGACGCGCCTCTTGACAACATCAAATCCTTGCAAATACTCTGTAACAAAGCCAAGGCATTCTTCCTTCAAGTACCCTTCTGCCATGCAAGCCTCTGGTCTAGCCATACTCCGGACATAATTCTTCAATGTTTTCATATACCTTTCAACTGGATACATCCACCTTGTGCTAACAAGGCCACACAAGTCTAATTCTTGGACTAGGTGATATGGAAGGTGTGTCATAATGTCAAAAAATGACGGTGGAACTCCATCTCTAGTAGTGCCGTACTTTCAGCCACATCTAATTGAAGAGACTTAAAGTCTGCTGGGTTATAAACCTTCGTACATATTTTCCTGAATACTTTACAAATCCGCATGACGGCCATACGCGGTTCAGGTTTCAATAGACCCCTCAATGCCAATGGCATCAATTGTTGCATTAACACATGATAATCATGCGATTTGAGGCTTCCAAATTTTTTAGCCTTTATATGCTTCCCAAATGATGAGGAGTATCCTGAAGGAAGCTTCACAGAGTCAATAATGTCTGCAAATTGCTCGTACTCTTTCTCAGAGAGCACATATCCAGCAGCAGGTTTCAACATTTTACCAACTCTACGAGGATTTGGTATCAACCACAAATGTTTTCGTATACCTCTCCTTTGAAGATCTCGTCGCACCTTCACCGTATCTTTTTTTCCACTTATTGTTTTTAAGAAATTCTTGGCAAGATTCATCTCGCAGTGCATGACATCTAGTGTATAGCGGATGAGAAGCCTCTGGTCACATGAATAGCCTTAGAGTAGTTAGTATGGGATTGACAACGGACATGGAAAGACACATTCACTTGTACATCTCCCTACCAAATGTTTTTATTATCACTTCATCTCTCTCTCAAACAGCATGCTACAAGACTCTAATACAATGTAGGCACTTTAGTGTTCACTGGAAACGCTCTTTACAAGCATTTCAAAACGAATATGACACAATTGACATGTGACTAAAATACATCTGGTTCATGACTAAAATACAACTGCTATGCAACTAAATCACAACTAATATGCGACTAAAACACAACTAATATGCGACTAAAACACAACTGATATGCGACTGCAGTACAACTAATGTGCAACTAAGATACAACTGATAAGCGACTATAATACAACTGAAATGCAAGTAATCCATTGTCATTCTTCTTGACACTTTAATGGTACTACTAGTTTGCTACTTAGTCATTCGACTTGAAAGACTACTGCAACTCACCTTCCAGTAAGGCAACCTGAAAAGAATGCTAGACCGCTTCACTCCATGCAATTTGGACGGATCCCCTGGAGCTCCGTCTCTATTTCCTGCTGCTTTCCAAGTCTTATACTGCTCTGCATATTCCAACTGTTCTTCTATAGATACAATTTTGGGTCTTCCTCGCACTTCCACTTTTCCATCAAAGTGATCCTTCATACGCTCTGAGCGGTAAGGATGATTAGTAGGCAACCATCTGCGAGTCCCTTGATAAATTTCCTTACATAGCTCCATTGAATGCTCTGCTCCTAAATCAGAACCGCACCATGGACACCCTGCATAGCCTTAGTGCGCAAATCCTCCTACCGTGCTATATCCTGGATAGTCATGAATTGTCCACATAAGAACTGCTCTGAGGTTGAAAGAGCGGGCACCAACTTCTTGTACAACATCATATGCTGGTACTCCTTTCCACAATTCTAGCAATTCATCCACCAAGGGTTCCAGATACACATCAAATACTTCTGAAGTTACAGATTGCTTTCCAGGAATCAACAAAGCTAACATCATAAAAAAAAATTTGGTGTACAACCAAGGCGGCAAATTATAATTTAGCAAGGTCACTGGCTAAGTAGACCAACTTGAACGAGTCTGCTTGAAAGGATTTACTCCATCTGCAGCAAGAGCAAAATGGATATTTCTCGAGTCTTCACCAAAGGTTGGGGCCACATTTTCATGGAAGTGGCGCCACGCTTTTGAATCGCATGGGTGACGCATTAGATTGTCTCCTCCTGGACGATTGCTTCCATTCTCCAAATGCCATAGCAACAATTTCGACAGAGCTGGGCTACGAAACATGCGTTGCAATCTTGGAATGATAGGGAAATGCCTCAAAACTTTCACCGGAAACTTCTTTCTAATTTGATCCCTGTACCTTGGACGATTGCACTTTGGACAACTTATAGCACCTTCAAGTTCTCCTCTAAACAGTACACATCCTTTTTCACATGCATGGATGCTATTGTAAGCCAATCCTAATTTGCCTGTTAGTCTTCGAGCTGCATAAAAATTCCTAGGCAACGTATTATTCTGTGGCAAAATGTGTCCTTGGAGAAGAGTGAATAATTCATCAGCAAAATTGTTATTCACCCCATGGACTGTGCACACGTTCATGATAAGGATGGTGGCTGCCAACTTCGTACATTGAGCACCTTCATATAATTCATGCAAAGCCTCTTCCAAAATGCCGGCATCAAAATTGTTTTGACCTTGAACTTCTGCTTGCTCATTTGTATCACCGACCGGTTCTTCCTGCGGCAATGCATTTTCGACCTCCAAGTCATCACCTACAGTTGGTTTAGAATTGCATGCGTTGCTTACATTGTCTGCTACTGTAAAGGCTTCCACTACTGTGTCATGCAAGCGTTCTTCCATGCCCTCTATGTCATGGAGCCGTTCCTCCATGGGCTCTGAGTTTTCAACGTCTTCAAATAAATTGTCCAGCATATTCCTAGTGTCTACTTGATTATCGACCTGCATTGCTCGACTTGCTGTTGAACTCTAGAAACCAGCCTCCCATTCTTCGTCTGATGTCTCCGGACTCCCAGGTCCTCGCCACACTCGAAATTTTGAATCTCTGCCGTTTCGGATTAGATGTTCCCTCACAGTGGGAACTATCCACTTCCTGCGACCTTGACATTTACAACAAGGACAACTTATTCTATGCAAATTTAAAAACCTAGCTCGGCGATATTCTCTCACCCAAAGTCTGTCATCATGTAGTTGCTTTCACCTCTCATCTGTGACTTGTATGTAGTCGTCTTCTCTATCCATCCCACTTTGGCAAAATTTCCAATGTCGCAAAGAAACTAAAATTAGTTTCAAAATGCACTTGTATCCTCGAAATGGACTAAATTAGGGTTTGGAAGAATAAACCCTAAACCTTCTCCAATACAACCAAAATCTTCAAAAGAAAGAATATCATCGTCATACGACATGAAAACTAAGTACTCTTGTTCACCTTCTTCTGTTGGTGAGACATTTCAGTCACTCCTGGACGCTACGTAGACCAATGCCTTTCAACTGTGAAGTAGTCTGTACGTACCTCAACAACTTCTCGAGCAAATGGCTTTCGATCCTTCTCCAGTTTTGCTTTGTAGAACTACGAATGGGTGAAGTGGGGCGACTTCTATCCACAGTTTCCATCCTCTACCGACACGATTTTCATGACGGGGAGTGGCTTCGATAGAAAGCATGTGTCATGACAGAGGGTTTCCCGTTGGGATCACTGAACGGTAAACTGGAGGCACAAAGTGTAACATCCTACCGTACAAACAGAGTCTTCTGTGTATTGAAACGACTGTTTTTTGTCAAAATTTGTCACCCTCTCCCTCTCCCATTATCGGAAACTCTCCATTCCTCGGGCATACTTTTTTACGAGGTCACATACCGCCATATTGAAGATTGAAAAACTTGTTCCCTTGATTTTCAACTTCAAGGAAGCGTTCACACAGTTTTCCCGATGCTTCGTTTTGATTTTCTGTGTGTTTAATGTTTGTACCTGCTTTGTGTCGTGTGTGGTTTCCGTGTGCCTTTCCTTCGCTACATTTGAAAGATGTCTGAGGGTTCGAGAAATCAAAATTTGTCAAGGGATACTATTGAGGAAAGATACCCTCTCCGAGCCTGTGTTCACTTGTCTTCTTGGAGCACTGGCTGCAATGCACGAAATGAACCACATAGCAAAGTCTGCACTACTATTGCGAAGCAGGTGAGTCGACATTCTGCTTTCTATGAGACTTCCAAGATAGGAGTAACAATAATTCCATTCTATCTACTGTACATAATGTCCTTTTATTGCCTACCTATTTCTCATTGCTACGTTTTACCTGTTGTTGTAATCTGCAGTTAGAAAAAAAACGGAGTATCTTAGCCCTGTGCTCTGAAGTGGTGCTTTCTCAGCTAAATCATGTCTGCTGTACTTTGTGAAATCGTTTGTAAGTGTTTATTTGTGACGTGATTCGTTTCCGTGTACGTTGAGAAGCACAAATTCGAATTGTTTTTACGTTGTGTGTGTATATGTGCACTGTATTCCTTGTCTTAAAGCAGAGATCTAATCCAGCTGCCGGTGGTTTTAATATTTGGATGTTTTTTTATGTTTTTCTTATGGGTAAGTTTAGGTCTCAGCGACAATAAAGCAGATTATCACTTCCTTGACACTCGGGCTTTGCAGGGTGTACCTATTGATGTGAATCACAAGTTCAGTGTGGACTTTGTTTGGAAAAGCAACAGTTTTGATCGGATGCAAGTTGCGATGAAGACATTTGCTGTCGATAAACCGAGTATCAGTGGGTAATCCCTCAATACTTTTATTGAGGAGTCTGGGTTCCTTATGTGACATTTATTCATTCTATAAATTTTTCCATAACGAAGACACTGTTCTCTCCCAAGTGTTTTATTGTTGCACAGTTCATGAAGTTCTTTCTCTAAGATATACGCTCTGTTCTTGCAGATATCTCTATCATCGTCTTGTTGGTCTGTCTTTGAGGATATTAAGGTTATTGGAAATAATGTACCTGACCATCCTTGTTGTAAGTCTGTAAATACTTTTTGGGTTACTTTTGTCCAGGTTGTAAGATTGTGTGCGAAGTCGAGAGAGGCAGTTAGCTCTCATGTGGAGCACTTAACACTTCATGACCAAGTAAGTCTTGTTGCTTGCTTTGTTTGAACTAATCAAATCCTCCTTTGAGTGCTTGGCTGATGTGTTATGTCTGGCATGTCTTTGACTTGTTCTTGCAAGTGTAAATGTCAATGTAAATAGTAGCAGCAATACCTTGCATGCTTGAGATTTGTGGTTATGTTTTAACCTTAGGTCTGAGAAGGAAGTTTCGATTACTCATTCCAGATATTTGAATTTGGTACATTTGTGTTGATTTCATAGGTTCGTCAGTTGGACACCACGGAGAAAAGTGAGCTGCACAAACTGCAGCTCTTGAAGGATGAACTAGGTAATTACATCTTCTCCGTGCAAATGCTGTGTCTGTACTAGCACGGTTCTGAGAATTTTGTAGTCTGCGTGTGGGAAGCGCTCGAAGCTGCATCGGGAGATTAACACTGGTTCCTTCATTGTCGTTACCTGGTTTACGATTGAATTGCTGCTACATTGAGTTCATTCCTATTTCTGCTTCAACTCCAATAAGGTAATTCGGTGGCAGACATCACCAAAGGTCTACTTTCACGGTAGCAGACATCACCAAAGGTCTACATCTTGAAAGGAACCACATGCTAAAGAACAAGGTTCTGTGATAAGAACATGCTCTTCCTATCCAATTCTTGATGCTTCCCTAACTTGAGTTTATGTAACGATCGTATGATTGTGAGCAGTGACTGCACTCATCTTCAAGATACTCAGGCCTTCTCTATGAATGCTGTTCTCAGAGCCGTTGATTGTGCCCTCACTCAGCTTGCATAAACTAAAACTTCCTTCAGTACCTTACCTCACCCGGCTGAAACTACAGTACTAATGGAGGTCAAATCAGAGTACAACCCACCCAGTTACTGCAACCACCGTGACTGTGCCGGAACTACCCCATTGCAGTGGATGTGCCGCAATCAGATTCCAAGATGCATTCACAAGAACTGTGGTTGATTCTAATCAATGCTCTTGCACCTTTCGAAGGCCACTATTGCACAACACCACCTCGGACAACAGCTATGGCTTTTTTCAGCATCCTCCGAATCATTCAAGCGCTGGAGAATAATGGCATTGTCACTGTAATTCACCCCATATAGCCTTCCACCGTGCACACTAGGAAACACACTGACGCCAGTTTTTTAATAGCCCAGTTGATTATTTGAGTTTGGATGCACGCCATCGCCTGTAGGGACTCATAATTCCACGACCTCGGAGGTACTTAATCACTCTGCATCTTCTGGCAATGCAGCAGAGCTGAGCATTTGGGCTATCTGCAGAGAAAGTTGTGCAGATATGCCTTTGCATTTGTTGAATCTAGTTATAAGTGCATGTACTAACAGATTGTATCGTGGCAGATTGTTGCAGAGCTTGACAGCTTGGTTTTCTGTGGAACCTGAAACTTTGAGGAAAAGGGAGGATCATCACACGAAAGTTGTGAATCCCGGAGGAAATCCCTTGTATGTGTCTAAGACAGGGAACGTGAATTTCAATAGAATTCAAGCTGCCATCGACAGTATTCCGGAGTACAATGAGCAGTGGGTTCAGATTGACATTGCGACCGGCGTGTACCAGTAAGTCCCCCTCCAAGGTCGTTGTCTGAAATTTTTGGTGAAAATCAATGGCAACTACTGTCAAGGAAATTGGAGTGTGCAAATTCATAAATTTCTTGCAATTGGTTGACCTAGGATTTCATGTTTTCTGCAGCGAGAAAGTAATCATCCCTAACAACAAGTCGTTCATCTCGTTGCAAGGAGCTGGATTGACGGTCACAACAATTATCAACTCCGACACCGCCAGCAAGAGCGGGACTGCGAATAGCGCCACGTTCACAGTCTGGGCCCCCAATGTCGTCGCCATAGGCATTGGTTTCGTAGTGAGCAGGCTATTATCATTATGGTTACTTCGGTAGCTACAACACAACTTTCTTTAAAATTGAATACAGAATTGCATTGTCCTCCATAACATCAATCATTAAGCTAGGTCGCCATTGTTCAAAAGAGTAACAAAACACAGGCAGAACATTTTGCCTCTTCGAATGACTAAAAATCCAGCTAGAAGGTTGTCAGGGTTGGAGGATTGTCTTTTGTTGAATAACAATACATCCTTAAGTTTCTTATACAGTTGCTATACTCAAAAATTGTCGAAACCTGGCGATATTTAGCCTAAATCACTAGTGGAGAGCATGTCATGTCTGGAATTAAGTGCCGGAGTGTAAGTCAACTGCTTCTCTTGATAAGAACCTTCAGTTTGTGCTTCAGAAGGAGTGATTTTTGTACGACCTAAGTTGAGAACATGCATTCATTCATTTCAGGAACTGTTGCAGAATGCAGCTCCACCAGCAAATCCCGGGGCTGTGAATGGGCAGGCGGTGAGATTGGAGCTTTCGTGACCGTGTTGAGCTTTGCAAATGTTTGATGATTTCACTGGGTACCAGGGTTCGTGCAGGTGAATTGTCAAGTGCTATTGAGAAGAAGTACAAGTCCATGACCTGTGTGCATCGAAAGAGATGGACTTTGATTCTGTAAGACATTGCAACAAACTTGAATGCACATTGTCATTGTTATTACAGCAGAAACTCATACATTTGTTCATACTCTGCATTAGTATGTCATGGACTGGGTAAATTCATCGGGCTCCACAATGCGTACGCCAATGGATTGAGTGCTGGAATTGACTTTGCTCTTAATCTATCAGTGGTCTCATACATTTCTTTATGGAACAGGCTCTACAAAGTTCTTTGCTAGAGCTTTCCGCGGGAGTGGCTTCGGAAAGGTCACTGATGTCGTTATTGCCTGGCATGATGCGTACCTGGTATTGATTCAACGACAATGTCTACTTGCCCTTGACAAGCTGGTAAAGAATCGCTTCCTTTCTTACTTGCATAGCAACAATTTCATATTCGGTGCTAAATACATACCTTGGACCGCAATACCAAGAAATATTGTAGGAATTAGAAATTCCATGTTGAAAGAGGACGTTAGTGAAACTTCCTTTGCATATCAGAGAAATATAGGTACACGAATTCATTGATGCACACCGTTTAGTTCCTAACAAATGCAATTTTGGACGAGCACTGGACTCTCATTGCAGGTCGGGTGAAGATCATATTGAGGCTTGCGTTGGACTACTACGCAATCCAGAGGTCTTTGTGATGGAATAGTAGATCCTCACATAACTGCTCGCTGTCAGTCTGAAAAAGAGCATATGGAGCGCAAACTTCACGAGTACATGGTTTTTCGTTGACGAGTATGATTCTTCCTGAGTATTGTGTTCACAATTTGTCCGAGTTGATGCTTAATCTGCGCACCATCTGAACGGCTGTCGAAGATACTATACTGCTCACTACCTATTATATTTAAGCCCGCCTACTCACAGCCAACACACTAATGTTTCTTCTTTAGCAACGGCCCCAAAGTTATATTGTAATGATTAACGGCCCCACCGATAATTCTGGATTTCTAACTATCACCCTCTGAAGGCAGGTGCTGTCGTTGAAATTGAATGTGGGCCACTTCCCGCACTTGCGCGACCTGGTGACACGGATCAACTAGAACGCGGGCTTACGAGCACGGCCACGGTCAAAGGCAGGAGGTGACGTGTCAACGATCCAGGCCTGCAATTTCATTCGGAACCCTCGTTTTGCCGCCACTTTCTTTGGGCTGCAGTTGCATCGTTATCTGCTTTTGCTGGGGTTTTGTGTTGCTTTTCCAAAGCGTCAGGGAGTTTTCGGTTTCCAAAGCTTCAGGGAGTTCTCGCTTTCCAGAGCTTCAGGGAGTTCTCGCTTGTGAATTCCAGTTCTTACGTTCTCAGCATATCAGGGAGTTCTCTATTTTCTAGGGTTTTCGCTTGTATTTGATTGCTGCTACAGATCGGTGAGCGCCCTCGTCTCCGTATTGCAGAGCATCGTTGAGAGAGACTTCTTGTCCCGTGATTTAGGTAAGTTACATACATTCATTCGAACTTCACCTTCTATTGCCGCAATGTAACGTGGAATACTTTGAAATTGTATTGCCACAGATATGGTTTTCCGTTTTCGTTTTTATGGAGCCAGGAATTGTTACGAGGCGTCCTCTTGTGCTTCATTTGCATCAGACCCGTTTGGAATTCACCCTAAAATCAATATTGTATGGTTCATGCGCTAGATTTGGAGTGTAGCAGTCGGCTTTTGATCTACGTGAAGTTGCGTGCCATTTGTGGTGACTGTGAGATCTAATTTTACTTTCAATCGCAAATTCCAGGGTTCTATTCGAAGGTCTAAGGTACTAGGTTTAGAATCACACCTCCCAGAGGAATTGGAGGGTATGAGGTACTGGGTTCAGAATCACACCTCCCAGAGGAATTGGAAAGTTATGTGGAAAAAATTGGAATCAACTTACGAGTGATGCTGGAGCTTCATTGCATTTCGTTTGCGGAGAGAGTAATCCTGACTGTGTTTTCTGCATGAGCCTCGAGTTCTTTCACAGGTACCTCATTAACCTCTTGCGGAACATCTGATCTTGGTACTCTGTCATTTCTGTGTGTACAGGGGAGGCCAGCATTGGCGGCCAGTCGTCGTCAAATTCTGCGAGCTTCAGAGCCCTTATGAGGTGATTTTGTTGCCTGCAGTCGCGTTCCACGCCTTCGTGAGTTCCAGAATTTAGGTTTGTACAAATGTGAGCACAGAAGCATTCCGAAACCTAGATTCGTCTCTCGAACGGCATACTTTTGAATTTCTTTCGTTTCTTGACTTCAGTTGGAACTTGTGGCCCTCTCATGTGCAGTTTGTTGCAGGTTGTGCTCGTCTTCGATGTTCACTGAATTTTAATTCTGCATTGAATTGTCTTCGTGACCTCACATTGACTGTGTGACTTTGGATGCAGGTGAGTAGAATTTGGTCGACATGGATTCTAGTGACTATCAGAAGACAGAGATGGAATTGCGTCGAGATGCCAAAATAGCGGAGCTAGCTGCTGCCATACAGCCACTTGAAGAAGCAGCAAAGGAATAGTAAGAGACTCTCTAGAAATTAGAAGTTTGAGTTCGCTATAGTCTTCTTGTACTCCTATGAGACTATCTTGTCTGTGGCAATTTTTTTGTCAATCAAGGTAATCGACACATTCGCAGAATTAGGTCCTCATCTGTATTTGAACTAGGCAAAAATGATCGAGCTACACCTTTCCCAATATACGTTGTCATCCGGCTGCTATTAATGGTCCTAATGTCCAGATCCTCATTACTTTTTGCATTTGTTTGAAAAGGACTCACAGGAATAAAATCATGCTCTGCATTAGTAGGTGGTTAAGTTATTGAAATTACACAGTAGTTGTAGTGTACTTGTCATGTACTTGCAATGTAGGTCCCAATTCGTAGATGCAAAATAGTTGTAATGACGTTGAAAATTAGTGACAATGCAATTACAAATTAGGCCCATTCTAGTTGCAATGTAATTGTACTGTATTTGTAATGTAGTTGCAACTTAGTGATCTAGCTGAAGTGTTATTGTAGTATTGCAAATTTCCTGTAGTTTCATTGACAAGTGTATTTCTGCTTTGCATTTTTGGCTAATCAAATTGCTAGTTTATTTGCAATGGAGCTTCTATTTCAAAGCGGAAGCGTGAAGTTCAACTTCAGCCGTTGCCTACTCGTAAGAGTAGAAGAGTCGACAACAAAGCCACAGAGGCTATCAATGTAGGTGCAGGCCACGAAGATGACATGTCCACTTCAGAGGAGACCAACACATCTAACTCTTACATCAATGAAGATGGTGAGTTTTGATGAGTTTTATAGATTTGAATTTCCTTTCAAGAAAATAAAAGGTTATATGGAAATTGACTTTGATTTCTATATTTATTCTAAATTCAAACAATACTAATGGTATTATACTCTTGTCTTGCAGGGAACGAAGCCAACGAATGCGAAGATGATGCTGAAGAAGCCTTGAGTGACAGGAAGAAATGTGCAAGACTTGTGAATCCTACGCTTCCTTCTGGTCATGGTAGAAGACAATCAGTGCCACAACCGGAGCGGGCTGTGGTTGAATCCGAGGTTGGTAGGGTTCCTTTACAATCAACTTCATGTAAAGGGCAGTCAGATAGTATGGGGCGTTCTACTAGGCGCCAATTGCAGAAAGAATATGAGAAGAAATCAAAAGCTAGAAGTGACATTGGGAAGAAACCAAGTGTAGTGCATGTGAATTTGAATGGAGAGATTGATACATCTTCTTCCGGGAAGAGTGCTTGGGATCAAAGTATGAGGGCCTTTGCCCCTTTGATCCTTGATGTGAGCGTCATTGACTGGAGTGAACACAAGCCCCACACTTTACAGAAGTTGAGGGACACCATGGATAATGAGTTTGAATATTTGGGAAATCCCCTTAGCAACATGGGTTTTCGGAACGCAGTGCAAAGGTTTTTGAAGAATGAAAGGCATAAGTTGAAGAAATTATGTGTTCCAGGAAAAGATGACGATTGTCCAGTGCATATTCACCCTAGCCAGTGGAAGCGGTTGAAGGAATACTGGAGTGGAGGTGATCAAGTGAAGAAATCTGAGATGATGACCAATGCTCGGAGAAAAGTGCAGAATGTTTCGAAACGTGGACGGCGAGGGAAGGCAGGGGAAGAATATGATGTGGTAAGCCTTTTTCATGCAAATTGTTGACTTTGATAGTGTTTGTGCAATTGAATTTGTTAATGTTTTGTATCATCTTTCCAAATCATTTTAACAAAATAAAGAAATGTTGGCCTTCTATCAGACAAAAGGGAGTGATGGAAGTCCTAGCCTCACTGACATTGCAGAAGGATTGCAAGCTTCAAGGTCATCGGTAAGTAGGCTTCATCATTTCAGTTCGTTTTTTTTTATGAGTAGGAATCTCATAGAAGTTGTAGAGTACTCATTACAATGTTGTTCATAAGTTACAATCTAAAAATATGTTATCGTAGTCATGCACAAGTCATAAAAGTTGTAAACAATAGTGAAGTGTTAAGTGTAGTACTTGAAGTTCAGTAGCACTTGCATAGAAGTTGTAAAAGAATCTTACCTTATATGAACATGTTAAATTATTTTTTTGTGTTTGTGTGTGAAACACAGGTGGTATCTTCTTCACTCCATGCAAAAGTGATGACTTTGGAACAAAGACTTGATGAATTTCAAGACTTTCGAGTTGATGTGTTGGCAAGTACAGATCGAAATACCAAGGCTGTTGAAGGGATGCAGTTAGCGTTGTTGAAATTTTTAAAGCAGACTACATCAGATCCTGCTGTCATTGCCAATTCAGTTGATCCTGTTGTAGCTGCCAATCCAGTAGACCCTATTGTCGCTACTGGAGAGATCAACGTTGTTGATCCATATGACTTTGCTTGTGTAGAGCCTACTCACGCAACAGGAGAAGACATAAATGCGACTATTGATCCAGATGAGTTAATAGTGAACTCTACCTTGGAGCCTGGAGAAGGTGAACAGACCACTAAAGAGATTGTTGGAATGGAAGAACACGATAGTACACAATGGAAAGTGAAAGATGTTGAAGGCACCACTGATGTTGAAGTTGACTTAGTGATACTAAATAGTAATACCACCATGAATGAAGTCCCAGAGAATCTTGTCAATGAAGGTTCCATCTCTTCACGACTAAGAAGAGGGAAGGATCGAGAGGTGAGAGAGAAAAGCAGAAGACAAGTGATTTGAATTTGAAAAGACTACTATGAATTCTTTTGTGCTTGTAATTTTTGTGGATGCAGTGACTGTGATTGTGGTATGTAGTTGCAGAAGCTTGCAGCGAAGAAGGAAATCTTAAGGATGAAGATTGCAACCTACACGACGTCGAAATGTGGAATCTCCAAAAAAACACAAAGTGAGTAACACATGTATAGAACTTTCAAAATGTCCTTTTCTAGATGGATTTTTTCTATCATTACAAATTTTTTTCTGTACTTCTTCTTAAGAATATTTTTGTTTTCTTCTTATGTGGTGCAGTTTGTAATAGGACAACGAGTCTCACTTTTGAATCCTTCAGCCCCACAGCAAGTAGTAGCATCAGGAACTATCACGAGTGTAGGTGGTGGTGCAGGCCCTCAAATGTACCATGGACAACCTATTCCGGATAGGTGGTATAGGCTTGACGTTGCTTATGCACCAGGGATTTTTGTTGATCTAATGCATCCTAATCCTAATGGAAATGAATATAAATTGAAATATGTGGTGGGTGCAAGTACAATCTGGGAAGAACAGTACATAGCAGTCATTGCTAGTGTTGCTGGTTTAATTCCTTCAGACTGCAAAGGGAAGGTTGGCGGCAAATAGGGATCATGATCAATGATGTATTTGAAAGACATTGAACCATTTACGAATGTTGTTTGCAGCATGTGCACACTACTGTGTATGCCAATGGTTTATAACTATTTCATGTAGTTGTTTTGTTTTGTAAAAAATGGCAGTATTCTAAGCCACATCTAATTTTTAGCATTGTTATAGTTAGTTACATGAGTGTTGCAAGACTTGAAAACAAATTAAAATAAGATGTATAAGGGTAATATTTGAGTTCTATAGAAGAAGTGCAAGGCTGTCAAATGCGTTGCACAGATTTTGAGAAGACTACCATAGATAGAAGTTGCAAATTAGTGACAATGTAGTCGCAAATAAGTTACAATGTAGTCGCAAATAATAGTTGCAGACAAGTTGATTCCCTAGTGTACGGAAGTTGCAAAGAAGTTGCAATCTAGTTGCACAGACGTTGCATTCTAGTTGCACAGAAGTTGCATTCTAGTTGCACAGAAGTTGCATTCTAGTTGCGCAGATGTTGCATTCCAGTAGTAGAGAAGTTGCATTTCAGTTGTTCAGAAGTTGCAATCCAGTAGTACAGAAGTTGCATTCCAGTTGCATAGAAGTTGCAATCCAGTAGCGCAGAAGTTGCATTCCAGTTGCAAAAGCGATGCAAATAAGTTGCATTCTAGTTTGATAAGAGTTGCAAATTAGTTGCAAGCAAGTTCCAATCCAATTCAATAAGAGTTGCAAAAAAGTTGCATTCCAGTGGCATAGAAGTTGGAAAGAAGTTGCATTCTAATTGCACAAAAGTTGGAAAAAAGTTGCATGCAGTTGCATAAAAGTTGGAATTCAGTTGCATTCTAGTAAGTTGCATCCTAGTTGCACAAAAGTTGGAATTAAGTTGCATTCTAGTTGTACAAGAGTTGCATAAAAGTAACAAAGAAGTTGCATTCTAGTTAGTTGTACAAGAGTTGCAAACAAAGTTGGGAAGAAGTTACATTCTAGTTGTACAGGAGTTGCAATGAAAGTAGGACATAAGTTGCATTCTAGTTGTACAAGAGTTGCAAATTAGTTGCACTTCAGTTGCGCAGAAGTTGGAGAATAAGTCGCATTGTAGTTGAAAATTAGTTGCCTAGAAGTTGCAAATGAATTCCATTATAGTTGAATAGGAGTTGCAAATGAGTTGCATTTCAGTGACACGGAAGTTAGAAATAAGTCGCATTTCAGTTGGAAATAAGTTGTGCAGAGGTTGCAAACCAATTGCATTATAGTTGAAAAGGAGTTACAAATGAGTTGCTTTTTAGTTGCACTGAAGTTGCATTCTAGTTGAACAAGAGTTGCAAATAAGTTGCATTGAAGTTGCATTGTAGTTGCACGGGAGTTGCAAACTAGTCGCATTTTAGTTGCATAGGAGTTGCAACTGAGTTGCAATGTAGTTCTCCGAAAGTTAGGAATAAGTTGCATTTCAGTTGCACAAGAGTTGGAACATAGGAGTGGGGAAAATTACATTCCAGTTGCATTCTAGTTGTATTCAAGTTGCACAGAAGTTGCATTTCAGTTGCACTAAAGTTTCAAACAAGTTGCATTCTAATTGCACAGAAGTTGCATGAAGTCTAACAAAAGTTCAAATGAAGTTGCATAGCAGTGGCATTGAAGTTATAGATGAATTACAATCAAGTTGCATACAAGTTGAAAACAAGTCACAAGTGAGTGAAATGTAGTTACGTGGTAGTGAATACCACATCAACAACCACGTCACAGCAGTTCATCGACGAAGTTCTCCATTGCCTATCGAATGACAAACATCCTCGCGACTGCAGTGCAACTCATGCGACTTGTCCACTGCGACTGCGGACTCCAGAATATCACCAAGTCGCAAACGTCCGATACGACTGCAAACCAGTCGCAAAACGCAGTCGCAAAACCCTGCTTTTTCTTCTAGTGAAATTGGGGGGCTAGATAGGTTCCAAGACTTACCAAATTCAAGCCACATTAGAATCAAAATTGACAAATTGTAGTATTTTCACCACTTGAAGCCTTTCCAATATTGAAGCTAACCATTTTACTTAATATGACATTGATTTTTCATTATTTTTCATTTAAAAAAGTTCAAGGACACATTATGTCTTCAAGAACAGTTTGGGATTAAAGAAGTATTTGGGGTTGCATGAATTAAAAAACAAATTAAGATGGTATAGAGCCTTATTTATATTTGTCAAACTCTTTGTTATTTTATTTGTGTGCAATATTTAATAATATAAAAAAATCCTAGAAAGATCACTCTTTGTAATATAAGGTATACACTTGAGTTAAGAGGGAATTTTTGTAGAGATATTTACCTTTATTATTGTATTTAAGATGATTGTATTTTTACTCAAAATACTACAAAGAGCATATTTCTAATCCCCTATGATTTTTTATAAATTCATTCATGTAGTATTGTAGTTGGGCTATTTTACATATAAAATTTATTTGTTGAATTTTTTCATACACATATATAATATGCACCATAAATCAATGTTTTATACTTAGACTTAGTTTTTTTGATATATGCAATAATAGTATTGTGGAATAATTTTAGATGATAGCAAATAAGAATGTGTAATTCACCCCTAGTTTGGGGTATTTCTATATCCAATGCCATATATTCTAAACAACCTAGCATGAAGAGGAACAAACAACATTATAGAAGTATCAAACATGGTCATCATATTGAAACTTTAAAAAGAACTCATACCAACATTATAACATGAAAAACATGAAAAATTGGCATTATGAGAACACTACACATTTACATGAGAATATATATTTAATTTGTACATATGCATTTGCAATGGTTTAGGATTTAGGATTAAAAAATAAGCATAGAAATTAGTGTTTATAAAACACTAGCATAAAGAAGATGATTCTAAACATTTACAAGTTAACATACAAGCAATGCCATATTTGTGTGTCTACAAGGTCAAACCACACCTTTGATATTGCTTAGACAACTCCAATGTTGGCTAACTTGCAATAGTTCATCTCTTCTCCAAGATAAACTGCTTATGCATCAAGTTACCATCGCCTTTATTTCCAAGTGAAGTGTATGAACCACCATAATGGTTCACCTTTAAGATAATTGAAAATGTAAAAACTATGTGTGAGATTTTAAGTTCAAGAATGTTAATACATTAGAGTAAACTATAACCATTAGTTAGAAGGCTCTTAGTGCATAGGACAAGAAACTAGATCAAAATTGCCAACCAAAAATATTCAAAAGATAAAAAGTACAAAAAGAAATTGGAAACAAAGATTAGAAGTTGAAAATGAATCAAAATATAAATTGAAAACCAACAAAAAAGAATAAATATGAAAAGCACAAAAGAAGCTATCAAACTTAAAACTACTATGAGAACACTAACCTAGTGGTAGAAACACTACTTTAAGCAATAAGTAGTGATTTAATGGATTTTCAGTAAATTAGTGATGGATGAAGTGATTAGGAGTATTAGTTAGTTAGGAAGTTGGAGTACAAATAGAATTAGGGTCAGGAGCTCTTCTTCCTCCTTTTTTCTTGTGTTATTGAGTGCTTGGGGTGTTTAAAGGAGGAATGGGAGAAAAAATGTAAGAAGGAGTGTTACACTAAAAAATAGAATGAGTAGGGAGCAAGGATAGGACAATTTGTGGAGTAGGTTTCATCATTTCATGAGGGGAGATGAGTGAAAAAGCTAACTTACCAAGGTCAAATGGAAAGTTGACTTGAGGGAAGAAGTAAGAGTGAGGTTGGAAGACTTGGAAGGACGACCAACTTTGACAAGCTGCCATGGATAATCGACTTTGAATCAGGAGTTGAAATTTGGAAGGGGATGCGCCTTCAAGTCAGTTTTTAATCAAGACCAATGTCACCCAATTTGGAGCTCAAACATGATGTTGGTGATAGATTTTGTAGTGGGAGGTCTGCTACCACACGGTTTTGGAGCTTCAACTTTGGATAGCAACTGCGGCAAATTGGTGAATCACAAGGAGCTAAATTTTGGAGGGAAGCAAGATGAGGAGGTTAGCTTTCCAAAGGAACAGTCCTTGCGCCATTTGGAGCTCAAATGAATTTACAGAAGACGTTTTTCCAGTAGGAGGTCTACTACCCTAGGAAGAAGCTCAATTTGAGGTTTTGGATGGAACTTTGCCCAATTCTTATTGAATGCTTGCAATTTTCATTGCATTGAATCATAGAATGAGTTTGTGAATGCATGTGTTGTTAAATTGGATGTTGGAGGATGCATGGGAGTGAATTTTTAGGGTTTGGGGCACATGTGAAAGAGCTGCCTTAATTGAATCAAAATTAGGGTTTGAGGGATCAATTGATTGACATGAAAAACACATTTTGAAGGTTAGAGAAGATAATTCCTTAACATTGTATGAAAAACACTACATGGAAGGGACAAATGCAATGGGATGTGTAAGAAATAGAATGTTGGTCTATTGAAGGTGTGTTGGAATTAGTTTGATGGATCCATTTTAGGCCATTTGAGGCCTTCATTTGCACATTTGAGGTAGATTTTTCCCTAGGGACGGATCCCCTTTTAATCCATGGCTCAATTTGGTAATGGAAATTAGTTAAAAGGATGTTTGGGAAGAAAAAACAAGAGTTGCCCCTCCCAAAGTAGTGTCATTGAGGCACAATTTTGTCACATCACTTGTAGGAGTCCATTGCTTGGAGGTGAATTTAGTTTAGAGGTTCTATACACTCTTCTTCCGGCCCAAATTTGTAGACATTTTTTACCTCACGGTGAAAATCAGTTACAAAGTGACCATCTATAATCTGCATCTTGATAATTATAACAAAACAACCAACATATGCACACAACAAACTTACTACATACCAATTCATCACATTTTACATCCTAATTTTAACAATATTATGAATGCTCAACAAATTTTATTCAATACAATAATATGTGTTTTCATATCAACAATGATGTCCAATGTAGCATTTGAATGTTACAATGGACATTATTATTGATTTAAAAACACAAATTGTTTTATTGGACGTTTGCTAAAATTTGTCTTCTAAAATCATGAAAACATCACATAAAACACAGGTTTCTTGTAGTGTAGGCACAAAAGCAAGGCAAGTTGCAAAATTGTAGTTGCAAGCAACTCAATTGACTTTGTAGGATTGGCACTGGTCAGTGGGGTTAGCACATAAGCTTGTATTGTTCAAGATTTTGTACTAGTGCAGTAGTGACTATTCACAAATGAGATCTTGTCAACCAATTTGCATCACGCCACATGCACCAACACCAACAAAGCATTGGCACTAAGCAAGAACAAAATCTTAAGACCAACCCTAAACCCTAAGTATATACAACACCAAAATCTTGAAGCCTACATAATACTTCAACTCTAAATAATCATCTTGCAACCTTAAGTTCAAAATTGCATTAGAAAATTGAAAAAATCACTTGGAACCTTGTCCATCTTGTAAAGGAACAAACGAGCAAAGACAACAAGTCCAAAGTTTGAACTAACTCTAGTTATATGGCAGTAACCTAAATCCTAAAATAGTTCCTTATTTGGTCTTTTAAATGAACATAAATTCTCTTCATACAACCTCTATTGTAGATTTACTCAACATTTTTTTCCATAGTAGATTCTTACATGCCCTCACTTTGTTGATGCATTTAAGGAAGAATTGGTCTAGACAGGCTAGAATTGCCTAGTAGCAACAACAAATTGCCAAAAATAATCTTTAAATTCACTTTATTGTATACAATTTATCATCTATATGAAATTATTTGTCTACATCTATACTCACCTTATTAATAAAAATTTAGACAATCCCTATCTATCAATGCTAACTTATTAATAAAATTCCCCTTATATGATGTTTTACATAGCTTAATTTATATATAATCTAATGTGTAGCATTTCATTGACTCTATAGTAGTCCTACATATTATATAAATTTTGTCCCCTTTGAATTAAATGGACCCTATTTTTTAACTCACATAGTTTTCTAAAAAACTCAAGGGATCTCTTTAGGCACAAAATTTAATATTGTAGCATATGATTGAAATCAACAATTTTGGAAAAAATTACATTAAAATTATTTGAAAATACTTGAAAATTTGAATAAATTTTATATAAATAAATTATTTTTTAGTTTATTTAAAAATATAAATTTTCCAAAGTCTTAGCATCTTGCTAATTATTATTATCTTGCTTATCATATTTATAATTATAATTTATCCTAACAACAAAGGGACAAAATTATCCCCTAAAATTTTTTATGTATTCACCAAAAATGCTCCAAAACTACCGTCCCTAGTACAAGTACCAAATTTTTGAAAACAAAATCATTTTTGATACATCTGACCATAGGATCCTATATTACTTTGGTTTGAGAATATGTATAAAGATTTTCATAAATTTTCACCATGTGGATTGCAAGATAGTAGTGTTTAAAGTAACAAAAATCCTTTTTTAGTCCCTACAAAAGCCCAGGCAGTTGCACTTCTAAAGGTCAAATCATTATGAAAAAATGTCCACAATGGTGTTTACTCTTTGGATTCATTCTTCAAGTTAAGTTGGATACATGCTTGAAAATTTTCAAATCATTTGGAATTGTACAACATATAGGAAAAAAATAGAAAGTAGAAAAAAAATAGAAAATGATTCTAAATACAAAATTGTTAACAATTTATTTATGAAATTAAAAAATGTCAAATTTTATATTTGTAATAAAATAAAATAATTGGGTGTATATTGTTTAAAAAATGTCAATTTCTATATTGAAAATTGAGTTAAATAAAGAACTTTGAAGTTTATTTTAGAGTACAGATTCCATAACTACCTTCAAACTATCCACAACTAAAACTCCTCATAACTTTCATCTCATTAATGAAACATGTATAAATAAATCTAGAAAACCAATTTTAAATTTTTATTTTTTTAAAAAGTAATTTCTAAAGAAGTTTTTTTTGTCGAGACTACCCGCTGATCAAAAAAAACTACATATCATACAATAACTTTTTAACCATGTAGTCAAAAATTATGAAAATTGTTAGGACTTAAAGCCACTCCTTGGACACATGTTTTGTAAAATTTTCAATGAAAAGAAATGAATAGTCCTTTCATAATGAGGTGCCCAAAATTACTATGTTGCCAAAAAACATTGTTTGGTCCTTTAGGGGTTATTGTCCTTCAAATAATATTTTTGAAAAAATTATTACTACGTAATAATATTTGAGCATTTTAAAAATAGTGTGACGTTTGTAAATTAATGTCATATGTACCTATAGTTAAGGTAGGCTAGTCCAATTCTATTTGTTGCCTGATTTTGTAAGTTAGATTTATCTCCAATTTTGTTTGTTGCTTCACCCAATAAAATATGCAAATCTCTTTAAGATTTTGACAAAATTAATAAATTAACGCCCAAATGGATTTTGTGTCAGTCCTTGATTGTTGGGAACTTAAATGCCAATAGATACATGAAAGGATGGTTATGGGGGTGTTTATCCCCTCTATGGATGGTTTAGTAATTTTAAGACTAACCACTTCAAAAATTTACAGAAATTACAATTTTAATCAGAAAATTATTATTCCACATGGCTATATTTAGGAAACAAATGCATGCTTTTGAAAAATATGTGTCCCATGTCTTTGGAATTGGTCCTAAGATATCCAGATTCTAAATCAAGGTGGTAAAAGAGCCAACCCATTTCCGGCCACTTAAGCAATTTCGCATATTTGGAGTGTTGTTTTCTTGAGTGGAGAAATTTTTCCATGTACAAAAATAGAGTTTAGAAGGATTCTATATTTTTTCAGAATTTTTTTTTTTAAAACATAATTACTACAAATTTTTTAGTTGAAGATTCTATTCGACATATTCTTGTCATATAGGTCCTCCTATTTCCAACCACAAGTTGCTTGCAAAATCAACGAAGACAGGAACTAATCGTAATGCGCCACAACTACATTGGAGATTGTGCCATAATTAATCTCTTGCTTTCTCTTGTTGATTGGAAAGAATGTAGTCTATATGACAAAAATGGGTCCTTGGTTGCAAATAGGTCGACTCCCTTAATAGGCTTGTCTAGTTTAGAAGAGTCTTGAATTGATTGAGTCATAGGCTTAGAGCATTCCCACCAACTCTTCTGTTTCTCTATCTCTTTTTTGAGCTTGGGACATCAAATAGGGATGAAACCTCGTGAGTTCTCCATATGAGCCCTTGGATATAGAACTGGAGAAGAGTTTGATAGAAACCTGTATATTTTAGAGATATAGGTTTTGGATAAAGGTTGGTGCGGTGAAATTTCTGTATCTCTATCTGCATATGAGGTCCTCTCCCTAAAGCTTTAAGGATACGGAACTCACTGGTGGGATGCTTTTACAGTAAGGTAGGGGGCTGTAAAAGCGATCTGGTACATTTTGCCTCTAACATGTACCAGAAGTGTACATTTCAGGAGGGGTCGCTTTTAGAAACCACTGTGTTTTCAACTTCAAAAATTCATAACTAATTCCATGAAGATCCAAAAAATATGAAACAACTTGGGTCAGATGCCAATTCCATTTTTCTTACCACGAAAATTTACTGAAAATTATTTTAAGCAGTTTAGCTTCCCTCAAAATGCAAATCAGCTCTTAAAGGATCGCTTTTACAGCCCCCTACCTTAGTGACTAGTGAGAGCTCAAAGTGAGTTGAGAAGGTACCACACAAATAGAACGGGGAGTTTAAGATCCATCAATGTGAACGCGAGGAAACGGGCTTTTGGTGTCCTCTTCCGTTCCGAGTTCCAAGCCCTTCCATAACTCCTCTGGGCCATCGCCCTAATCCTCTCCACCTGCAGTTTTTGAAGTGCCAGAAACAGATACAGAACAGGAAGAGAGTCTGTGTTGCGTTTCTTGGTCGATCGGTCTTGATGGAGCTGAAGATTGGACAAATGTTCGGTGGGTTTTATCGCCCGTGGAATAGCAGTGTTGAATTCTGGTGTCAAATTGCGACGCGGATTTCGACGAATTCGACGAAGCTATGATTGTTCAGCACTTCCTCAGTCCAGGAATTTCATGTGTTTTAATAGAGTAATTCCCTCTCTAGAATTTGGTGTTCCCCAATGAGATAGACAAATCAATCTCTCTCATGTATCATGCGGCATGGCTGGCGCGATCCATCACGTTTTTATCATCTCAATTGAAGCCGCGAATTCATGAAGCGCTGGGGTTGGCTTTTCCACCGTTGCTGACGAGAATGAATTCTTCCATGGCGGCGCAAGCGATGGTTGTTGCAGAGGTCGAGAACGGACAGGAAGTGGATTACCCAGTGCCCATGTCACCGTTTGCAGGCGAGCTATCGAAGGACGTGGAGCTTCAACGGGCTTTAGTGGCGGAGGCTGCCATGAAATCGGGGCCGGCAATCGGGAGGGAAAATGTGCTATTTGAGGATGACTGGCTGATGATTGTGAACAAGCCTCGGGGACTGTATTGCGAACATGTATTTGCAACCGTGCCTTCCCTGTCCAGCTCAAGCGGTATGTCGCTTAAACTAACCGACCATTGTACGTTGCGCTATCTGAACACTCGGTGCACATGCACTCGTTTCTTTCAGGCTCGTAATTTACCCGTCTTGGTTGACAGTTTAGGGTTTAGGGTTCAGGCCTTAAACCCTAAACCCATGGCAACGCATGGCCGTCCTTCCACTTGTGTCACGATCAGGCATTCCTGTAGTTCATGACCTCTAGTTCAGAATGAACATGAAAGATTTTGGACTCTTAGAAGTTCCCCTTGTTAGTACAAGTTAATGTTTTTAGAAGGTTTGAGTAGGTCATCTGGGGACTTTTTTTAGTTCAATTGTATTTGTTTACTGATGGTCATGTGCAACGTTCATCTCTGACTTTTGGTGGTATGAAACTCGACATATTGGAATTCTCTTTTCACAAGATTGACCATATTGTGAAAATTATAGTGTCACATTTATAGTGTCAGATTTCCAGGGCTTTATTGCTCTAACGCAAGTGGTGCTCTGAATTGAAGCAGGTGAAACACAGTCGCATTTACACATGGCGAATCGCCTGGATCGTGACACAAGTGGAATCATGGTCATCACCAAATGCAGAGAAGCCGCTGCAAAGCTCACTCGCGCTTTCACAAACCGGGAGGTTCAGAAGACGTATCTAGCTCAATGTGCCAGAGCTGAACAGCCCATGTGGAGAAAGATCAGGATTGAATCTGGCCACGGCAGGTCCAGGTACGGAGCGTGGCGTGTCTATGCCAAACACGACATCGGCAGACGTCTTCCTGGAGGGTCGGCCGTTCGAGACATGGTGACCACAGTACAAATTCTTGCAGACGCAGCTTTGGTAAAGCAAGCGCCTGGTGAACATGAGTTTCTAGAGGTGGTTGCCGGAAGCGAACTTGAGGTCAGACATGTTGCAGAGGGGAGCGATGGTGAAGAAGTGACCGTGGTGCGTGCGTTTCCAGAAACTGGAAGAACGCATCAGATCCGGTTGCACTGTCAATATTTAGGCCTGCCTTTGTGTGGGGATGTCAAGTATGGAGGCCCTCTCATCTGGCAGGGTGTTTCCTATGACTCCCACGCCTTGCACGCTGAGAGTCTTACCTTCACGCATCCCATCACCAATGAGCCTTTCAATGTAGTCGCTCCTTGTCCTAATTGGGCAGCGCAACTGGGAGTGAAGCCCTTTGAGTTCAGAAGTTCATAAGAACCTTCTCATTATCACTCCATTATTCTGCCTCCTTGATCATGAAGTATCTGCTGCCGAGTTGTTTTCACGATGATGTTAAGATCGTGACTGGAAAGATAAGAGTGCCTGCATTCTGTTAGTGTGGATTTGGTGTTAGTTTAGGGTATAACCACCCATAACTGACCGAATAACCGACCTAATAAGCAACATGAGGTGGCACTCCAAACCAAGCAGATGTGTCGAATCAAGCAGATGTGTCGTGAAAAGGATGGAAAGAATGGAGGAATTGACGGAAGCAGATGTGTCGAATCAAGCAGATGTGTCGAGGAATTGACGGAAAGAGATGTGTCGAATCAAGCAGATGTGTCGTGAAAAGGATGGAAAGAATGGAGGAATTGACGGTGGGAAATCAAGAACTCGTGTTTGGAAATTAGTCCACCCTCTCTTGAATTTCAGCCCCCTATTGATTGCTGATGTGGTTGGTAATGAATTTCAGCCCCCTATTGATTGCTGATGTGGTTGGTAATGGGTGGTTCAACTAGAGGAGTGTTCAATCAGTGTGAGCTACAACAATTTTGCAGTTTTACACATTGTTAACGTTGTAAAATTGCGGTGCGGTTGGAAGTAAATGTAGCTTAGCGGCTGCTAAGACTTTGAAGGCAGGGAACAGATCAAGATTATTGCTGCAATTCATTTATTTGATTGCTATAATCATTTCTATTGGAATAAGATTAGATTGTGGAGATGCAAACTTCACTACGCGATAATGTCCCAAGGTTCGGACGATTGGCGCAACTGCCTATCAGACTGTGATCACTTCTAAATTACAGTGGAGTTCTGAAATCAAGGATCTCAGCTCATGAAAATTATACAGATGAGAAGTCGGAGCCTGTCGTGGCAGATAACTTACAGTTCAAGCATCTGCTCACCGTCTCCATCTTGTGACCCCTCTGGCAGGTCACTGCCCAAATAAAATCCTAACCTAAACGCCGTGAGCATAGCCTGTCCGGCCTCTGGAAAGCTCGGATGCTTAGCTATAACTTCCTCCACGGATTCTGGACTCACATCTCTGGCAAACCTGCTTGATTGCGAATCTCCATAGCAGTGTCTGGAAGCCTGATAGAGAAGCGAATCTTGAATCACTTGCATAATATGATCATCTGTCCATCCCTCCTCGTCCGCTGTCCGCTTCATGCCCAGCCAGTCATCTTGGTCAACTGCTCGGAGCCACGCTTCCTCCAGCAAGCTGTGATTTCCACTACAAAATTTGGAACCGGCGCTTGTGAAGACCTGAAATGCACATAATACCAGCTCCCTGGAGACGCTGTTCAAACAAGCCTCCACTAATTGAACTGGTGATACAACGTCCTCCCCAAGCACCCCTAATTTCGTCGCCACTTCCTGCAATCCCACAGATGACGTAGACCATGGATAGCCTCGCTATGAGATAGCGTCACTTCATTTTGACAATAAAGAATAAACATTCAAGTGAGGACAAAGAACCAGATATTAAGTGCAATTGCTCAAAAAACAAGTATCACCTTAATTATTGCTGAAGCAAAATAATATCAAATTGCTGAAGTGATCAGGCTCACCTGTACTGCAAGGATGTCCACATCTGCTTCCAAACGACGCACTTCTTCCTCAAATCCTACTGCCCTTCCTGCACGAGAACCACAAATCATACCAGAGGATCAACAAAACTAATCATCGTCCCTACTAAAGTATCACTACAAAATGTAGTACCGGGAAAAGAGATGCTGACATTAAATTCACCATAAAGTGATAATCAAACTCTCTCGACTAACTGGACTGACGTTATTTTAAGAGGTAGAAAAGTAAGCAAGAAACAGCACGTCTCAATAGACATCTACAAAACCAATCGTGTTTATCATCTGTAAATACATGACAGGCCAAAAAAGTCAGCCAACCATTACCTGCTAGTGCCGACATCTTTGCAAGATGCAACAGCCTCCGTCGGTGGTTGATATTAGGAGGTGCAGACTTTTGGGAGAAGGCCAAGGTATGCAAAGTGCCAGCTGCTCTAGAGAATCTGTGCAGGAATAGCTGATGCAACCACAAAAGCAGAGGGTGTTGCTCGAGGTACGATGCAACCTCCTCGCCAAATTCTTCCCCAAAACGAAGGAGACGGGCATACTGGCCTTGTTGATAGCAGTGATCAAACACAAAGCGACTAAAGCGACCTTCTTTAAGCCCCATGCTTTCTTTCTGTTCAATACAAACTGAAAGAATTAGTACGAGCACAGCTCTTTGAAGCTACCTAATAGAAGAGGTAATAAAAAACTAGAACAAAACAGCACGAACACAAACAGAAATTTGGACAGGCAGACGCACATTCAGGTGAATGGAGCAAGCTAGGATACTAACACACCATGAGGGTACGCAAGCGTTTATGGTCATCAAGGTCAATGCACATTTGAAGGAGGCTGGCAAAGGCCGCATGGCGTCGAGCCAGAGCTATAAGTGGTTCATACAACTTCTGCAAGATACTTAATCTTTGCTGCTCGGCATTTTCGCCTCTTCCAGCTTTCTACAATGGCGGCAAACCACGATAACGGTCAGTAAAACTGAATAGCTTTCATTCTAAACGAGATACAATATTATGCCACAGAAGCCCCAACCTGAAGGAACACAATAGTTTTGATTAATTTGTGGGCATGTGACAACCTGCGTTGCAACTTGGAGAGCATGTTGTTGAAGCGTACTAAGGAGGAGATCCCTCCGAGTCCAATACTCCATCTGCAATCCCCTATACTCTTCTTCCCGCTCGACTTTGGCAGTGATAGCACCAGCGTAGCCTTCCAATAGAAAATCTGCCGTCTCTTCCACCTGCCGCATCACCTCTGCAGTCAAGGTTGGTTCACTCATGTCTCCTTCCACCTTGAGTTCCAGGAGCATAGTCGCTATCTTCCACAACCCAGAGCGAATGTTCTGTTTGCAGTACCAAGGGGTGATGCCCTCTGGTGAAGGATACCATGCATGATGTGCATGCCGATACGCTATAGCAACTTGGAGTATAGAGCTACAGGCATGAGCAAGCTCACATGCACGCTCAATCTGGACTCTAACAGCCTGGTCACGTTGCACTAGGAAAGCAGCATGCTGTTGAATGGACACAAAAAAATCTTCTAGCCCAGACACTCTGGTGTAGAAGACCTCCACTTTGTCACGGTCCATAAGAACCACATTATTCCTTCGCGCCTTGTCTCCTACAAGCTGCACCAAGTCCCATAAGGCTCCACTCATGTCTCCAGCATTATTATACTGCGAGAGCATTGTAGGAGATGTGGGCTTTGGCAGTGCACGAGTATTGTTCAACTCTCTTAGGGCTACCATGCTTGCCAGCTTCTCCCCATGCTCCAGGATTTCATTAATGGACATTCCTGAAGAGCAACAATCATCTGCCTCAATATTGGCGCAATAGGGTTATTACAAAACTGAAACTGAAAATTCTATCAAAGCCAGTGAAGTAAGCGCCAACTCGACTAGTAGAAACCAGTCCCAGCTAAAAGAAGTAACCATACCATGCTTTGTACATTAAGTTCAGCCACTCAGGTCCCTCAATTGAAGGTGACAATCAAAAACAGCAACAACAGCATACAACTAGAACGTACTCTGATTGTTCTGAAGCTCCTCGTGGCACTTCGAGACTGCAAGAAAATTCAGATACTGCTGGTGTCTTTTCTGTTTCTCAGCAAGTTGCGAAGACACAGTCGCAATAATAGCCAACCCAGATCCACCTCCAGAGGCCCAATGCTTTGCAAATGTATCAACTAGGGCACGACTGGTCCGTGCAAAGGCATTCTTATCACCGTCCCTTTCAAAGGCTCCCGCACGCTGCAACTTCTCAAATGCTTCATGCGCTTGTCCAGAGCTCAGGAACTGCTGAAATAATCGTCCCACTATAGCTTCTGTTTCTTCATCCTGCGAAGACCGTGAGACTACAGCACGGTCCATGTTTTTGGCTACAGATGGGCATCCCAACATACGCAAAATAACATATTAGCGATGGCATTCTTGAATGACATGTTAACAAATACAGCGAGAGTTTCAAATAGCAAACTTGGAAGTGGAAGTGTTATAGTCTTAAACAAAACTTTGAACGGACAAGCTTTAGTGCAATACAAATAGCAGATAGTAGTACCAAAGATCACGGAAAAGTGTAGAACACAGCATCATACCAGCCTCTGAGTTTGATCGCTGCAACGACAAGGCTTCACCAGATACATCTTGGGAACGTTCCTCATTCTCGATCTCCCGTTTCCCACTTTCATGATGTGAAAGATTCCTCTCGGAGGGCTCCACCTTTCCAGCCAAAACCACCGAAGCTGGAATGGCCCAAACACCAGCCTTCTCAGTAAGGACGGACCAAGCGCCTCCATCATCAGCAGGAACTACAGACGCATCCAAGACTTTCCCGGCTCCACAAGCTATTTCAAACTTGTACAACTGGACGGCACCACTTTGACCTACATGAGCGATCGTGGCTGTCCCATCTTCAGCAAGAATGACAACAGATCTTGCTGGCTTCCCTCCTGCCCGCAAACGCATTGAGTATAAGAACGATTCATCCTCTACTTGAGCCTTGGGTAGGATGACTACTGGAGGGGCTTTGCGTCTCACCTCCCCCTTACCCGAACAACTAAAATAATGTAGAGCATACTGCAAATAAGTCGAGCTGGTTGCACTGTCATTGCTAAAAGACGCCACCAACATAATGAACTCCTTCCCTGAATCATCGACCTGTAAGTCGAGCAGCCACACTTGTTTCTGTCCCGCAAAATCCACCATGACATCCTTGTTATTTGAAATTTCAAAAGTCCAAGACTTGGATACCTTCCCTCTTGGAGTGAGTTCTACTTCCCAGCATTCAATACTTTGTGCTGTCAACAGCAACAACTCACGAGACGCTCTCTGAGGTGGTGAGCGCCAAACAATTCTCCTCACACTGCTGGTATCTGCCACGAAGATGCTGTATCCAACTTCGGCTACGGTCACATCACGAACTATCTTCTCACGCAATATACCCCCAGCACTACAATCGAATCTCCAGAGCTCTCCATCAGATCGGCTCACTATGGTAACACATATGCCTGCCACGTCTGTTGCTGATGCTTGGATAGAAGTCACTCCTGGGGTACCTGGACTCGTCGCTGTCCAGCTGCCAGACACCCTGCGGCTGCTTCGCCTATCATCATCAAAAGAAGACACCATTGCCGTGTCGTCGGATTCTATGCTGGTGATTACTGGTTTATTCCCATTGGTGAATGCATCAGGCCAGAAAAGCAGCACTAGCGATTTGCTGGAGCACATAATCACACTCACCGCATTACAACCTTGGTAGTGATCTCCTAAGTTCTCATCCGTCCAATGCGGCACTAGACTTACAAGCCACGTCTCTTCTATGCTCAGCATTCCCAAGACATGCTGTGGCATGTTCAAGGCACAGCTCTGGCTACTGCGAAGGTGATTCCAAACATATAGCTGGTTTCCTTGCAGAACCCAGGACAGCCCACTTCTTCCATCCATGCCACCTTGTAATCCAGCTGCTTCTGTAGGAGAGATCACCAATTAGAACATAAGCAAGACATATAAAGGTCCCCATAAACTCGATAATTAATTAAGAGAGCCTTTCAGCAATATGAAAATGAAAATGTTGTAAGAGAAAACACTAGATTTTGTTACCACCTGTAGCGAGCGTCGCATCGCTATGAGAAACGCGCAGCTGCTGAGGTAAGTCAGAAATAAACACTGGCTGATTGCCATTAGCAGCAGTGCCTTTGTCAGTATTTCGAACAGCAACGCTTGCCCTGCGAGCATGCAAAATACCTGTAAATATCATTACCTCCAGAACACACTGCACGACCTGATTGAAAGAAATCTCTTGTCACGATAGGCATTAAGCACTACCTGGATCGCCCCCGATCCGATGGGTTCAATTGGTTCCTACACCAGCAGAGAACTCGAACACGAATCTATTCAAATGCACACGCAGCCAAACAGTGTGACCCATCGCTACAATCCAATACCAATACCTGGCGACATTTGGAGCAGGAGCGGGCCACGGTGACAACGAGGACCGCGACGGGGCAACCGAGGATGGCACCAGTGAAGTAGGCGTCCCGCCCACCTCGGCTCCGCCAAAGCCTTCCCGCTCCCTCTCGCGCACTCGACTGGCCAGCTTCCTGGGACGCCCCGGAGTAAACATTGTGTCACTTTCTCGCAAAACCAATACCGAGTGCTCTATCGCCACACAATCAATCCAGAACTGCAACAGCCGCCTGCCAGGTCCACGTCTAGTCCACCATCTCCGTCGTCGTCGTCACCACGACGCAAGGAGGACGCATTGCGCAAAGAACGCAAATCGCAATAAACCCTAACAACAGGCAAGGAAGGTTTTGAATATATCGGACTGATCAAACGAAGCAGCCTGGGTTTAACCCCTAAATGCCCAAGGCCTGTTTTGAGCTTCTTGAAATTTGCTTTAAATTGAATAAAAAGAAATTATTTTGATAAGTTGTATCAATTTTTTTGAATCGTAACTGTACAGATTCAAACTAGACATGTTAGAGATCACATAGGAAAAGAAAATCAAAGAATATTACTTATGAATTGAAAGATTATAATGTTTGATTATGAAGGTGTTAAAACTATGAAAATCTTTTAGGTCTCTTTTTGCATGTCAAATCTAAAAAATTGATCACCAAAAAATATGAGGTTGAAGGGCCTAACATGCATAAACCCAATCAATTTATGGCTTCTCAAAGTCTACTCTACAATTTTTTAAATGAATTTCTAATGTGATTTTTTCTCCAAGATCTAGTGTATTTGAGGTTCATTTTCAAGAGCCCTCAACACTATGGAAAGTCAAGATTACTATGGACACCCTTGCACAAAATCTTAAATAGAAAAATCACAGTCAATCATTTTCAAAATTGGATTTTTGACGCTAAAACTAGACTTCAAAAAGAATTTGTCAAAAATATAAACTACTAAAAATAACAAACGGGTTAGATTTTATTTAACTTTAAAGTATTGTTGACACCAAAATTTGGTGCCTTGGAAATTTAGGGGTTAACACTTTAAGGCCCGTGCTGGTTTACAAAGTAAGAAAAAAAATATAAACTACTAAAAATAGCAAACAGTTTAGGTTTTATTTAACTTTAAAATATTGTTGACACGAGAATTTGGTGCCTTGAAAATTTAGGGATTAACACTTTAAGGCCCTTGCTGGTTTACAAAGTAAAAAAAGAAAAAACTCACAGAGTATGTGAGAGGAATTGGAAGGGAGTTAGGGAATAGAGGTCTCTAATTTTTGTGATGGAGAATAAATTGGAGCAATCTGATTTGGAAAATACAATTGCATGCAACATGTATTTGCAATTATACACAGCTATGTTTGCCAATCTTTGTATAGTATATGGAAATACAAAGAAAGCATTGCTAAAGATGAGTCCCTTTTGTATCTTAAACATTTGGGGGTGGGGGAGGTGGGGAGGGGAGCAAATACAAAGATGGCATAAATAGATAGGCAATTTCTGAAAAGAAGGTTGCCATGAAGAAATATGGCATACAATACCATGTATAGACAAGCAATGTTTTTAGTACTTTCAGGTATAATAGTTAGCAATATGTTTTTTTGAGTTTTTTTTCCATCTTCTATTGTTGATGTTGTCTCCAACTACCCCTCTATAGGTGTTAATTAGTCATGATGAAACACAAATGAGTTGGTATCAATATTGAGTAAAAGAATTTGTATATGCCCATGTCAAGTGTTTTTCATATTACGCATGTAATTTCACACATAAAAGGTGTATTTTTTAGAGTTGATTGCTCTGTGTGAATCATGAAAGCAATATTTGCCAAATCCAAAGGTCCAAAAGTGAATTTTTAGAAGGCCAAAGTGGTGGTTTTTTTAGTTTTTTAGAGGTTCATAGTCAATTTATGTGCCTCTTACCTTAATTTTTTAAGGCCCAAGTTTGTTTTGGTAAGAGCAAAAATATAGACAAAATTTTCAGCAAATGTGGGATTATTGAGGATAGACTAAAGTTGAGGTGGAAGAAGAAACTATATCAAATTGGAGAATGAGTAATAGACAATGGGTTTGCAAAAAATTAGAATGCTCTACCATTTGGATTGCAAGAATTTAAGGATTCTTGATAGTATATACAATATTGTTAACATCAATGTATCAAAAATTGCAAATATAAGCTTGGAGTACTAGCAACCTCAATCATAAAAAATTTGAACAATCTCTAAGTTTCATACTTTCTTTGAACTCTTGATCATTATGCTCTTTATGTGAAGCTTTATTTAATGTCACTATGATATGTATTACCAAAGATATAACAACTTAATTTTATTTCACTCTCAAAGAAGTAAACGCAAACATAGCTTTTATACCAGACTTGCATTTCTACCATCATACTACTTAAATCATAAGTCCCTTTGTAATATCACAAATGCCATCATTAATACTAGGGGCTTGTGCTTGCTATGCTACGCATTCATTGTATCACATATTAGTAAAAATTTGACATATTTGAATAGAATGTATGATAATGATTTTGATAAGTCTTTAAAATAATTATTTTAATTATTTTATAAAAACATTTTCAACCATGCATGCATAGAAATCATATTTTCAGAGGATGTGATATTACTGAAATAGAGTAGTTCACAATCACCTTTATAATATCACATTTTACAAAGGGTGATATTATAGAAATAATATAGTTGTTGCAATTGAGGTGATATTAAAGAGGATCAATATGGTGATATTATAAAGGTAGCAATTCCATTGCTTTTTCTTGGTTTTATACTTCTTTTGCATTTCTATGATTTTGTGCTTTTGTGAGCTTTGATTTCAATTTTCTATTGTTACTACCAAATGATTTGAGAAATTTATTAGATTAAACCGATTTTCGATTTCACAACAATTAAATTGTTCACAAAGTTTTTGAGATTTACAAGTTTTTCTTTTAAATTCTTCTATTTGGGTTGCCATTGTTTGTAACACTTGAGTCAAATTTCTAATGCATTTTAATGTATGTGTATCTTTTACCGTATTCATCATTGCATGTATTTCATTCATCATTCATTAAATTTCTATTGTTTAAATCAATATATGCTTATCTATAAAAAAAAATTATACAAAGATTTTAGTCATTTTTATTTGAAGATTTATTGAAATTCTTGCTCTGCATTCTATCTTAAACATAAAAATTCTAATGAAATTCTAATGGTGAATGCGTAGCATAGCAAGCGCCAACCGCTAGTATTCCAAAACATTTGAAGCATCCTATTTTTTAAAATGAGGTTAGAAAGGATATTGCTTTGGAAGCAATGAGAGAAAAAATAATACAAAAAATTGGTTTTAGAACTCAGATTTTCAAATAATTCTAAGAACATTGGATATTTCTTGCTTACTCAAATACCATGGTTGCTAGCATGTGAGCCCAGGATCTTGAGCCCATGAGCCTAAGCTCCTATGTTATAGGTACCTATATTATTGGTATTTATGTTATAGATACCTATGTTATAAATACCTTCTATGGTTATAGGATATTTATATTACAAATGTTTATGTTATTGGTACCTTCCATGGTTATAGGATATTTATATTATAAGTGTCTACATTATAGGTACCTTCCATAGTTATAGGATATTTATATTATAAGTATCTATGTTATAAGCACCTTCTATAATTATAGGGTACTTATGTTATAGGTCATGTATGCTATATGCACCTTTAATAGTTATAGGATACCTACCTACACTTGGGTTCAAGGTTCGTAGACTTGCATTTCTAAGCTCACATCCTAATAGGTCATGTATGCTATATGCACCTTTAATAGTTATAGGATACCTACCTACACCTGGGTTCAAGGTTCGTAGACTTGCATTTGTTATATTTGCGTAATTCAAATCCCACAACAAAATACTTTGGTTGAATTCTTAATATGTTTTGGGCCATACAAAATAAATGCTAGAAAATATCACAACCATCACGTAAAGCACTTCTTTACACTCTAAGTATACTAAGATCTTTTTTCATACAAGGTTTAGGGGAAACAAATTGAATTGTTTATAGGGACTTCTATTTAGAGCAAAACCACCCTCACAATTAAAGGATGAACACAATATATCAAGCTAGTGTCATACCATCAAATATACAATATAAAACGCTTCTATTGAACAAAAGTATTGTCTACTCATTTGTACAACTATAAAAGCATACAAGCATGCAAGGTGTAGAGATTTAGGATTCCATATAGATCAATTGTGATCCACTACCATAGTAAATTGTATTTATAAACACAAGCCTACACATTTACAAAAATATGATAAAATTCACAAAGCCAAGTGATGGATTAGAATGCATTCCATGTATTGTTCATATTTATAGAAAGAAGACAAAGACAAGTGATGGGTTAAAAACATCCCATGTATTGTGCAAAGCATTCTAGTTGCAACAATCCATTTTTTTAAACCCCATAACAATATTCCACGTGCTCTACCTTGAGTCCTTGTGGTATATCTAGAATTTAAAGTCCTCATCCTATTAACTCTACTATTCCTACTAACTCTATTAAACAATATGTTTTAGACTAAATAATACATTCAATAATGTGTAAATTTAAAAAAAAATAGAAATATACTACAATGATACTTATCTTTCACCTAGGTCATGAATTAAGAAATCCAAGGATGCATGCAATTCTAAGAGAATTCTAAAATTTATACAAATAGAAATACGTGGATGCTAACTTTTAACTAGCATAGTTTTCTAAGCAAATGCCAATGAACTCCCCAACTTCTACATTTAAAAGGGACTAGATCATCTATAAATAAAAAATTTCAAAAAAAATTGATGTTCCTTCTACAAATATTTAAATCATGTTTCTCTATAATATGTTTTGAATTAATTAAAATGAAAAAAAATTATTGTCATATATCCCCATTTTCCATATGTCCTTGAAGAGGCTCAATTTATATACCAAAAATTAACAAACTTATGAGGGCTTCTCACAATATCCCAAATTTCAACTTTCCAAATTCCAATTCAAGACAAAATCCCATTTGGGGGGGGGGGGGTATAGATGGTAAATAAAAAATATCAAATGTGGGACTTGGGACTTCATAGTATGAAGTACAAAGTCTTAAATCTAAATCCCAGTTTGTTTGATATATAAAATTATGTAGCAATTCAATGTACCCAAATGGGTCAAAATTCATTTTGAGGATACTTTTAGCATCAAATTTGTATTATTTATCCATGGAAATTTTTTTGGTCTACTAGGATGCTATTATATGGTGTTTTTCTTATTCTTTTATATTCAAATAAGTTGTTGGAAATTAATTGGAGGTTGAGTTGGGTTTCTATTTTTGGTAGGCCCAATTCAACTTCCAAGTGCCACTTTTTTGGCACACTAACTTTCAAAAAGTATTGACATGGAAGCATTTTGGAGCAATGTAGGACTTCAAATTTAGGACATAGTGTGAAGTGGCCTTAAAAAAATGATAAGGTGGAATGGTTTAAATTAGGAGGGTTGAGCTATCTCAAGATATCTTGGACATTTTTATTAGAGTTTTTATAAATTCATCATCATGCCACATTTGACCTACTTAAAAGACTTCTAAATTCACTTGGATAATGCAAAACTAATTCATAGTACAATCATTCGATAATCAAGCACTACATGTTGAAAAGAAGTACCAAAATGGTGGGTTTATAGAAGGATACTTTTTCAATGACTTCTAACAGATTCCTTTAGTAATTGTCATTGTGACTTTTTAATATTTATGGTCCTTCTTTAGGTTACCAATCTATTGGAAATAACATGGAAATACAAGGTTTGGCAACCACAATACAGATTTAATACAAAATATGCTATTGTTTTATAAATATTGAATCTTTTCCTTCAATTATACAAAGCATTGTAGGTGCTTCACATTCCATTGATTGGAACATACAAGATGCATTGTTTATAAAGATATATCTAATGTAAATTTGATACTACAACACCTAGTTAGAAATGCAATATTCCTTTGTGGCACTCTCCTTTTTGAAGGATTGTATGCTATAGTGACTATCCACCCCATCCCTCTTAAAAGTAGCGCCAAACACGAAGAGCCCTTGCACATTAGAACATGGTAGCACTTACTCCAACCACCTTTTCCCACTTCTTTCCAAATATTTTACAATGACAATCTACCATAGCCCTCTATAAACATCCTTATCTTCTACAAAGAAGTGTATTTTTCAAATCTAACTTTGTCAAATGATTCCCCACTGAAAAATCAGTAACCTCATGTCATCATCCTCTCAAATTGCTAGTTCTTTGTAATTCAAAAATCTTAGAAACCATTCTCATTATTCAATATGGTAGGACTTTAGGAGGTCGAAAAACCAATGGGCTCTTAATGGATCCCTTACAATGAAAACACCCATTCCTGTCCTGTACCCAATTTCATCATGATGTACCAAGGGTGCACATATTTTTAGAATGTACTCCATTGATACATCATGACAGAATTGGGTGGTACAATTTCATCATGATGTACCAAGGGTGCACATATTTTTAGAATGTACTCCATTGATACATCATGACAGAATTGGGTACATGGATGGGAATGGGTGTCTTCACGTTAACTAGGAATAAGTGATATGTTCCTTGAAATAGTCATTGATGAGATAGGTAGGCTTAACCCCTCAATCCTTTTTTGAATCTTTGCACCTTTTTGCAAAAATCTTTGTCCAAAAATATCATTTACCAAAATTTCATGAAATTGGTTATTGAGGAAGGTTGTCTTTTCAAGATTCAAGTGTTACATTGGATGAATGAGAAATCAATTGTATGGAACAGTGCTTGCAAATTCGTCCAAATTGTGAACGTTGGAGGCGTTTAAGGGTTAAAGGGACGGTTTATGGATCCTACGTTACACGTGTTTCAGTCAGTCGCACCCGTCACAGAACTATGTCAAAGTCATCTTGTAGGACTCCAGGGCAGTCAGACTAACGAGGTCAAAATATTCAAGAGTGCTCAGATAGAACATATCGAGATTAAATTTGCTCATCCAATATCACAATCTGTAGGAAACGTCCATTCCAAATTCTGAACAGAACCTCGTCTACTCGGGACTTCTATTTGCTCTGAAATCACAAGCAGCATGCCTTCCAATGAATACCACAAGCAATTCTATTGAGCGTATTTACTTCAAAAAATTTGCCTATCAAACAGCTTGAGTGCTCTCACAGGTCTTGGCCTGGCAGGTGCTTTTCAGTATTAGCACTTCGTTCAACAGAATGTGCGAGGTTGACCACTTCAACAGCAACAGTTTCTTGATTCTCTAGGAGGCAGCACCAGAGTTTTCATGTAGTAACACGTACTCACGGCTGCAAATTGAAAACCAAAGTATCAGTGTGTTCACCAAGTGTTTCAGAATTCGTCACTAGAACACAACCACCAATACCACATTACCAGAAGACGATTTTAGACGAGGCAAGCAAGCAGTTTATTCAACACAGAAATTTAGACACAAAGATAACGTATCGAGTGATTCAGTAGTACAATATTAAACTTGGATGATGTACGAGCTTCACGAACCTGCTATTTCCAAATTTTAAGGTATCCTTTTCTCTGAGTTCATAATATCGCTGAGCTTGAATGCGAGTACTCTGTAGAAAATCCATACCATCGCAAAAAATTGTAAAGCATACTCAATTTACCTTGGCAGACATGAATTCATTTCAAGGGCTTCAAATTCATGGAGATATATCCAACGAGGATCCATTAGACGCAAGAAATCCATACCATAAACCAACCAGTGACTATACTTACGTTCAAGAAGGTTCCATTCGTGCTTCCGAGATCCATAATATAAGGCCTATCAACACACGAGAAGAACTCATGATCAGTTTTCACGAAGAATATCTGAGCTGCAGGCAGATCACTCAGCAACATGTATTAGACAATTGGGAAAGCTCCATGACGGACACCCAATAAAATATGAAAAGTAATTTATCCATCATTATTACGAATCCAGTAAGTCAAGATTCTACTACGTGTTTTCGACTCTGACACTGTGATCTGCTTATAGCACTTAAAGTCCAGTAGATAATAAAGTAAATTAAGAGAGGAAGGGTATTGGGGGACTACAAACAATGTATTATAAGTACAAAAAAGTGATATTACATGCACTACAACCCATTAAAGAATCACGCTGTATAAGCCCAGTAAGCTTAATACTGGAATGATGGACGGAAACTACTGAAAATTAGAATCCACAACTTCTGTAGTAAACGTGTTTTGCTGTCGCTTAACGCGTAAGCGCTCCGACATCCATATTCTGAATGATGAACAGAGCGCTTCCGTCGAATGTTTTGCCCAAAATAACTTCTCATTCATGCAAAGCAATACTTGAAATTCTAAAGAAAACCTCCCCTTATGACCAATTTGACGAAATTGAGCTAAGTAATATAAGTAATATAAGTAATACAGTTGTAAGAAGATACAGGCAAAAAGGTCCAAATTATTATTATTTTTAAATCAGGCGATACGGGTTAAACAACCAAGACCATAGTGGACTTGTGAAGAGAGAGCCTGGGCTAACCCATTGGATGACCCATGGCTAAAGCATAAAGCAAGCATAAGATTGAAATCTATTTACTTTAAACGTAAGCAGTGTAACATCTATGACTAGTACGTTCGAGAAAACAAGTAAACCAAGAACCAGACTCTATAAAGTCTTTGATTTACCAAACGAAAAAATTTCTAATTTCCATGGCCAAGAAAAAAGCAACACAACATCCCTTACCTCACTTTATTCTGCATCATACCGTCGGTGCCCTCTATCTCAGTCAACCTATATCCAAGCCCAAGAAACCAAATAATCAGGGATACCTTCGACTCTGAAATTCACAAACGATACAGGTTCAGCACTTACTACAATACATTTAGAGAGAGGTAATCATAAGTGTACAGAGAAATTGCATTCGGACATCAATTCGGTTACTAATTCTCCCAACAATAATAAGGGTTTGTTGCCCACGCCTTTTATGTTGGCATGCGGAAGAGAGAAACAGTATACCGGTACGTTAGTACACTGTATACCTAGAGAATAAGTAACCAATTACGAGCTAGCACACAGTTAACTGTTCTCAAGTGATTTATAGAGAGAAGATTATAAAAGTGGCTGGCTGCAAATGCCACTACCGAAGGAAAACGAAGTGTCTTTGAAAATAATGACGTCATCACAAATCCAAGCGAAACAACATGACGCAGGTAGATTGGGGGTACAAGCTCTAGGTGAGGGTACATATAAAATGAAACCAAAGATTCACAACTACACTATTCAAATACGCATAGGAAGGCACAAACAAAGAACCACGTAGAGGAGTACTGAATACCGGTACTGTATTACGGCATGTTGCTTGCTGCAGGACGGGTGGTCAGTAGGTACATCTGCCACTTTGCGCTCTCGTCCAAACAAATAGCAGGTTTGACGATGGATGTAAAGCGGCTCTGCAAGCGAATCAAACTTCTACTTTCTTAAAGTGCTCCCGCTCAATAGAGGCTTTGTAATATACGCTTAAAAACAGAAGCCAGAAGGAGGAAAAAATCTAATCAATACAATTACAGTAGAAATGTGTGCAGCGTTGTAAATGCCTGCCAAAGAAGGATTAAAAGCACACCATTCAAAGGCTCTCCATCCTTGAAAACATACAAACGCCACCTTGTCGTTGGCTTACGAGCCTCTGGAGGCTCCACGAATGCAAGCGTTACACCTAAAAAGCCCATAAGTATGCCACAATCAACATACAATAAACGTACGAGAGAGAAGCCCAGAAACTTTCACACTAATAGTCAAGCAGAAGTGAAAACTACCTACAGGCCCTTTAGGCAAAACGAGTTGGGACTTTTCTTAAAATCCAAGTTGGATCTCACCTCGCACTTTGTTTGTCTCCGCAGCAAGCTTTCCCGAGTACTCAAAAGTAGGTTGAGCCTAAATCAGACAGCAAATCAAAGTCACTGAGGAAACATAGTACAATACTCCAAGCACCCTTACATCATCTCTTATGGCATTTGACCCTCCCCGGAAGAGAAAGACCTAGCACGACTTCTTCACGATATCTTCCTCTCGTTTTCTACAAGATAAAATAGAGATTCACACAGGTACTGCCCTACAGTATCCAGGCAGTTGGGTGCAATGCACAAGGAAAAAAGTCACGATGCTTCAACACTTCGAATCCATGAACAACGATTTATAATTACCTTTTCTTTTTGTTTCGCTTCCAAGGCAGCCTTTGCAGCTTCCATTTTGCCCACAGCGTCATCATCACTGTCAACATGTCGAGTTCAAGTCGTAACTCAGTCCACTTTGACCGCTTTCTCGCAATAAGCCGAGATCACCGGTTGCAATTAAAAGACAAGGAGAGTAGAATTTGACAAGAGGGACAGACCTTTGATTTCTTGCAACCTCCGCAACGTTCTACATGCGCGCCAAACAACAAACTATCAGAAAATGGCCAATGCCACTCGATGTAGAAAAGCAAAAACAAATCTCAGGTCTCAAAATCTGTCTAGCTCAATCACGACTACTTTTTAAGCTATTCAAATATCTCCCACATGTCAAAATTGAAAATGAAGGTGTGCATTATATCATCTTATGATCATTACGACATTGGAATTGATGATGCATATCACCACATTTCGATTGCGGCAATGTCAAAGGACGAATATAACAACATTAATGCTAAACAATGGAATAGATCTCTCTTTGACGCAATGCTACATGCACCAAAACAGCTTGTTTAAGATTCTTGCAGGCAAATGTAAAACCGACCCTAATTGAAAAAACAAAGGCCCGATTCTAGTTCTAGGATAAAATTTCAGAAATCTCTTTTACAAAGAAGGGCAAGAATAATAAGGAGTGGATTTCACCAGACACCTCATTCGCAGCAGCGTCAGCTACTTGGTGAGGGCTCATCGTCATATCTCGACCAGAATCCGTACCCCTCGTAGGCCGACTTCCTCTTTCCCTTTCCGGCTCCGCTCTTGGTGATCTCGACCTGGAACGTTTCCCAGGCCTTGTCTCCGCATCACCATGTCGATCTCTTCTGTGGTGCCGCCCATTCCCATCCCGTTCCCTGCTCCCTCCTCGCTCATATTTGTCTCTGCTCACTCCCCGAAGTTTCTCCTTCTCTCTCCCCGCATCCCAGCTCCTTCCTCTCTCTCTCCCTCTTTCTCTCTCCCTCTCACGGCTCCGTTCTCTACCGCGGTCTCTATCTCGAGACTTATACCTATCCCTGTCTTTCTCCCTCTCTCTGTCCCTATCGACCTCATAATCTCTCCCCCTCCCTCTCCCTCTCTCAAAGTCCCTCTCGTGTCGGCTTCGAGACATATAGAACCCCAAACCCTAACACTTCAATGGGATGCAGGGAAAACAATATAAACCGAAATACGAACGCGAATTCCAACCAAGAATTTTAACGTGGATAAAAGATCAGTGAGCAATTTCAAACGACAATGCGGTACATGAGCAAAGTGACGATGCAATTAGGTTTCGGAGCGCAAAGCATGCAGCAAACTGTCGGGGGAGAGAACCAAAAAGCTCGTTATGCGCGTTCAGACGGCGGGGAACGACCTAGGTTTCCGCCTCTGTCTACTACTAAGTTATTCCCCATTTGATTTTCACAGTATTTACTTCGCGTTATTTACAGTACCCCCGGGGTACATTATTAACGTGTCCCTTTTACTCCCCAAAAGGGGAAGCCCCAGAAACAAGTATTATTATAATAAGTGTGACATAGCTATGAACAGAAAAATTGAAGGACCAAGGCAGACTTAGGTTCCTCCATCAAGCCAAGAGATGCCTGGGATTATAATGTAATGCTCTCCCATGCATGGGGGGGAATTATCCTTCCTTTGATAAGGAAGGATTCCCTTCATTTAACAATGTTAGGCTATGGGAGGGTCAAAGTCGGCATAAATTAAGTTAATAAAAGAGTCACAAGCCATCTAGTGATTGGTGCAAGGTGATGTGAACGTTTCAAAATCTGATATGGGAATTTGTTCATGGCACCTCTTTATTGAAAATGACCTTCAGTGATTGTAGTATATGAAGACTAAATGTATATTAATCTTTGGAGGATGCAACCATTACAAAAAATCTGAGCCATGGAGAGGGTTGTTAAGAAGATTTGTTCAATGTTCTTAGTATTTTCTACAAAAAGAATATTCCCCTATACCCGCTCAATTTGGTAGGCGGGCAATGCAGGATCAGGCTGAAGAATGGACGGTGTAGATGGAATCATAAATTTGACTATTACAAGTTAACCACATAACCTGTCAACCACATGTGGCACAGACCTCATAGTTGTACAGTTTCTTCAACTGCAAAATCCTATACAAAGAACTCCATAAACCCCATCGCAAAGTTCAATGGAGCAAAGGATTCAGGGTTTTTCGAATTTCAAAGTCAACACTTCTTGTGACTTGGCATTCCTTCGAACGACCATGTGTCATCCGAAATTGTGCTGGCACCAGTAGTGTCAACACAGATTTTGGAAAATGTGCACAAGCAACTAGAGGGCAGGCACTTGAAATCATTCCAACCGCCCCAAATTAATAGCCCTCCCATGGCCTCGTTTTTTTTGTAATGCCCCCATAATCAAGGTAGTCACAAAAATGTTTGGATTATTAGACTAATAGGTGCATTCTTTGTTGCTATAGTGAATATGCATGTCATCCATTAGCCAAGTTTTTGCCTGAGCATTCTTTCAAGGTTAACCCCTAAACACCCCAAGGGACCAAAAGTGTCCTTACATAGTTTAACCCTCAAAGGAGAAGATCCATTGCAAAATAGTCAAACATTTACTTCTATTATGAAATTTTCGGATCACTTAAGTATATATTGTACTAGATATGAATTTTTTGTATAATTCTCCAAATGTTTTGTGCACTTACAAAAACTACCAAAACTAATTGAGAAATTAGATTTTTTTCAATAGATTTTGGAAATCTTGAGGTACAAGTAACACACTTGTTTAAAATAATTTTTCAAATGAACTTTATATTTTTTTCAAACTTCCCTCAATTTATTGGTGAAAAAAGCTTTTAAACAAAACTTCAAAATTTTCAAGATTCTTTAGTAAGTGAAATGAGAATTCTTTTTGGAATTTTGTGAAAAAAATATCATGGATTTCAAAATTTTATTGACTAAAATATTATTTATTGAAATATAACTCTAATTATTTATATTTTATAATATATTGAAAGATCTTCAAAAATTTGAGGAAAATTTGAAAAGTATATCAAACATTTTTTATACATAACAATTCATTCAATAAAATATTAAATTTTGTTAATGCTTTTCATAAAATTCCAAAAAGAATTCTCATTCCACTTATTAGGAATCTTGAAGATTTTCTATTTGAATGTGTTAAAAGAATATTTTTTTTCACCAATAAATTTGAGTTAAATTTTAAAAATATATTAATCTTATTTAAAGATTTTGAAAATCATTTTATACATGTGTATTACTAATACCTCAACACAATCTAAATTTTGTTGAAAAAAAATCTAATTTCTCAATTAGTTATGGCAATTTTTCTAAGTGAACAAAATATTTTGGAAGCCATTGTAAATGATTCTAATTGTATTTGATGAAGATCTAGAAAGATAATTTGAAGTAAAGACCTATAAATTATTTCTAACCATCAAGTTTGATTTAATTGAAAACTTTTTAAAAGGTAAGCTTTCAATTTTTTAATCTTTAATCCCTAAGTACCTAAGCATTTGATCAAAACAAGACTAGGATGTAATTAGATACATTTTGGGGGCCTTATTTCTACTTCGTATATAAAGAAGGATTCTAGTGAAGGATTGTAATTTGTTTGTTTGTACCTTTGAATTTAAAAAAATCATTTAAAAAAATTTACTACATATTTGTAAAAGAAATCCTATCCATATCAATTAAAAATATAATTCATACTGATATGTTTGTAGAAAAATATCAGATTGATAATGTGCTTAGATTGTACATATAGGTACATCCTTTTATTCAATAAAAATGACAAAATTTTGAATTCATAACAAACAAATGAACACTATAAACACCCATTGAGTATTTTCTTAAATCTCATGGTTTTAGCCAATCATTTGAATATTCAAGTTCAAAACAAATTATCTTTTTATTGATAACTAGTGGTTGGCGCTTGCTATGCTACACATTCACTGTTAGAATTTCATAAGAATTTTTATGTATTAGATAGAATGCAAAGCAAGAATTTCAAAAAATCTTTAGATAAAAATTACTAAAATCTTCATGTAATTTATTTAATAAATAAACATATACTGAAATAAATAATAGAAATTTAATGAATGATGAATGAAATACATGCAATGATGAATACAGTAAAAGATACACATACATTAGAATGCATTAGAAATTTGATTCAATTGTTACAAACAATGACAACCCAAATAGAAGAATTTAAAGGAAAAATTTGTAAATCTCAAAAGCTTCGTGAACAATTTAATTGTTGTGAAATCCAAAATCGGTTTAATTTAATAAATTTCTCAAAATCATTTGGTAGTAGCAATAGAAAATTGAAATCATGAAAGTTCAAAGCTCACCAAAGCACAAAATCATAGAAATGCAAAAGAAGTATAAAGCCAAGAAAAAGCAATGGAATCGCTACCTCTATAATATCATCCTATAGGTCCTCTTTAATATCACCTTAATTGCAACAACTATATTATTTTTATAATATCACCCTTTGTAAAAAGTGATATTACAGAGGTGATTGTGAACTACTACTCTATTTCTATAATATCACATTGTATGAAAATATGATTTTTATGTATGCATTATTGAAAATATTTTTATAAAATAATTAAAATAATTATTTTAAAGACTTATTGAAATCATTATCATGCATTCTATTCAAATATATCAAATTTTGACTAATATGTGATACAATGAATGCATAGCATAGCAAACACGAGCCCCTAGTATTAATGGTAGCATTTGTGATATTAGAGAGGGACTTATGATTTTAGTAGTATGATAGTATTTTGGAAATAAATTTCTTGCACTTAATCCCCACTTGTGTTTTTGGCAATATAAATTTTTAGGGCAAGTACATGTTAGTAAAGATTTTATTTTATTTTTTTGAAATTTTTATAAAGCATGTAGGTGAGGAGTAGCTTGAAGGCCCAACAATTTTCAAAACTTTTGACTTTATAGTTAAAAAGAAATTGCGTGATATGTGGTTTGTTTTCTCATCTTTGGTAGCTCGGGTAGATAAAAAAAAATCATTTTTTTAGAAATAAAAATTTGAAATTGGTTCATTACATTTATATATACAAGGAAAGCTTTGAATCATCCCATTTTGATTAATGAGTCCAAAATTATGAGGAGTTTTAGTTTGTGGGCAATTATGAGTTCTCTATTCTAAAATAAACTCTGAAGTCTTTTATTTAACTCAATTTTCAATATTTTTGAAAATAAAATAAAATCATAGGATGTAGATTGTTTATTACAGCATTACAACCAATTTTCAATTCCATAAATAAATTGTTACAAATTTCTATTTTGAACCATTTTCTACTTCTTTCTACTTACTATTTTTTCCTATATGTTGTATAGTTCCAAATGTTCTAATAATTTTTAAGCATGTAGCCAACTTTCCTTGAAGAATGAATTCAAAGAAGCACAACTATTTTGGACATTTTTTCATAATGATCTAACCTTGTGAAGTGCAATTGCTTGGTGTTTTGCAAGGCCCAAAAAAAGTTTTTTGCCACTTCAAATGCAAATATCTTGCAATCTGTATAGTGAAAATTTCTGAAATTATTTCCACATATTCTCAAACCAAAATACTACAAGATCTTATAGTTACATTTGTTCCAGAATGATATTTAAAAAAAATTTAGTACTTGTACTAGAAATGACAATTTTGGAGCATTTTTGGTGAGAACATAGTCAAGAAACTTTAAGGGTTAATAACAAAAATCTTAAATTCAATTGTATAGATGTAATCTTGGATTTAAAGCTATAAATTTTGTTTATATGTTGTATACCCCTATGTTCTTTAGTTTATAACACATCTATTAGAATTACAAAAATAAGGATCCATTGAAAAAAAAATTACTTCTATACTCTTATTATCATTATTTGAAAATAAAAATTTGTATTTTCATTTTTCATGGATGAGATCACATGCCTTTACTAAGTTATAAAATTTGTAATTTAAAAAAAAAAAAAATCTTTAGAAATAGTTCCATTTCAACATGACTGTACAAAAGTTTTTTTTTTCTTGTTGTACTAATTGTTTGGGATAGATGTGCCAATCCCATCGTTTATAGATCCAAAGTTTAAATTGCAATAATATATTTAATTTGAGGAATTTTTGAAATATACAAAATGGAATAGGAACTCAATTTGATGAGTTTCATTATCAAATGTTGCAATCAAATTCAAAAAAGATCTTTTTTTTAGCTAAAACTTAGATCAAGAACAAGGTGCAAGTTACCAAAATGTATATAAAAGACAAATCTTGGTGGTTTGTTTGTATAGCATCTTCTTCTCTAGAGACAAACAATAGGGGTAGTCACGTCTTTACCAAGCAAACTTTGAAATAAAATGAAAGTTCAGTGAGCACAAAAAGAGGAGCCAATAGGGAGTAGTTCTAAGTGAAGAAGGTGTGACACCCCTATTTGGTCTGTCGACAGTGAAGAATTCGAAATTGTGGAAAATAATTTGCTTGGTTCAGGACCCCAATCAAACAAGTTGGACAACATCCACATCAGTGAAACCAGCAACAAAGGGGGTGAAACAAAGGAGCTTCAGTCGCAAATGCTTCTATGCACCCATTGTTTTGCACTGGAGCAGAATAATCAACATGCTAAAGCTTTCGCACCGGAAGTATATTTTGCCAACAGGAAGCCAAAGGGGAGCTGCCACATCCCCATTCTTCAGAGAATGGGCGTGCAGTGAAGGTGTGACTCCCTAATGAGGAACTGATTGCCTGCGATAGAGTTCAAGCGACTCCCATGAAAAAAACACCGGACGAAGAATGTCTTATTCTCATCAAACAATACGGTACTGCTCCAAAGTTATCCAAACGTTACAAAGTCGCGCAGGCGGGGATGCATGATTGATCAATAACATACCTTGGGCATTTAGGGCTTAACATCTCACAGTTTCAGGTTGCGTTGGATGCTTAGAAAGGACTGCATTCCCTCGCAGAAATACCGTGAACATGCACTGATTAGATGGCCATGACACAACATGAGGCAGTACTGACCCCGTAGAAATCTTGTCAAATCAATCAGACTTGAGGATCAAGAAGTAATGAAAGTTTTTCAAATGACACAGGAAGTGGCTTCCAATTAGACTCCATCCCAAAAGAAAGCACTACTTCGTATCCTACAGGCTAGTCTGGCCAAAATTGTCGCCTCAGTCACGGGAACACCTAAAAATCAAGCAGTAATTGTGGCAGGATCCTTTCCAAGTGGCTTCCCTCAATTGTTGTGCATCCTTCAGCTTCGGCAACCAAGGAAGCTCTTTCCACTGCCTCTGTCACATCCTCAAGCATCTCTCAAATGTAAGCAAGTAATTGTGTATAGGACTAACCTGGCGCTCATCATCAGCCCCAGTTGTGCTCGTCATCAATAATCGAATAGCAGTATTAGACTTAGCTAAGCGCAACTTACCAGAAATGAAAAGACGGAGATATTCACAGCTCAATTTCAAGGCATCTGAATTGACTGCACCCATGACAGCAATCACAGTTTAAGACACCTCGGGGTTCAATATCCGCAAAAGCTCACTTCCACATCACTATATACCAGTGTTAAGAGGGGTCACCTTTTGTCTCTTGGCTCTAGGTTCTGACTTCTAGTTAAAATTCATCTTTTAACAGCCCACCTCTAACCTTATTTAGCCACCAAGCATAAAGGTCTACATAGGGATTTGCTCATGGGGTACGTCACGAATGCTTTGCTCTCTATCTTTAACTTTCAGCAAAGATTGGGTCCCAAGCATCCGGGGGAAGCATATTTGTCTTCACCACATTCTAGGAAGGGAGTATGTTATGACTCCGGTATGTTATGTTACGTCTGCATCGCACAAGGACTAAATCTGCAGCTGCTGAAGAATTACAAGGTGAAGTAGCCCCATTGTGTGAAACCCTAGCCCTAACCTCTAACCTATCAACCCTAAATCCTGAGTCATGCAATGGAGTAAACTAGATACTCACAACTGGTAATGACTCCAGATAAACAGTGCATGCATGAAACGAACTGAATTATTCAGAAAGGCGTTTCACAAGTCTTTGGCATCTCAGATGATAAACAGCCAGATGAGCATCGACACTGTCAAGATACTTACTGTTGGTTCCACGTGACTTTTTAGAAGGGCCTGCACCGCCTGCCTGTAGAGAAATCGGTACCGAGACGACTTGTTTCAAGCAGCCTCTCAGGAATCTGACGCAATAATTATCAAGCTGCAATCGAGAGAGTCTATACACATCCCTTATTGCGAGGTAAGCGTCTATGACCATATGCAAGGAGATGAGTTCAGAGACAAATCATTCTTACCTCAGGATCTACCTCCTCAGAATCGATCTCCTTGGAGCGCTCTGTAATCAAAATCCAGCGAACTTGTTCAGGGCTTAGAGTTTCGGAATACAGAAGCGCAATTAATTGGGTTTGACAAAATGGCATCCTTACTTTTCGCAGTTTGCGCCCACACAAACTTGAAGATATCTTGGAGAGTGTCCTGCGCACAATGAAACCAGAGACCGGGCAGACCAATTCTGTTAATTCCGAGACCGAGCCCAACGTCTGCCAAGCATGATCAAATTGGATGGAAACTTGGATATGGTGGGACAGGAGGAACGATGAGGTTGGTGAGACTGCAAGCAATTAGCTTACCGGTTGAAACGTGCTGGTGAGATGCTCCATTGCCTGCGAGTGAGAGACAAAGTCCAGATTCCGAGAACGGGAATCAAAACGACCTTCACACAGTAGCCAAACGAGGAGCGCGGCTTCGAAGCAGAGGATTCGGCCCTAACCAGCGTCCGGTGGTTTGGCAGGGCTTTTTTTGTTTCATTTTGTGTTCTTACTGGGCCGATTGCACCACGACTGAATTCTGTTTGCCAATACTTTGCATTGATGTAAACCTTCCTATGACAGGCAGAATGGCTGGTTTGCTGAAAAATTGGCATTGCTGAAAACTTTTAAATTTTATCTCCCCGTAAAGACAAAATGTGAGAAATACCGGGAAGAGCAATTGGATTTTTTTTTTTTTTTTTTTTTTAAATTTTTTTTGTGACAAAGAATGAATTCTCTGTGAATTTTTGAATTGTACAGACCAATTAGCCTCAAAGAGTTTTTAGACTGTCCCCAAATCAACAAAAAGTGTACCTGTAATTGTCATTTCACTCACCTAAAGTAATCACAATATTTTCTAACATGGGCCACAATATGAAAGCCACTCAAAAGGTGGAAGTTCTTGTTGTAGTCACTAATCACTTCATCACCATCACCAAAGACATTGATTATGACCACTAACTCAACCTAACTTAATCTAAATCTCATTTATTGAAAAAAGTTTTGTCATAGGTTGATGCAAAACTTTAATGAGTCATTCCCTAGGTGTTGATGGGTTCTTTGCATGTCATAGGAAGGTTCATCTTAATATATGTTTTTTATTTGGTTAGTATTTAGAAATATTTCTGGTGGAAACATGCAATACAAACTTTTTAGTGTGTTACACAAATTGATTTACTTGAGATCATTTTTAACCATTACTAGTAATTTGCCATGAGTAGAGGGGGCTTTGCTAGGAAATATTCAATATACATTATGTTTTCACAACCTCTCTTCATTTTGCACTCTTGAAGAAGATGGTGAATAATAATATCTACTCGATGAAGCTTTGCAAAATGATTATTATCTTAACCCCTAAATGTCCAAGGCCTTTTTTGAGCTTCTATGAACTTGTTTTAAGTTGAAAAAAAAGCCAACATTTTGATAAGTTGTATCAATTTTTTTTTAATTGTAACCGTACAAATTCAAAATAGGAAAAGAAAACACAACAATATCATTTGATTATAATGTTTGATCATGAGGGTGTTAAAACTTCAAAAGTGATTTGATGTCTTTTAATCCTCTTTTCACATTTTAAAAGTTGGTCACCAAAAAAATGAAGATAAAGGGTTTAACATGTATAAATCCAATCAACTTATGAATTCTCAAAATCTACTTTACAATTTTTAGAAATGAATTTCTAATGTGATTTTTTCTCCAAGATCTAGTGTATTTGGGGCTCATTTCCAAGAGTTCTCAACACTATATAAAGACAAGATTGCAATGACCTCCCTTGCATAAAATCTTGAATAGAAAAATCATAATCAATCATTTTCAAAATTGGATTTTGGGTGCTAAAATTAGACTTAAAAATAATTTTTCAAAATTATAATCTATTAAAAATAGAAACTTATTTAGATTTTATTTCACTTCAAAGTATTATCTTTGGTACCAAAATTTGGAACCTTGGGCATTTACTATAAAGGTTAACTAATTAGTTCATGCAATGGCTTATTCAAATGAAACATGGTCATTTTTCAATTGAATTGGAGGTGTAGTGATATTACTAAGTTAACCTAGAAAGGAAGAGACCTATTAGTGAGGTATTTTTTTGAAGATGATCTCATATTTAGACTTGTAGGTACATTCTTCATTTCTATAGTGATTTAGAAAGTCTAGCCATAATTTTTTTTCTTTCTCTAAACATTTGAAATTACTCTAAATTTTTGAATAAAAAAAAAAAATTCACATCAAATACAAAGTATAGTTAAAAAACTTGAAATTTCCTTTATAAGCGTATATTTTGTTGTATAGCATCATGGTATAAATCAATTAGTCATGTCACTCTAAAATTAGAAAACCCAAAATCCATGGTTATATATAGTACCAAAGTTCAAATTGCAATAAAATACTAGGGAGTTTTCAAATCTTCAAATTGGAGTAGAAATTGGATTTGATAGGCTTCATTTCATTAGGTGGTCTCAAATTCAAAAGCCATCAATTTTATGATAAGAATTAGATAAGGAAAATGGAATGAAAGTTACAAAAATACACTACACCATTCATTCATTGAACATGAGTTCTACAACTACTCCAAAACAAAACTGGGTGATAAAATATTTTTTTCCATCCATACTTGAGGCCTCCCTAAAATCATCCAAAGAATGTTCACAAAATGTGTTTTAGGGTTAAAGTAGTAGCACTAGTTGTCAACCATAAATGCATTTCAAGATTAAGGTAGTGGACAACCATGAATGCATTTCAAGATTAAGGTAGTAGTACTAATCATCAACCACAAATGCATTTTAGAATTAAGGTAGTAAAATTGGTCGTCAATCACAAACGCGTTTTAGAATTAAGGTAGTAGCATTGAATGTTAGCGTTTTAGGATTAAGGTAGTAGTATTGGTTGTCAAGTATGCTTGATACCCAACTTATAACCAAGGTGTGCTATTTCTAATCTTAGTTTGGAACTTAAGCTTGGAATGGTGTTTTTTTTGTCCTTTTCAAGGTTGGGACAAATATGGTTATGATACATGTCTAAAAGTAGTGAGTCCACCACAAATGCGCTTTAGGATTAAGGTAGTAGCATTGATTGTTAGCGTTTTAGGATTAAGGTAGTAGCATTGATTGTTAGCATTTTAGGATTAAGGTAGTAGTATTGGTTGTCAACTATGCTTGATACCCAACTTATAACCAAGGTGTGCTATTTCTAATCTTAGTTTGGAACTCAAGCTTGGAATGTTTTTTTTTGTCCTTTTCAAGGTTGGGACAAATATGGTTATGATACATGTCTAAAAGTAGTGAGTAAGAACGTAGGAAGCAATGAGCAGGAAAATAAAGTAGTATGCTCTAAAAAAGTAAAGTAGTATGCTCTAAAAGCGACCATTTAAGGGTTGGTATGTCTTTTTCATAGGTTTGCATGAATAGAAATATTTTAAACTCATCTTTTAAAAAAAAAAATATTGGTATGCCTTTTTCATAGGTTTGCTTGAATAGAAATATTTTAAACTCATTTTTTAAAGAAAGAAAAATAGATGCCCAAAGTAACGCAAGTGGTTTCATATTTTTTGACGCATTTTTGAATTCATTATGAACTAGAGTACCCTATGGCGTTGCCACAATCAAAACAAAAGTAAAACTAATTTTCTAATTATTTAGTTCATAAAAATACTTCAAAATTCAATAACTTTCACACCATGAGTCGGAACGCCACGAAACCAAGCCGGTGCACCCCTCCTTGCCGAGGGCTTTCCGACGGTACCAAGATTGTGACCAAAATATGAGAAAAAGTAATTTTCTAAATTTTTAGAACCAAAAATAACTCAAAAATGCACAACTTCCACACCGTATGTCCGAAGGCCACGGAACCAAGCCGGTGCACCCCTCCTCGTCGAGGGCTTTCCTACGGTACCAAGCATGTGACCAGGGGACGCACAGCCCGGGAGATCTCAACGCACGGCCCAGGAGATCTCAAGCCCGGGAGATCTCAATGTGGCAAACAAAACAAAACAAAACAAAACAAAACAAACCACCTGTCTTAATAGAAGAGATTTTCAAAGTTGTTTCATATTTTTTGATGCATTTTTGAATTCTTTATGAATTTTCAAAGAAATCTATTGTAGGTACCTATTTGTGATCCTAAGTCTCCCAAAATGCATCCACTTGCAACTTCTAAAGGGAGATGAGGAAATCAAGGCCATGATTTGCTTTTGTACTAAAAAACATTTTATTTCTTGATTCAATCAATAGCTACAAAGGTCCATTCCAAGACCAAATCCATTCAGTACCTTTTTATAGGAGCCATTTCAAGAGGATGGGCACTTTTGGAGCATACTACCTTAGTTCTTGATTCTTGAATGATCAGAATTGAAAAACTCTAGACATTGGCTATGGGTCAAGTGCACTTTTTGGCTCCCAAAATTTGCAGTAATTTCAATTTCGGGAATAAAATTATGGAAATTTTACAATCCCCATATTTCCTGTCTTCCTACATACTCCTCACCATCTGCTCCAAAATCTGCTCCAAAATCGCTTGAAAGATCGACTACTGGAGCTTCTATCTTAAACAGTGTCATGATTGAAGGTACAGTAGCATCTTCGCTTCTTCCTTATTTTGTTCTTTGGCACTCACTGTCAGCTCTTAGCAGACGAGGTCATACTCTCGTGTGAGTATCAGTAGTGAGAGTCTAGAGCTGAGTATACTAGTACGAGCCGCCATACGCTGCCCTGGATTGGTCTTTCTCAACATGTGTATACTGACAGACTTTTCACATAAATACACATTTCCGATTGCCCAAAATGAGATGCACAAGCGCTCTTCCTTCTGGTATCGACTTATATATAGAGGACAGGCTAGAACAATATACGAAGCTTTGCCATTATAACTGAAAAGAGCCAATGCAATGGACAATTTCGCAACAGACCACATACAGAGAGTATAATCACAGGAGTAATTTCGATGACAGGGAATCCTTTGACATTACGATCTCCGATCAATTCAGCGGTTCGTCACTGCTAACCCAAGCCCTGAAGTCAAGGGATGGAAACAAATTGATATGGAGGGGGTCGAGGGGGGAATTCCAATCCGAGGACATCAACAGGGTGGGTTCCTATTTCCCTGCATATCGACAGTCAGTCCAGTCCCACTATAATTACATCCTTATCCCCACAAATCCTCTGCGATATCCAGTTTCTTCGTGACCACAATCACACTGTTGACGACTTCGCCTTTCGGGTGGGTGACGCTGCACACGGTCCACCCTCGCAAGTCCCTCATTTCCACGACCGGATACAAAAAGGCTTTGGCGCCCTCGGCACTCCGCAGCAGCAGGTAACTGCCGTCCTTCATGCCCAGGTGGAGATGGTGCAGAATGCGGGACTTCATCTTGGGCGCCAACCCCACAAGCGCGGCCAGCACGACGACGTCATATCGCCTCAGCTCCTCGTGCGGCACGTCCAAGATGTCCGAGGTCTGAAACGCCACGCGCTCGCGCAATGACGGCAGCGCGTGCATCCATCGTCGCGCGATGCAATTCGACTCTCGGTCGATGTCGTAGTTGGTCACCACCGCGTGCTGCGGCAGGAGCACGTTTACCAGGCAGAGGGTCGTGAGGGGCAGAGGACCCGAGCCCACGAAGGCCACATTCCGTAAGCTGGCCGGGTCGCACCGCTCCTGCCCGAGGAGAAGGTGGTACTCCAGTCGCGTCAGCTTCTCGTAGTTCCGTATGAACCGAAACGTCTGCAGGTAGGCTAGGATGTCGTCTTCGGACTCCAGGGCGCCCAGGCGCTGCGCGAAGTCGCGCTCCATCAACGTTTCGGCTTCCGCACACTTCACGATGAGGCTCTGTCGGTCTTGGGCGGAGGGCAGGAGGAAGTGGAGGCCTCCAGGCTCCATTTGGTAGGCGATACTCCGAAGCCCGGGCCCATTCGCGTCCTCGCCGAGACGGCGACTGAAATAGCGCACCAGCGAGTCGAGCTGCTGCGCCACCTCTTCCTCCTCGGCTTCCACGTCGATGCACGCGCTCACCAGCGCTTCAAACAGGCCATTCACTTCCTCGCAGGGGTACAGCGAAGAAAGACCGCTAATCGAATCGGAGAGACGCTTGATCTGCTCCAGTTTCCGGAGCGTTGCCGCTGATAGCGGCGCCGTGGGCAGCGTCACCTTCGCATACGACGCCGACACCGATTTGCGACTTGTGTGAATCGCTGCATCAGCCATGCCGTTCATTGGACCACACGGCGTTGTCATCATTTTCGTTTTGATTCGGATTCCTTGACGGAATAAGGTGCTGTCTACTCTCAATTAGAATTCTGCTAGCTAGCTGACTTTTTCTTTTCTTTTTAAACAAAAGGAGCAAGCAACCTCAATGCTAAAGAGGCGGAAAGATACACCACCACAAGCTAACCAGCTTAACTTAACTAGCTCCTTCTTCCGGAAGAAAGACAGTTGACTACTGACATTCGTTCAAGGTCGCCGTTCCTGGAATGCTGCCGTCTACTACTAGCTGACGGAGCTGACTGCACGTGCAAGGCCAGAGATTAGAAATCCCGAAAGAAGTTTACACTCCTCGGGCTGCGAGAATGCCTGTCTTACTAACTACGGATGGACCCAGCTACCGTGCAGAAGTGAAGTGGACTGGTGCAGGCTGGTCGAGTATCTGAAGTGGGGAGAGTGAGACCTCCGAAATTGAGTGGGGAGATGGCACTGCGATTTGCCAGCGAGTGGGGTTTTAAGAGAGGCGCGCTGAGGCGTTACGAGTCAGTCAACACACTCTGTAGCCCCAGTTTGGGGTTCCTGCGCGACCCTTGGGCTCTCGAAACCCGAGCTCCGAACGATCCTAGATTCTTGTTATCACCCATGATAAGCTTATCTCCTTCTCTGATCTGACCTCAGGCAGTCGGGTCGAAATCGATTCCTGGCGGAGAACAGTTCTCCGTGCATTGGAGGCTGTGAGGGTCCCCACTCCCGACTTCCCACTGGAGGGATCAGTGCGGGATTGCTGGCCGGGTGACAAGAATATAATGTGAGTATCAAAGTAACGCTTAAGCAAGTCCCTCAGACGTCAGTATCGCATCGAGTGCTCATTATTACGCGTCTGATGAGAGTGTGCACATCCACCTTCAAATTCGCAAGGATCAATGTCAGTTACATGATTCCTGTATTGGTTGTGCACCACACACGTAATCGGAGACAAGGGTCCCACAAAGTCCACCAGGGTGCCGGAGATCTATCCGGGAAGCTTAATTTAGGGTGTGGAGCAAGCGGGAGTTGAGTGTCGGAGGCAGGCTAGCATCGACCTTCCATCCGCGGACCGAAGATGCCACTGAAAGCAGATTCGCAGCGAAGAACGCGATCGTGTGATTGGCGAGAAGAGCAGGAATTAGTCTTCATGACGCACAGCTGGCACAAGATTGGTTGCAGCAAACGCAGGTACGCATCCAGCACACGCAGGCATGGGTGGAGCACGCGTTCCGTGGCTTGCTGACTGCAGTCGTATCCTCTATTTCTCTTCTGTTTGAACGAGTTAGTCGTGCATGTTGAGTAACTGATGAGAGCTCTTTAAAATGCTAAGGCATTCGGGAATGGGACTGTTCCGTTGAATGCATTCTATGCTCCGTCTCAACAGGGAATGGGACTAGATCATCGGTTTCACTCTTCTCTTTATCGGTACGTCCCCTGACGTTCAAGATCCAGGGGGACAGCTTGGCTTTAAATTCCTTGACGTTTGAGGAATTGGTTGACTTGCCACCTCTTAGCATAACATTCAGTAGCCTTCACGGACGGAGGCTGCCTTTCCCTCCTTGGGAGGCCTCATCCACGACATTCATCTAGTGGCTACAGGAGAAAGAACCGGACAGTGAACAAAATGCAAAGCAAATTAACTTATGTAAGGGTACGTTCGCACTTGGTGTTAATTATAACTTTGGTGTCATTACAAGGGGGTACTTACACACCGAGCCTCTTTCGGGAGTAGGGTTGGGATGCGGGCAGTTAGTACACAAGATTTTCAATAAGAAAATTGAACCAATGATCATAACATTCAGTAGCAAACAGAGGAGTCTGCCTTCCCTCTAACAGAATGGTGCCGAATATTCGGCATCATTTCATCCGCTAGATGATATGGTGTCAAATATTCAGCACCATCAGTAGCTATTAAACACGTGTCGAAATTTGTGAGAGTGGCAGGGTGATTACTGTACTACCGTGCAAACTTGAGATAAGAAAAATACTACTTTCTATTTTGACGGTGCAAAAAATCTACAGTGAGACCCGGAGTACTATAAACTCAAATTCATATAGTACACGAAATTTGAGTTTTATACAAAATAGCTGTCAAAAAATCATTGGCTTATGAATTTCAACATTCAAAATTCCTTGCAATGCTTTGTAAGACAAATGCATTTTGTAACTTAAGATGCAAAGACAACTATTTATATACCTATGGAGTGGTAGGAGGTAGTAAACAATGTAGGATATATAAATTAGAATTTGTAGTTTCTCATTGCTCATAGTGTAGTCAACAATTGTGATTGAAGTAAAATTTCAGACCTCATTTAGGCATAGTATAAAAAAAATTTTGAAAAAACTTTGAGATGAAAAAAGTTGTGAATGAATATGAAGTGGTTCTTAAATGGACCTTTGTAATCTTTGAATGAATGGAAAGAAAAAGAGCATTGTTAACCCCTCACCGCCCAAGGGGACCAAAAGTATCCTCACACAGTCTAGCAGTCAACTTTAAAGCGCTGTATCTTTTGCATCCAATGTCCAAATTCAATAAAACTTGTTGGAAAAGTTGCGCATAATAGTCTATTTTTTGGGGTAAAAATTTCAGATCTATCCAAGATGTAATGAGTTTTTGAAAGCCATTCAAAGTTCGCAGGTTCAATTTGACTTCACCACACTGCAATGAGATGGCTGCAACTTCGGGGGCTTGTATCTTTTTCATCAAATGTTAGTTTTCAATAAAATTTGTTGGGTTTTGTTCCCCATAAATTCTACTTATTGTGATAAAATTTTCATGTCAATCCAAGTTGTTTTGAATGCTTGGGAGCAATTCGAAGTTCAAAATCCAGACATTTTTGCATTACAATGAACTTCGGCGGCTTATAACTTCTTCAGACAAGGTTTGTTTTCAATAATTTTTATTGGAAAAGTTGCGCATATTAGTCTAGTTCTTGTGGTAAAAATTTCATATCAATCCAAGAAGTTATGATTGACTGAGAAGCATTTTAGTAGAGGTAGGTTCAGCCGTAGATGTGTTTTTTTGCTACTTTTTTCACTGTTTTTTGACATTTCAAATCCATTTTGCAAACGCAATCAGTCAATTGAATGATTTTTTTTCTCACCAAAGTGTTTGTCTTTTGATTTTAAATCACTTTGTAGTTTAAAGTTTTTTCATTTGAGTAGATTTAGAAATCGAATTTCACCTCCAAATGTGTTTTTAGGAAAATTTCAGCATCTTTTGTCAACACTAAAACATTATAATCTTTTAATCTATACGGTCAAATGACCCCAAATTTGATTTACACCATCTACAACATGCACACTACAATATTGTACGGTTGAGATTTTCATAACTTACTCACATTTAGACTTATAGCACTTATAAAGCAAGGCTGTTTTTTGACATGGTTAGGCCTTGGGCGGTGAGGGGTTAATGACAAGAGCCAAATCATACTCTTTGCTTTCCCATTTATCTTCAAGAAGTTGCAAGTGAATAGTTCATGGAAGCCCTAAGGACATAAATAGGGACCTGTACCACATAAAAACCCATCCCGTATCCAAAAGGCTGGACTCCTCGAAGCAGAATCGGCAGAACCAGCAGAACCGATCGATAGCTGTGAAAGATGAGTGGAAACTGTCATTTTCCAAACACAAAAACCCTAAACCCACAAATACAAAATTGCTGAAATGTATCCATGAGAACTGCTCACTAATAGAGAACTGCATACCCGTACGTGCAGGTCAGTTTCATAAATAATTAGGAGAAATTTGGAACATCTCTAAAATTTTAAAAATTGTACAACTATCTGTGAAAATCTGAAAAAATTTCGTTGGTGCCAATTCTGAATGTCTAAAATGTAGGAGGAGCAAAGTGCAGAACGTCAAAGAAAATCAAAACAAGCTGCCCAACTGACTGAATTCTAAAATCGGCACCAAGGTGCCGAATCTGACCTGAACATACGGTATGTTGGTTGGTTTGGCTCAAATTTTTCCCCGGGCATTGTCTCGAAGTATGTGTCATGGTTAAATGTTTTAAGGCGCACTAGTGTGCCGTGTGTTGTTGCCACAGTCAAAATAAAAGTAAAACTAATTTTCTAATTTTTTAAGAACAAAAAACAACTAAAAAAATGCATAACTTTCTCACTATGAGTCAGAATGTCATAAAACCAAGCCCGTGCACCCCTCCTTGTCAAGAACTTTCCAACAGTACCAAGATTGCGACCGAATTATAAGAAAAAGTAATTTTCTAATTTTCTAGAACCAAAAATAACTCAAAATGCACAACTTTCACACCGTAGGTCCGAACACCACGAAACCTCGCCAAGGGCTTTCCGACAATACCAAGCATGTGACCGGGGGACATACGGTCCGGGAGATCTCAACGTGACAAACAAACAAAACAAAACAAAACAAACATGTTGTCTTAATAGTTGCCACAATCAAAACAAAAGTAAAAGTAATTTTCTAATTTTTTTTGAATAAAAAACAACTCAAAAATCCAAAACCTTCTCACCATGAATCGGAATGCCATGAAACCAAGCTTGTGCACCCCTCCTCGCCGAGAGCTTTTCGACGGTATCAAAATTGTAACCAAAATATAAGAAAAAGTAATTTTTTATTTTTTTAGAACCAAAAATAACTTAAATGCATAACTTTCACGCCATACTTCCAAACGCCACGAAACCAAGCCAGTGCACTCTTCCTCGCCGAGGGCTTTCCAACAGTACGAAGTACGTGTGTCTTGTGCCGTTGCCACAGTCAAAACAAAAATAAAAATAATTTTTTAATTTTCTTAAAACCAAAAACAACTCGAAAATGAGTCGGATTGCCACGAAACCAAGCTGGTGCACCCCTCCTCGCCGAGGGCTTTCCGACGGTATCAAGATCAGATCGTGACTAAAATTTAAGTAAAAGTAATTTTCTAATTTTCTAATTTTTTAGAACCAAAAATAATTCAAAAATGCACAACTTTCACACCATAGGTTTGAACGCCACAAAACCAAGCCGGTGCACCCCTCCTTGCCGAGGGCTTTCCGACAGTACCAAGCATGTGACCGAGGAACACATGGTCCAGGAGATCTCAACGTGACAAACAAAACAAAACAAAACAAAACAAAACATGCTGTCTTAATAGAAGAGATTCATTAACTAAAGGTTTTCTGGAGGTTGTATTCGGAGATTTAAACTATCAAACCCAGAAATGAGTGGGAGAATTTTCTGCTGACTGTCATAAATTAGATTCTTTTGAATACACATGCTCTTCGTGTGCCTTCAACATCGCAGATAACTTAGTTTATAGAAATTATTGTCGACCTTCAACTTATTTGCGAAGATGCTGGGCAACATCATTACCCGAGAATCCGCGATGATAGTTTGAAGTTATCCCCAATTCTGTAGTTGAAACTTTGGAACCTGATGGACTCTACCTACGTTAGTACCTACTTGCGAGCATGCGTTTGACATCAGTCAAACGATGACGACATGAACTTGTGAGTACTTCCCGTGCAACTTCACTGCTCAGATTCCTTGCCTGTTGGTGCCTCTCGCCTTGTGAACGCTGGCGAAGAGTGAGAGAACATGCGTACTGCTTCAGATCACTGAACTACACAAAGTAACATACAAACTTACACTCTCAGAACAGCTCGAAGGCGAAAGGTGGACTAATGCCGTGATCATAAAGATGCAGATTGAGAGCTTACTACTCACTACTTAGAAACTACATTTTCAACCGAAGTTTCTCGATTGGATCGAATTTTACCAACTCAGAAGTCAGAACAGCAATCTCAGACGGTGCAATCCAGCGAACTTGTTGTATATTTTCGATTTATCTGATCGAAATTATGTTTGGAATGCAGAAGGGTTAGAGCTGAAGTTCAGGATTTCCTCAAATACACCAACTCAACCAAACATTCACAGCATTATGATAATCCACGTCAGTGGATACATACAATATATCTGGAACAAAGGGTAATTAAGTTCGGGTGATTAAGTTCCAGATTCCTTATATTCATTCGATGCAGAGTAAGGGGCTCAAAGTTCTCGATTTGTTCTTACTACACCAACTAAAATCATCCCTAATTCATGTAATCCAGGTCGTTTCCAAAGCAAGCTCTTGTTTTATTGCTCTGTGAGTCTCAAGTGGAAGTTTTGGTCGACAATGTTCTCTCGTACATGTGCCTCGAGGGAGTGCCATAATGACGTTACAATGGTTTGGTGCACTCCCAACACATGTCCACCGGCTTGCCTGCAACGAACTCTGCATTGTCCGGTGCATCAGCTGGAATGGCCTGCGGGTCTATGCGGGACTCCAAAAACTGAGTGATTTGGAAACCTGCTTCTAATATCCAGGACACCCATGTTGACAAGGTGTAGAGTCGGTTGCTGAACTTGATCACTTGCCCAGAACCCATCCTAATCATGATCTGGAGAAACAAATCAAGAGGAATTACATGACAACCAACAGAACAGCAACAAGCAGGCCGGAGTGCACCCCTCAGTTACTCCCGAATATCTGCCCTATTAGGTTACGACAAGAAGAGGCCAAATCTGACGAGCTGTGGCGAATCGGACGACCTATCAAACCCTCGACCAGCATCAGCGGAAGCGAGAGCTCTGACCTAACGGTACCTATCCGTTATTTTGTGAAACCTCGAGAGCTTGTCCACATGATAAGATTAGTTATGATAACCACAACATTAATGTACGTTTACCCACGGCTTCAAACAACCATGTCTAGGCCTAAAATGTTGTACTTGTTTGGGCAAGTCTAAATAGATATCAACTCAATGTCACAAATATCAATAATCACTCCAATTTTTTTATTATCATTAATTAATTGTTGGTTAATTGCAAAACTAATACGGAATAGCACATATGTCTAAGAATTGTTGGCTCTTCCAAATTTCACGGACATTAATGAAAAGTGACGATTTTCTACATTAATTTATCAATTTGTAATTTAAAAACCAAGGAGATTGAGTGCATAATGTTACCTCTCGTGGCTTGCCTTCGTCTTCAAAATAACCCCACTTGGTGCCATCCTCTTTGGCTACGCCCCATTTATACAGAAACGGAATTCTCGATTTGTCGTCCCATTGCATATACTCGATCACATGGGTCTCGTAGATGAGGAGTTTACCACCAGGCTTCAGCATCTTATAAATCTCTTCCAACGCCTGCTTAACCTACATGATTAGAATTCACTTTGTCAGAGTTTTGTACTAGTAGATTAATTGGATGAAAAAATGAATCACGCCAACTCAACAGTTTCCATACTCATCCAATCTCATGGGAAGAACAAAAGATCAAACGTCTTCCATAGCCAAACAAACTCACTTTAGACCAGCAGATTTTCTCATTTCCAGCATGGTCTACTTTTAGGTTCCCGATTTTTCTTAAACAAGAGGCTTGAAAGCTGATTCCAAAGTGGTGTTCACATGACTCAAGCTTCGACTTTCAGGAGATTCTGGCATGAAGGTATACCTCTTCCTTCGACAGCAAGTTGCAAAGAACATAGATGCACATGGCAAGGTCAAAAGTTCCCTCTTGAGCACCAGGAATGGAGCTGATCTCAGTAGCAGAGGCGACTACCAAATCCGCTTTTGATTCAGGAAGTGCACTGAAGCAAAAATGAGCACAAATTAATGCGAAACAATCTGAAACTAACAAGGTTTGTGAAGGAGTGCTCACTGAAGTTGTTGCAGTTCAAAATGATGCGAGTGATTCTTACTGAGTGTGGAAGAACTTGTCCATTGCCAATTTCGCTCCTTCCACCATGTTCTTGGAGACATCGAAAGCCAGCACGTAACTTGCACCTGAATCAGAAAACAATGGCCACAACGTACAACAATGTCTGTCACGCACTCACGACTGGAATGCAAAACGTTAAACACCCCCCTTGAGCAAAAGGGGGGTTGTTAGGTACAGTGGAGGCCCCTCCATTCCACCTTGGCCCCTCCCCTTCTCCCTCCCCTTTCCTGCTACCTTCCCTCCCTTCCTTGACTCCTCTCCTTTGGCCACAAGTTCTTTCAACCTCAATCTTGTGTCTTTGCCTTTAATCCCTAATTGTTTAAGGCATCAAATTTTCAAATTTCAAATACTGTGAAGTTAGATAAAGCCTAAAGAATCAATTTTCTTTTCCTATGTGATCTTTAACATGTCTAGTTTGAATTTGTATTGTTACAATTCAAAAAAAATTGATTCAACTTTATCAAAATGTTGGTTTTTGTTCAATTTAGAGCAAATTTCAATAAGTTGAAAACAAGCCCTAAGCATTTAGGGGTTAAATGTTTTCTTTTGCATCAAATGTTGAACTTAAAATTTCATTTCAAATACTTCTTAAGTACCATTCATTCCAAAAGCATGGTCATAATCTTCATCAATATTTTTTAAAAATGAATCCAACTGTAGGATTCTTTGGTTAACTTGTTGAAGTACATTGATTCAAGATTATAAAATGACTTTTACTACCAATTGCAAGTTCAATGTACCAAAATTTGACTTTAGACGTAGGCTTCACTAGCCCTTCTAAAAGGTGAAGGCTTTTGTATTTCAACATTTAAAAAATATACATATGTATGTGTGTGTGTGTGTAACTTGTCCATGTAGTCAATATGTTGGAGTGGAATTTTTAATGAAGGATATACCAATTACACGGATCCTTTTTTCTTGTTTGTCAAACATTTCTACAATATATGAGGTTATAGGGCCCAACATGCACAACCCCAATCAATTTATGGCTTTCCAAAATCTACTCTATAATTTTTTTTAAATGAATTTCTTATGTGATTTTTTTTTCTACAATCTAGTGTATTTGAGGCTCATTTCCAAGAGTCCTCAATACTACTGGAAGTCAAGATTGCAATGGGTGTCTTTGCACAAAATCTTGAATAGAAAAATCATAATCATCCATTTTTAAAATCAGATTTTTGATGCTAAAACTAAACTTTGAATAAAGTTTTGCAAAAATATAAACTATTAAAAATAAAAAGTTGGTTAGGCTTTATTTAACTTCACAGTATTTGAAACGCAAAAATTTGGTGCCTTGGACAATTAGGGATTAAAGGCACAAGATTGAGGTTGAAGGACCTGTGGCCAAAGGAGAGGAATCAAGGAAGGGGAGGGGAGGGAGCAGGAAAGGGGAGGGAAAAGGGAAGGGACCAAGGCAGGGAGCTAAAGCGAAGGCAAGGAGGAAGGAAATGGATGGAGGGAATGGAGAGGAGCAGGGTCCTCATGGAGTCTAATAAGCCCCCCTTTTGCTGGGGGGTGTTTAACGCCTTGCAACCGAATAGGTGAGTCTATGAAATCAAAATGGGTCCGGATGAAAAAGTCAATAAAATGTTCATTATAAGAAGAAAAATTCCGTTTTTTATGGCATTCTTCGGCGACCTTATTTTTGCACAGCCTGAATCAGTTCCTCCATGACTTTCTCCCAAATCATACTGAAGTGCTTAAGTTCTCCGAAATAGGTACTTGTACCTTATACGGAATGTGGAATTACAGGGCGTGCAGATTTTGAGGGTTGAGTGTCCTAAGTGTTATACCGCCTAGCAATGCAATGCAGGATGCAGATAACCTGAGCCGACCGGCAAGGAAGGAATTGCAGCGCGGGAGATTGCCTCGCCTCGCCTGGCCTGGCCTGGCCTCACCTGCTTGCAGCATGAGGCGCGTGTGAATGCCCAATCCGCACCCCACGTCCAGCCCCTTCCACGGCTTCGGCGCCAGCTTCTCCACCAGGGACTTCAGCAGGGGCAATTGACACACGGGTTGAGACCAATGGCCCGAGCCGAATTCCCTGGTGAGACCGTCCCACTGCGATTTCGTCGACGCGCTAAGCTCCGCCATCAATCTCAACATAGAAGAATAGACACACACACATGCGTACAGTATGTATGTATGTGCTCCTCACCTAAGCTTCAGCTGAATTATATATCTGAGCCTCCCTCCTCTGCCCCTGATCGATCGAGTACAGCTTCGGCCACCCGAGCTACAGTAGCTGAACTCGAACGAAGTCCCTTCCTTCACTCAAGGACGAGGAAAGGATTCAACTGGTAGTGGGCAGGAGGCTTGTCAGTGGAGAGAGAAAAAGGAAGGTACGGCAGCGTTCCACACCATCCATTCGGAAGAGCCAGAGAGGCAGAGGGAAAGAGGGACTTGTTAATGATTTCAAAAGAAAAATAAGGGGAAGGCCACCCAAAAGCATCCCTGTTCCCATTCTTGTACCTTAGACTGCCACTGAATGTGTCCCAAGATTTTTTCCCTAGCGATTTGTCGCTACTGTCAAATGATTTTAGCCTATCTAAACTAATCCCTCCATAAATGTGGCACTAGTGTGAGGGCATGCAAGCCTCTATTGTTCCAAAAAAACAACACCATGTGTCCCTAAACTTTTGTTAGTGTGTCCTCAGTCCAAATGCTTCACTCTAATTTGTTGATGCACTTGAAGGACACATGTTTAACTCTGATTGTTGATTGCTGATTTTTGCAGGACTCAATTTAGGGGTCACCTATGTGACAATTTTAGTGGTTTAAGGAACTGGCACTTTGAAAAATCATAGAAATTACATACTACATCTGAAATTTTTTTCTTAAAAATATTCATGATTTTCACTTGCTAATACTACAAAAATATCATTTTTAGGAAAAGGTGCCTCCAACTATGTTGAATTGCTTATTTTGACACTTTGGGGTGCCTTCCCTCTAGTGGATGAAATGGCTCATCCTGTTTCTTGGAGGCATACTTAGAGATTTTTCTTGGAGGCTTGGAATGAGTTTGTAGCCATTAGGAAAAAATAAGCCCTCCAAAGGGGCTGTGAGTCTATGGACAATGGGAGCAACAAGAAATGTTGGCAAAAAAAAATCTTTTTTTGGCCAACAAATTAGAAGGCTTGATTAGCACGGGACAATTTATTTAAATAATTTTTAAAATAATTTTAAATTTTAATATTAAAATAAATAACTAATAACAAAAAATTTGAATGTGATGTTGTATTAGTGTGAACATGTCAAAAATTCCTATTTATTAATTTAATTAATTTAATTATTATTTATAGTTTTTCATATTTCTATTTTAATTTTTTTTTAATGTGGCTACTGTTCATCATTGATGATGAACAATGGCCATTGTTCCTCAAACGGACTGTTCCGTTGGAAAGAACTTTTATTGTGAAGCAACCCCTTTAAGGGCTCATTTTTTTCCCTTAGGCTATGGTTTGGAAACTCCCTCATTGACATAAAGTAGGAATACTATGAACAATTAAAATAAGCATTTTAGCCTTCTAGAATTCAAGAAATTCCTTGAGAAATTGAACTCAATGTTTGTAGAAATAAGGATGAAGAAGAATGCAAAAATAAAATTCTTTCAAGTAGACTATATTCATGTATCATTGTTTCACCTAGACTCTTATGTGCAAATTTAAATATAGTCTATTTAATATAGTCTAGTTTAATTCAATATAAATGTAGATTCTTCAACTAGACTATATTCATGTATCATTGTTTCACCTAAAATAGCTACCTTTGGAACTTGGTCCTAATTAAGTGTGAGCCAATCATGTGTGAGCAAATCAAATCATTTTCAAATCAACAATAGACCTTATTCTACCGCTAGAAAGGAAGACACTATTATTTGTACTTCTATCATATATCACAATTAGCTTCTCTTCAGAAAAAAAATTGGATCATAATTGATGTGTTTTGTAGTGTGATGTTTGGATGCCTAATAACTTCTAGCATTAGAAGCATTAGAAAATGTTTTGGGCCAAAAGAAGACTGCAAATAAGTTTATGGAGTGTGAGGAACTATAGAAACTCTACCAAATCAACAATCTAACGTGTCCGTGACTATGCCATGTTGAATAATATTAATTAATAATAACATTTTAAATTTTTTTTTTTTTTAGATTACTTAAATATTCTAACGTGTTTACAACCTCAAGAACAAGCCTCAAACAACCTTTCTAAGCCCTCAAACTCCTTCTAACGAGATTTCAGACCTCTAAAAGACCATTTCAACCTATCATTGAATCCGTTCTTTCAAACTGTTATTGAATTCATTCTTTCAATTAACTATCAATAAACTTCTTCAATGTAATTAGTCAAATGAAAGATGGAAAAATTGAGTCAATGGATTTTTTGTATTGTCCTTCATTTTTAATTAACTTACGTTGACATTGCTATTTGCATACAATAAATTTGTGGTTTAACGCAACATTGTCTTTTTAAAACTTCAAATTTGTTCCTATAGAAATCAACAACAAAGGTAGGTTTATGGGGACATCTTGAGAACTTGTAGTCTCCTAATGGCCTCAAATCTCCTCTAAAGTTTATTCACTTTGTTGTTGTACATACCAAAATATGTTGTATATTGTAATTCTTTTGTTACTACTACTATAGAGAGTAAAGATTGCAATCATATAAAACATGGAAATAATCAAAATGAATTGAATCTAATATGATGATATGGCATAGCCGTTACTATAACTAGAGCAAAAAAATGGTTGAAAATGATCTAATCTTTATTATTAACCTACAAATATTTTGTCATGCATTAAGCAAACATTGGCTACTTTGACCTATAAATCCAATTGTAATGTCATAAATTGATGACAATAGAAGAAATTTGTGTTTTTTTAATGCATTTTTAGTGACATCCACCTATTTTTATGTTAACAATGTCATCAAATATAATATCAAGACATTAAGTGTAACATCAAACGTAATAGAAAAACAATTGGATGTCACAAAAAAAAGTGTTGAGAATAATGTGGGGTTCTAGTAAAGAACAACCTTGAATTGGTATTGAGAAAGTCTAAAATTAGATGCACTATCAAACTTATAGCTATTTTTTGAAATTTCAAGGAACATATACTCCCTTAAGTTCAATCTTAGAGACTATCCTAAGATTCCACATAAGAACTTAGCCCATGGCAAAACTACAATGCAGATAGAACCCCCCAAAACACTCTTTAATGCAAATGGTATTGGTCCTTCTATTTAGTCCGGATGTCACCATTTTCCTTTCCACACCCGGTAAATTGACAAGATGTGAAGAACTTGTCACTTGGTTTATAATAGGAAGATTTATAATTGTCATACCTTTTCAAGATTTATTATAAGTGTTAATAAATTGGAACTTCTATTTTTGTATGAAAGGTCTTAGTTTTTTTAATGTAGAATTTTGACCATATCAAAATCAACAAATATAAACCTCTTTCTATGAATTGCCACTAAGATACGCCAAAATTTATATTCCAATGGAAAGTGCTAGGGCCCTAGACTGTTACATGACCAAGGGGCTTTATGCTAAGCTTGAGGCACTGGAGATCATTGAATGGGCCTTAATAAAGGTGGGTCATGAGCTTCATCCTTGGATACAACTATTGAAGCCAACCATTTGGAGAATAGATGCCAATGCTCTTTGCTAAAGACAAAATTTGAAATAAGTCTCTAACTTCTCTTAAAGTAATCTTTGTAGAAGATTCATATCTAGTTTGTATATAGTGTTAAATAGAGAGCATTGCTATTGAGGATGCAACTGTATGTACATTGTGCAAGTGCACAATGCAATATGTGCACCTATTTCGGGGCTATGTAGGTTTTGAAAATTTTATAGTAATTACAAACCTTGCACATCTAGGCATACTTGTGCAATATGCATTCATAGAAGTCAACCTCCATTGTTGCAAACTCAACTCTTGCTTGATTGTTTCTAAAGTGTGTAGCATTGCCTAATGCTTGTTGTTAGCAACTCATACATTTTATGATCAAATGTGTTATAAAGGATTGTGACTCATATATTGTGTTTAATATATTTTTGTCCTTTCGGGCTACCTAATTTTTGCAAATTGTTTACCATCACATGTTTTAGTATTGTGCTTTCTTACCTTTTATTATTGTCTAGGTGTTACATTGAAGTACATTTTTAGTCCAAGAAGAGGACTTAGATTCCAAATCTAATTTCAAATTTCCATTCATAAAAAATAATGAATTGTAACATTTTTCCTAGGGGATCAAGTGTATGAATTGCACTACTTCTCCTTGTTGTGCCAAGTCTTAGATATCCATGTATATTTTGCTCATTTAGCATGTCAATCAATTTTTGAAGTTCACAAAGGTTGCCATTTGTTCTTTTTTCAAGTCGATTTTTAAATTTTTTCAATCATGTTGGAAAAGATTATAAGGTTCAATACATTCTAGTGGGCTCCATGTCATAGACATACACCTGAGAATCTTTTAGGTATTGCAAATTGCACATTTTTCAAATCCCTTCAAAGTTTTTTGTTACTTACTACTAAACTCTACCTTTCAATACATTCATACATTACAAATTAAAGTCCACGTAATCATTAAATGTTGTAACTATTAGCACTATGTGATTCATAAGTTTTCGACAATACAAATTGTATGATTCTTAACAAGAATGGTGTTACAAACACCAAAAGAGTAAGCAAATTGCAAATTTTAACAATGAAAGAAAACAATTAAGTATAGTTTTGTGACAACAAGAAGCAAATGCAATTGTGGCAAGGAAATCACATCATCCTAGGAGGGAGACTAATAAATGTATGTTAGGGAAACAAACAACAACAATAGCTATAACAAGGGGCAAGAACTAGAGTGTAAATTGACAACAACAAGAGGCGGGTGCAATGAGGAAGTAGCTCAAGATTTCCTTGACTTTGAAGAAAACCTTGAAATCTTGATTGTTGATCTTCATCCTTGAGCCCTTAATTATTCAATGACTATTGTACAACTATTCCTTCAACTACAAATTAAAATACATTATACAAGGATTTTAAAATTCTATTGGGCAAAACTAATGTTTTGAAATGGAATTATAGTCATTTTGTAGTTGTAGTTTTTTTTTTCAATTGATGGTTGACACAAAGGATTCCACGTCAGGCTCCAAAGTCCACATCAACTTTTGTAATGTAATGTGTAGGGGATGAAAAAATACAAATATAATAAATTATTACAAACTTTGTCATTGACTTCTAATTCTCTATTTGTTGTAGGACTATTTCCCAACTCCAACAACATACATGTTAGACTCTCACGAACTGTGGCCTGATCACCTTATTGCCAAAAGGAGGACATCACGAGGCTGACCAACCAGACCCATAACCCATTGGGGCAACTTCTATTAGCTAGTTGCGAAGTTACTGGCGCAGCGACTGCAACCCATCGTAGTGCAACCCAACCTGACGTCTACTGTAAGGGAGACGCATTCGACAACATATTGATGGCTTAAGAAGCAATGTCGTGGGCAGAAAGCTGCGAGTCTATGACCAGGAGCTCGTGCGACTTGTCGATTTTAAGAAAGCCTCGATCGTATCGATTGGGGGTTCATGACGAGCACTCTGCTGAAATTGGACTTTGAGAATTTGTGAAATGGGTGATGGCTCTCTACTCTCATGCCACCTCACTGACGTCTTAGTTAATGGTCAAGTTCGCCCCCTTTGTCCAATAGCTCTCCTGATTCGTGCATTAGGGATGCCCCGTGGCCCCATTTTTATTTGTCGTGGTGATGGATGCGCTCGGGTACTTGCTGCAAAGCAATGCCGTTGGAGTACAAGGACCCCAGCTAATGAGCTACCTGACTCTTCAATCCTTCGTGACGCGTCCTTTGCTGATGCTGTGCACAACGTTGTATCTCTTCCCAACTAAAGAAACTAACAAACCTATTGCTTAGCCTCTGGGTCCCGAGTGAATTGGAAAAAAATCTTTCTGAAGCAGGGAATGGAATTGTATCTCCGAAAGCATATAGCTTTGATTCTTTGAATTCCTTTGGCACAGCTCGCGGTCTCAGAAGTTGAGCACCTTCCTTTGGCGTGTGGCCAATAAAGCCTTAGCTACTAGAGTCTAGCTCACTCGTATTGGCGTGAATATTCCCCCGTTGTGCCCGCTTTGCACTGAGGCACGAATGAAAGTCGTGGCCACTTGTTCTGGTGCTGCACCTTAGCCACGGAAGTGTGGTGTCAGTACCACCACCTTGCGGAAGCCTCTAATGGCCCTGCCTTTACTTACCTTGTGGCAAGAAGTCCTCCCCGGTGTTTGCAACATCTCCCTTGCAGGTTCTGCTAAACAATCATTTTCTGGGCAGCCTTGGGATTTTCTTCGGGGTTTCCTGATCTGGTTCACGTCGAGGGAGTGGTGCCACTTGATGTTCCCCGGGAGGAGATGGCGCTTGACAGGCCTGGGTGGCCACGGTCCAACCTGGGCTGACGGTGTGGCGCAGCATTCACGCGCATTCTCGGAGTGCTGAGACTCTGCGTGAGTTGGAGTCTTCCTTTACTTCGCAATGGGTTTCTAACCTGCCGTGCTTTTGTAGTCGTCATGTTGATAGCAAAAATATTCTTTGGGTTCCTTCTTTGTACTTTGTTTCCTTCATGTAATTCTTGGGCGTTCTCGGGTTGTTCCCCCATTTGCTTGCCTTCGGGCTTTCATAACTACCTTGCCAACAGAGTTTAATTATTAATTATGATCTTGAAGGAGACTTATAATCTTACTACTAGGACTACACTTAAAACTCATGTAAAATACTCCATCTTATGGTAGTGGGTTTTTGCTTGGTAGTTGGATATTGAATTTCACTTGAAAATAACTTGGTTTGAACTATCACTTCAATTTTGATCCTTTAAATTTATGTACCAACTTTATTGACATTGGATATTAATGACTAATTAGAGTAGCAATAACATTATTTTTCTATAATATATATGCAACACTAGCCAAAGTTTGAAGGATAGGGAACCAAAAAATATATGTCTGCATCATGTGACCAAGTCTCTTCATCAATTCTTCTCAAGATCCTTGGGCAATATTGCATGGATTGTCACACGAGTACCAGGTTTGGAAACAGCAGTCTGAAATGCAACAGAACAATTTCCCACTTGACTTACATAAGTCGCATGACAGAGAGCAATGTACCTGCAGAGGAGCAAGTGGAGATGTAGCTCATTATTCTCATCAGTGTAGACGGATTGTTATGAATCGGAAGGTGCTGTGAACTCTTCAATTACCTTCCATGCGCTTTGAACTCATTAATTGCACATTAAATAACATGATTTAGCTGGGTTAGAAGAGTCCACTGAAAGGTATTAAGGAAAGTGATCCTAAGTGCAATCTAAATAAACGCCAGAAAAATCCTCGTAAAATGGGAGGTATAAATGAATCACTGAAAGTACCTCGAGATAAACCAGTGTCTTCCAGTTCAATCATGCCCAATGCACTTTGTTACCAAACTTCTAGGCTGCTCCCATCACAAGTATCGCTCCGTTCAACCCCCCAAGTGTCATCTATCAATCCTATTAATGAAGTTAATGTACAATATGACATGCTGTTCTTGTTGCTGTTCCTCTTCTGACTACAAAATCACCGCATCTGGTTGCCCAAACTCTTTACGACAAACAAACTCACCAAGGGTCAAAATTGGAGGACGCTGGCGCTAGCTGGGTATGGTGGAGAGCTCAACTCTTTGTTGATTCTGCGGACCATGGAGAGCCCGCTTTTCTCTGCCCACAATCCGGTTCAGCGTCTTCCGGGCAATGGAGAGCCACTTCTGCGCCTTCTCCTCTTCTCGCGTGGGAGCACCTTCGCCCACAAACAACTCGAACTTCTTGCGCGACTGCTCCAGCTCCGTGCGCTCCGACATGGATCTCAGGTCCATCCGGGGCAGCAGTCGGCCCTCTGGGTCGATGAGGGTTCGCCCCAAGGAAAAGCCCCGCTTCAAAAACGGGAAAGGGGCCCGGCCTTCACCCTTGGGCAACGGCGGTCGGTCCGCGATGCCAGACAGTCGACTAGGGGACCACCGGGAGGGCTCGGGGGGCATATCCATGTTGACATGATCTGCGAACTCCTGCACCGGTTTCGAACAGGCGGAGCCTCGGTCTCTTCGATTTAAACTGGAGGACAGCCGGGCCTTGCCATCCGCGACGGTGAGCTCTTGCAACTGACAAGCGGAGGATGAAGGGAGATCCGTTCGGGAGCTCGAGCTCGAGCGCCGGGGGACAAGCTCCGGCCGAGCGTGCTGCAGGTCCCGCTTGGAGCTCGAGGACATGCGAGATGCCGACAGTCGTTCACTCGGCCCAAACAACGTGTGCGTGTTCAGGAACAGGATGTCTGCACAGGCGAAGTCACTCCACCGCTGCTGCATCACCACATCCGAGATGATGATTCGGTGGCCCAGTCGCCTCCCCGAGTCCAGAGGATACTCCAATGGCGGATCACCAAGTAGCAGGCCATCAATGCGGCCCACGGACCTTGGCTTCTTTGCGCTAATGGTCCCATCTGTGCTGTCTCTTTGCACGACAATCTGCAAGCAAATATATACATATATGATACAAACGCAAGGAACAAAAGGCTTCATAAATTGACTCGTAACATACATTCTTGAGTAGTAGTGGCATGCTGCTTGGCACCTTTTGAAATTAACAGTGCCAACAAGAGCTAGTTAGAACAGAACCATGCAATTAAGTCAAGCGACATTTGAGCTCAGACATACTTTCTCACAAGTGGAGGAAAGGGCTCATTGACTGGAGAAGCTCTCCTTGTTCAATTGACCTCAAGTTCACAAAACAAGATGCCATAGATTCCTTTTCATGCCGGTTCAGAGGATGATTAACAAAAGTTCGCTAAATAAATATGTCTTAGTGAGGGATTTAGACTAATCTGATTGATCGTACTGTGACAAAACAGTAATTCAGATGGAGGCAAATTTTACAGCACCAGAATCATCAAAGAACATTGAATTTGGTGGACAAGAACAAATACAATTGGACCGAACAAAAGAGTCATATATATATATATATGAACTACTCAGAAAAACATAAGGCCCAATTTAGGCATCAGTCTTGGTTTAACGAAGGAGTACACTTCAGCATTGTTGACATAATGGTAGATCGAAAGAGAGAGTGACTGAGGGATGGGCATGCCTGTGAAGAACGCTCGCGTCTCTCAACAGACGATCGCCGAGGAAGGGAGCAGCTTCGAGGCAAGTCCACCACGCTTGCGAGCTCCAGATTCACAGCTTCTTGTGAGTTCCGGGAGGCCACGAGCTCCTCGACCAGGGTGAGATCCTCGGAGGTGATGCAATGCCTACATAGCGGGCACGTCGAGTGGGACACTAACCATGTGTCCACACAGTCCAAATGGAAGGCGTGTTTGCACTTTGGCAGCAAACGCAGTATGTCTGCGTCTTCGAACCGGCTCAAGCAGACTGCACACTCCAGCCCTTCCTGCAACACATCCGATCTGATCAGCCAATTCTGCAACAGAATTAATTAACCCCTCACAGATCAAGGATTCGATCAAGGTTTTGCAATGCCCGATTTGATTGACCATATTGTGAATCAAAACATTACTCAGGTGAGGCCAAGTTTTATACCACCAGAATTAGTGAAGAACAATGCATGAGTTGGGACAGAAGAAAGTCCCCTGCCATACGACCTATTCAGAAGTGCTAGAGAAAACATCTGCACCAGAATGAACCCCAGGCAAAAGATCGAGTCAGATATGGATTTTAAATGACCAATTCCACTGATCATTGTGAGAACATGCTTCAGATGGTGCCCAAATTGGACAAATCATAGATAGTCCACTAGTCCCCAGATCAAGAGTGCTATCAAGAGTACATAAACGTATGAGGCCCAATTCGGGTTTCCTTTCCTGGTCCTAGCTTCTGGAACCATCCTTCCCAAAAGGAATCCACCGACCCCTCGATCACACCATGAGCATACCTTCACACCCTGGAGAGAAGCGAAAGTGAACATGGGGAGGGCTTCTACAATGGCCCTGTCCAGACCGGCGTCCACATGGAAAGCCGCAGGAGCAGTGGCAGCGGCAGCATCGTCCGGCGGGCCCCCATCAGTGCCATCCGCCGCCTGCGCGGCACGCTTGCAGTGCTTGGCGTAGAGCAGCAAGAGAAAGGTGAGGGAGAACATGGTGGTGAGAACGCCGATGATCACCGCAATGCTGGGGCGGAACGACGTCCCGGAGGCCGAGCCCCCCCGCGTGGGCGCGTCATCAGGAAAGGGCCGCCCGGAGCCAGTCGAAGCCGCCGGCCGGTAACTGAACCCCGCCGGCGACGGGGCAGGGCCCGGTCCCTCGAAATTCCGATACACATACAGTGACATGCCTGCAGGAGGAGCCCTTGAAAGTCCGCATCAGCGCATTCCCCTTCAAACTCTGGCGAGGGTTCCGAGGCCGTCGTCGTCGGGGTCTACAAATTCGAATTCGACCCAGACTGATTCCCATTCGAGACGACACCACCGCGTAACCCGTCGCATTGGCAATCGCTCGCGTAGGCAAATCCTCTATGTTCTCCTCCACTACGTACTCACTCCGGCAAATTAAGTCAGTGCCACTCTCGAACTCTCGAGCTTACACCCATCGCCTTCACTCGTCAGCAAACTGCACTTCAGACAACAAATCGAGAGATCATCACAACCCTCATCACAGGGGCGAATACACAAAAAGAACGTATCTACACATACCCCAAACCCAAAAGAAGGCAGACCGCAGACGTCCTCACACACAATCACAGGAAACCCGACCTCCGCCGCCACGCCAGACTCACCACGGACCCCAGGCAGCTCGCAACCGGGAAAACCAACGTCCAAACCTTCCCAAGAGGCAAATCAAGAGTTCTACATGAGTCGACACCATCATCACCGTCTTGGATGCTGCCGCAGGAGCTCGCAGGACACCATCGTACGTTTCCTGGTTCATCCACCATTACTGAGTTACGAGAAACTGGTGAGCACCAACTGGGGGAACCCTAAGAAGCCAGTCGCATTGAAGCTAAGTCGGAGTTCCTGCTCCGCCATCGACAGCCGCTGCAGGCACGACGGACGACAGCTAACTTAAGTGTACGAGCGAGCGAGCGAGTCCCCACCCCGCCCAGACAGTCAGTCACTCAGCCTGTCCTTCTCTGGTCAATAAGTTACCAAGTCTTCCAATTTCTTCCGTCCTTTTGCCATGAGAGCAACGTACGTAACTAAGTTACGTACTTACCCCACCGTCACCTGTAAGTTACAATCGAGACAGGCAGAGAGCCAGTGCTCCTCGTCGTCGGCCGGCGTCCACGTACGACTAAGTTAGATGGGTGCGCGCAGTCCGCGCGCTGCAAAAGGAGACCGTGCGCGCTCATGAGTGAGCTGCAGACATAATTAAGTTTATTACATAAACATGGCGGTTTTAACAACTGCTGCAGAATACGGTAGAGTTCACTAAATTAAGTTCAGGGGACTGGGCAAGGGCCAACCGGTCAAGGGCAAAGAAAAGGATAGCGATCGCGCGAGTTAGGGGAGTAACTTAGTTAATTACTGTTGCTTCATCAATGCAGAGTCCCTGACTGACGGCCTCTGACTGGCTGGAGCCTGCGACATCCCCACTAAGTTGCGACTGTCCCCCTGTGGGCACCATAGCTCCGCCGGTCGCGTCAACCGGCTGGCCCGAACCTATCCCAGGCGGAGCGCCGGTCGCCGAGGCTGAGTTAGGTGCCTGGGCTCCTGTACGATGATGACAGGGGCAGGGTCCGACATGTCCCTGCAGCGGAATTACTTCGCTGGCAGTTCTTAAATGCTCGCGGGCATGAACGAGTTGAAGTTTGCGAAGCCTGTCTGGCCTTGAGGCTCAGTCGGGACTCGGGACGGCTATGCAATAACTCATCGGAGGAAACCAGCCCTGCCTCCAAAACTCCAGAACTCCAAATAAGTTAAGCAGGTCAAGAATTGAAGATGGTTAACCATGTAACGCTCAAAACCCTTTTCGAAAATTGCACATTGTTGCTGATATCTTTGTACAATTCTGTTATTTACATTAGTTAAATCAAATTGGGCACAAAGGAAGGTTGTCTTGTAAACATTCAATGTGACGTGAGCGGTTGGGCTGGCATCATGCCTCCTTCCACACCACAACAAATTTGGGACCTCAGATTTGCATAGAGTTCGCACAAAAGTTCCATCGGAAAGCATACATGTTTTCCATATAATTTATGCAGGTCTTGTTCGCACGTGTGGTATGCCAACAAGACAATGAATTGCAGTTTCACTGCATGGAGAATGGCTTAAGTTGAAGATCGACTTGAAGGAAGTTTAAGCACTAGTACACTGACTGCCATTTTGAGGCCTGAAATTTGTTGCAATGTTTACTTCCAGTATCAAATGAATTCTCCACATGCAAGTAGTTAAGCGGTTTACATTCCTTCTTCAATTGTTGTCCGTATCCTTTCAAAACATGGTGAAGGGTCCTTCAAATACGCTTAAGAATCTAGAGCAGGCAGTGCTCACAGGAGCAGGTGGCTTGGAAGTGGAGGTGCAGCAACACACGGTGGATCTCACGGCAGATATCATTTCTTACACTGCGTTCGGGGGCAGCTACGAGCGAGGCAAGAAAGTGTTTGAACAACTTCGCAATCATCAGAAGCCCTGGCTGCCAATCATCAGATCCTCTCGATGCCATGAGACTTAAGGATCCCTGACCCATCAACTATGATGTTACGGAGTATCTTTCTTCTTAAACCTTTATTGGGCATGCTTGAAACAGGACCCTGCAAACATTGAGGTTATGCCCGGTAATTTGAAACTAAAGTCTTGTTCCGATACCGAACCATGCGAGACTGTTGAAGGAGGTTAATTACATCCTAGCTAGCTACGCCATTACCTTCTTAGTTTGAATGATCGCAAGAGAGTACTGAAAAAATGTCTTTCACTCTTACTTGATGTTATACATGCCGTTCAGGAGTCTTGCGACGCAAGCTCATCTCAAAATTTGGGGACAGGACAAGGAGCTCAAGCAAACACTGAAAGAGATCGTCCAAGGGCCCGTTGGATTCGCTGTGGCTCTTCTCGAACTGATGAATGATGTGGTGTTGGGCCTAATGACGCTGGCTGCTGATGAAGATGCAACTCTCAAGAGCGGGAGTGCACACTTTGGAATGCAATCTTTGATGGACGGGTGCAACACTTTTTATGTTGAAGGCCGCGAAACAACATTAACCCTGGAGCGCTCCGACGTCCATTTT